>JBAIAA010000179.1:1200000-1800000 GCA_037893245.1 Crossaster papposus
CTACTTAGGGTTAATAAGTAACACCCGAATAAACTTGTTTATTGTTTTTCTATCCTCAAAGGTAGCCATGTTTTTTTCCTTTTCCGTTTGGGGGATATTACAAATCAACGACCGCAAAGGAAAGTTCGTGGAGATTCGAGTTCTAATTCCGAGGAGATTGGATTCAGTGTTTGCGTTTGCGGCTAGTGTCCGGCTGTTAGGTGGTAAGATAGATGTGTTTGGTGTTTTTATATGACCGTTGTGCTTCTGTCGCAGATGCAATATCGTCCAGGGAGGGAGTAGAAGAAAGAGACGACGAGAGTTCGGCTTCAGTAAGGAGATCAGGGAGACGTTCGTGACGGCTGTCCGAATTTGTGCATCGCTGCATTGCTGCCGGTGAGTATGACATGGTGAGGCGGCGTTGTCTGATTTCCTGATACATTTTCACGGGTGGGGTAGAACTTTCATCGGAAATGGCTGGAGGGGAAACCCAGGCTGGACACTCCTCAGACCCCGGGGGAGAGAGCGACGCTGGCACCGCCTATACCGCTGGTAACTGGACTGAAGACTCTGAGCCCGCGTCTTACTCCAGCTACAGCTACAGCTACGCCGACTACGTCCAGGAAATTGACTGGACGGTCCTGGGGCCGGCCACCGGAGCTTACGCTCTAATCTTCCTGCTGGGGTTGACCGGGAACGCCATGGTCATCTTTGCCGTTCACCGCAGCCGGCGGCTTCACACGGCCACCAGCCTTCTCCTGGCCAACCTGGCTCTGGCCGATCTTCTCTTGATCCTAATGCTTCTTCCCATGAAGCTGGTGGTGGACATTCTTCACCATTGGCCACTGGGGGATGCCATGTGCCGCATCATGCCCTTCATCAACGTCGTGTCCCCTACCTGCTCCATATACACCATGACAGTCATTGCGCTGGAGAGGTAAGGGCACTGACCATCTTTCATGTCGTAACTATTCGTAGATGTAAGTGTGTTGTTTTGATGTTGGTTTGTTTTCTATTTTATTATAATGATTAATCGCTGCTGCTTTCACAACTTTGATCATGTTGTTGGTCGTTTGTTTCCTTTGTTTTTGTTGACTCAAATCACCAACTGAGGTGATCAACACAAAAAACAGTGGCGTATCTGGAGGATATTTGTCAAGGCAATTATTTAACTTCAAGAATCATTTCGTTACCAATTGACGCATGCGCGGCAGCATTACTTGTTACCGACTCCTAGATAGATTTTAGTCCTGGAAAGATGAGCTGATACGGCACGTCAGCTGACAGACCCACCGTTTCGCTTGACCGATATCCTCGTCTTTACGTCTCCGACGAATGTCCGATCTCTGTGACCGATCACGACCCCGCATCGCGTCCGCGCACACACGTGTCCATGCAATGACTACACGCCTTAGCTCAACTCAAGTCAGGCCGGACGCGAAAGAACATCTCGTCATCAGAAAGCAGCCAGCCGCGCCAATTATCTTGAGTTTAATACACCCACCAAATGAAGCTAGGTGGACGGATATGTCTTTCCTATGCCGCGTGACGAAGACGAATTTAGAACAACTGCTGCTCTTAATAATTTACGAGTGCCAGCCTAATCGACTTGGACAGACATCTTGAATCATTAATGATGTAGAACATATCAAGACATACAGCGTATGAATACATTCCTCCCGGCGATATGCATGATCAGTCTCCATTAGCTATTTGAACAAAAATTAGAAATAACTAGTTGCGCTGCAAACTTTTATTTTTGAATTAAAGGGGAACGTTGGGAACTGATGTTCGTACTGTAGGTTTATCTAAGAAAAAAACCCACCTAAACACTAAAATACACTTAAAAATATAGCAAAACGAAAAATGAAAATTAAGGTTTATAAGTTTACTTAAACAAATTGTTTTTTTCGTGTCGACACCGCGACAGACTGTCGAATCTGTCCGAACAAAACGAGGTCAAACCAGACATGACAAACGCGGTTAAATATAATCCCGCGATGCGGTCTTTATGCCGCCCGCGCGCGCAGCCCCGGTCGGACACATGTGCTGGGCGGTGTTGTGTCAGCCGTCTTTGGGGAGGGGGAACAATGAGTGAGTCGGACACTCCTCACTGTGCTAGACGAAGGAGGAGGAATCAGGAAGGCAGATTGGGACACGGGATTAACGAGGTGCTATAAAATGGGTTGTCACTCTCTCTCTCTCATATGCTGACTTGAGAATGTCTCAGTTGGATCCTAAAGCTGAGCTGGGACGTACAGCCTTCCGAGAACTCTCGTCTCACTTCCAATCAAACAATTGACAGACAAGTGGGTGATTTTATATCTGAATTATTTGCGTCTTCGATCATCAATGTATATTTTTGCTGTCTCTGTGTCCTCCTTGTATACCCATCTCACTGATTCATTGATTGTCACGTGCCGAGAGTACCGGGCAGTGCCGTTGTATAGGGTTACTCTGGTTTACCATGCCCGTAGACTGGATCATTATGAATCCATAATTGAGCTCTAAACTCTATGGAATATTCCTTTACAGATTCGGCGATTAATTATGCAAAACAGGACAGTGACCGCGCAATTCTGACCAATCATCGGGCGCAAAAATATTGTCTCCTGTGTGGGTTTTTTCTGCTCGAGATTTCTGTTTTTCTCTTAAGCGATTTTCTCTGTTCGGTATGCTACGGTGCGCGATCTTTCTTGTCTGGATTTTAAGACCCAGGGCGGCAAAGATGAACTCCCCCGATCGATGTACAATCATCGAAAACTGATGGTCCGTTCATTTCCCCGAGGGGGGAGGAAGCGAACCCTGGTCATATCGGAGGGAGGCGGTTTTGCTGTCAGATAGATAATTTCAGTGATAGCTGTATCATCCCGCCCCCAGGCGTTGTTTGTTCTGACTATATGTATCTGACTAAGCCTATCATCTACGTGATAATGCGTGAAATGTACCCAAACACATTCTCTCCCAAAACCTGGCTATTTTAACAGCCCAATTTCACGGTTGTACTAACCACTGAATTTCGCGATAATTGTTACCATTCTCAACAAAAACCATATGGCGTACGAATCATGCGCTAACCACACGAGCACACAGCCAATATAGCAATGAGATGTACATATTGCTTGCTTGCAATCATTTTATGATAATTGATATTGGTCTGAATAATGTTGATATTGCCGGGGTATGGAAGCCCGTTAGTGCCATCGCTATTTTATTTTCGAGAGCAGTTATTTTTATTTTAGGGTTTTAATATAAAACAAAATGCTGAGTTTTGAATCGATCTCACAATTTTGTGCGTGGGGGAAATTTAGAATTTGCAAAGCATTGTGGGACGAGTTTACAGAAGTGATGACCCCGGGTCACGCGGCGAACAGAAATCTTCACAATCACACCTCGAAAAATCAGCGTCAGAATTGTACAGAGTGGTGGGAAAACCAACAAATAAGATGTATCGTGACGCACACGGAAACATTAACGGGTTATGCATCTCCTTCCTTTCATAAAGAGAAGAACAGTACAGTGTAGATATAGCAGAAATCTAGAAGAAAAGTTTGCTCGAAATACTTTACGAACCCCCTAGGCAGTTTGGTTTTTAATGAAATTTGCTTTCTACTTTCTTGTTAATAACGGCGTGCATTTGTAGGTCACGCATTGCCTAATGCTCGTTACGCGTTTTGCTTGACTGCTTTAACGATTTACAGGGCCATCAGTTCCAAGGGTAAGATCGCAAAAAGATATATTCATTCAAATTTTGTATGATTGTGTCAGTTCCGTCCGGTCCAATTTTGTGGCTAGAGTTCTAAAGGTTAGTAGGAACTAGGAAGATATGTTTTTTTCGGGGTTCATAGCGGCAGGTGTTTTTCCAATTATAAGCGCGAAATGTTCGCCGCTCGAACCATGACTGAAATGTACAGCTTTTCGTGAAGTGCGGCCGGGGATCGAAGCGGCATCGTGTGCTCCACTTGTTCCTGTCATGAAATGTTCATTTCTTGCAGTCCGCCAGCGCAAATAGGCATTCTGCATAATATATGGCTTCGTGTCTAGACGTTCATGGGTATTGAGTATTAAAAAGATATACATTGTATAAACTTAATGAATTTGTTCTAAAGCAGGCGACATTTTTTCCCAGTCAAACTGCGTTTTTTGTTTTCAAATCGCCTTCTCCTTTTGTTAATGATTGGCAAATGCAAGACATGACGTCACTCAAGATGACGACTAAGGCAAGATATATTTATAGACTAAGTTGTATATGTGTTACCATCCTGCTCCTTTATAACCCTCAACACTTAAAAGGGGCAAACGGCTGGAAATGAAGCCTAATGTTGATCAACATACCAACTGTCCAACCTATTTGACTTTCAGGTACCTACAGGTACTTTCCAATAGTTGGCCGATTTCTATCCGAATTAATCAACGATACCCTAGTAAATTCACATCATTTACCAACAGTGTTTTATCAAACTGTTTTTACACTTGAATTCGGTTACCAAAAAGGTTTAAAGGTCATATAGGTCAAAAAGTAAATTTTATTTCAACCAAAAAATCCGGACGGCAATTGCGAAAAATAACATAAATATAAATAGAACAACTGCCCGACGGTTCAAAACGAACGCCTTTTTTTTGCTTTTTTTCGGCATCCATGATTATAAAACTTCGGACAGGTCAGTCAAACTATATTAACTATAAAATACAACCCTCCAAATCAACCCATTTCTGATAATTTAAGCAATATTTACCAATGGTGTATACGACATTTAAATAAGTAAAAGAATAAATTAAAATCACAGATCTGCAGTACACCTCCCGCCCAAGACTAGCTCCTGAGTTGGACAAAAACAAGATAATTACCATACAGATCATGTCCATAAAGATCGTTTCAGCGATAACAACAATATCTGATATGTTTCCCTCTGCGATGGTATTCCAACTCTTCTTCCGATTTATATTCAAACGGCAAATCCGCGTCTTGCCAAATAACCCGAAGAATAATTGGCAACAAGTCAAACGGATTTGAAGAGTATTCAGGGATTTGAAGAGTATTCAGGGATTTGAAGGGTATTCAGGGATTTGTAATTGTATGCACTTTGATGTAAACGGCGATACAATGACGTTGGTATACAAAGCTATACTCACAATTTAAACAGCATGGATTTGTTTAAAAGAACATTTGTTGAATAAGAACTAATGGGGACTTACTTTACAGTTTTGAATATACATAAATACAAACCCAATGATATACCTGATTCTTGTTTATACTAGCAGATAATTTTAGTCCCGTTTTGTTTTGATGTCGTGTATGAAATCAACAAAGACAACAATCATGCAACATGTGATGCTAAAGTCTTTGAACACATTACTTTGACGACATCGCTGATTGGCTTTGCCTATACATAATTTAAATCATAAACATAAAAAGGCCCATAAACATGGGTGAAAAGAATGATTCACAAAGGTAACCTTGTATGAATTTCACAATTCTATAGCACTGCCCCATTATATCTTTTGATTTTTTCCCGCGAGGCCTATTTATATTGTGTTTTAATGACAGGATTTAAAAATAATTTCACGCGTAGTAACACAAACAAAAAACGCTTAAGGGTATGTGTGACGCGCCATTGAATTTGACGGAACGGAGGTTAATATTCTCTCGTGGTTTGGCGAGAGTTGACGTGTTTTGAGCACGCATGCGGTGACGGCCCTCGGGTTCGGTGTTTAACGTTGACATACAGTGTTCCCCACTGACATTTTAATAGCGATCAAAATCAGTGGATTATATTGTCTTGTTGTTTAATCTTATACCCCTCTCATTCTTGCGACTTCCCCAATAAAGTCTTGACTCTTGTTGTCCGAATGTGGTGCACGTGGTGCTTTTTCTGAACGTGTCAACACATCTGTTATGTAGATTTATGGCGCATGCGGCATTTTTATGCCCTTTGCGCCACCCACACACCTTCGAATCTCCTTTTCTTTTAAGAAAAGTAGGGGCGTCCGTTTTGGCTGTCGTGGAACCCGTCAATGGGGGCCTGCATGGACATACGCTCCGCTCAAACACACCGCTCACCTGCATAACAAAGAACACTTATATACGCGTCGAGTACTTTATGCTATCCGTCAGGAAAATACAATAGTTTTTATAGATCCAAAAGTAATAGAATATGTTGCACAAAATATAGTCGCATTTATGTTATGGGCCTCTTTAATTAAAAAACAAATTATGCCGATTGAGATTAAACAAAAAAATCACGATAGCCGTTTGAGTAATTTAAGTAAACCAATCGATTGCATTCAAAGACAGTCATTTGTCGTTATCCAGTGAGATTTGACTTGTGCTCGACGTGAGATATGGAATTGAACCCAGCCAGTGATTAAATATTATTGTCGCTTTGTCTCTTATCGTAGGCCTATGTCTTTGTCTCCTAAGTCTCATAGACCCAGCGCGATATGTGGCAGAGGGTTACCCCCTCTTATCCCTATACATTATACACACTCAACACTATTGTTACCTAACACATTCCCCATTGAAACCTAAAAAGTATTCCTGAGATTCCGAAAACACAATGGTCAACACAAAAGAGGGGTGGGGGGGGGGGTGTCTCTGCCACATATCGCGCTTTATATGTAGCCTCATGCTTGGTCTTGCCAGATGAAATCTTGTCCTCGAGGTATTTGTATCGTGTCTCCGTGGGTGTCTTTCTCTTTCTTACAATTCTCAAAATAGTACATGTGCATACCTATTTACAACCGGTAGTCTTATATGCTATTTTGATGCATGCCCTTACAAGGAATGACTGAGTGCATGTACGCGCATCCATATTAAGGTCAGTCGCCATAATCAAAGCGCTTGATGCTATATTCAGCTGCCGTGTCTATAATCCACAGCCTCCTGTAAGCATCTTATTGAGAATGCCCTAATATCTTTAAATTTCTAAGTTTTGCTCTTTGACTATTGGACATTTTGTTCACATCGGCATGAACATCGGGATTACGGGCTTGTAAGCTCAACTAATCTCCTACATATACCGTCTACAGTTGCAATGCACAAGAGATGTCCCGAAAAACTTGGGTCAAACCTTTCGCCATCGCCTAAGGTTAACGTCGGGGGAATTGTAAATTCATGAGTTGAGTTTGTGACGAATTTATGCATGGGCGACTGAAAAAGACATTTTGTACAAAGGACGGCGGAAACGTCGCGTCCTTGTTGAATGGACGCTGATGGACAAGGGTGTACCTTTTGACTTTAAAGTTTAATTGTGTTTCGTTGAGCCTAGCCAAGTCACTCTTGGACACGGTTCTATGGAAAGTGGGTGCAACCTCTGCCTCAGATATGTGTGTTAATTCTAGCCGTAGTCACACGGACACGGTCTAAGTACATGACATTGTAATGGAAAGTTTTACCAATAGTCTGTTTGTCAAACATCGATCTTCGTCTCTTTTTGGAGTCTGGAATGCTGCAGGGTTGAGTCGAGTCCCTGCAAGTCCATTCACAAGTCCTTTCGTGAAGCCAGTTACAAGTCCCTGCATAAAGGCGTCACAAGTAACTGGATGAACAATGACAAAAAAAAGGCTTTTGTCAAAGCTGATTTGAATAGCTTGTGATTTGAATTAAAACTAAAGGACTTGTGATGGACTTGCAGGGACTTACAGGGACTTGCAGGGACTTGTGATGGACTCGACTACATCCCTGGAATGCTGCCGCATGATTTGGAACCCTTGCCGACTATTACAATTTGTGTGGTACCGGTACATGAGGGGCCTTAACATAAATTTATATTAACAACCCAAATATATTAATTCAATCTTTTTGCTACAAGAACACTGACGGGTGACAACATTCGTACCTACGCCGCTTGCTGCTAAAGAGACGAGACCGAGATTGAAACAAATAGTCAACATTTGTTACAACGGCATCTGGCGAAATGTTGATATGCTGTGCATGTGCATGTAGTATTAATGTGTCAGGTAAATCTGACGCAGAAATATCTCTCAAAATAGCTTGCACCGTCGAACCTGTTGATGTATACGTAACTCCCTCGACACTGCGAGAATTACCGCCGCGATGGCGGAATCATCCCGAAGGAGCGATTTCACGGATTCTTGCCGCTAGCATTTAACTTGTGTATACCCCCGAAATAATTCCTTTTCAGTTTAGTTTGGGTTCGTGGTTCGATTGGAGATTTCGTAAATACCCGGCATTGCACGCATGGGGTAGTTCACACAAAGCTCCTTCTGATCTCAAAGGACAAACACAAGTACGTCTTCATAGTGTACAGCAGAGACTTTGAAATTGAAGGTCAAAAGGGAAGTAAATTTGTTTTCACTGAACCCAAAAAAAAGCCGTTTATTTGCGTCAAGCACAGTTCAAATACTCGAAGAAGAAATAATGTGAAATCACATAATAATATTCCGCCAGGAAATTGGACTTGTTTCCGATGACTAACTAATAATGAGTGTAGAAATGATTTTTCCTTTAAGCGTATAACTCCCTCAAATTTTAGGAGGATTTCGCAGTGTTCGGAAATGTTACGATTAGCCCTTGTCAAACACTACAACTTAAAAAAAAATACTTTAGAAAAGGTAGTGTTTTTTTTAAAAACAATAACAAATGTCCCGTCAGATATTAATGGTAGAAATAAAGCTCCGATATTTGTTTAGAAATAAATGAACCGTTTAATATCATGTTTAACTCGCCTTAAGCTAAAAAGAGATAAACATCGAATGGTTACATTAAACCCAGTGCATATACACGTACATCGCGCAGAGTCCTTCCTCTTACATCGGAAAGGTCGGAACGCTCGCGGAAAACTCATTAAACAAAATTACCGTGCAGAGAGTGAAAAACAGACAGTGAAATCAGAGACGATTTTTAATGAAATATCGGGGTATGTGTGCTTCGATGTCCTGCGGTTATTTGAAGTGAATCATTCACTAACGGAAAAGCGGAAATAAATCTAACCTTTCAAGAGGAAAAAGGCAAAACAGCGGACAGTAATTTGTCGAACATGACGGTTTTAGATGTGATGTTTGATTTCGAATATACACGCTTGTCGAATGCATTGAACAACGCGCAATTGGTAGTTTCAGAAGATAACAGAATGAGATGTAAGACATGAAACGTATGTAGATTTTGAGCAAAGATTCAGTCGTCGTCCAAATTGACTTAAAACAATACATGACTTTATTATATAAAATATACTGGTTTCTAATATTTTGCAAGTTTTAGTTCCATAAAAAGGAATACTGTTCCCCATTATTTCATAAGAAACGACGTAATGAAACTATATCCCATAAAATTCAAACTAATCTCATCCAGTTTGTCCATTATATCGGAACAAATATGTAACTGTAAACTGCAATTACATGTACAACGCATAATGGTTACATTGTAATTCCTTTGTAAACTCTTTATCGACTCTTTTGTGTGTGACAGAGATATTTGCCTTGGAGCAGGTGCTTGGGATCAAATACGTGTGTCTCACTCTGTCGACATTTTTGTGAAGGAAGTAGTTCAATGTCCGCCACAGCTCGTGTGGGCCGTTTATCGCCACTGCGTGAGGCCAGGGTGTTAATATCTCCAACCCGCGCTATCTTCATATCATGCATACCTATCACAAACCTAAAGTTTCCCAAGGGAGAGGCTTGCGGGAACGAAGGGCGAACTTTCCGCTGCATTGTGGTCGAAGACAAAATACGAGACGCTTGACCGCATGTACTTTATCACTACTATAAACTTGACTATTTTCACTGAAGTTGACGACTGTTTAAGACTTGTTCGCAACTGTGCATCGCCTCTGATTTCCTTGTCAGGAACCAACCCACGGCTAAATGACAAACTGAGGAGCCATTCATAATATTTATTAGTCATAGACTAAGTTTTTGAAAGCCATTCGACTACGATCAAGTTCAGCGTTGCTTAATCACAATGGCAGTCGGCGAGGCATTCGCACACGTCAGTTTGCCCCGCTCGACTCAGCTAGCCCAGGTAGTTCATCACTTATCAGATGTAGATAGCGTTTGGTATCCCCAAGAGGGCGATGTGAGGTGTCGTTGTTGTGTGATACCAATCGAGACTGATTTGCCACCTGCTTCGATTCTTTCTCCTTCTGCTTCATCGATGGCAGGTTTTGACCACCGTCGAGACGAACAAAAAAATATGCGACCTGAACTCGAAAGTGCCAAATCAATAGGCCCTAATGCATTACGACAAACGGTTTCTCGTTTATTGGACCGAGCATTAAAACGGACAGAAAAAGGAGGCCTGACTAATCTGACAATTTTTTTAAAATCATTCCAAATGAAATAATCAGGCCTGAGTTTTAGATTTTGCCGAGTCTCCAATAACAGAAAGTGTCCGTTTTTAAAAGCTAACCCACGTTTAGAATTCTGGTACATGTAGTTTAAAATTAATTCCTCCATCCACAGAGGAAGGAAACCTTCCTCCGTGCTCCAGCTTAACATTTTGTTTTGCTCCTGAAATGTTGCAGAATGATCATGATCCATCAAATTGTCTGTATAGCTAAATGCATCACATCCTGTATGTAAGGTAAACCAGGAATTGTTTTTATCCCGTGTTGTCTAAAAACTATAATAAAAGGTCCTATAGTGCATGGGTTTCAATTTGTATTGAATTAACGGAGAAAAATCGACTGTAAATAATGATAGAATGAATGCAGGCGAGATACGCTGCTGTGTACGTAGATTAGACAATAAATCAATCTTTCATTCACATATAAAACGTGGCTACCCACGCACAACCCCCCCCCCCCCCCCCCCCTCTCAAAAGTACGCCCAGTAAAGGTTGCTTTTGTTAACCCTTGTTTTATGGAAAGGGGTTTGAGTTGATGGTATAACGCTATGACGTATCACTGCGTGCTAAATCCAACACCAACGGCTGTCAGGCTGGTAATTGCTTCTCTCTAGTAACTTGCTCGTTGAGAAAATTCAATTTAACATACAGTCCTTCAATCTGAGCATTTGTCTTCCTCCGCGCGTGGTCGGAATGGAGGGAGTAGGGTCACTATCTTCGAGTATTTCAATGAGCTAGTTTTTAACCTGTCAAAATGATCGTCTGATTGACATTAACAAAAATTAGGCAATGTTTTAAGTCTTTTAGAGAAAAGACAATTATTGTATACATTGGAGCTATATAAGGTTATGATTTTGCTTAATCGACCTTTAATATTATTAAGTTCTTTAGATTCTTGTTCTTGTATATGAATCTCAGATGAGGTCTTCAGATCTTGGTGAAAATTACCCTCTGAGGAATGTTTCGGTGAATAAAGAATGGACAAACAAAAACAAGTACACATTAAAGCAAGCATGCAAACTACCGCCAAAACAGAAAGTCAACTCTGGACAAATTTAAATTTGTAACTGAACTTGTATTACTTATTTCCACTTTTTTTCTGGTGCAGGTGTTACGCTGTGCTGTTCCCATTGGAGACCAAGTCAATGATTACCATGGGTCGTACGCGCATGGCGATCCTGGTAGTCTGGCTCTTCTCACTCGTCATGTGCGTCCCTGCCTTCTTCTCAAAGGTACCACTCCTGATACCCTTGGCCCTCTAGCGGCGAATGACCGTCCATTCACGGCATCAAAAAAACCTGGGAAAAGTCAGAAAGGGGGTAATTTTGAGCTGGAAAGTGTCCGCTTTGACTCTATAAACGGTGTCAAAACCAACGACCTTGGCGCACATCCCGTCAAAAATAAGTAACATCAATTTTGGCATTTTTCCTTCACCATTTAAGCCTTGTATATTGTACTTCAATCTACCTTTTGGAACCGGCTGAAAAAAATGGTAATTTTGCTAATACCAATTTGTTTTAAATGGAAAAAAACTAAATTATTATATGTTTTTTTTCTCTACTGTATCATGCTATGTCATATCATTCAAGCTTCGTTTTGTGAACATGGACTTTGCATTCCCGATTTTTAACTTGAAATTATAAAGTGTTTTGACATCCATATTAAAATTGATGGATTGGAAACTGTCAGGTTTAATTTATCATTAACATCAAACGCCTGCATAATTTATAGTGCATCGGGTGCAGAGTGTAGACGTCCGGCTTCTAATTTTTAGAATCGCGCCTCATTGATCAATAAAAGCGCCGTCCATCTTTTACTATAACTGCGCGCTGCTCATTTGTCCACGTCTCAGTTTATATCGCTAAGATTTGATCGCAGTCCTCATTCATCAAGACTTCCCCAAGCTCTCTGGAGTACCCACCGCGTCGTTTACCGGTGCAGCCCCGTACAGCCCCGTGCAGGCCGCAATCTTACCAAAGGATCGCCCACTTTTTTTTTCTTTCATCTTGGCCATCGAGTCCTAAAGTGTTCTATCATTCCTCTTTAAAAATAACAGGGACTCGGTGTGTTTCTAATTTATTTCAAATTTAACGCTGGAGTTTTGGGCGGCGGTTTGATGTTTTTTTGTTATAGATACAAACCATGACGAATGAGCATACATTCAAATACTATCGGAGTTATAAATTGTGTTAGTCTTCGAATCAGCTTACCTAAACTCTCCCACACACCACTTTTGCACTTTTACAAGAAAAAAGTAAATATTGACCAAACAATATCAGTTTCACCTTTGATTGAAGCTGAATCCCCAAATGCAAAAAAATTGCACATTTTATAGATAATTATTGGCGCATTTGTTCGTGGTATTTGTTTTCAATGAAACAGATGTGGTTGAAAGAATAGGCTTTGAGTATGTACGAAAGAGACTACGCCCAGCATACAGAGGGCGCTGATGTTCTCTGATGGTGTCATTTTCCACTGAAAAGTTCTGCTTACCAAGTGGAATACGAGATGGAAAAAGGGACTGGTGTGATAAACACATCCGACTCCTAACCCTTGCAGTGGACTAGCTACCCATCCCAACTCTATTCATACTGTGAAGAGATCAGATTGTCTTGTTTCAGTGTGAGTGGCTGGTTCTTCCACACTTTTGTGTAACCCACACCTAAGTGGCCTGTGCATGTTTTCAATTTTAATTTAGAAAACCACGGAGCTAACCGGTGGTCACCTGGAGTGGACCGTGTGTAACGACGGCTGGCCCAGCGCCGCTGTCTCCCTGGCCCTCGGCTACAGCATATATACCTGTCTCCTGCTGTTCGGCTTTCCGGTTGTAATCTTGGTCGTGTGTTACACCTTGGTCATCGTGCGGCTGTTCACGGGCAAGCGGATGACGCGGCACATGAGACCACTGTCCGCGGCCAACATCCCCTTAAAACGGATGCCGCAGGAGGCCGGTGGGTGCGCCCCCACGACAGTGACCAGGGAGGAGACGGTGGACGGCCTCGGGTCTGACGACGATGAGGGTGATTTGGACGCCCCCCCGGCGGATGGAAAGAGGTCGGGAGGCTACTCTGTAGTAGCTACTGTGCGCCCTCAACGGCAACCGAGGACGGAAACTCAGAAACTTCAGGTGCCTTAATTTACTTTATAGGCTCGTCTGAATTTATTAGCTACGTCTTGAAATCACACGCGAGTCGGTAGTGGCTGCAGTCGTTTGCAATAGAGTCGTGTGTAATATTTCAAGCCGTATAGCCAATAATTCAAACACGGCTTTAGTTTAGGAGTTCCAATATGTTTGATCAGTGTCCGTGTTAGCTCGGCCACGTTTCTCACAAACTCCAAAAGAATGTACTACCAATCAGCCTGAAGTCCTGAAGTAAATTAGTCCAGTCAACCCCTCTAGGCCATCTCTAGTCAATTCACACATCAATCTAATCATATTTCAGGTCATAAAATGCTACGGGGGATCAAAGGAGGGGGAACGCAGACCTGCCCCCTCCTCCGCAAAAAAAACACCCCAAGGCAATTTTCGGGGTTTGTTTGAGTTAAACTGGATGACTGAAGACCACTTTTCTTTTTTTAAATAATGCTTTCTATCTTATGGATTTTGAAATATTAATACAAGGAGAACCAAGATGAAAGAGAAGGAAGCGCGCCTCTCAGTGTTAATGAGGTCTAGCTCCTTACCCCTGCAGTCAATCAATCTTCATTTCTTTACCTCGTCCTCAGCGCATCGTAGCGATGCTGATCCTTGTGGTGGTCGTGTTCCTCGTCTGCTGGGCTCCCCTCTTCGCCTTCGGTATCCTCCACCGTGTGGGTCTCTCTGGAGTCCCGGCATACTCCGACGAGCTCTGGAAGATCAGCCTGGCTCTCCACCTGCTGGCCTACTCCAACAGCTGCTTTAACCCTTTCATCTACGCCTTCATGTCTGAGAGCTTCAGAGAGGGTTTCATGCTGGCGCTGCGAGGGTGCCTGATGAACAAGAGGCAGGACCGGGACAGGCGGCGCATCAGCCAGTCTGCGTACTGGAGTACTGGGGCGAATACACGGAACATGTCGCTGTCCTCTGCCAACTCGCCACACCGGATCGGAGTGAATGTTTAATTTCAAAATATATATATTTAACAAAGAAAATGTTAAAATACAAGGCATTAGCTTGTTAGTTTTACATGTGGCGTTCATTTGTAAGTGTATTTCCCGAACTATTTGTTGTTTTAATTGGTTTGACTACAAATTTGTAATTTGTTCCCTTCAAATTAATCAAATTTAGCCAAGCAAAAATAAAACACTTGATGTAGTTACACTATTAAGCCAAATTATGCAATGCACACCAAGTGCCACAAATTAAATTAAAAAAGAATTTGACTAAAGTATTTAGTTTACGTTTCTACAATGACATGCCATCATAGACAAAGCATTGAATTACACGTTGTCTTATTGTAAAGTATTGTACATGTAGTATTGAACTCTATCATTATGTATTATGAACAACTATATTTTGTTTTTGTACAATATTATCTTATTTAATGCTGCATGCGTCAGTCAAATATTTGATAGAACAGATGTTATTTATAGTGTTGTGATGTGTAATAAAATATAACTGGGAAATAAAAAGTGTGATAGTGCGCCCTCTCGCGGACGCAGTGGAACGCAAATAGCGCCCTTAGTTGTTACATCACCCCAACCAAACTTTTGACGAATGGCCGTCGTTTGCGCCTTTTGTACATCAACTTTACACGCAAAATTGTGTCAAGTAAGCAGGATTCGAAAGATAATTTCACCCGCTCGTAAGCAGCCATGACTTCAGAGATTTTGAAGAGGAATAGACAGGTGGATCTTGACCGACTAGCTAAGGATTTTTCGAAATGGCAAGGGGTTAGTACAGTACTCGTAGTTATAAAGGATTGTTGTAGGCGTGTCAATAGTTTTCTGTGAATCAACAGTTTGGCCTAACTAAGCGGCTAAGGCATGTGATTATGACGTGTAAACTGTGTAACACTTATTAATTTGTTAACATCACATCGGCCTCTGCTCTAAATTAAACAAAGTCTAAACAAATCAACTTCTTAATTCCTACACCAGTTTTATAATTTCGTAAGCCAAAATCAAATGGATATTTTTTATATTATTAAATTCTGCCTTTTCTGGGGATAAATTTCTCCTCACGTTACAGAAATACCAAGATTTGGTTCTCCAAAACAGCTCATCGCTCCAGGAACTGAACGACCTGGTTGATGAAATGGACCAGTATAGAGTAACGTCAAAAAGAACCGAGGAGGGTAACTATTTCTGGACATTCTATTTTCTTGTTTGGCATGACTGGTTTCCTACATATACTACATTTCTTTTAAGTTGTCCCTAATACAACAAGCTCTTATTTTTATTTACTAGGCTACTTGATAGTTCCTTTTGTTGTGAGAGAAACATGCCCATTCTTATTCTCGAGATTAAATGTTTTGATGATATTTTTCAATGTCATTTCCATTCTTGTGTAGAACGCAAACAGCTCCGGGAAATCATAGGCAGTCTCCAGATCTCCTTGGTCCAGCGATGTGACTTAGAAGGTAGCTTAGGTCAAGCGATGTGACTTAGAAGGTAGCTTAGGTCAAGCGATGTGACTTAGAAGGTAGCTTAGGTCAAGCGATGTGACTTAGAAGGTAGCTTAGGTCAAGCGATGTGACTTAGAAGGTAGCTTAGGTCAAGCGATGTGACTTAGAAGGTAGCTTAGGTCAAGCGATGTGACTTAGAAGGTAGCTTAGGTCAAGCGATGTGACTTAGAAGGTAGCTTAGGTCAAGCGATGTGACTTAGAAGGTAGCTTAGGTCCAGCGATGTGACTTAGAAGGTAGCTTAGGTCCAGCGATGTGACTTAGAAGGTAGCTTAGGTGTTTTCTTGAAAATTAAACAACAAACACTGACTTAAAAACTGTTTCTTTAGATTTTTTTGTGTGTCATTCATGTTGAAAACGTTATTTTTCCACCGCCAGATGAAAATAAAAATCTGAAAGAACAAGTTGACAGAATAAGGCAGAAAGTTAAAACCCTGACGAAGGTAAGAATACAAACAGGAGATAATATTTTGTTCAAATTCTGTTTCATAATTTTTTTCATTTTTACTAGGAATTCGGGGAGGTGGCTGGGGCTTGGAATGAGTTTGGATGATGGAGTGATTACTATCCATTGCCAAACTATTCAATTTCTATATAAAATATCTATTATCTATATTTCTGGGACTTGTCTCTCCTCTAATAACACTAAACTCCTATTAGGGTTATTATGATAGACTTGTCGTTATTGCAAGGGTACAGTAATTTATGTTGATCTCATTTTTAGGAAGGCCAGACGGCTCTGGTTGAAGTTGAGGCACACCTAGAGAAAGTCCACTCAGAAGACAAGATGCAGATAGAAGAGGCTCACCATCAACAAGTCAAACAAAGTGAGACATCCACAGTCTTAGTAATGCTTCAAAATCTCAACTTTGTACAAAACATGGACTCTATTATTTTTAGGAGAATTTTAACCTAGTTTCAGGCTTTCCCCTAACATTACTTGGCTCCCTTCAGAACTTGTACTACAGAGTTGGTGTAGTTCTTACAGGTAGGGGGGGGGGGGGGGTATTTTTGAAGGTTTAATAACTAGCAGTCTAGGTGGTCTTTCTCCTATTCGCCTGCAGTGGAGGAGCATTCTAGGACCCTTCAGCAGGCGGTAAGAGACAAGTCAGCCGAGGTCAAGCAGCTGCAACAACAGCTGGCTGAGGCTGAGAAGAACCGACATACGGAGATAGTCAAACTCAGACTGGAGGTAAGACTAGTCTACAGAGATAATTTATTTTAAACAAAACTTAGACTTTTGTAAAGTTGACATGATTTTAACCTTTGAAAACTTTATATGTGACTCAGTAGTAGGGGAGGTGGTGGAAATGAGTCTTGTGACTGACTTGTGGTTGATATGTACTTGTGACAGCTTGTGACTGTCCTGTGATGACTTATGACTCAAATAAAGCCCTGGAATCACACCTATTCTTGACAATCTCTGTTGTTTTTTAGTATGACGCAAAACTCCTGAAGTTACAGTGCGCCAGGACTAGTCTCCAGCGCAGCAGTGAAAAGCCTAGCTCAGCCAGTAGCCTCATCTTCAGGGAGGTGTGTGTAAATGCGGAATTGTGATTGGGGTTCTTGAAAGGTGCTGGATCTTGGGAAATTCCTTACAATTTGGTACATTTTTCTCCTCTCTAATCTCGACAGAAAATGTTGAATGCTCAGGCTGCATCTGAGAGGGAGGTTGCATCGCTGCGGCAGACAGTCAGCGAGCTTAAGAGAAAGCTGGATAATAGGCAACCGCCTCCCAGTGCTAAGCGTAAACACTGAGTACAGCTATTAGGCTGCTCAGCAAAACAAAAATGCTTAGCAAATCTACTAAGCAACCAAGCAAGTATCATCTAATGAAATCCTGGTAGTTTTGATGCTAAGGAATTGAAGGAGTGTCTATATTTATGTAAACTTCAAGTTATGTTAGCTACACTTTACTTTTAGCTAAAAAAAAAAGAAATCTTTTCCTACATTTGTTGCACACAAAATTCCTTCCCAGAGTTCAAGAGAAGTTTATTCAAGAAGAAAGCTTTCTGCAGTTGCAGGTTTCAGTGCTATTTTGGGAGACTTTCGGCTTGATGAGAATATTTGTACAAGTTAAACTGTTACATTTGTTTAAATCTTTTCGAGTGGATCTTTGTGTTTCTATTGATCACGTGACCTTTGACCAGAGAACTGATAATCTGCTATACATATACATGGGTAAGCAGTTTAGAAATGAGGTCATTAAATTGTTAAACATTTTGTTTTTAATTTTAAAAGCAATGTGTGGTCGGTACTTTGCGAGAGCCAGGCGTGAGATTTTTGTCTGAAATCAGACTTTTAGATTCGGAGAGAAAGACATTTTTTTCAAAATGCTTCATTTCAACCACAATTAATTTCCTGGGTTGATATTTTGAACCAATATACCCTATATTTTACCCTAACCCAAACACTAACCCTAACCCACATCCTAACCCTGTTTTTTTAGTAATTTGAGTAAAATTTAAAAATCTATTTCTCGATAATTCTTGTGGAGACCTATTAATCTATAGAAATTACCCTATGGAGACCTTTTGACTCCCATTGTGTTCACGTCTCCACAGGGTACCAAATTTCGAAACACATGCCTCACCATACAACTGGGCAGGCTGGCTGGTTTGAATCAAATTAACTTGTTTTGTTTTTTAACAGTTAAAAGCAGTATCCCATAATCTAACCAAATTTAAGTTTCAGAAATGGACCAAATGAAGCAAAATTTGCAAAATTATACATTTTTTTCTGACCAGTGATTGCACAAAATACACACACTATGTTATTAAAGTTGTAAACATCACATTTTAATCACAATACATGTATCCTATTACAGTCCGAATAATTACAAAAGTTATAAGAATGTTCAGTATCATTTATATTATGAATCGATTCAAACAAATATTATGATAAAATAAAATAAAATAAAATAGCTGAACTGACAAAAGGTAAACAAAGAATGCACTGGTGGAAAGTAATTTTTAGGCTGTAATTACTAATTAATTATTGCAACAGACAAATTTTATCCTTAACGAGGTTATCAGTGATCGGATTCCACATAAAGGCACAAGGCCACAAGATGAATGTATAATGATTAATTTTGCATATATAATAATTACAGCACCTGAAAAACTCCAGCAGTTGAATAATTCACATACACTTTATGCTCTTGCACTGCACAGACTTATGTAAAATGTACAAGGCACAAATCTCACATTTTATACAAAAATATTGTTCTTGCACCTCTACTCGTTCTTCTTGGTGAATAAAAAGTAATAAATATCCAAATCTCTCAAATCATGTTCAGTTCATGCCAAACAAATTATGCTTTAAGAACACAAAAGAACATTTCTAGATGAAATAATTTAGATTAAAATATTTGCCTAATTATGGAATACAATCTCAATACGGTTATCTTTTCTCCTTATCTTTGAGTGGACATAACGTTCTCTATGATCCAGGTGCAAAACCCTATGCAACTGCCTCGTATAAATACTACATCGTTAGGTAATTGTGCATGTATTAAAGTTAACAAAGAAAACTAGCAGGTGCGGGATTGGAACTTGCGACCTCTGGAATACCGGACTGGCGCTCTAAATAAATACTGCGTAAGAGAAAGTCCACGGCAATTTTACCAGCACCTAAACTTCTAAAGACTGAGCAAATCATCAACAAACATGTGCAATGGTCACTCTCCCTTGACTCGATTTCTGACTGGTGCCCCTTTAGGTTTGGACATCCCCCAGAGGGCCTTCTTCGCTCCGCTGTAGATCTTACGGCACCAGTAGAAGTTGAGGACGTCCATGGCAACGCCGCTAGGAAGCCAAGCGACTATGAAGGCAACAGGAAGGGTAGCGACGGCTCGAGAGATGTCTTGGAAGACGAAGATGTAATACAAAGGGATGAAGGCGATACGACACAGGAAGAACACAATTGTCATCAGGAGACCATTCGCCACGTACCACTTGGAGGATTTGTTGTTTAAGACGGACATGAACCAGCTGAAATTAAAACATCAAGAAGTTTTCATGACTTCAGATTAGACAGACTGGGGTTAGAGTCTAGCTGGTGGCCCTACAGTGTGTCCTTGAGCAATCAACTTTACCATTACTTGTCTCTCTCCACCCATTAGTTCAAATGTGCACCAGTTTTAGCTAAATTGTTTGGGAGAAAACTTTTGTGAGCTAGCATTCTACCAATGAGAAACAGAACAATTCTTGGTCGTAAAAAAAACACCTCAAAATGTCAAGACTTACCGTATGTTGATAAATAAGGTGGAGCACTCGGTAGTAATTCGGTAATTTGCATAAAAGGTCAGCACTCCATACATCTGTACAGTAAAAGGAGAGTACAAAAAATATGTTGGAAAAGTATCCTTATTCATATTCAAAAAATATAATTAATATATTCCGTGTTTTTGTTCCTGTAAATGGCAAGTTTTAATAACTTGTGAAACCTACCACATTGTTAAGAAAAGGGTAGAGAACAAGGAGATGATGCATAAGAAACTGCCAGGATTCTCTCAAAGGAAACCACCTCAGCATAACGAGCAGGTCTGCAAGACAAAGGAACAAATAGAAATAAAAGTATACAATATTAAAAACACAATTAGATAAGTCCAATGAAAACTGTTGAATACTCACACAATTCTTAAAGTGTGGATTTAAACAGATTCAGAATATATGTAATTGTCCACTTACCTGCTAAAAGAAACCCACAAATAATGCAAATATTTACTCTGGCCAGCTGGCTTGTACCCCTGCAGTGATCAAGACAAAGTAAGACAACTCGGACTAAAATCTCAGCTTTTGGTTTTTTTTAGTTTTTTTTTTAGGCTCTTACAAGATTAAAAAAGATAAATCCCAAACTTGTCTTTACTCAACCCTAAAAAAACAATGTTGGAACGCTTGCACGTTTTGTATAATCTATTTTTCTAGCATTGCATGCCAATGTTCGAAATTTACAGTTTTGGGACTAAATAAGTTGCGTCTCAACTTGACCATACCAACTTCAGTTGAGATGGTCCTAACTTGAATTGGGACTAATAGCCTACTAGTACTAGCTTGTGAGTAACAGTTTTACACTGATTTCTTACCGGACTTTATCGGAGCTGATTGCCTCATCGGCGACTAGCAGATAAACACTCAGGACACTCACAATGACTGCATTGAGATTGGAGACCATCCTTGGGACAGAATGGAACATGTCTTTAGAAGGAAATATACCAAACATTTTGAATGGTCTCTTTAGATCTCAAGCCATCAATTTCCGTTTCGAATGTTTTGTTTCATTTTTAGCAACTTCGCACAGATAATGTTTGTTGAATTATTTTTAGCATGAACATTTGAACTTGATAAGGCTTTGTAAAAAAAAAAATGTTTTTCTTTATCCAGTTTTTTTAAAATGGAGGTGGCCCCACCCCTTTTCCCCGAAGAAGGCAGATGGGTTCTTCCATTTTATTAGACAATTGTGTCCAACGGAGTCGTTAGTCAGTATCATTTTTGTTGAAATTCAATTATTGTTAACTGTGATGGGATTACAAAAACAACAAAAGTCATCATGAATCCTGACAATGCTTGAAGACCTTTCATACCTTGTGTTCCAGTCGGCCTTTTGGAAGCAACTCATTTCATTGTAGGTCAGCGAGTACTTGGCCGACAATATAGGACTCACCCAGCAAATCAAGGTTAAAAAAAAGACAAAACTGCCAAACAGTGCCGGCAGATAGTTGGGCGAGAATTCCCACATGATTTGCTGCTCGGTACTGCCGTTAAAGCTTTCCATTTGTAATAAAGTACTCTGGAATGATCCGACTCGGAGGATCAAAATGTGCGAGGATAGAATGTTAGTTTTACTTTTAGATGGAAATAAATAACAATGTCAATGGCTGCCCAAGTCTGCTGCTAGCCTCTACTTCTCTAACTCTAACTTAGAACACAGTATCTTTACTCCACCATTCTTGAAGTTGAACCCAAAGAAAATTAAGGAAGCACTGTGGTGGAATTTCTGTTCATTAAGATGATCAATGCTTGTTGATAACTATCAAAGCTGAACTGCTGTCCTGATGTGAAGATGATCCGGTTTCCATTCCAAATGTAGCGTAGCATGCAGTAGTAGTACTAGTAGCAATCTCTTCAAATCAAAATCTGCACAAAAGTCAATGACAACATTTAATGTTAATGTGGAAACTGGAATACACGTGGGTGACTGACAAACTTGCTCTATGAACAAACCAAACAAAACGGTCAGTTGTTTTATAGCCTTATCATGATTTCACGTACCTAAAACTTCAGAGTGACGTAATTATGCGGAACTATTCAACTAATATTGTCAAGGTCCTTCGACTAGGATTAGGAGTACATGTACTTATGGTATTGAGTGTATAGAACGAAAACTTGTTTCCGTATCGAACGGTATAGTCTGAAACCAAAATAACTGGTAGGCAATTGTGTGGAAAGCGTATGCGGGTACCCTGGGAACACGATCTCTCTTCCCTTTCGTGTCAAAGGTCATCAAAATGGCAGCCTCCATGAGCTTAGCCACGTTAGTTTCGGGAGGGGCGTTTTTTATCGTGTTGTTACTTATCCTGAGACTAATTATCGTTCTGAGGAGCCTTGGTCAAATGACGTTTAGTCGAGGAAGCAGCGGGACAACGTTAAAAGTTCTGGTTATTGCAGGATCAGGTACAATCTTCATGTTTTGTAAATCATTTCCCGAGTAGAACTAGAAGAACGCGCCAATGACATATTGAGGGCGCTATTTACTTTGACGGACCAGCCTTTTTGTTTTGGATTTATTAATAGTTTATGTGGAACTGGAAGTTTCAAAACAAAAAGGTGTCTTAAATTTCGTTCTCGTCTAATAACTTGCAGGGGGTCACACAACAGAGCTTCTTAGGCTTCTGGGCAGCCTCAGTAAAGCCTATTCACCGAGGGTCTATATCCTGGCAGATACTGACAAGATGAGCGAAGAGAAGATTCGGACATTCGAGTCTGGGAGAGAAAAACACGGGAGGAATTCTGAGGTCGGTGTAAATTGTATGCTGTCTTGACTTTTAACATTTTCAGCATAGCACTAGCAGCTCTTTGCTTATTTACGCCTCAATTTCTTGCTTTTATTTATATTTTTAAAATTACATTCTCCTTTTTTTTCAACACAGTTCAGCCTGGAGAGAATCCCAAGGAGTCGTGAAGTCAGACAATCTTACATCACTAGCGTTGCCTCCACTCTGTATGCTGCCCTCTACTCCTTACCGATAGTCTTCAAACATTCCCCAGACTTGGTAAATGAAATAGTCACAATCGTTTTGTCTGGGAACCAGACTACACTTTCACTTGACAAGTATAATGCATGTATTGTCTTGTATTGTGTGTACAGATTCTATGCAATGGCCCCGGAACATGTATACCTATCTGTGCTGCTGGGTTTACTATGAGAGTAAGTGTTGTTTAATCATGTTCTCATGTTTTAATAATTTCTTTGATTAAATGATATGGCTATTTATTTTTTAATTAGTGTCACTGCTACCCACTTGAACAACTGGCATGTCCAAAGTCAATTGAATATTGACTCGACTAATGGCCCCACAGTTTATATCATCAGTCAATCTTTAAGTCTAAGTGAGTATTTTAAGTGCCTTCCTACTGCATTGCATAGAATCCTCAAACCTCTGATTAGTACAACAGAACATAGGAGGTTTAATGCAATTAAAGTCTGGGTTTTTGTTTGTTTTTTTAAGTTTGAAGACTTATCTCTTTAACCTTTTTAACCCTAACCAACTGGAGTGTAACAAATCGGACTTTGTTGAATTTATCAATACTTACTGAAAAAACGTAATAGTCCCAAAGAAAATTAAATTTTGGATCATAAACTGGCATGTTTCACAAAAGTGCTACTTCAAACTGCCCTCAGCATTCAAAATGCATTAGGGACCATTGCTTGTTGACATTATGTTAGTTTTACCTATTTTTTGTTTACCACTTCTGTATCGTTTGTATAGTTACTGGGGCTGAAGTATGTCCAGCAAGTCTACGTTGAGAGTCTGTGCAGAGTACAGACCATGTCTGTATCTGGCCAGATTATGTACTACTTTGCCGATCATCTGATAGTGCATTGGCAAAGCTTAAAGGAGAAGTATCCCAAAGCCGTCTACCTTGGGCGTGTCATCTAATTGTAACAATACAATACTTAACAGGTATCATACGGCAGGTTTGCATATTGACTATGGTGTGTGCACAATAATGGATTCAGCACTGCACTGTTAGGGTTAAGGTTTCAGTTTGTCTGTTTGTTTGTTTGTTTGTTTGCTTTTTAAAAACCTATGGTAAATGGTATATTAATTCATGCCATTGTAATACCCCTGATCTTCCAGCAAATCATCACTTCTGGGAATTGTAATACCTGGGTCATTGTCTATTAAATCCATAATGAGTTAGTATAACTGATCTGACCGAATCGAATATAGTTTTACAGAAACCATTTTCGTGATGATTATTTGTTTTTTTCACAGCTGTATTATAGCTAATACAAATAATTGTAACATGATGTGTCCTTCAAGTGCAAACAAAACAATACATATTTGGACACAGTTTTCTGGTATTGTAGTGTCATCGTAACTTTGCTGTCAACTAAACCAATTTCTCTCCTCGCTAAAAAAACCGCTTGGAGTAAATACCGGCCATGCACGATATTGGCTCTTTGACTGGGTGGCTGTTTCTTCAGCAAACGAACAAGGATAATGAATGGTAATTTGCCCTCTTCTTTCCCCACGGAAATTGAACTCCAAGTGGACTGTTTGGACAATGATTGATAATGTAATAGGCCCCTACACTATGTACCGTCGTGTTGTGGACAAAGACAGATGACATCGTTGGCATGTATTTATTGACAATCACTTCCCATGGTCCTATGGGCCATTTGTAATTTTAATTTTAAATCGCGAGTTTCCGGGAATGAATTTCGTGGTTTTTCTGTTTTGATTTTAAAAATGAACATTGTGGGTTTTTTCTCGAATTGTTCAAATCGTGCTGTTTGTATAAACTGCACTTTGTGCCCTTTGGACACTCCGAGGTTTCCCGTCAATTTCTCTTCTGAAAACATCTAGTAATGCGTCATAAAGTATGAACTCCCACTTCATTTTGAAAGATTGTTGATGAGATTTAAACGTAGAAGAGACCTATTGGCTTCATCAGCGACTGTATTACAAAATCACATGCCGATCCTTCTAAGTGGTAATCTGTTTTAATTATGTACGTCGATTCATTTTACCCTGATTGTAAAAAAAAAAAAGGAAAACGGTTTAGCAAATTAAAAATGATGTTTATAATGAAGGGGTGGATGATGTGTCGGCTTTCGTAATGTTTTTGGGTGTTGGGTACTTTCGGTCCCTGTTATCACCGAGAACAAACCCCTTAAAAGTGCCGTGTTTCGTCTTGCTGTAAAAAACAACACGGTGAATCTGCAGACTGATGTGTCTGACTCGACTGTGTGCGAGAAGAAATATTGACATAGATCTTCAGAAATGGCTGGTTGTGAGGTTTACCTTTCAGTTTGATGTTTATCTACGCCTCGTCTGTTTTGGTTGCAGCTGCAGTGCCAGGCGCTGGGAAAAGACACGTGTGGCAGTACACAACCGAGCGCGCGCCGTGCCAGATTTCCAGACGGCCGATTGGTCAGAATTACCATCAACTGCAACGCGCCAACGATCGATCAGCTAATGGGAAGCATTAGAATCGGTGACGTACGTACTGGTATTTTGTGCGCGATGCAGCGACAGCATTTTCTTCGTCGGCACTTGACAGATGCGAACTGTGCTGCGAAGCTGAAAAATTAGCAATACGTTGAGATTAAAACCAGTTTAGTAAAAAGTTGTTGTACTTTTGTTTTTGAAGAGATGAACACATTGTAATGCAGCAAAGGTCGTACCAACTCGTGAGACGAAAACCTCAACAGTTATTCGTGCACTAAACTTGATAGGAACACTTCATCAACTATCAACTGTCAGTAGACCCGAGACTGGCCGAGAGTATGGAAATCTATACTTTATCGCATTTGTTTGGCTTGCTGGTGTGCAGTTTTCTGATATTCGACCAAAGTACTGCCATTGATTCAATATCCCCTACCCCGATGACGTCTATAAACCAGACAGACGTGGTCACAAACAGCGTACCGCAGCCATCCCCACCCAATCCGTCTCCAACTGGCACATTGGTGAGCAGTACGTTTCGTACTGGGTTACTTACTAATTCGGCAACCACGCAAAGTTCCTTGACAAGATCGGAAAAGCCACCGCCCATTAAGAGTAAGTACATGTACATGTAATTCCTAAATTTAGAAAAAGCGATTTGTGAGGCAATAGCAACAGTAATAATCAACATCTGTGTACTTTTGTTTTTGTTTTTATTACTTTTTGTTCAACTTTTATATAACAACTTGTGTACACAAAATTGCAAAACATTATACACAATGTGCGACTTAAAAACAAATTACGTCATTAAACATAATGCAGTCCTTGGAATTTATTTGTCGTGTATTATTTAAACAAAACTTCGACAAAGTGAGACAAAAGCGTCTGTTTCCTTTCTACCATGTAATCTGAATACGCCAAGCGGCCAACTTTATAATAGTGACGTCACAACAAGTTCATCGTCTAGTAAAACTTGCTCATCGTCAACAAGTAAAATCGTCTCGATATTTTCGTATATTTATTCCACCTGTCAATTTTGTATCAAATCGTATCTCGTGCAACTTTATTTAAATTTTTATATTTTTTTTTATTTTTTCATTTATTTGTTTACATAATTATTAAAAATATTTACACAGTTAAATATCATCTTTACACACCAACAATGCACCAACATCTGTCTGTATCAGTCTATTTCATAAAATGTAATTGTTTACATTTCAAAGCTATTTTAAAAACGCCAAAACGTACACTTTCTGTTTCAATTAAAGTCACAGATATTTTAATATCCTGCGTCGTCAGAAAAGTTCATTTATTCTGTTAAGGTTGCTTATTCTTTTGTTCTTTGAAAAGTCAAAATGGGTAGAGAGTGGCAATTATAGTTAAGTATCTTGCCCAAGGGCACAAACACCATATTCCAGGCAAAGTTCGAACCCACGCACCGTAACCACTGGGCCATGGTATTCTGCTAGGCTCAGGATCGCAGCCATCTGTGACTTTAATTGTGCTCTTGACTATCATTTTACATATTACGTGGCCCTCTTGTGGCCTGGGTTCTCGCTATGGAGTTCAGCAACTTTCGGCGATCGTTTGTTGATTCTAGGCGATCAGCGGGGATAGGCTTAGTCGCCACGCTAGACTGAGCATTGTTTGAGAGGTTAGCATGCCCGATACGACTTCGGAATCCTCCCTGCACTGGGACTGTATGCCTACCCTGAGCAGCGATCGGAACAACGGTCGCCAAATCACTCGGAATCGTCCCAACAGTTTCAGTCTCACAGCGCTTCGCCCGCCTGTTGCTGGTCTGAACTCCCGGTAATGCGGGCATGTTGTTGAGAGTTCCCTTAGGCGCAGGCGGTGTGCCTATCTCAGGCCACGATGGTTTATCCGGTGAGCCTAGAACTTGCACGTCACTGAGTAGGTTTGGCGGAGGCCGATGTTTTGATTGTGCTGCTTGAGGGAGTGTTGGGTCCAGGCCAGGCTGCATCCATTTCGGAGTGAAAGCATTTCTGGGGATTCTTTCAGGCACTAGTGATGGAGGAGTTGTTGGTTGAAGCCCTTTTGCCTTGACCCTATGAGTCTGTTCATCAGTCTGTCTTGCCCGGTGATGCAATGGCAGGGTGGTTTTTTGTTTTACCCCAGGAAGTGCAGACATGTGTCCTAGAGCAGGCCTTGGAGGCACGGGTTGGTTTTGCAGCCAAGCCGGCACGCCGGCTGAGCCAAGCGCAACAACCTCAGTCTGCTCCGTAGCCTGCTGTTGTAAGAGAGACCTCTCAGCGTGATTCAGAGGGTTATGCTGCTCGGGAGCCGGGCAATCATACACCTGCTGCATCCAGTCAGGTGCGGCGTGGTCCACAAGGTCGGAGCCATAACTCGTAATAGCTTGACTCTGAGCATAAGGATCTGCCATCGCCGCTCTAAACCCTTCGCCGAAAACTGGTTCATGTGGGAGATTCTGATTATCCATAATGGCTGGGTTGGTTTCAAGAATCTGTTGGTGAAAAGGAAAAAACAGATCTTGTCTAGTTTTCCCCTCAGATTTCTTTTGGAAACAACCTAGCTACCGGCTTATCTTACATTATTTAAATGAGTTGTGACTTGTTAGAGTTGTTACAACAAAAGGTAATCATTTTGTAATCGAGGGTAGGCCTAATTATTGATTCAGAATAATGCTATTTTTAATGCTATGAACTTTATGCTTTAGTGTTTTATTTCCTTTTTTGTAATATGAAGAATTAAACAATTAAGTATACCTGTGGTTCTGACTCATACTGGGGCATTTCATTTGTCTGTGGTGGCGGTGCTTGGTAGAATTCATTTGGTGGAGGCCCCGTTGTGAGAGGATCAGCCTTTGACGGATCAAAGTCCAGCTGCAACCAACGTGGAGTGTCAGCAGATGATGGAGCTTCGGATACTGAACATGCCTTCTTCTTGGAGTCACCAGAAAGCTTGACCTTGTTTGCGATTTCGGTGAACTTCTCCTTGGCCTGGGTGGGATCCCACCTCTTGAAGGGCTTCTGGTCCGGAGTGGGATTGAAGTCGGCCCGCAGGAATCGCGGGATATCATTGGCATCTTGTGACGGAGTTGGAGGTGGGGGAGTTCTAGCCGTTTTGGGGGAATGTTGAAACTTCTCCTGGCGTCTCATTGAGTCCAGGATCCTCTTAGACTCGCCCTCAATCTGCTTCCTCCGCTGTTCTCTCTCCTGTGTTGTCATTGACGCATAGTCAAAGTCAGAATCACCAGCAGCCCCTTCAGGGGTTGAGCAGAGCACGGGTCTACCCTTGGGGGCTTTCCAGACCTCTCGTTTCGGTGCTGTCCCGTCTGGGCTGAAATCTGTTCTCAGCCAACGCGGCGTGGGTGATTCAGGTAATTTCTTTTTGGACTGTGTAATCTTTTTAAGCTTTTGCTCTGCGGTCTCGGGATTCCATCTCTTAAACGGCTTCTGCTCAGAAGCCAAGCTGAAATCATCTCTCAGGTAGCGTATTTCAGCCTCCTCGAACGCCGAGGCGCTGTCTGGTTTCCCAGCCCGAATCAAGGAGTCTCTGAGTCTGTTCTGGATTCTTTCATCTAGGAGATTTGTAGACGGTTTCAACCCTTCCGTGGTTGTATCAAGTACGGAAAAACTTAAAGCCTCGTCAGACTCGGACGAAGATTCAAGAGATGGACTACAAATGTCGTCGCTTGCCGTCTCGGCCTTCTTTGGAGGGAAGACGTCTGTTTCGACATCCAGAAGAGACTGGGATAGCTTCTTTTCCTCCAGTTCTGGATCATGAGGGACTGAAGAAATTGGAGCCCCATCTGACTCGGATGAGGACTCTAGATATGGACTTCGGGTATCATATCTGGATGTCCCAGCCTCCTTTGGAGGGAAGACGTCTGTTTCTTCATCTAAGCTAAAGACATCGGACCATTTAATGCCATCCATGTCCTCGTCTAGGTCAATGGTAGTTGTCGAGGAATCTTCGGACTCTGATTCTGGTGGACTCCGCTCATCGTTTGGCGTTTCCTCGTTTGTCTTTGAGAGACAGTGATCAGCTTCTTTAGAATAAATCTCCGTCCGGCAAGACTGCCCCTCAGCTATAATTGTTGCATGAGATCCAAGCCTCCCCTCTTCCTTGGAGTTTGAGCTCTCAATAGCTTGTCGAGACTTGATATCCGCCAATTCTGAGAGCGCATTTCTATTTACAAGATCATAAGTGTGGTCAGCTTTGGCTTCCTTGCGATCAGGGAAGAATTGTCCAGGTCTTCGCTTCAAGATCCCCTTCGGTGGACCTCGTCTTTGTCCTGGATTCGTCGGTCCACAAAGAACATCGCTGAAAGTTATCCTTCTCTTCCTGGTCACTTCACCAGCGTTGTCTGGTTTAGAAGGTTCGGTCGCATGTTCAAAAACATGAGATGGTATCACGAAGCTCTTTTCCTTCAGTGGGCTTGGTTTGTCCGTTGTTTCGGCCTCCAAAGCTGGGGTACTTTTTTCATCGTTGGCCCGTGATTTCAACACTGTTTGTGGCGAATCCATCGGCTTTGTCTCTTTCTTCTTCGCGGAAACGGTGGTCGGTGACTCTGATGTGAGGAGTTTAGCTCTGATTTTTTCTGGTTTTCCAAGAATACCATTTGTAGAGCTTACGGTCTTGGTCTCAGTCTCCAAAGCCTGGTCATTTTCTTCATGCTTGTTTACTGAGCCCATCTTCCCTTTTGGTGATTCCACTGGTTCAGTCTCTGGCTTTACAGACGAGGTGGCTTTCTTTAACTCTGGTGTAGGGATGCTGATCTTGCACCGTGGCATCTTGTCCACGATCCCGAACAAATCATCAGACGAAGACTGTTGCAGCATCTGCTCTATAACATCCAACTCCGTCAGATCCTGATCTTTATGGTCCTCTTGTTTTTCCAACACTTCTATATTCTTCGAGATGCTGCTGTCAACACAAGCATCAAGTTTGCTGTTTGGTGGCACTGGGTCAACGGTCGACTCCGAAGTCTTCTTAGTAAGATGAGTCGCGGTTCCTGTCTCCCCGTCTTCTTCCATTACAAAATCGGTTTCCTGGAAAGCACTCCTACTCATTCGGCCATCCAGCCCTCCAATTTCGTCATCAGATGGAGAAAATTCTCTGAGCAGCTCATCCATCATGTAGTTATCTACCTCTTCCAAATCCGACTCCTCGTCCCATGAGTTGTTATCAGTTTCCATTTTTGTTGATGCAGACAGTGGTCTGCACACTTCTTTCTGTACTTCGACCTCTTTATCTATTTCTCTTCCTTTGTCTTTATCATCGTCACATGAGTCGCTGCATTCGATATCTTCGATGGCAGCACTAGCGGCGATTTCTTTGGCTGATGTCGGCGCAATGTCACCACGGCTTGGCTTCATGATACATGCAGCAGATGGAGCAGAAACCTTCTCAGTTTCCTCCTTGATGTTTAGGGTAGCCGTGGTACCAATCTGACAAGGTTGGGTGTTCTGCATCGTAACGCCCCTGCCATTATCGGATGTGCTCTCGGGCAGGCTAGATGGCGAAGAGTCCTCAGCGGCTCCACCTTCCTGAGGTTGCTCTTCCTGAGTGTCTAACCAGCACGGTTCAGAGGGAACTTGGACGTTTCCCGGTGAAATGACCATGATCTTTAATTCAGTGTCATCCTTGAGAAAGTCTTGGGCCTTGTCGGGCTCGAAGGGGTTCTCATCCGACGAGGAGAGGTCTTGGAGGATCTCCTGCATGATCTGATGTCTCTGCCGTTGCCGTGACAAATGAGCATAGCTGTCTCTGTCATCGTGATTATCCAGTGACGGCTTATTGGGAAAGATCGGTCTCTCTGTACCTCCTTTGTCTTCTCGGCGTTCTTTCTGCTCGGAGAAGGATGCCGACTTGGACTTAGTAGGTTTGGTCTCTTTCCTGAGAAATCAAACAAGAAAACTAGACATTCAATAAGGCATGGTAAATTAGGGTTGTCTGTGCAGCAGTGCAAAATAAAATGGATTGATTATAAATTGGTTTTTCTCGTGCAAAAATTATAAGAGCTTGAATACTTAGCCGCTACCCGCCAAGCTATGATTTTCTGACAAAATTTCATTTTCTTAGAAAAGATAATAATAATAATAATACCAGCTTAAGACCGGTTTAAAATCCCAACAGAGTCGACTGGGTATTTGTTCATTGCTTACTTGTGCATGTTGGGCTTCACTGCTTCACACCAACCAACCACCACATCGGTTGCCTCCATCTCAAGCCTGCCCTGTTTCTCTTCAATGTTTGTGCTGGCTGTGATGGAGGTTGGATTTCCTCTTGCCTCTTGCTTCGTTGGTATCGCGTCGCAGTCACCGTGGGCAAGTGCGGCAGGAAAACGCAGATCCTGTTTGATGTCGGTAGGCGGCACTGAAGCTACCGTTCTACATCTTGCTAATACTGGTTTTGTCACTGGTGTTTCAACTTCGGATGGCTGTGGATTGGGCTCAGACTTCTGCGTCTTTTTGACCTTCTTGCCCTTCAGGAGTTTGCCAAGTCCCTTTCTCTTTTTCTTTGTTTGGTTATCTGGTGTAGATTTGGTATCATCAGTGATCTCGCCATCATCGCCCTTCATGAGTTTCTTTGCTTTTTTATTTTCCTTCTTCTGTTTCTTCTTTTCCATTTTTTCCTCCTTTTTATTTTCCTTCTTCTCCTCTTTCTCCTTTAACTTTTCTTTTTTCTCTTTTTTCTTTTCTTCTTTTGTCTTCTTTGTCTTTTCCTTATTTTCTTGGTTTTCTTCCTTTTTCTCCTTTTTCTCCTTTTTCTTTTCGTCTGACTCTTTTTTCTTTTCCTCTTTCTGCTTTTCCTTCTCATCATTTTTCTCCTCTTTCTTTTCCTTTTTTCCCTCTTTCTTCCTCTTCGTTTCCTCTTTTTTCTGCATTTTCCTTTCCTTATCCATCTTTCCTTGGACTTTCTCCTCCTGTCCTTCTACATTGTTATTCTTGTTTGTTTGTTTACAAGTTTCGTTTTTGTTATTCGTCATGGCGTCAGGAGAAGCAGATGTCGCCTCCATTTCATTCGAGGATGCAGACTGCTTTTTCTGTTTCTTATTGATGTACAGACCCTGTGCCTTCCTGAATTTCTTCCAAGAAGTCATTTTTTTCCCTTTCTTGTGAGACTGATTGCTCTTTGCTTTTGGAGTATCGTCTGGACAATCGATATCACCACCTCGTCTATCGTCTGCTTCTGTGTCTTTTTCAGCCGCTGTATCTGTTGCATTGTCCGAGGCATCAATCTTTCTGTGTTTTTTCTTTAACAGAGCTGGCTTCTTTGTGATCTTCTTCCAGACGGTAGATCGTTTTGCTGTGGCATTGGACTTAATGTCACTCCCTGCCAGGGTAGCTTCATCAGATGGTGTTTCCACCCTGTCATCTTCGAAGTGACCATTTCCTCCTTTTCTTGTAGTGTCTTCACTCATCTTCTCCTCTTTGTTATGATGGGAAATGTCAGGCCGCAGAGTTGGTTCAGTGTCTGTTGCCGCACCTCCGACCAAATCTGTTTTATTCTGTTGTCTTGCTCCCATCTTAATCTCTACTTCTTTGTCCCTGTCTATAACGGCCCACTTAGAATTTGAGGACATGTGGTGGCAGAAGTCATCAAATTCATCTTCGCTTGATAACTGCTCCATCGCCAACCCAGAAGTTGGCGGTTTACTCGAAGGGTCTCGAGTTGAAGCTTTGATGTCAGTAGGACCAAACGCCTGTCGTGTAACTTTGGTCTTCATGGCGATGTTCTCTTCGACTTTACTCTTATTCAGTGGATCAGCCTTCCTCAACTCACTCTTTACATGAGTCAAGTTATCCTCTGTCTTCTTTGTGGCATTGACTACTCTAATTTGCTCAGTTGGTATTTTGATTTGATCGTGTATTTTCAGTGCACAACTCGTAATATCTGCTTCGTCGTCGGCGTTGTTGCTTTTTATTACAGTTGCACTTGGCTTCTTTCGTTTCTGTTTCTTTAGTTGGTTGTCATCGGAGTTCCTTTCTTTAGAACTCTTCTTCTTCTCTTTGCTTATAGACCACGCTGGGAGGGATGCCTCCGTTTGTATCTCGGAGACAGCTGGTTGCCGCTGTTGTGATGAGTCTAGTTTTGGTCCGTCATTCTTCTTGGTTTTCCGTTCACGTCTCTTTTTTAGATTTGTCAAAGTGCAGATGGTTGCATCTTCTTTCTTTTCCACGGATTCAGTCGCTACATCCTGTAGTCCCTGGATTTTGGTTTTCTTCCCGGTGGTGCCTCGCTTGTTGTCACATTCGTCTTGGTTTACTTTTTTGTTGAGTTTAGATGATGATTGTTTCAATTTGAGCACCTTCCTCACCATCACAACACCGTCCGCATCTGCATCTGAATGATGTTGTTCCTGTTTCTGTATCTTTTCCTCTGTTCTGATGCTGACTGATTCGACACTAGATCTATCAATCTCGGTGTACATGTCTTGATTTTGGATTTTATCCACTTTGCGTGCTGCAACTTTAACCTCCCCTGTTGTTTCCGTCACAGATGTTACATCTGTTTGGGGGACATTGGCTCTGCTTCTCTGAGTTTTCATTGAAGAAGCAGAAGATGAAAATTCCTGTTGACCAGTCACAGTTGGTTTCTTGCTTGTCTTTCTTGTTCGATGTACTCTCCTGGTAGCTTTGCATTCCTCTGAAGGAATCTCGGCTGAACTCGGGAGTGAGTTAGCCTTGTTGAAAGATTCGCTTTCTCCAAGAAGTTCATTACCACTTTGAACTTCACTTTGAGACTGGATAATAACCTCTGACCCTTCTTTCTCCTTTTTGCTTCTGGCGACACATGTGGCTTCCAGCTTATCGAGAGGTTGAGCAACCACGTTTGTTCTTTGCTTCGTAAGATGCTTCGGCTTTTTACCTCTGCGCCTGTGGCTCTCTCTGTCCTTTGGTGATTCACTGAGAGCCTCGATTTGATATGCGGAGGGAACATCTGATGTTTCTTGAGATGCTGTAGCTAAGCTCTTAAACTGTTGAGATGGATCCTGGGATCTCTTTTTCCTCCTGTCATTTCTCACTTGTTGTCTTTCTTCGTCTCTGTGTTTGGATTTTTCCTTTTCAGGGGAGACAGCAGCAGTTTCATTTCCAGTCAAACACAGTTCATGTCCATTCTCACTTGATGACTGATCGGTGAGAGATTTCTGCGTCGTCCTGTGCTTTCTTTCGGGAATCGGGTCAGCCTTTTGCACCTTTCTCTGTCTGCCTTTGTTCTTGCATTTTGTTGTTGTTTTTGTAGCAGTGTCAGTACCTGGAATATCATAATCAGTCGGCCTAGGAGGGGTGGGGTATTTTTCTGCCTCTTTGTTAGTCTTGCGTTGCCTTTCGGGGATGGAGCCAGTCTCTTTATTCACCCTCTGTCTCTTCCCATCCCTGCAGTTTGGCTTTTCCATCTCGACCACAGCAGCAACTGGATCATTACTTTCATCGACGCGGAAAGCCTTTCCATCATTACTTGAGCTCGAAATGGACTGACGTTTCTCCAACTTCTTTGTTCTACGTTTTCTTTCAGAGTTGAAGCCGGCCTCTGCTGTTTCTTTCTTAAGACACATTTCTCTTGCCATCAAACTCTCTTGTTTTCGTCGTCTCCTCTCTTGTCGTTCTGCTTTGACAGACGCCGAGTGTTTCTCCACCACCGTCGTTGTCAGTGTGGCAACATTGAACTGGCACTCGTCCTTTGGTGGTTTGATTTCGACGGAATGAGCAGTGGTTTCTGCTTCGTGAGTGAAGGTCTTTCGATTCTTCTCTCGTTTGCAAGCTCCACTTTTCATGATCCGACTTCCTTTCTTTTGTTTGGTTGTGACAAGGCTGGTTTTCTGGATCTTGTCAGTTTTGTTGTTAAGACTTGTCCCCTTGGTGTCGATTAGCAGCTGGTGAGATCTTTGCACTGCCCTAGTTTTTACGCAGAGTGGTTTCTTCCTTCGGTTCTCGCATTCATCGCTGGATGAACTGGAAGACGCAACAATGATCGTATCCTCTCCGGGTGATGGCAAGGAGGTCACATCCACAATTTTCGTTCGGGATGCAACGTGGTATCTCTTTGCAACCCTCCGACCTCTTTGGAGACTAGTGTTCCTGACCTCCAGCAAGGACTCGTGCTCAATCAAAGAAAGATCGCTGCTGCTGTCGGCATCCTCACCGAGCACATGGACTGATGGTGATTCTTCGGAAATGTCTTCAGTCCGGAAAGGCATTTCAACTTTGTGTTGTTTTTTGGGACTGTGACGCCTGGTTACGTCAGTGGTGATACCGATATTTTCTTGAGTGGCTTGAACACGGTGTCTTCTCGAAGCAGCCTCACTTCTGCAGCGCTGCTTCTTCTTGCTTATGTTAGCAACTGCTTTACGATCTTGGTTCTTGCTTGATGATCGTGCAGCTGGTGTGTCGGTCCGACGGTGCTTACTCTTCTTGGAGTTAGTCTGCGACAAAGAGTTTGAACCTGATGTGGTGGAGCTGGACTCCACTGATGTAGATTTCTTGGCCTTGAGGGTCCTGTTCTTCAAGAATCTACGAGTTGACCGATCGATGTTTGCCTCGGTCACTTCTTCAGCCGCTGTGATCCGTGGCACGGCCTGGTACTCGAGGCCGTACTCCTCGGTGAGACTGTTGTGCGTGAGTCCCTGACTGAGGAGCTTGCTAATGGTGATAAGTATCTCGTGCTGTCTGCACATGCTCAGCTCCAGACGCTCGAAATTCTGCCTGGTTGTTCTCTCTGACTGGCTGACGGTTTGAATGATGGCTTGCATGCTGGGCATACTGGAGGTGTTAGTGTCTGTGCCTCTCTTGTTGGCTTGATGTTGTGTCTGGCTGCTGCTCATTTGCTCATTCCCAGAAGATGTCATGTTGGCAATGGCTTCCATTCTCCTCTTCTTGGCAACATCTCGTAGGATGAAGCGCATTTTCATCTGGTGGTCCCGGATATCCTGCAAGCGAAATCTGTTCTCGCAACGGCGTCGGAACCGGGCGCGTGTCGGTGGGTACTTGGGTGAGTGGATCTCTACGCGCTGCACGACGGGCTCCTCTTTAACCTGACTCATGTTCTTCTTGGAGTTCGGTTGGTGTGTATCCTTGGATTTAGCTCTGACTTCCCAAGGCAGTGGCGGGAGAGGGCGCCACTGTTCATGTGGTACGGGAATGAAGGGTACACGGCGTGACTTGTTTACGCCCTTCCTTCCGGCCTGTACCTTTGAAGAAGACTTCCTCTGACGTCTTCTCTTTCTACAGATCTTCTCACTACTGTCTTCCATCTTCTTTCTCTGGTCTCTGTTTTCTCCGAGTGACCGGTCTTCATCTCTCTTCTCAGAGATCTTATCTCCTTCCTTTTTCTTCAGCGTCCTCGTCTCGTCTCTCTGCCCGCAGTAGGCATACTTGTCCTCGCTATCCTGCAAGGGGTAACAACAGGGTAGCATCCTACGGAGCATGCGCCTCGTGACTCCGACACGCCTTTCGGGCGTAACCCAGAGGCTGCTGAAGGTACCCGGGTGCTGGGGGTCCTCCAGGAGGTCGGTGAAGGAAACCTGTCGGGGGCGCCCTTCCTTCATCCGGTGTTGCCAATTCTTTGGCTCTGCAGAGTGAGGGACGACAATGCACCTAAGTTCAAAATACCCTACAACTACAAGTCACTCTATAAAGTTGTGAAAACAAATTGAGTTATAGGCAACATTTCAAATGGATTCACACATTTCATTTGCTATGAGTGACGTTTTTAGCTATTTCAAAAGCGTTGGCAATCTGGAGTGCTACTTACCGATTTGAATTACTTAAAGACGGCATGGTTTTGTAATCATCCTGACAGAAGTAATCTAAGAATGGTTTTTAATGTAGTTTCATACTTTTAATAAGTAAATACAAATGCGTAATCAAATTCACAACGAGTCAACATTTGCAATGTTATGAAAATTTATTACTGGCGCAAATATTTCAGGGAGAATTATATTATTAATTGGGAGGGGGGGGGATAATATTTTACAACAGACAACAGTTGCCCATACTGAAATAAATCACCAAGCAAGCAGGCAATTAACATGAAATAAAATACTTGACATAATTACAAGTTTTACATGTTGGCTTTATGCCTCGATGTAAACGAAATAATTTGCTTTCAAAAACATACAAAGAAGAACCTTAGTCGAAGACTTTTACACTATATACGAAGTAATGAAATTGATGTTCCTGAGGCTGTAATTGTTGTTGACAGCTACACAGTCACTCCATGTTGTTAGATTCATCAGCCGCGTCAATTGTAATCTCTCCTATTAATCTATAGAACATCATAGCTGCACGGTGTTTCGCTTACAGAAAGATAGTTTTTACAATCCTGATTTGGGATATAATCTTACTAGGCCCTATAATAAGTTTAATAAGGACAGACGGTAGTTGAAATGACACACTCAAAAGAAGTATAACAAATACATATTTATTAAGATACATAAAATGATTCAGATAAATTCTAGTTTGGAAGAGACGAAAATCTACTTCGACGTGCATGAATAATTAATTCCAACGTCACGGTGATCAAATCAGTCCGATTCGGAACACCCGGAAAAGCACGCTTGAAAAAGTACTTCCAAAATAATGACAAAGCAATGACAAAGTTCTCACTTAAATCATATCTTGATACAAATGGTGGGGGGGGGGGGGGGGGGGGGGGGGGTGTCCTGGGGTGCAACAAAGAATCAATAGGGAAATCACAAGCCATGGAAAAATCTAAAAGCCGATGGAAATGGACATTCTTTGACGCTTGGGGGCGCTGTTTAAAATAGTCATATTCACTGTTTAGGGCCGTTTCCAAATAATTAAAGTTTTTTATGAAATGTACAGTAAAATATTTGGGGAAAACTGGGGGGAGGGTAATCCCATGCCCCCACTGATTTGACTGTATACAAAATGTTAAAGTGAAATAAATATTTGAAACTTGGGCCTACCACGATCAGACATCTTGGTGGTGGATGATGACAAAGTGCTGATCTGTTCAAGACTTTGCTATCCTCAGCAAAGCGTTTCACCAAGTCTGTACCTCTCGCTGTCGAAGTAGACTTGGGTGTCGATCGGCCTGCAAGAATCCTTGTTCTCGCAGGAGGGTGTGAATCGGTGTCCTTGGGTCGATAACTGGAAGACACTCCGATTGAGGGGTCGGGGAGATGTTCTCAAGAACTTGCTCTTCTTGAGAAAGGGGCTGGCAGAGATATCTGCAGGATATCACCAGACCTCAGCAGAGGCTACTGGTGAAGAGTTCACGTGGACTTTCTGGTATCAGACCAGACAGATATACAAACAACCCAAAGTTTCTCAACTTCGGGTTTGAAGCTCGGCTGGAGTGCTCGGTCTTCGTCCGGCACTCGGTGTTTTACTCGCTCTTGCTCCGTTGGGAGATCTTTCGGTGAAATCGCTATCGAAATTGCAGCGAAAAACGCTTCAAAAAAGCCTCACAAACAAAAACTTGCTTGTTAACGCTAAGAAAGCTAAAACGGTTCTAAGGATGAAAACAAACACACGGGGAGCCTTGGTTTCGGCGCCATTGTTGCGTCATTGTGAGCATGCGCTGTTTGGATGGCGCGCCCAGAAGTTCGATGTGGTTATGGAAACCTAAGTTTTGTTACTATTGTGACGTCATGCACAGCCATACACGCGCTTGTATTTGCATGGTGATTACGGCACAGTTCAACGAACTTTATTTTAAAAAATATTTTAGTATAGCCTACGCCTAGGGTAATAATACTGAATTATGCCAAAATTGGGGTATTGAGTTGGTGGTGGTGTGAACGGGATTAACTTCACTTTCCTGTCGTGAAGATGAAAAAAGAATTATCGTTAGTGGTGTTGTGAAATATTTTTGTCACTTTAAAGTATTGAGACACGAACAGAGTAGAAAAACAGGACAAAATCTTCTTTTTAATAAGAAGGTAATACGCGCATAAACATGAATCTTGAAAACTTAATTTTCAGTTGTATGTTCTCCCTATATATTGCTCTTGGGCTGCGTTCCACTTACGCGAACTGTTTGCGCGAACGTTCGCCTACGTTTTGAGTTTGCGTTAGTTGAAGTGGAACGATATTTTTAAAACTACGTTTTCAAAATGGCGGCGCCCAGTGACAGTGACATCGTTTGGTTGGCTGCTTCATTATTTTTCTTTAAAAGATCTTTTTGACTGCTCAAAACAACCTACCGTTTATAACGAAAAGTATGAAACGTAAATCAAAACCGTGAAAAGAAAACCGTCGGCTGCTAACTTCTCCGCCATCTTTAAAATACGTCACTGGCCAACAGCGTACAGCTCGAAATGTCGTTCGCCGTTTTCGCTAACGTTCGCCAACATAATTGGCGAACATTGCGTTCCACTCACGCGAACAACGCTAACGTTGGCCAACGTTGGCAACGTTCGCTTGAGCGGAACGCACCCCCGGTCTGGTGTCGTCTAACTTTGACTTTTGTACCCGGCCTCATAACTGTAAGCTTGTTAATAAATTGTTTACTCGTGTCTTTTCCAGTCTGCTCTTTGCGGGCGTCTTTCCTGACGGAATCCGAACTGTTAGCGACACTAGTTATTCGTGGCGATAGTTGCGAATTGCCTCTTCCAGCTTGTCTGCCGCCCCCTGTCGTCCCTGGGACGTATATCATCCCGAGTGGCGCCATACTGAATTTGAGCTGTTCTCGTTCCAACTCAATGGCAGGTGTCGATCTCTACGGGAGTGACCGAATGTACTGCATTGACGGCCGCCAGTGGCGCCCGTCAAATTTTCCCACCTGCTTCGGTGAGTAACTTTGCTCTTCAATTATCAAGTCAAACTTGATTGCATTTTTTAGTCAACCTTGATTATGGGATCCAAGTTGATTGCAAGTTTGTTCTTATAATTTGATCAAGAAGAAGTCGCGGTTTCCAAAAATACCAATTTGGTTACGCCATCGGATATACATCACCTGGTTAGTTACGCTATCGTATACATTACCTGGTTAGTTACGCTATCGTATACATTACCTGGTTAGTTACGCCATCGTATACATTACCTGGTTAGTTACGCTATGCTATACATTACCCGGTTAGTTACGCCATCGTATACATTACCTGGTTAGTTACGCCATCGTAGACATTACCTGGTTAGTTACGCCATCGTAGACATAAACTTGTTTGTCTGGGGAGACTCTACGAAAAACATTTTTTTTCAAATCCTACGAACTGAACATTGCACCAAGCAAAAGATTTGACCTCCTACCAACGACCTCCGTTTTTCGAGGACCGCAGTTAGCTGAACTTTTGAAGCGGTTCAGGAGTGACCCGTCGTGTGCAATATAATAGATAGTTAGTTGGAAACGCTTGAATAGCATCAACATTTCAGAACATTTCGACAGGACCTGATTAAAAAGTTCAACCGACCAATACACCGTGATTCTATCAAACACCAGTCTGAACTTTGGGTAAATACTACGTGTTTTTTGTGTTCGTTATTCTTTGGTGCAAATTCGTCAACTTGACAAGATCGGTGCCAGGTCAATGAGCGACACTTGACATCTGCCGGCCTGACATTCAACGATAGCCAAGACGTGGGGGGAAAGAACACACTGCCTAGCGGGGAGATGTTCACGGTTCGCTGCATTCGCGCAGATGCAATACTGGAGGGGCACCCGACCATCTACTGCGTGGACGGGAAGTTTATGCCTTTAACCTTGCCCACATGTACGTAAGCCTGCCGGTAATCTCAGGTTTTTCCTCATTCTTTTATTTAAAGAAATCCACCGGCTCTTAATGTCAAAATCAAGCGCCTTGACGGACCAATAAGATCCTTTATTGTATCGATAACTAGATTAAGGATTGTTTTCGCTGTGGTTGACTGGATAATTGTCTTAATTGCCGAGTTTCGTATAGCTTTTCAATGTTGCATACCGGTACGGAATTAAATTGAAGAATGAAGGTTATAGCAATTTGTCTATAATTGGTAAATTATCTATAAATTCAAACAAATAATTGTGTTATATATTTCGAAAACGGTATTAGTCTTAAGATGCATGGCCCGTATATTATTTTGTTCAAGAGCCTTGTCTCGTAGTGCCTCGTTAGCATAAACACGCATGGAGCTAGGGCCTGCCAGTGCACACGAGTATAATAGGTCCGAGGATTTTTGAGAGAGCAAACAAAGAATTTATCCAAAATCGTTTTAATCATGTTTGCTGATTTTGTTCGTTTTTTTGTTGACATCTAAACACCTTAGCGCCGCAGCAGCATTGCGTTTGATCGCGCGCGAGCCGTTTCTCTTTAAACGCGCAGCGCGCAAAAAAGATTTAAAAGTCTGAACGGACAAAAGTTAAAAAGTCAGAATCTCAGAAAGTTCAGGTACGTCAAGTTGACTTTATATTGTAGTTGATTAACTTATATGACTGATTCGTCCATGGGTTTGTTTTGATGTTTGTTGCCCCATAAGTCTAACGTTGTAGTCTTTGTTAACGTAAGGGAGGCAGATACATTTTCGACAGAAAATTGATAACGCTCTGTTGTACATAGTATGTATATGGCTTTGGTTTTCCACAGCCGAAAGTTTTGTGTTGTGTGTCTGTGCGTAATTGGTGTAATTTTAATTAAATTTAATTAAATTTAATTAAATTTAATTAAATTTAATTAAATTTAATTAAATTTAATTAAATTTAATTATTGTTTTAGCACTAAACCATCACTGAATATTAATGAATATGTCTTGTTTAACGTTATATTTGCCAGGTATCGATAAAACCAACGATCCAGCCTCGGATACCGTGTCGATGACGGTATTTATCGCCGTGGTAGCACCCACGGGCGTTGCTGTCGCTCTGCTGGTTATCGTTCTCGTAGTTTGCTGGAGGAAGAAGTCACCTCAAAGGTGAAAACAGTCAACTGTCAAAGAAATGGCGTCAGATACAACATAAGCTCTCCGAATTATCACCAATTTTCTTTTCTTTTTACTTAATGATTGTATTTTTATTATGGTGTTATTATTTTCCTCCTGTCTGTGATATGGCTGCCGCGATCGATTTACTTGGGTATTGCTAGCTATAGGGATACACACGTACGTACGGGTCCGTGGCAGTAGAAAGAGCCGCTCCAAACAGCGCCATCTCGTGTTGGTCGTGTTTCTCGAGAGAAAAAAACTAGTATGGTTTGTTTGTACAACAACTTTCCTTTCCCGTTTTGCTTTAGACCCGAGAGATAAAATACACTGCAATATCGGGAGACTTTACGACGGATTTGTATTTTTTTTCTCTTTTTTCCCCGCTTCTACTGGTGCAGTGAGGACGGACCGAAGGAGAGACATAACAACAAAGAAGTCATGATTGTCAACAAGTCGTTCGAGTCCGATCGTTACCCCTCTACCATGATCCCGCCGAAAGTGCCTGAGCGACCCTCCAATGAAAGCTACTTCTCCTCAATCAACGACACGGAGACATACCTCACGCCCACCGGTAAGGCCCCGCCCACCGGTAGCATGGCTACCCCCACGATCTACGACTACATCGAACCCAACTCTAATGATTATTACCTGCAACTGGTGGCGTAAGCAGGTAACCATTATAGTCGGGCAGATAGGGACAATATTTAGGAGAATTGAGCCTTTGATGTGATACAAGCATGACACTTGTCACATAGTCATATATTCGCATTTTTGTATCACTGTGGAGACATGGCTTTGTTCTCGTGTACAAAATGGTTAGAAAGTCGAGCACGTTTTTCAAAATGCTCTCATTTTAACCATAATTTTTTTCCTGGGTTGAAATTTCGACCCAATATACCCTATATTATACCCTAACCCAAACACTAACCCTAACCCACATCCTAATCCTAGTTTTTGAGTAATTTAAGTAAAATCCAAAAATCTAATTCGTGAAATTCCCAGTGGAGACCTATTCATCTATAGAAATTTACCCTCCGGAGACGTTTTGTCTCTATTGTACACATTGTGTTCATGTCTCCAGAGGGTACCGTATTTCGCACCATGCTTGTTAAAAGAATAGTCTGTGTATTTTGGGAGATGGAAATAGTTTATATCACGAAACAACTGAAAAGAAAAGAGCGAAGAATGCTTACTGACACGGCTTACTATTTAATATATATTGCATATCGTGTGCCTTTTAAAATGCTTTACATAATTATACATTGTGTAATAGAATATATTCATAATGTTTCAATATCATTCATGTTTAAAGTAACTATATTTATACTAATTACATACCGACTTTATTAATTAGATATAATAAAGCGTATAATATATTATTTGACTATATTATTTATGTTATTTTTGCATGAAAATATTAAAACACCAGTCTGAAGAATCCATACTACAATATTTCACTGCCCACGAAGATATCTAATTCATGATGTTATACAAATATCTCTGGTGACCGCAAACATTTGCTCCGGGCACGGACCACAGATGGCGCCTTGCGTCCCACTCACGATAGCCTACGGGGGACACATCACTCGAGAAAAATGGTGACCAAACGGCCGTCGGCGACATGCAACGCTTCGCGTTTCTACCACCGAGGGCGTTCACGGAATCCATTCAGCGTCATGCTGTCAATATGTGACACGCATGCTCTCTTTTGTAGATTCTAAAAAAGCGTGGGATGTTCATTAATTTTAAACATTAATTTTGAATATACTATGGAAAATCTCTCTTTAGCGATAGTTAAACGCCAAAGGAATATAAAAACAAACTTTGAAGTAAAGGAACAGCTCTTTGTTCGTCTTGCGTCCTGCAGAGGTCAGCTGCTGTACGCACCCTACCAGAGTCGGTACTGTAGTTCGTTTGACCTTCCGCCGGCATTAGATGCTAAATAAGACGGACTGGAGTCTATTTAGCTGAAATTAGCAGTTCAGGATATCAATACAGGACGGGGTGCAGGTCATGTGACCAGCTGTCTTGCCGCCAACCACTGAGGGTGATAAGTGCAGCAAGAACTAAAGCAACGAAGAAACTAATTCATGGAGTCATTCCTTGATATGTCTAAGAAGACAAATGAGGGTTCGGGGAGTAATTCCTTGATATGTCTTAACCTATTCTCTCACACATTAGAACACACCACAATTTGACACGAGGTAAATGTTTGAATTATTATCTGAATTTCAACCCACTCACAACTTCTTGGCATAACGAAATAAAAGAATCTCGAGTTGTTTCCCCTCTCAAAATCAATATCAGCTCTCTGGATCGGTAACCATCTGTCTCTGCCTCTTCGTTTTACGACCTCCCACCATTTGGAAGGCATAGTCCGCGTCCTCCCGGCTATCAACAACGTCTTTGTGGTTCCCTACCAGCGGGCCCACAGCACCGTTCCTCTGTGAAGCTCTCCTGCTCTCGCTGCCATTCTTTCCCCGGGTATCCCGCTGGTTCTTCCCGTTCACGGCACCGACTACCGGGGCTTCTTTAGTCCTGTTCCGGCCGTATTTCTCTCGGTACAGCCTCATGAAGGGGGAATCTAGTCCCGTCCGATCGTCGGCCTTACTCGGAGTCTTCCAGCTCGGGTGGATAAACTTGATGTTGTACTTCTGGGCCCAGCGGGCGAAGATGTACTTCTCGGTGACGAAGAGGTGACCACTGGTGAGTCGCTCCTCGCTCTTCAGGTAGTATCCACACTCGGTGCGCGTGGCGTTACCCGTGTTGCCGTAGTAATGGTATGGCGTGGAATCATTCGGGTGCTCCCTGGAATCGAAATCCGACAGACAGGGCAATTACAGGTTACCAGATACACGGTTTTATCTTGAAACTACAACTAATATTAATTAGAGCACAGAAATTGACTGGAGCGGTAGTTGAACCAGCGACCATCACAACAAGGTAACGACGCTGGGCCAACTAAGCTACTTAACCAGTCCGCGGGGAAGCTTTGCTTTGAATTACGGAGTGCTTGTTAGTCAAACAGCAACTTCAAACTTCAACAATGGCATACTGGTATTTCTCTTGAAGAAATTAAGTTAATATTTTGCTTTTAGTAACACTGTACATGTACATGTATAACATTATTTGTTCCAAATTTTGAGAAATGTAGTATAAATTAAACCCTTAAGCTACGCTCGATTGAAGTGTTGTTGCTGTTCTGGGTTTTCAAATGACATTTCATAATACCTATGCGTAGCTTTATCTTTCTTAATATCAAACGATGGGTATATATACACTGCGCATTGGCAATCACGGGTCTAACGGCCACATATATTATCATAGACAATCGCCAAATTCACCAGAGTATATTACTCAGAAATGCACGACGATCTTTGCGTTGTTTCGCCATGATAATGTCCTCGTGTTTTCCTTCTCAATTTACACACTTAAGGACCTGGCCTCTCTCCAAACAACAAGCATTAGCGTCTCTTACTTCACTGTCTTGTAAGATCGTGCCGAATCCCTCACCTATTCAGTTAGCATTAGTTGCCACGACAACGCATCGCTGGGGAGGTGGAAAAAACGCTACAGACCGAGGAAGGTAGTTCAGCAAGCGAGCGCTGTAATTGAAACTGGCCGGTGCTCAATCATCTACTCTGAAGCCAGGGTAGAGTTCTCCATGCGACTCGGGACGTATTGGTGACACGTCGTACGGGAAATCGTTACACGGTCCCCCAGATACTATCGACTGACTTGCAAACTGGGTAAGGTTGGATGCTCCAACTGGTGCTAATTGGCCAATTTGCGTTGAAAGCCTTAGAGGACTCGTACAGGGATATGACCCCTGAAGTCAGGCTTTTAACAAAACTGCCGGTATTTGAATATAAAACAAATCGTGAACTTTGTTTTTCATGTTAAACAATTTTTAGGAACTCGAAGTCTAAACAACATCAGACATCATCATCATTAGGCCCTAAAATTAGTCTCAGTAAATACCGTATAATTCTACCTTCGTCCCTGAATATAGTGCCAAACTAAGTGAAAGCTCTTCCTTCGCGGCACGTACGATTTCGCCGACGGCAAGGTTAAATTTGCTTTGATTTCGGTCTTAGATTTCAACGCACGACAATATGGGATCTGCTTTGGTCTCGCATTCTTGTTACGCACGTGCCGATATTATATTACGCGTTCTAGACGGAAGCCCGCGCCTATTTCGCCGCTTAATCGAGTTTTACTTCTTTTGTGCATGCAAATTCAAGGCCGGGTGCCCATCCCTAAAGACAACCAAACCTTGCCGTAATGTTAAGATGAAAGAAATTGAAAAAAATAAATCCGCAACGACTTACAAGCAGTAGTCTCCGTACACCATTCCGTACACGTTGAGATCGTCACACATATCCAATGCTAGCAACATCGTGTGCCATCCTGTGGTTAACCAAGTCTTGGCCTGCGTCCTGAAGATTTAAAAGGTCAAATAAAACAACCAAGCTGGCGAATAAGTAACTACAATGTAGCACTAATTCATGTGGTGATTACAAGGTCTGAGAGCGAATCAGAGTTTACCATTTCTTTACAGACGGTCGAGATCAGCGCTATCTTTTACCTTCACAGGTATCACAATGTATACTCCTGCGTGGAGAGATGCAATTGTAGTAAAGTGTCTTGCCCAAGAACATAAGTACCATGTTCCCCGTCAAGGTTTACGACGCGAGTCGAGCACCGTGACTATTGGGTCATGAATATCTCAGTCTTTGTATAAAGATGAACAGTATGGAAGAGTGGACGCAAAACGAAAATGGCGCCCAAACTATAGTATTCCATTCCTGCCGTGTTTATGATGCCCCCACCATGACCGCCATGCGCATGCGTAACGAGTCAGGTGACCCACTCACCTGGTGATGCCAGTCTCATTGTGGAAGACCTCGTTGTTATATCGCATTATGGCCAGTGTGTGCATGTAGAAACTGACGTTCTTATACAGCTGCGAGTAGTTGAGTATCAACCGATAGGCCGGGTTCTTGTATACGTTGGTGGAGTACAGCCAAGCGATAATGATGTTATCGCTCTTGGTCCGCTCGTACATAAAGTGCACCTTCTGGTTGCTGGGCTTGTTTTGGAAGGTGGGCCGGAAGTTGGAGTGACCCACGACCCTGACGGTGGTGCGCGAACCCACGTCCGCCTCGTAGCCTCGAGTGGGGGCGTCGTTCATGCGGATCACGCACTCAGTGGCATCGATGGCTTTGCCCGCTCGCTTGCCTAGAAGCTGGCCCGAGCTGGTCACCAGTGCGCATGTGTGGCATCGGAGTTCAAACGGCTGTAGTAAGAAGAAAGCAAATGCTTTATGGAGCCTGAAATACTAAGAGGGAATTGCATGATAGTTGTTATTAATTGCTGTGCACAGAAGCAGCGGTGTATGCAGGATAAACGAACACGAACGTTAGGTCACCTTGTGAGTTCCTTGTTAAGTCTTAGAGATCATACCTTGTGGTCTGGTACAGATATCGGCACCATCATTTGCTGCCGATGCCTCTGGAAGGTCTCGTTCTTGGGGATCTTTCTTAAGAGGTGAGGGTAGCACCGGGGGAACGGACAGGAGAGCGGGCCGCGGGCAAAGAAGGCCGCTCCGCCGCTGGAGACGTCCGCTCCAGAGGTATCGATGTAGTAGTAGAAGAAGAAACAGATTAAGAAGGAGTAGAAGGAGGCGAAGAACAGCATGCTACAAGGACCCTGTGGACAAGGAAGAAGTTGAATCAACAATCAAATTCAGTACTAAAAATGGCGTCATCTAGATGCAAATCGTTTAGAAATTAGAACCAAAAAATATTAAGGAAGGCACTGTTTGTCTCCAGCGACTAGTGTGGCTAGGGTTAGGGTTCGGTTATTGGGTATAGGGGTAGGATAGCCCCACTGGTGTGGCTAGGGTTAGGGTTGGGTTATTGGGTATAGGGGTAGGATAGCCCCACTAGTGGGGCTAGGGTTAAGGTTAGGTTATTGGATATAGGGGTAGGATAGCCCCACTAGTGTGGCTAGGGTTAGGGTCAGGTTATTGGATATAGGGGTAGGATAGCCCCACTAGTGTGGCTAGGGTTAGGGCTGCCAATTCGGTTAATTGCTTTAAGCGCTTATCATGTTCAGAAGCAGCTAAACATCGTGTTTTACTTACGCAACTCCTGCCAGTGATTGGATTCTGGAAGCACATGATGATGAGTATCCCTCTGGTCCATAAAGTCAAGGACACTGGGCTGTTGTAGTCATAGTGCGCCCTCTGTTGTCCCATGTGGTATGCTTGGTTTTAGTCAGAGGGCCAGGGATGGCATTGGTATAATCCATTAATTAAGATAGTTAGGGAATTAACTTGACTTATTGTAGCTATTTCGAGTTCTTCACGGGCCTGAAAAAAATGAGGAAAACATTGAGATATCTAAATTAGCCATAGGTATTGTGAAAGTGTAAATTTAACCGATATACACTAAAACTATAAATAACAAAAGTTGATCTCGATACAGTTATTAAAACAAACAAACAAACAAAACTTCAAAAATAGGATAAGCGGCAACATAAAAACATTGGAGCAACATAGGCTGAAAAACACCAATGAGAAATAGTTGAAACAGTTTGACTACAACGACAGACTCGGCAAACATCACGAGAAAAAAGAAAACCAACAAATAAAACCAAACAATGTAACTATCAAAATGACATGTAACAGCAGCACTTCGAATAACAAAACCTAGACCAGCAATATCACCATAAACAAACGAAATTGTTAAAAAAACAACAGCAGTATAGCGTCAAAAAAGGATTATTAAGATGATTCTGGATATACACACTAAGTACGAGAGTTGTAATTCTGTGACCAATTCGAACTTGAATTATCCTGGTGGGTAAGTCTATATAAAATACAAAACACATTACGATCACCAAATAGAGCCCTGGTTTTTGTCTCAGTAACCCGAAATCTTCACCCCTTCCCCCTCCTTCATATCCCAAATCTCCCCTTTAAAAAACGTATTTTAATGCCGACACCTCGGGGTATGCAGCGCGCACGCACGAGTGCGCGCATATGCATGCATTACATCACTTATGTGATCATGTAACCCCGCATGATGTGGTCGGCGCATTTTTAATAGAATCGCGCGGCCGAGTCGATTAATTTGATGGCAATCTTAATGCATAAAACGATTTTTCTCCGGGGATAAATCTTTCTGCTGAGATTGCACCGACCGCGAGTCCCTAGTGGCCCGGCCGTGAATACCGGACCCTAGCTACTGCTGCACGTCCGACTCAGTCGATTGCCGACTCAAAGCCTCCGCAATCATGCTAATGTGTACATAGTGCGCGGGGTAATTTTTAATTTGCCCGTTGTGTTTTTCGGTGGCTGAAACCGCGGTAATTCATTCCGAGAATAAGCGCAATGAAAATGGCCGCGCACTCAGGGACTGGGCTCGCAAGTTTATTCATGACGCCAATTTCGAATCGGTGTTCTATGAAATTTGAACAGGTCCACTGTGCGCTATCTTCACCATGTAAACCTATAGGGTACTCTGTGTCATGCGCATCGTGGTTGAGGAGTCTGCGTGCCGCAATTGCTCCATCAAATGATGAAGATGTTGTGCGCAACCACCGTCATTAAATCCTCTCGAATACCTCTTAAAGGCCCATTAAAGTTTCTTTCATTGACGAATTTCAATCAACTATAGTTTTTAAGCCAGGTATTAAGCAACAACTTAGATGTGTATTCAATCCAAGCTTAATTTAGCTCAATTGAGGAGATGTTAACCAACCGAAGCAGGTGTTTTCCAATTAAGGCTATCTGTTTGTTCGGATACGGATTAATATAGTCGGGCTCCCTGCCAGCAGCTGAATGAATTTTAAACACTGATGGATATATCTACACTAATACGGGAATGCAGTGCACACAGCTGCAGTTGTACACATGCCTACTACATCGTGAATCGTGCGTAATAAATTATTATAAAACTGTTCCCTGAAAACCACATTGTTAATCAAATTATACGCACGACCTGTTGATTGTTACTTTGGCATAGGGGAAGGGGGAGGGGGGTGGGGGGGGGGGGGGGGGGGGGGGGGGGGGGGGGGGGGGGGGGGGGGGGGGGGGGGGGGGGGGGGCACGTCATTTAGTTATGCTACTTTTATCAAGACAGTCCAGCATAACACCAGCATGATAATATTGTCACGTCCACCGATAATACTATCAGTAGGCCCTAGCAACAGTATTCATCAACTGGTGAAAATTCATCATCACAATAGTTGTCCTGTTACTGCGACCGTCCGTGCTAGCTACAAACTATAACAATGACGATGATGCTGAAAGGAGGCTATAATAAGAAGAACTAAGAAAGGACATTTATATTTAATTACAAAAAAATTAACAAAATCACAGCGATGGTATTTACAGAGAAAAAACATGGCCTACATATTTCGTTGAAGCTGTTTAGAGCGTACAGCAATAACATCAATCATTTACCTCATGGGACAGGATTATATAGTTATCTTTACACCCTCCCGACGGACGACAAGTTGCTGCTCGTTCAAACACACTGCGCCTACAAACAGGAAGTGATGTCTTTCTATGGCAATTGCTAACACGAAATGTGTCTGCCGTTTTAAGGGCAAGAGAGGAGAACTCTCCATGTGTTTAAAAGAAAGCTACACTCTAAAAAATATATCGCTCACTACAGTGCGAGTCAAATAGAAAGTGACAGGGAGGATATACCCCCTCCCCCCCCCCCCCCCCCCCCCCCGGAACAAAAATATATGAAGATATAAATATACTCAGTGCTCACCGGAAATAAAACCGAGCTTTCGGTGCGAATGCACCTTCTTCAGGGAGAATTATGGATTCTTGACGAATTAGTTAAAGTCATTCTTAGTGAATGAAGATGATACAATCATCTTTCAAGAGTGATTATGAATAGCAAACTACCTACACAAGAAAGAATGATTAAAGTCATCCTTCGTGATACTTGAATTATACTATACCAAGGTAGCCAGAATAGGACAAAATAGAAAATTTTAAGAGAATAGAACGAAGTAGCCCCAATTAACATCCCCTTGTTTTCTTGGGAGCGTTCCAAACCTTTGCTTAATCAAATGCTTGGAGATGTACGACCAACAGGCACATTGACTGTTTACGTCTGACTTTTAAACCTAGGGGTCTCGCATTATAAAGGTCGTTCGTCATTCCCTCCCCGCAGCACGTGATAGATTACCTACTTATTAAATGTCAACATCGCGCTGCCACGCGAACTTGTTGAACACGCTATCAGACTGGTGCGTATAGTTTGATTAGCTGTCCCGTATACATTGAACACAAGTCATGTTGACAGCACATGATAGGGCGAGGGTCATGAAATACATTCCTGTAAGTTTGAGCTACAAATTATTATGAGAACATGGTGCATGGCTGAACTATAGGGAGGCGGTGTTACCCCGCTTTTTGCGCCCCGCCCACGGGCCGCAAAAAGAAACAGGAAAGTTTCGCCAGTTGAAGACAATTATGCCTGCTCCCACCACCTCCTCCTGATCCTTCGGGTCCCCCTCGGCCAAATGCTGAATTTGCGTCGGGAATATAGGCGTAACTTGCAGCCATGTACGATTAACAATAAAGTGTTCTATTCACAGCAGAAACGACGACTGTTATGTTGTTGCGATGTCATAAGTTGTCCTGATGATGCTGACCGAAGGACACGACGAAGCCAAATACGGTACGATGCAACCATTTAACCGACGACCGCTCGTCATAGAAAACACTGTTTCTCCCTACGGATTTGTCAACCATGTTTTCACAGAGATTTGCGCTCAATCCCAACCAAGTTGTTTAGACTGACAGAACTCCGCAGTCTGCCTGTCATCCCTTCAGTTGGCCACCGGGCAAGTAATTAATTTCTGGGCGCGCCAGATCGGAGTGACACGCTGTTAATGTCGTCGAGCTAGCTCCTATGACATCGAGCTAGATCCGTTTTGACAAGTTGCACATCGTATGAAGACGTATTGGACCTTTTAAAGAGCTTATAGTATACTGAAATAAATCCCTATCCATTACTGAAATTGAAGTCCCTCCGCAATGTTTGTATTAATTTGCTAGGAAAAAAAAATATAATTTCATTTTTTCCCAAAGAGGAATTGGATATGTTACAATGACGATTTCTTTTTGCTTCAAGATTGATTAAAAAAATCGGAATATATATCTTTAGTTATATTATAGTAACTGGGTAAAAATTAGTCTAGTGCAAAACTAAATTTTATAACGATACGCGATATTTGTTTTAAGCGAAACTTGTTACAGTGTTTTCCTTTCACTATCAGTATTACTAATGCACATTTCAGCGTAGCCCATTATGTACTTTCCCATGTGATGAAATGTGTTTTTATTGGCACTGTAGTACAAATAGCCAACTCACCTATCACCACATCAACAGCTGACGCATCGTACCGCTCCCTCTGGTTAGCCGCACCGTCTTACTCGCTAGTTCGGACAATGATATAAATTGTACATCACTTGGCCATCAACTGAACAAGTGTGGTTATACGTGGGGCATCATCAGTCGGCGATTACATATTTTGTGTGTATGTACACCGTCACATCGTCACCTGCGTGTGTCCATCGTTATGTCACTCTCACGTGCATACCAGTAGCGTATAACTAAGGTACATGCTAACACAGCCCTCGATAGAAGAGGGTCCAATAATTGCCAATTCTTATCGTGTATAGTGTATTTATCTAACGATGTGCCTTTTTGCCAGAGTGCTAGTTGAGAGTGCAAGAGTACAGCATGCATATATTTATACAAGAAGTGATTTCTTTTTTGTTCCCACCAAACGTCAAGAGCGCAGACTCTGAAGTCCGGTCGGCGTGAAAATGCGCGTTTAGCACAAGAAGGTTGACGTAAAACTTGTACTGCCCGAGGCTGTAGTTAAAATCTCTCGGTCCATCTTGACCCACGGGCGATGTTTACATCGACCTCGCATCATCTGTCGCCATCACCCCCGCTTCTCACAATAAAGGGGGGACGTCGGGCCATTGGCCTGCTCCGTCGAATGTTTCTCGGTCACTGCTCCGGTGCATGCAGTATTATGTATACTCGGGTAACTTGACCAGCCGAGTCTGTGGCATCGTTTATCAATTCAAACTTGGAGGGTGAGAGGCCACTCGAATGTACATGTAGATCGCTGACGCTTTCGGACCGGAGCAGCTCACGCCGCTCTAGTAGGTCGACCTATTCGTACTGTACCCATTCACAGCAATGAGAGTGTACGCAGGCAATTCCAAGGAGCGAACTCTACGAGGAACATTGACTAATAGAAAGAACGGCAACTGATGCCCGACTTTTATTAATGGAAGACGATCGGTTTTAGAACGGCATCACAGTAGAAGCAGTAATAATGTAAATCATCGCTAAAATACCCCGAAGTGACGGTTCACTGTTTCAACCTCTCCTGACCCGCCGAGGCGTAAGATGAAAAGAGACGAAATACACACCGCCGCCTGCGCATCTTTTAAGACGGTGACGAGCACCAAGTATAAGCTAAGCCATTATCACATCTGTACAACTTAGACGAGTCTCGGCTTGTTATAGACAGGGCAGAGAATGATGAGACGTAGACGTCAAGCAAGATGCAGCGCGCGGGGCCTGCATCTGTTATCACCATACGGAGTCGCAGTCACAAAACCCCGCGGGCAAATATTGATCTGATTGCCTGCTGTATTAAAGGTATACGTTGGGATTTATAAATGTGCTCTTGAAAAGGTCTCGAATTCAAACAAACATAATTTCTTTAAACAAAAGTATAACTTGTAGAGTTTGACGCATGAGCATATAAAACCATGCAGGCTTTTGATATGAAATCGACGTTAGACATGACAAGACGGTATGAGACACAATGGGAATCCCTAACCGTCTAAGATGCCGCGGCGAAAATATTCGCATGTCGCCAGCAGCATGTCTACAATCTCTGGATGTTGGGTTGAACTCAATTCCATACGACAGAAGGCTTCCTTGTCTGTCTAAAGTTGCAGACATCGAAGAAAAAAATCTGCATAATTAAATCATATGAAACACACATACAAAATAATGTTGAGTAAACTTATGAATTTTCAAAAATTATCTCGCCCACAAATTATTATTTTACCAACTAACACAACATAAAAAGCCTACTGTCTGTGTAATGGCGACAGTATTATATGAGCGCCCTCAAGCGATTACTATGCCCCTTTTAATACAGAAACGATCGAGCCATAAATTATGCATCAGAAACGGTCATGCATAAGAAACGAACGAACGGCAATCCTCAGGGCATATACGCTGAAGTCTCGCAGTTAGATTAATCCAGCATCATCGTAATAATTGGAACACCGCCATCACATCCGCATCTTCATTACCCAATATATCGCCCCAGGGTTAGGGGGTCGTGTGTGAAGTTTAGCTTACCAGTCTGGCCGCCGTCCCGACCCCGTAGGGTCGAGTCGGCGCGATAACATCACACTTTTACATGTTGTGTGCACCGCGCGTCGTGTCTTGAAAGCTAAAACAAATACCGGCTCGTTTCTGATATCTGAGTTTCATTGAAGTTGGGCTTCAATTTTGGTCCTAAATATTCATTTTATGTTAGGGAGAAAGAACGAATGGCACTGCGGGGACCATTTCAATCAAAGAATCTCTCCCTTTTGGGTCGTTTTTCTGATTTAAAAAAGTTCCCTCCACAACTCTTGTGCAGGGAACAGAAAGTGGAATTCGTCTTAACTTCTTGACGCCGGGGAGCGGCTATGGCCGCTGCCCACTAATCTTCCCGGAAAGCTGTTGTCAGCTGTGCAGCGCCGTAAAACACGGCCTGTGTGACAGCCGCACACTCGAGCCCATTGTGAAGTGCAGCTGCTGCACCAAGGCTGTTGCGTAGGCGCATGCGTATAACAGATGCAGTGAGGAATAAATACCGGCGTCAAGGGTTAATACTGTAGCTGTACGTAAAAGCATTACACTATGGGCTGTGTTCAATTTATCACGCAAACAATGCAAACGTTCGCCAACGTTCGCTAACGTTCGCCAACGTTCGCAATGTTTTTGTGCACGTCGAATGTTTGTTCGCATAGTTGGCAAACGGTGACAACGATCGCCGAGTGGAGCGAACCTTTATTGCGATCTTTAACGCGTATCATTGTTAACTCTTCGCATGAGTGCACAACTTTTGTTCTGACGCTTATGTAATACAATGATCGTCTTGCCCTCACCAAACATTTAATACATGAGTCGCCATATACAGCAGTATGTGGGGCCAAGAGAAACCTCCTTTTTTGTGTTGGGCATTGTGTTCCTGGAATCTCTGGATTTGTTTTCAGATGATGCGTTAGATAACAAAAGTCTGGAGTGAGTGTGTATACAGAGACAAGAGGGGGTTCGTAATAATTTATGCCCCATCGAGCAGGGTCTGAGTGACAAGGGTTCGTTGAGTATGCCCCATGGGGCAGGGTCTGGGCTCTGGTCTGAGTGACAAGGGTTCGTAAGTACGCCCCATCGGGCAGGGTTTGAATGGCATGTTGCCAAAGCTAGCATGCATTATTATACACATAGGAATCAATAGAAGCAGTCTAGTTTTCGCCAAAATAACATTGGTATTTTGTTATGTACCAACATTAAGAGCAAATATTGTGATTTATACTGCAAATATGAAACCTAACACATGCATGTGCCTAGAAACATGCCCTTAAGACTATAATTCGAGATTCAGATCTGGTGACAACAATTGAGTTAGACTACATGTACATGTACAAGTGTTACAGATACAGCTATATCGATGTGACCGTACGGGCTGAAAATTTACACCAACCACGAGCAAATTGGACGTTTCATTTTCAATTGGACATAACATTGTAATATCACCCGAGCCATTATTGAAGGGTAAGTTTCTTTCTGTTAATTTGTTGCTAAATCAATTGTCTTCAATTATGTATTCATCAACTGCACTTAATGTAATATTTGTTACGGGACGGGCTTAATAACAAAGGATGAGTTATGACAAAAATACAAATAAACGGATTACGATTGGATGTGAACATGAAATGAAAGTGAAATTCACTGAAATTGAGTCGCCACAAATCTTTCTTAATGACGTGACGTCATTTAAGGTATCTTTGGTGCTCGAGCCAAACAAAAAAGTGATTTGGCGTTAATTTGTGTTACATAAGAAAAAGGTCTTTGACTTCCGTAATAACACAATTAAATTAAAAAACAAAATCCAAAGCTGCAAATGAAGCAATGATTTGAGAAATTGGAGCAGTCGAATCACAGTGCTGAGTTCAGTATCGGAAAAATGCAGCTTAGTCAATAACAAGCACGCGCTAAGCACAAATCAAGTGACCAACAGTCACATGCAGAAATGTCTTTGGCGAGAATTGTATAGAATTATCACCTATTTTATAGTTTAAAAAAAACCCAGATATAGACAACACAGTGTTACTGCTTTTATCATTAATGTTTTACAAAATGTACAAATCTGCCAATGTTGACGCGAGATGTAAATAATTATGTTGGAAATCCAAATATGTCAATATTACATGTCCACGGGATCGAGGATCGAGGATCGCAATAATTCAACTGATTCGACGCTGGCGCCAATGAAGGAGACGCATCGTGCGCTGCGTGACCCCGCGATTTTTTTGCAGTCCCGTTTTCAGTCCCGTGTATGGCCGGAAGCGTTGTACTAGCTCAGAATGATCAGGAACCCCCTACGATGGGAGATGGGTAGAGTGAGATTTAGAGAATTTGTTTTTTCTTTTCTTTAGTACGGATTAAGAGAGAAAAAAAAACCGAGTCGGGCCCCGAGCCCCTAAGGCCTGGTTCGTGTTGCATGCTCTCGCTGTTTCAATTCCCCAAAGTGTTTTTCAGTTATGAATTTAAAATATTACCTTCATTGCCGTTTGCAATTTTTGTATTTCTATAGGTTTAGTTCTCGGCAACAGGGCTGCAGTGTTTTACTGATTTTCGTGGGAGAAAAATTGCTCTGAATTAGGATTTTATTTTAAGCCAGCACCTACAATAATTTCACCACATAATGGCTACGCGTATTATGCACAAGGCCCTAAATAGTTTGGGCTGGAGCGTGTTAAAGCAAAACATGTGGGGGAACAATTTATCTCATGGAAGAATATAAAATTAATAAAGTATTTATATAATACAATTAACACAGTTTTGTGTCTATTAGTTTACTTTATTTATAAAAAATAGAATGCGTTTATATAAACGAGTGAATAACTATATACGAGGAAAAAACGTCGAATAATAATATTCTTGTGGGTAATTAAACATATAACATAATCTTAAATGTAGCATCCTGTGCAGTGCACGCTGCTGATATAAGGTTAATTGTCAGCGTTTTATTCAATATTGTCGATGGCGATTAAATAAGATATGTAATAATACATGCGCGCGGTTGATGGAATATTTGGTACCATATCTCCCCGGTTGAAATTAATCCGCGTCTCTTTGCTTCTTTCTTATTTTCATCGCTCATGTTGTCTCCCCTGGGCTTAGTGTATTGTGTTTCGCTGTAATCGGACCCGTAACAAGCAATGCGAGCCATAGAAAACGTACGGAGATGGTAAAGCGACCCAGCGTGAATTCAACGGGTAAATTGTGTCGCTGAGCCCCGCGAGCTTTAGATTCCCTACCCGGTCGTCCGTCGTCCGCGTCGATTCATACCAAACCTGCAAGACCTGTCTAGTAGAATATGCGTGCAACGACAAAGAACGGTGCTCACTCAGGGGTGAAATAGCCAAATTGGAAATGAAATTAAGTGACCACACGGGTGGCCGGTCGATGCCGTTACGGTGGGGAGCTGAAGCGACATGTTGAAACAAATCTATATACATGTACATTTAGAAAATACAGTGAATGTCCCATGTTGAAATACATATACATGTACGTTTATAATTATCAATTGTGTTGCGGTTTTATGAATAAATTATTGTAATCTATAGAGTCCGGTTGGCGTAGCAGATGCTTTCCTGTGTCCTGGGTTCGATTCCTGCCCTACACCCTAAAAAAAGATTGGTTAAAAATAACCAATTGATTGAAATAATTATATGTGTCCAACTAATGTATTGGTAAATTTTTACTAAAACATTGGTTATTTTTACCACTATTTTGGTTACAATTGACCAATATCATTGGTTGACACATATCTACCAATCAATTGGCTATTTTTAACCAATCTGTTTTTAGGGTGTATATAGTTGGTTTTCATATCTTCATCTCATTCAATTATTTCACTGAGGTTTTATCCCCCAGACTCAGTCAAAGGAATAAATTGTATTCATTGTAGGCTACCACTTTCCAGGTATTTGACGCGTGGTTGCGCAAATTACGCTCACGGACTTAATAGCATTAGACCTTTATGCTAAAATGAAGATTGCTTTATCATGTTCGTCTCGTGTGGGGACAGAATATGAATATTGCCGAAGTAAATGCAGCATTATTAAGCATGTTAAGGGCCAGACAATATTTGTTGAATACAAAATGAAGTGTTTTGCGAGAGGCCTATAAGTACAATATAAAACAAAAATTGTCTTGAATAGCTTAAAATCTACGCCCATATTACTCTCTACGAGCTACGTGCACTGTATTTATTTGGCTGTTTATACCACGATGTATATTTAGTTCAGGTTTTTGCTCGATGATAAAATCAACATAAATGTCAAAACCTTTGGGATTAAAAGCAAAAACAACAAAATTACTAATCGGTAATTTTATTTAATTTAACTACAGGCCCTTTGGATTTAATGCGTGCCAATTTGCAACACCGTATAATTATCCGATTAATCAACTGCCAGCAGCCGTTGACAACGACATCTTTTGATTCGCAATGGGGAAGGGGCTTTTAGTATACGACTGTTTGCGATATCAAACATTGGAAATCGCGTACTCGCGCGTGTTGTTAAAATATGACATGTCAAGATATCTGATCTTGATTGTGTTGCCGCCAGACGGCTGTTTGATACGGGGGGGGGGGGGGGGGGGGGGGGGGGGGAAGCGAGAGGGGGGTGCGGTGAACATCGTTCAGGGTCAAAGTTCATTATCGATTGAACTGTCTTTATTGACGTCGATCGAGGTACGGAGATGGAATTCTTGTTGAGGCGGTTTGAAATCCTCGGTGCGCGGGTGCAAGAGTACGTGTCATCATCGAATTTCATATTTTGGTCGTCTCTCCCGCCGACGGAACACGCGATAGCGCGAACAGTACGATGTCGTCTTATGGGTGAACTCCGGAATGGCAGACCCCAGCTGACGGGGATGGATCGGGCTATCATTCAGAATTGAGCAAGGGAGTTTAAGATGTTTGTTTAACTCAGGCAATAACAACAAAATGGTATTGGATTATGTGCGGTTTTTGTTGTTGAAAAGTTCCTTTATTAATTCAGAGTGCAGGTCCCTTGCTTTGAGTGTATTGTTTGTTTGTTGGGGTGTCTGTTGGGGTGTTGGGGTGTTTGTTTGTGCTGCTGCTGGTGTTGTTTTTGAACCCATGACTAACTATATATTAGAAGATCTACACTCGCCTATAGTAGTGACCGTAAGTAAGTTATGTTAAGTAAGGCGAGTTGTTAGTTAACAAAGATTATTACTGAGTATTGTTTAAGTCAAACTGGTTTAAATTGACATCCGCGCGTTTCTAGCCATGTGCAAAATTAAGATTGTCACTGTAAAAGGGCTTCTTTCCTTAATATTGCAGACCTGTTTCACATTATATTTCCTTAGAGGAACGTATTCCTGCCAAATATGAAAGTAATCGATATTGTTCACGTCGCGTATATTATTTTTACTAAGTGCAAACGACTCGATTATAGACCATCTCCCCTTCTCTTACAGACGCCTTTGCAAACTTGATCCAGCGGTTAATTTTTGTCTTATTTCTCCGCAGGATTTTCTAGGAAGCCAATCAGCGATCACAGAACGGTGGTCGTCAACTGACATACGCGCAACACGTACTACGCGCGCGCCTGAATTCCCTTGTGAAGCAGCGCTAATTAGATATGCAATGCAGGCCTACGCGACTGCTGAATGGGTAGTTGACTGCATGAAGACGCTGTGCATATTCAAATGGTCGAATTTGCATACAAAGGTCACGCCCCATTTTCGCAAGTTTGCAAAGGCGACTGTTCGAGTTAGGGAGCTGGACTAATCGTGTCGTTAGCGGGCGCACTGTGTGAACAGATCACGCGACGTGCACAACCAAATATTGAATACAGTCGTCTTTAGCAAAGACTACCCTGAGATCTGCATTAATTCTCCCCGTAAAGTAAGCAGCTAGCTACTGCTTCTCATGCTAATCTCTTCGTCTGGTTGCACGGAGCGCGTTTCAATTCCTGGTGGATAACCCCTACCGCTAATGCAGCCTATATAGCTCGCCTTATCGCTCGGAACATTCTCTGTTTGATTTTCAGATAAGGCCATCGGCATTTCTCAAGATGAATATCGTTTTCGCTTTCCCCATAATTATCTCCAAGTCTCTCGCGTCGTTTTTATTTGCATTGCATTGCCGAACGGTTATTATGATAGTGCAAACTAATCCGGGCCATTTTGTGAAAATGGGAATAAATAAAATATTCATTTTTGTTTGAACTAATAAAGTCCTTGTTTTTCCTTTTTCAGAACCCCGGTGCACTAAAACAATAAAACTCGTTGTTACTTGGCACTGAATCTATTGATACTTGTCTTCAGTGTGAAAATGTTCACTAAAAAACCCGGAAGCCCAGTGGCTGGTAACCGCTATATAAACGAGTGAAGCTAGGCGCTAGTTCCCAATCTCTCCATTGGAATGATGTAGGAAACCAGTGTATAGATAAATGCTCGCATATTAAAGAGTTCTCAATTTAAAAGAAATGTTGTATCCATTTTCCCCCCCCAAAAAAACCGACAAAAATCAGGTAAAACGGAATCAAGGCAAATGATATAATGTTGTTGTTAAGAGCTTTACACGACAGGTGACATAATATGAAGCAAGATATGAGAACCCCCCCCCCCCCCCCTTTTTTTTGTTTGTTTGTGGTGGTCATTGTGTTTTCAGAATGTTGTAGTTTCTCAAGAATTTTTTTTTTTTTTTTTTTTTGGGGGGGGGGGGGGGGCGTTAACTAACAATAGTCTGGAGAGTGTGTAGGTATAGGGAACTAAGAAGATTCACTCTGTCTCATATCGTGCTAAGTATAGCCGGGTGGTGACCTCTCAACCATTCGGCTGTCTGGATTGTTGGAACATTTACTGTGACTCACTCTTGTATTTTACCATGGAACATTAACTTATAAACAGAGGAACTGTTTTCTGCAAGAAAAAGGAATTAAAAAAAGATACGGTCCCTAATGCTTTTCCTCAAACCCGTTTTCTTATCACAAAAGTCTGTTATTGTTTCTGGAATTTCCTGCCTTTTTTGCGAACCCCAACTTATTGGAACTAGGGTGTTTAGAAATAAGAGAAACGTCTTACCATCGCCGCCATTCAAAAGTCACATAGTAGAAATGTCGTCTCGCAATAATTTCCTGAATTGGAGAGTTTGATCTTGTCTCTATAACTACTCGTCACATCTTTAGAGACTTCGGTAACATAGACGCAGCAATTATCCTCATTTTCGACTCGGGTGGATTTGGTTTAAAGAGCGCGGATGTCTACTTGAAGAAGGGAATGAAACATTAAAGAACCCTTCACGGGTAGAAGAGGCGTGACCGTCGTGCCCAATTACCAGCAATTACGGTTCTGGTCCACGCGACTATAACATTGGGCCACAGCGGCGGCCCACTCATCGGAACCTCTTAGTCGCTTCTCTATCTCACAATCCAGCAAGACTCGTTTCAAGACAAGGCGATAAATGACGAGCATTCGAAGATGCCCCATCTATATGACGACAGTCCCGTCTCAGTGCATCGTGGTTGTGGCGAGTTTGAAGAAGCACATTGGTTAGCGAAAGGGTTCCTCTCTGTTCCGCTCGAAGGCTCGTCAGAATCAGTTGCGAACGCGGTGTCCTAGTGGAGTTCACATGTTGACGGGATGTTAAAACTGTGTTAAATGTCCTGAGTGGAATGAACAGCGATCCAATTATCTCCAGTACACGCGCAGTCGTTGCATCGCATGCGAATTTCTCGTGGGGGCGCCTTTGCGATATCACCGACGCGTTGACGTCCCGAGCGCCTATGTTGGATTGATTATGCCGTATCGTAAGTAGAGTTGGTGCATGTCGATCAGCGGCAGTCGTAGCTGCAGGTGTGTTAACAACACGCGGTTCTTAACATAGTCTTGAATGCAAGGCTACTCTTTACATACTACTTTCACCGCGAAGGGGGGAGGGGGGGGGGGCTGGAAAAATTATAGACCGAATTAACATCGATTTGTCAGTACCCATGCCAGTCTAAAACGCGACCTCTGATCTCAAGAGCCGAGCATTATAACCTGGACAGCGGTCGTTAGGATACGGCGCGCAAGAATTGACAACATAAAAATTATAAACAGAACAAAAGCGAATTTAAAATTGCTTGGACCCCTTGGCGCGGGAGGTCTATGCAGAGATAAACACGACCGACCTGTGATTGTAATGAAACTCGAGCAGAATTCTATTCCGAACAATACATGTACTGAAAAGATCGATTTCGACAATTTTAGGATCTTATTTAATTTTATTTATGTTTTTTATAATAATGTGCAATGGAAATGTTCCGAGTCAAGTGTAACTGGAGAAGCAAATAGGCACAGGATAAGGATTTTTTCGCAATGAGTGTGGTATTATAGAAGCCATTTGGTGTCCGCTGTCGACACAAGTTCTCGCAACCCTGGCTTTTGCTGCTTAACGGTAGCCATAAACAGCGCCCCCCACCCTGCTATGACTATTGTTGGCATAGATTTATATACTTGGAATGCTGCCCTCTGTTGACCTTAACTTCGCGAGCTCCAACGATCTGCATTGCCTAGAATTGTTCCGGTAAGGAACGGCACTGAACACCACCACATCTATAGTGTGTATTAATAAATTAACATGTCAGAATAACTTACGATCCTATGACATCAAAGTTAAATGTGTGAGGCCATCGCGTTTTGCCGCGATCGGCCACCATTACAGTAGGCGAGCGTGTGAAAATAACAACTACGCCGTTCGTTATCAACATTGAGCAGGGCTTATTTCCACGTCATATCATCCCACTGCGTTATGATCCCTCTCTGTACCATGTACGGTTGTCGACCCAGCACTTGGTTTTGGCTTATAATTTCTCTGTTGTGTTGCCATCCATGGCAACTTTGAAGTCAGGGGTGCGTTCCGCTTACGCGAACGTTGCCAACGTTGGCCAACGTTTGCGTTGTTCGCTTGAGTGGAACGCAATGTGCGCCAATTATGTTGGCGAACGTTAGCGAAAACGGCGAACGACATTCCGAGCTGTTCGCTGTTAGCCAGTGACGTATTTTAAAGATGGCGAAGAGGTTAGCAGACGGCAGTGTTCTTTTCACAGTTTTGATTTACGTTTCATACTTTTCGTTATAAATGGTGGATTGTTTTGAGCAGTTACAGGGATCTTTTTAAGAAAAATAATGAGTTGGACAAAAAGCAGCCAAGCAAACGATGTTACTGTCAATGGGCGCCGCCATTTTGAAAACGTAGTTTTTAAAATATCATTCCACTTCAACTAACGCAAACTCAAAACTTAGGCGAACGTTCGCGCAAACAGTTCGCGTAAGTGGAACGCACCCCTTGCCTAGTACCTACTGCGCGGCGCTACCATCTTTACGTACCCACTACAATGGTAAAGGTGGCTTTCAGGTACCCCGATGTAGACCAGGTTTGCGTCAGTGATCATACATAGCCCTCGAGTCCACATAGTTAGGACCATTCATGCACGGACTATATGAACACATGTCTTAAATATATTTAAACAATTTTTTTTTTTTTTTTTTAATTTAATAGTCAATTATATTGTAAAATGCTGTGTATTCAAAATTGTATTTAATATTCAATAGGCTATGATACATAAAAACAGTCTGAATAATAATATAAAAAGCATGAGTGCTGCAATAATTTTAATCGAAAAATGCGTACTTGTGTAATATAGTGAAGTGTAATAGTTAAGGTGAAGTTGCTTCTGTTCCAATATTAGTATTCAGACTTGTGTACCTGAATCGAAAGCTCAAAACAGATTTTTCGATAAACGAACGAGAATAAAAATATTAGGCCTAACAGTTCAATGTATTTGGTGTTGCTTTTGTTCACAGCTGTTGGTCACTGATTACACTTTAAAATATTCTAAAACTTATAGTTAAATTGATAATAAGAATGTGATCCGAATGGCGGCAACATAACTAATCTGCTTCCTGAAGATTCGTTTAGACAAGGTAACATTTCACCTGCATTCTGTTAACTTTTTTTAGAAAGACTCGAGGTACAAAATGTGAATATCAAAGACATTGTCCTGTAAAAGTAAACACAGAAATATAGTCACATCACACCATGCAAATAGAAATATAAAACTTTAAAAAGCCATCAGGACAAATTCATGTCTCGATGATTCAAATTACAATGTAGTAAAATTACATTCTTTAATGATCCACAATTAAATGAGCACCTTACCTTATCCATGCTGGAAACGTGAATCGTTTTACGTCCTTGTTAGGGTTTGCAGTAATTTTTAAATACGATACATTTTTTTTCTGGGAACATAATTAGTTTACACTTATAATGTGCCTAAACGTTTTTGATCCTTTTGGCCAATAGAAGGTTTATTTTTTAAGTATTAGAACTGTTGTTAAAAGTGAGACTTTCAGTGATCTTAAAATTACCGATTTCCAAAATGGTTCAGCGTTTTGAAAGCCCTGCGCACGAAGTAGAATGTTCGTTGCAGTCGTCAATACGGCCTGGTGCCCCTAAACATTTAACACATTTTTCGAGAAAGTTCACGCTCAAAAAGGCGGATTCAAAAGCTGTACTTCATATGAATGCCTAGGGCGTTTGGGTTTAAGTACATGTACATGTAGTAAAGGTCCCACCCACGTTCATTAATTTATCCTGGGCCTTTGACCTAACCAACACCACCTTACGCCCGTCAAAACGGCACTCCCAACGGCACTCCCAACGGCACTCCCAACGGCTCGCTGTTTCCTCCGGGGTAGTAGCTGTTCCGATATACTCCAAATTGCTTGGAAATTATCAGAGTTTGGTCTTCTTGGCGACGGACACCTTTCTCCTGACCACAACGCGCCGGACGACCCGCCGTACTACCTTGCGCGTGCGCACCACTACGGTTCGATTGTTGCTTTTGGCTTCGTAAAATCTCTTAAGGAAGGGCGTCTCTAGGGCCAGGGACGCGTTGGAGGCAGAGTTCGCACTTAGATTCCAAGCAGGAGTATGGAAGTTAAATTTAAAACGAAGGGCCCAGCGAGCGAAGACGGCCTTCTCGGTTATGAAGAGATGGCCGCTAGTCAGTCGCTCCTCGCTTCTCTGGTAGTACTTGCACTCGATCCTACCATTGGGATCATAGTAGTGGTAGGGTGTACTGTCGTTCGGGTGATCCCTAAAGGTAACAATGTAAACAAATAATACCTCAGAGGTGGTAACAAAATTGCGTAACCCTGTATTTGCGTAAACCTTGATTTGAATCTCGATTTGAATTTTGATAAAATTAATGTCATTGACTTGACATAGCTCTACACTTTTGCGCGGTTTTTTCAGCCGTACCGAGTTTTGGAATAAGACCCAAGAGGGCGGTATACTGTGCTAGCATTCTTTGGCATTGGAAAACGACACCGACCACTATAATATGAAAGGCTGGGTCTGAACTAATTTCAATCGCTCATGCAGCTGCAACCTTTTTTAATAGACATGTGTGTGATTTTCAACCGTAGGAAATTAATTTAGAAGCGGCCATACGCTCACGGTCTCTGTGTGATCTAAACAACATTGACTGTTGAATGTGGAGCAAAGTTCGCTGGTTCACGCCAGCAGGTCGCAGTTATAATTCAAGGTGCACCATGCAAGATGGCGGCCTGGGTCATCCACTATCGATATTCGTCCTCATTTTAACCGTTGATCATTGATGTATAGGACACACGTACGTGGACGACATCCATGTCAAGGTTAACCGCATGGTATACCCGTATACCGAAAATGAAATTAACAACGATTTCGATGTAGATGCGATCTCGCGTATTCAAGGCGCTCCTAAGTGTTTGTGAGGGATTATCTATGCTCAATTTCAGCCGCCAACCAACCCTCCGCCTCTTACCAGATGTTCAATTTGTCGACGCGGGAAAACGACGTGCGTGGCGCGCGGCTCTCACGCACGGTTCGCTCGGCCATCGGCGCAAGATAATCCGTAATTAGGCTTCAACCGCCGGAAATTCGCCAGACGAATTACCGCTGGAACACCTTGAATTATTAGTCCGCATCCACTCCCTGTGTTTTTACAGGCTATCCCCATCGCTTCACCACCGCGTGCTGAGTCTGCCCCGTAATAGGATTACCTGGTGCGCGATGCTCATGCGCAACGTGCACTTGGACCAGGATTTTTCAGCACGCTGACGGTATTGAGACGGCTCAATGTGGAGGCACGTTAATGACTTCGCTGCACGCCCTAGGAGCGTTGATTAAATTGTGGGAGCGACACAAAAAGACACAATAGCGCAGTCTGTACGTGATATGCATTGTAGGTTATATTTTAGTTTACGGTACATATTACAAGCAGAGGCCTTGGATATTTGTGGATAAATGAAAGCGTTGTTTGAAATGACAGTATGGCCAAAATTAATGTTCTTTCTCGGACTGACACTCATTACTAAAAATATGCCGGACGTACAATGCCTCCAAATGCCTGAAAACCACCAACCTTATATAATCCGCACGGCTTTACGTCGATACAAGGTCTTACCCCTTATCTGTCCAAACGCTAATCTATACAGGTCCCGTTTATTTCTATTTCGGGCAAAATGTTCTCTGAAGGGACATCTGACATTTCCCAAATCCTCTCCGAATTCCCGCCGAGTTTTAGCGCGCCAGTCGCCTAAACCCGTTTGCCTTTCCTCTAGCTTTCAGCGCTTGACAGGGAAAAGGTATAAATTTGACCGTTTCTTTCTTGTCCTACCTGCAATGACTTTCGTCGACTAAGCCATAGATATCAATCTCATCACACACGTCAATGGCGAACAGTAATGTCATCCAGCCGGTACTTAGCCAAGTATTCGCCTCTCTTCTGAGGATGTTGAGAAGAAAACAAATCGCATTAGTTGTTTTTGTTTACCTCTTTGCCGATGTATTGTTTAAAAGCAGGGTGCTCGGTGTGTTCAGAGAGCTTGTGAGAGAAAACAATTACTGGAATCCATGACCTACTGCTCTATATTGTTTATGTCCTCACTCTATTCCTCGCTATAGTCCTCGCTACCGATCACAAGTCCCTACAGGTCCCTACAGGTCCTAACAAGGCAATAACAAGGTCCCATATGCATATACTTCCTCACAGAATGTTCTCACGGGCTCTCACACGTCCACGTAAGTCCTTACAGGTCAATCACAATTCTCACAAATCAATCAAAGGTAAATGTCACGTCCTCACAAGCAAGTCAAAAGCAAGTCAAACGCAAGTTCTCGCAAGTTCTCGCAAGTCCTCGCAAGTCCATCAATATTGCCATCCCCTAAACTTGTTACCTCACCTATGGTTAGGCTTGTCTCGTGATTCAGACTTTGCAGTTAACTCACGTATGGTTTTTTACTGACACATTAAACTCACGTTGTAAGACCGGTTTCAGATTTGAAAATGTCTTCTGCCAGCTTTGATTTCTCCGGCGTCAAGAAGTAAAACTCCACCTCTGGGAATGCTTTTGAAAAATTCTCTGCAATTTTATAAGATGGATTGCTCTTCTTGTTCAGTCGGACAGAGTGCAGCCAGGGAATGACGATTATGTCTGCCCGCGAGCTCCGGTTGACAAAGATCTCGTGCTGGTACTCGCGGCTGGACTTCAAGACTAGCATGTTGACGTGACCTATGACCCGTACTGTGGTCCGGGCTCCGACGTCGTCCTCATAGTCCACGGTAGGGGCGGAATTCATGCGCAACACGCACTGCGCAGAATCAATGTCCCGGCCCCGTGATTGGTTGATGAGGTGACCCGAACTTGACACCACAGAACAACGTCCGCAGTGCAGCCTCAATGCCTAAACATATCAAATTAAAACATAACAGTGACTGCAAAACAAACTTTAGACGAAATTTTAGACGACAAACTGTTGAAATCGTTAAACACTTATCGACCTATGCACTTGCAATGGAAATGAAATCTGCTGTAACCAAGTATTAGTTTCAGCGCTTAAGGCAACATTAAAAATGAATAATGGTGACAATGAATGGAAGTGCGCTACCTCTCCGGAAGACACTTGCTCGTATCCCTCCACCACCGACGCTAGAGGGGGCTTCAGTGTGGCATTCTCAAACCCGACTGTTGTGAGATCCTCCTCCTCCTCCTCGTCCTTCTCCCCAGTGTCCATCTCAGTCAACTCAACCTCGTTCTGTGTTTCACTCCTTCCAGCATTGTCTTCATTTGTAACTTTATCCTGGCTTCCGCCTCCGGGCGAGAATGTGTCGCGAGTTCTATTATTAGAGATACCGGAGCCGGGAACCAGAACGAGACGGCTCGATTTTGTTAGTCGTCCGAGGACTGAGGAGTCTTCACCAGGAGAAGGTAACTGCAGTTCGGCGGCGGCTGGGGCGCGCGCTCTCGCTCTGACATCACCTTCCAATCCTATCCGGTAGGCTGGGAAAACATTCTCGCCTAAGATTCGTCTCAGCTCCGCTCTCTGCGAGCGCAACATGTCTCTGTTTTCAGGGCCGTCTAAGAGGTCGCTGTACATGGTTCCGGGGAGCCATTTTGTGTAGGTGTAGTACAGGAACGCAGAGAATATCACGGCAAAGTACCAGAAGGTCATTATCAGAACATTGCGATGACCCTTGGTAATAAATAGAGAAAAAAACAGTTGTTAATAAATGACAGCCAAATGACAGCCGAGTGCGGTGTCAATTTGATTGGTTACGCGTGCGTTTCCCACTATCTACCATACTATAATGTACGAGTATACCAACATGACATTAATCTGGGATAACATGAAGATCTTCAGGAAGTGATAATAATTGTATGCGCCTTCCTAATCCACAAGATTAAAAATTCACCGGACTATGAATTCTCACCTCTGTGTTTTGTTTAGAAATTCAGAGCTAGAGCGATATCACTTTACGACATTCGATACCGCGCCCGAGGGTGATGTGAACATAGCTCGGCGTTGCCTTACCCCGCGCTTTGAAAAAATAACGGAAAACAACAATTTGTTTAGGTTTGAGAGAGAAAAAAGACCCCAGGCGCATTTCCAACGGAAATAAAAATATAAGGGGAAAAAGTGGCTTCGAGCAAAGTCATACAGGCTTCCTCCTGCTGTTATTACTGATGGGAAAGGCTTTTGAATTGCAGGCAACGTACACGGTTCAGGGTTTATGGGTACTGAGAAGCGACTTGCATAACATTCCGATTGCGGGCCGTTAGGAAAACAATCTGGACTCATATGAAACCCCAATACCCTATGATTAATCTGTACAAATGGAGAATTATATATTAATTATTATTCTTTAAATCGAAGGCTGTGTTGTGTTGCATCCCTGAAAGTCCGTTATTAGAGCATCAATGTTGCTTTAAATAGCGGGCCGTCGTGTAAGTCGGGCAAATACACGCATTCTATATCTTTGTCCCGATTTTCTTTTTTTTTACAAAGGAATTTACAAAGTGCTGATATTTTACTTTGTCACTAAGGTAAAGGTGAGAGATAGAGGTGAGAGGTTGAAGGCAAAGGGCAGAGGTAGATGTGAGAGGTAGAAGGCAGATATAGAGATGAGAGGTAGAAGGCAAAGGCAGAGGTAGAGATCGAGAGGTAGAAGGTAAAAGGCAAATGTAGAGGTGGGAGGTAGAAGGCAAAAAGCAGAGGTAGAGGTGGGAGGTAGAAGGAAAAGGCAGTGGTATAGGTGAGAGGTATAGAAAGCAGAGGAAGAGGTGGGAGGTAGAAGGAAAGGGCAAAGTTGGAGGTAGAGATCGAGCGGTAGAAGGTAAAAGGCAAATGTAGAGGTGGGAGGTAGAAGGCAAAAAGCAGAGGTAGAGGTGGGAGGTAGAAGGAAAAGGCAGTGGTATAGGTGAGAGGTGAGAGGTAGAAAGCAGAGGTAGGGGTGAGAGGTAGAAGGCAAAGGTGGAGGTGGGAGGTAGAAGGAAAAGGCAAAGGTGGAGGTGGGAGGTAGAAGGCAAAAGGCAGAGGTAGAGGTGAGAGGTAAAAGTTAATTGATCAAACAAGCACATGTATACGGTGGCCTCCAATTACCCTTAACAGTTTAATTCTCCCTGTGTCAATGTCCACGGATAACGCATGACGTCGGGCTGATTACAAGGAGAAACTGACAGATGAAATCCTCGGGGACCGAGCATGCAGCAGACAATAGCAGCGGGTCTAGCGAGGGTTCCAAGGGGAGAAACGACGCGAGAAGACGGGTTTGTTAAGGCCGAGCGCGCGGCTGCATTCAGCCTTTCCCCCTTTAGCGACATTATTTATAGAACACAGTGTGTGCGCTGCGCGCTGGGCCCATGGGGTTTAAACCACCGTCCCGGGACCAAGGAGCTCTGATAATAAATGCTGCCCGGTAAACAAGCAAGAGTTTTCTGAAGGTTTGGCGAAGACTTGTTTAATATTAACCAGTTTACTGTCGGCATGTCATAAACATAATTAATGTTTTATTGCAAGTTCGCAGGCTCGCTTCCGAAAAAAAAAGAGTCGGTGATTGAGCCCGGAATTAGACTGGGGCGACATACCGCTTTAGTTTGGTACGATAATAGACCGTGTTTGTTCGGGGACTGAGGGGGAATAGGAAAAACACGCCAACCATGTGAACGGGAAAATGACATTTTGGTGCGAGAAATCTTAACAATGGCGCATTTCTGTAAACCCAGACGGCTGTTTCATGTTACGCTATTTTTGTGATATATTTAGTTTCATAAAACAGTCAGTATATACACAGTTATCGCTTCCGGCCCCACATGAGACCCTTTTCAATCATTTAAAATTCCAGGATTTAAAAAGTAAAACAACAACATTTGAAATGAGTTCGTCTGATTAAAATGCAACCCACAAATTTACCAAACCGGTAAGATTGATCCGGCCATGTATTGTGTTAACATTTGTATTCGGTCGTGAGGATGTTAGAAAATAAGAAGCTTGCGTTTTCAGCCAGAAAGCAGACACAACAAACATACACAAAATGCGTTTTTATCCTTAAATCAATTAATGCCTAATTACTGACAACAGTACGGTGACCTTAAATGCCAATTAAGTTCTAAAAGAAATTCGTATAATTAGTCAATTGAGATGTACAGGAACATTATTTCGGCTTTAATTCTCAAAGGCTAGTGCAGTTTGCTCATGCGATAGGTAGAGTAAATATTGATTCCTCCAAATGAAATTAAGGTTGACTGAGTCGAGTCCCCAGCGTCCGGAAACTGGCATTACGGAGATTGGAGTATGGATGTTCCGAAACATGGGTTTAACACAACCACGGCTACAAGTCTTGGCGCATGACTTAAATGAGTAGAACTCAATTGGTCCGCGTCCTTCTCCAAAACAGTAGACTCCAAAAATATGAGGTTCAAAGTATTTCCATTATTTTGACTGCAGCAATAAAGGCTGAAATCTCAATTATTTCGACGTCGAAGTGAGGCCACAGCTGAAACGAGTCCGGGGTTTAACACCCCTGTGTTGTGTCAGCTTCCTAGACTCGTACAAGTCTGCTCCCCTTTGCAGCAGAGAAAATAAGGGCACAGCAGTAAATTGAGCAACTAGGCACACGGTCACGCTATGCAGGTCCCAAGGTGCTCAAAACTTACATATTAGATTGATGGGGTGGTTGGTGCGAAACTTACCAGATGAATAATGCACAGCGCGTCCGTACCCCTAAACAAATATTATAATACCATTGTATTTAATGGAAATATAACACATCTTTCTTGTGTGAGTGTTTATAAAACTAGTACCGAGGCAATAGCCTTGTTTCAGTTGCGTTCGTGAAATTGGAGACATCACACAGCGTCGCTTATCATTGGTAGATATCAGTGGCCAATTTCATAGAGCTGCTTAAGCATAAAAATTGCTTAAGCACAAAACATTATTGCTTAGTAAAACCAGCTCACCAGCCATAACTCCATGATATGTATATTGTTTGTGATTAGTACTTTTGTTAGCTTAGCATAACAATTGCATGGAATTATGACTTTTTACCTGATTTACCAAGCAATTGTTTTTCTGCTTAAGCAACATTTTGTGCTTAAGCAGCTCTTCTGCCCCCAGGAATTGGCCCCCGTCTAGCTCCATCCTCTAACACTAAACATTTAGATCTGATATCTTGCATCTACAAAAAAACAACAACAAAATACCACGGCACATCGCACGGCACACAATCCTAAACGCGGCTGCCTCTTTATCATACCATCCTTCAGTGATCGCCAACATTATTTCCATTTCGCCGTGAAATTACAATTCCTGCAATCTTCACTCATGCATGATTAGTATAACACAGTGTCGCTAGTGCTTTATATGCGTCGTAATGTCTAAGTTGCAAGGCTGAGGCGAATCAATCAAACACCGTCTTGCACAAGATGGAAATCTTCACAAAACTCTGTCTTCCTTTAAAGGTACATCTACTTATAGAGGTTTGTTTTCTTGATCGCATCTGGGAGTAAAAGCTGTGAGACTGGACGCTGCTTTTAAGATTTGATTTAGAAGAATGATCTCACAACAATAAATACATGTATAATAAGAGTCGGAAACATTCAAATGGTGCTAAAAACAGGCTCTAGTCAAACGAATATCTGGTAATCGATTTATATGTCAACTAACATGGGTCGCCGCATAATATTAAAGATAAAGACGTTATGGTCTTAATTCTAAAGGCACGATATCAGATATGTTTAGTCAGAAAAGAGTTTGTTTTCATTTTTTTATTATGCCCCTATATGTACGGACCCCAGACGTTTGAGATAGACCCCGGGGGGTCTGGGATAACAGTCTCTATATCTCCATTAATTGGTGCACCTATACAAGATATTTATTTTAAACGAACATGGCTTTTTGTGACACAATGTTATGTGAATAATCAGCTTCCAGGCTAATTTTAAGAGGAATAACAAACATATTCGTTGAGGCTTGGCGCACACAAACAACCCGCTACGTGACGGAGATGTAGGGGTTGAACGGGACGTTCTCCTCTTTTGTTATTTCAGGATTACAGCCGCAATTTGTGTAAGATTTACTATTTATATCCAACTTCAAGCCACGTCTCCATGGCAACTCAAGAGAATTCAACAAAGTCGTAAGTATGTTGTCTGCGAATATATGCGGCTGTAATTCTGCGACTCACCGACTTAGATTCAATCGTCTGAGTTCTTGAACACAATCGACCTTAGGCTTTAATGCATACAATTTTGCCGGGCCACTTTCTTACACACAAGTCATTCACCCGTCTAGGACTCAGCTGGTCGGCCGACCGGCTGAGCCAAATACGGCGGGCCGTTAACACGTCCACATCGCTTCCTGACAAATTCATGTTCACGGATCGAGTAATAAAAGTTATGCATATCAATATCATTAACCATTTCTTACCCGCTTCACTTTTTTTTCTATTCTAAATGACACATTTTAAAATGAGGGTATATAAATTGTCCCAATTATTTGCGACTCCCGTGGGACATAAACCCAGTTTGCTTTCACAGAGTCATTTAAACGACTTCCCCTCCCTCAGGCTTATCTTGGTTGTACATCGGCCTCGGGATGTCTTCTTTCTCGATGCTGGAAATGTGTAGCTTCACTGACACTAGCCTGGGAATAAAATGCAAGCTGCAATCTTGCTGAACAAGTCTTGCGTATTAATACAGCAAGACTGGAAGGGTGGGAATTAAATCCAATTTCACTACTGGGCAGTAAATCGCGTTACCTGTTCCCGTAAAACGAACAGTTCGTGGGAGCGAGGATTTTAGCGTCCATTTTTATTTTTAAACATAATATGCTTCTGTGTTTTCTTTTTTAGGAGATGTAAAGGTTGTAGTAAACATGCCTCAAATTGACAGCGTCGACCTAATCACGATGCGCATCATGTCAATTGTCACTCTTATTAAGGGTTATGCTGTCGTCACTTAAAGGTTTGTAGCTAGCAATGAAGGGTCTAGGGTCAAGTCTAGGTCAGTCTTTGAGGTTGCATTTTACGGAAAAGCAAAGTGGTTTTGGAGTGGAGAGGTTATTTTTGATGATGTCGATGTGCTTCAGAACTACGTTTAAAGGTAAGCATCTTTGGAAGAAAATATCACATATAAGTAATTGTTCAAAGGATTAAAGACACAGGTTAAACAGGGTAAAATGGGCTTTAATTTAGTGTCCTGAATGAATTAATATGAGAGCTGTGAGTACATTTCCTATTTTTTGAAACAGTTTACGTTTAGAAAGGTGCACGGTTAATTCTTCTGCCAGTTGTTTCCTCTCAAAAATATTTTCTCACAAATACGCAGTAATTAAAACAAATACAAAAATAATTCCAATCTTTGAAAGACAACCTAGTCTGAAATTGTCTCTGGTAAAGTGTCTCATTTTGTTCCCCTCAGTACTCAATATTTCATCAAGTTATATCGATAGCGCAAGTGCCGTAAAATGTCAACAAGGATTCTTCACCAGATGAAGTCACCCTTAATTTGACATTAAAAGAACATTTTTTTTTCAAGGCGTGCAAATCAACTTTACAGTACCCAGTTGCATTCAACGTGTCGAGCTCTTATTATGCACACGTCCAAGTTATGCATAAAATATACCTGACCTTTTGTTTAAACTCGGGGGAATTCTTCATCTCTTAGAATAAGCCCGTTATGGGCCAGTCCTTAATTCTTGCTTATCGGACTCAGGCGGTCGTCTGACGGAGAACACTCTGGTAGTCTTCGTCGCGCGTGAGTGCAACCCCACGGGAATGGGGGGGGGGGGGGGGGGGGGTGCTGCAGCACCCCAACTTTTTGGATGGGGGTGCCCCCCCCCCCCCCCCCAGTAAGTTTTAGCAGAAATAAATGCACATCCTGTCATAGAATCATTCCGAAACCTCACCGATAGGGTTGCCTTATTTCAGCGGGGGAAAATAAAAATTAACAAAAGATTTATTTCCCGTCATGTCGGCACTATGTAGGCCTACTGTCTTCATATCTGCCATCGCGCGTCATGGCCGAGGTTCGTTGCTTTTTACGTCAAGCTGTTTTATTCACCTACTGTGATTATACCGGATGTCGTAGACGTTAACAATTGTGTGCGTGAGACCTAAATAAAAATAATAAAAAAAACATCCCGTCGACCGCGTTACAAACTGTGCGTGCGACCGTAAAAACGCTGCGATGCAATGTTTAAAAAAACGTAAATAGCGAGTTGATACTATAGCCACTTTTGACTTATTCATCATTGACATTGTTCTGCCAAAGCTTAGCTTGAATTATGTTTAAAAATAATTTTTTCCCCTTTGAAAAAATCGAACAATAGGGCGACCACAACTGCCGGTAAGCATTAAAATATCTGCCATCGTCATGGCCGAGGTTCGTTGCTTTTTAATTACTGTAATTATACCGAATGCCGTAGGCGTATGTCCCTGGTAATACAAAGGACGCGGTGGACTTGTGATGTGTCTTACAACTTTGTAATTTACCCACACATGTCTGCCAAGTTATCGGTCATGGTCGGCTACACACAACTTTTGTTATCAGAAATCTGTCATGATAAGTGCGCGATAGAAATTCAAGGATAACCAGAAAAAGTACTTTAAACTTGCCTACTCCTACAGTATACTGTCTCTGAAAAGGTAACAATAACAGATTCGGATCCCTGAAACTCCAGGATTGAGGTGGGCTACTTTGGCTTTTTTTGTAATAGGCTGCTACAGTTAGTTGGCGAACAATTCAGAATTGATAAATGAAATTTGTAAAATTTGTAAATTTGTGAAACGTTTCATAAAAAGCACGATTGCATGATTACGACAATTAGAGTGAAGTGAATCTTGTTCATGGCCGTCTTCAATACAAGACAGCTACCAAACAACTCTAAACCTCCTCGTTTCGCAAACCAGCCCGTTCGACCATTAATCAAATTCCCTCTTCAGAAAACAACAAGCCATCAATTTCCACAGATTTGCTGTTCATTTTTGTTATGACGAGAAAAAATCCATTAGAAAGATATACGCACAATTCGGCCGAATCTACCACAGTACAATTACTTGTTGAAGATAGATCGGGTGTCGTCTTACGTTTTTCCGAAGAGAGTAAGATGGCTTGGCGGAACAGCCCCGTAAGGCGGACAATGATATCGGCTTCTCTGCATACCAACGCTTGCATTAAGCAAACTACGCGTTCACGTGAACACCAGCGACACACTTGCTGTTTAAAATGGCAGCCAAAAGATAACCAACTAATTCGTTCCTTTCCGATACTCGATGTGTAACCCAAGGCCGATAACACAGCGCGCACCACTTCTAGTCGTTATACAACGTCAATTTATACCAACATGGAAGTATTCTAAATGATTCATATAATTATAACTTAATGGCAACGTACATGGCTCCATCTTTGGCCAATGCGATCGTTTAGGGACCTTGTCGGCTATCCACAGACGAGTTAATCAGAGAATGAGACAGAATAATTCAATTGTCTGCATCTCAAATTGTCCATACTCCCTCCGCGCACCCGTAGCATTGCATGATGCGCAGTTGAAATGCCCAGCATATTAATTCCCATTTTTAGGTCAATCGAAGGAAAGGTCGTGAGATGGACTTATCATCATCACCGTAATGAGAAAGTACCGTGTGCGCGTCTATAGGGACGACGTTTCTCTAACAGTGTTTTTGCTCCCTGAAGAGTAACGTCTTCTGCATATTTTGTTGACCGAAAGATACTACGTCGATCTGGCATTGGCATTTATAATACTACGACAGCATTCGGTGCGGGCGAGGGGAATATTTCAACAGCGCCTAGTGTTTCGGGCATAAAGGTTCAATAGTTCATTGACCATGCCATCATCCATTTTGTCTTGCCAATCCTCGTAAGTCAGTCTAAATGTCTCGTCATTAAATGCGCTGCATTCGTAGCAACACAATACAAACAAGCGGGCTGGTGCAATGTGGTTCCATGCTGTCGGTATAGTGAGGGGAAATGGGCAAGAAAGGTCTCACGAAGATGTCACCGATGCTGACCCCGAAACAATTCCAAGTGAATTGTGTTGTTTGCTGTAGTTTTTGGCGGAGTTGCCATGAAACAAGAGCGAGGCTGATGTGCGAACCAATAATTCAACTAGCCGTAGTACAGTATGCAGCGAAACCTATTTTTCAACGAAAAACGAAAAGCCTGACTCAACTAAGGCCCTGTCCAAAACGGGCTTCCAGAGCTACGGCTACGTATGTTACCAGCCTGCCCATGCGTATAGCTGTAATGGACGAAGACCTCGACACTAGCCATACACAAGAATGCGGTATAGGCTGTTTGTTGTCCCTAATGTACGACTGCGCGACAAAAACAGCTCACTGACGTGGTTGTATCGACGTTACTACATGGAGACGAATTCCAATCAAGCTGATTGCAAACCGCGGGTTATTCATTAAAACTCGACTAAACGACGAGGCGATGTTGAGAAAGTGATCCTCTTTCGAAACTTACGGTACATTTGGGATACTGATACTAGGTAAAACAGGGTCCCGGGTAAATTGATGTAAACTCGAAAGGGCAATCGTGATTTCTGTCCCAGCGATACTCGATACCACTGTGGAAAGTCATGGAACGGCTAGTATAAAAGTGCAAGTCCATATTTGCAAGTGAGTGATCGTACGTTGCGATGTACCCCCAGGCTAAATATCGTGTTGAAATTTGTACGCGAGGTTGAAATGTGAGCAATGTTTAACCGTCGTACACATTTGTTCGCTACCTTTTGCAGTGGGGGCGTACTTCATTTACATATTTGGGGCAATTGGAAGTATCTGCGGCATTTCTTTGGTAGACCACTTGTACGATGTTCCAGAGGTCGGAGGTTCGACCCCCACTCGGTCCATTTGTTGCATTTACTCATTAATCAAGATTTTAGTTTGGGACTTACCCATGTTCCTAGACGACTCCTTCGCAATATCATCTTAGTGACCAAAGCTTATGGGCGATGCGTCATAGCGTCACCATGCCATTCCTCGTGGTATGGTCGGGTGGCATTAGCTCGCGCCGTAATCCCGTTGCAACTAGCTAGGCCGGTGATGCGAGACTCGGAGCGTCGGTTCTTCTACTCAATCCGTTGACCCCTCAGGGTGAGCATACAGGACTACGGGGCCCCTGGCTTAAAGTCCAAACCCGTTGTCACCCGCTCCCCCGTTGTATTATCCTCTTCCCCCTCGATGCGTCCTGGTGACAGGCTGGCCTGGACTCTGATTAAACGGATCACTTACCCGTTAACACCTGCCACCTCACCTGCCTATAATGAAGATGACAATGCGAAGGGACTACGAGTCAATGTCTCATTACTCCTCTCTCTTTTCCCGTCAATAAACAGGGCTATCACTGTAATACACACTGACAACTCCAGCTTCGCACGTCATACAGGTTAGTTCCTCACTCGTGAGTCTCGCAAACTGCAAATTAAGTAAGATATATAAATAAGCACGGATGTTATCACTGTGTTTATTTCTTTGTTTTCCGTTATTTTCTTCGTGTGAACTCCAAAGAAAAAATTCGGGAAGTCCGATTTCCCTTTTCAAGAATTTAACATACATTTTAAGTCCTCGTAAAAAAGAAAAATTTGATAATCGCGAGAGAACAGGAAAATGTAGAAATATCTTAAAGAAGACACATTTTCAGAGCCTATGCTGAAGTGTACGACCGCCTATTTCCGTCTATTTCCGGGACCAGCATCGATTAGGCGTGAGCTGAAAAGGACGGCATCAATTTAGTGACTATAGTCTCGTTTCCTGCCGTGACAATTTCGTTTAATGTCCAGACGTCTAAATTGTAGGTCAGGTAGCCGCCGGTGACAAAAATAGATTATGACGCAATACACTGCGTAGCTATTTTTAGATCATGCAAATACTGCAACAATTCAGATTAAAACGGCTTTTTCTAAAAAGGCACGACGCCTACATTGGCTTTAGTGAGTTTTATTGCCAATGCAAGTTTCGATTTTATGCAAACCAAAAAATAAAGAAAAAAAGAAAAGCGACAGTGGAGACCACTCAATGCGAATAAGACTTTTATTTTATAATACACATGAACCACGAGGAAAACTGACTAATTAGGAATCCCGCTTTGCCAATTATGCAAATTTACCTAGTCAGTTTCCCTTGTAGTTTATTTGTTTCATGACCATGGGAACAATAAAGACTACCCAACACAATTGGCTATAGCGAGGATAATATACCGGCATACCATGTAAAAGATAACATCAGTTAACAGCGAAATCGCCAAAATCGCTATAATCGCCAATTAATGTCGATGATATAATGAAAGGATTTCCGTTTGTTTGTTTGCAATCCAAGCTTCTCCACCGAGTGCTACGTTTAGCAGGCGGTTTGATTCCCCGTATTCCAGTAGATCTATTCGTCTTGATAATTGCAGCCAATGGATCCAGGCAAATCCAATATCTATTATGGAACTCGCACTCACAGCTCATCTACATCGTCACCTGAAATAATACCGCGCCGTACACGTAGAGAGAATTGTGCTGGAAAACACGGGGGGGGGGGGGGGGGGGGGCATGTTGCCAATTACGCGTAGACTCTGCCACGGGCGTTAAGTCTGCATGCTGATATAATCTACGTTGTCACGTCTATACCTGCAATTGGCCGGGTCCTATATTAAATCTTTCTGGGCTAAAGTTACCCGTATAAAATGATTCACTCAGGTAGAACATGAAGAAAGAATTGATTTCGGGACTCTTATAAAGTCTTAAGAAATCCATACACCCGCAAATGTCACGTGGCCATGCAGGGATCACGGCTAATCACAATGCTGTAAGCTTGGGAAACAGCAACCAGGGAAAACTTAAAAAAACCGCTTATAACTAATACTAGCTTATACTAACTAACACTCAAACTAACACTCAAAACCCGCTTATAACTAATACTAGCTTATACTAACTAACACTTAAAACCCGCTTTTAACTTATACTAGCGGGATGCTGCGATTCGCGCGGAATCTTGCTAGCCGGGTGGAATCGTAACTTGATAAACCTTGTTGACACATTGCATTAAACAAAACTTGAGATAATTTATACGCACTTCTCATTTGAATTATCTATATAATCAGGTGGAACTGCAACTTTGTTCTGAATTGATTTTTTTCTTTACCGACCAGCCCAACCTTAAAGGCAAAAAATATAAGAACAATACAAATAAAAAGAGACGCCCTTGCAGACAATATTGCAGACGCCCACAATCGGAATATTGTTTGCGTTCAAACAAAAAGATTAACATTCATAATTTAATTTGTTTTAAAGCAAACATAATATTCTTCCAGTAAAGTTTAGACTTTTAGGTTTTTATTTAACAGAAGAAAATACTTTTGGTTTTTTTAGGTGTTTGAAAACCACGAGAAACAGGTATTTTAGGTGGCATTAATAACAGGATGGTTTATTTTGATAAAATTACACAGTTACGGGATATATAGCGCAATCATTTAGCTGGATGCCTAATCATTATTTACTTTTAAATAAGTAAGATATTTCTAAATAATTTGGTAGTAAAAAAAATCGATATCTGCAAAAATAGTGTATCCTACCTTTAAGTAAAAAACGTATTTAGTAACTGTTAAAATCTAATCGAACAACAAATATAGCAAATGCTTACAAGACGGGTTTTGGTCAAACTGTAAGATTAAGAACGAACTTCAACACAAGTAAACGTATAAAATATGTGACATTGTTTTCGCCAGTAAGCCGTGGTTGATGATGTTTCGTTCATGGCTTCGGTTTAATGGTACAAGTCAATGAAAAGCACTCCACTCAGCACAGCAAGCGAAGCTCTGTGCAACTCCTCTTGGGAATTATTAAATTACTCTGCCAAATCCGGCCGATTTCAGCAAAGCTTTTAAGAAAATCCACTCTGGTTTTCCCATGATTTGATGGACGACCAGGGCAGGGCATCTTTGTTGTCATTGGAAACGGGGGGGGGGGGGGGTAGACTATTGTTTGGCTGACGTACATCGGTGTATGCATAAACAAGTAAAACTGGGTAGGCTAGGGGTGGGGGTGGGGGTGAGGGTGAATGCTCTCTGTGGTGCTCGACGATGTGATTTAGTGATACAGTAGTACCAATGTTAGCTTGGGAGTACGAGTCAATCGCTTGACTTCCCCAAATACTGTATTCAGTATTTCCAGCAAATTATTTGTTCCATTTCTTTACCCAGGGTGTGCCCAAACAGTTTAAAACTGGTTTTCATTGGGGGCCCTGCATACATCGTTAAATAAAATAACAGTACATATAAATACAACATTTACATAAAGTTACAAACATTATAATATTTACAGACGTATAAGGATATTTACAGGAATCCAAAACATTGATATCCATTCTGATTTACGAGATAGGCGAAAACCCGCCAAAAGAATTGCTATGATACTGACAATATCTACCTTTTGGACATGTTTTGCAGAGGTTTCTTACCTCTCTGGTAAAGTAATAATTGTATGAAACTGGAGCAAACCGTAGACGATCTACGCCACAGGTTGGGATCAATCTCAGGGGATCAACGACATACATTAATATTACCAACAAGCAGCTGCAGTCTCTAAAGCCGAATACTCTATAACACGGCCGGGGATTACGATTTGCTTGTTTTCAGACGTGGACAAGCTGTTGACAAGTGGCCAATTTTTGTCTTCTTTTTGAGTGCTCGGGATGCTTTTTCACTTATGGGCAGTTATCGCTCGTGTGTCCATGTAGGCATCATTCACGAGGGGGTTTAAATGGATATACGTTGCTCAGTAAATTGCCTACAGTGACGTAGTTATCAGCCTTTAAGATGACAAACCTCAACAGTATATAACTTGTGAGACATACTGAGTGAAGTAAGAATTATAACCAATCGCAACCAGTTTGTGATCTGTCATCAATTAAACGAGCTTCAAGTCAGAATTAGTGGCACAAAGCCATGATTTTAAATGAGTGGTCGATTCCAGTTTATGTACTTACCTTTCTTAAATATGTTTGTTCTGTCAAACATTTTTAAAACCCATTTCAATCCTCCCGTTTTCAAAAATCGGTTTTACCATAAGTAAGTTTTCGTTACTGAAATCAGTACCCAGTACCCACGGATCACCTTCCCAACAACATTTAATATACAGTGTAAATCATTTATCTGAGTTCAGAAGGCCACGGTGCCGCATGCAAACGATCATCAACCCTTCAAGTTCTTCTTTTAAAATACATCCATGGTGGGAAGATCAAGACACAACAACCGCTTTTAGCCAGCGGTGGCGATCCGTACATATCGCGCGCTCTGCACCGCTGTCGCGCACCGTATCAACCCGAGACGATTACGACTCGCCCGAAGGAGCGTCAAATTACAACTTACCGAGCTGGAGATACTCATCTATTTGAAACAGTTTTATTTTTGTTCTCAAGAAGGAGGTCCTATAATGTTCTGCAGTCTGCACTCACCTTTCTTGGTAGTCAAGATGAGTGGATTTATGTCATCTTGAACAATCCTGAAATCCAATTCTCTGACAATGTGACACTACAGCTAGCGGGACTCGGGGGTGCGGATAATCGGAGATATGAGCGAGTATTGTCTGAATGTCATGTTGACGTATGACGCGCGCGGGTGCCTAGTACATGTAGTACACACACAAAAGATAAGTTTCTATTTTTAGTTCGTTCTGGACAATTATTACCAATTGGTGGCGCTGTTTCTTTTGCAGTCGACGCGACAAGATTTGTTTTGTAGATGATCTGACGATATATGCTAATAAAGACGTGAAGTAGTCCGGAATAAATGAGCTTCAATCAATGAGCATGGAGGTAGGAATGCATTGAAGTAGTATATGCTTGTATTCTTTGAAATATTGTATTTGTCCGCAGTACATTATATTTGAGGTATATTTTTATGTCAGCAGACGAAATTCGCGTTTTCGAGCATCGCGTGTGGCTGACATTTTTGTATTGACCAGTTGCGGTATTACATTTGCATAATATAAGAGATAGGTTTGTTTATCTAGCAGGCCTGTGGTATATGTCCTATTTATACTTTTTTTTAAGAATGCTTTTAATATGCCAGCTTTTTGAAATTAATAAAATTAATTTCAATTGTTCAAAAAGTATAATTTTCTTTCTCCATGCTTTGGCTAAGTGAAAATCTTGTAAATTTCACCTTTTAATTTTACTTTTTGGACGATTGAAACGAACCAGTGGGATAGTATTTCCACCACGAGAATTAATTTACACAAACTTCTGGAATAGTAATTGTTTCACTTTGCTTTCTGTAGGTTTATATTCTAAAACCTTACACTTACAGTTATGGAAGTAATTGGGGAAGTTTTATTTTATAGTTATCACAACTCTTCCCCTCACTCTCTGCAGGAGAACATATAAGTGACTTCACAGACCGTCTCCGTCATCAAATTAAGAGTCTCAGACATTGCTGCATCATCAAAAATAATGTCACTCCCCAAAGAAATCTCTCTGTCCAGTGATGAAGCCCTTGATTCCGTGAGTATTCTGCACTAATTAGACTTGACAAATACAACCATGTCCAGGTTTGGTTTGTGGTTTTACTAATTTTGTTTGTCAATAATGTATGTTTTAAATGTGTTATAATTGTAATGTGCTGACAATTTGACAGGGAGATGTGGAGGAGATTGATGTTGTTTCCATGGATACTAAGTCCACTGATGAGGTGAAGGTAGAGGTCACGACCCCGGAGCGTATCTCTCCCATCACTGTCGTTGAATCTCCCACGGAGCCTACCACACCCCAGGACACAGACCCTCAATGTTACTGTAATAAACCCAAAGATGGACTGATGCTGCAATGTGATATGTGCAAAAGGAAGTTTCACATGGGTGAGAATTTGAAAGAACCCCCAAAAAACAAAAACCAAAGAAGCTTGCAGCACACCCCCTCCCCCCCCCCCCCCCTAGCTTGCAGCCTCCTCTTCCAAGCCCACCTCCCTTCCAAGCCCACCTCCCTTCCAAGCCCACCCCAATACCTCTGCCTAGATAGCTCTTCCTAATAATCTGTTTTTCTTACCTCCAGCTCAGATTGTCTTTATTACCATAATTGCTGTAGCAAACTTAATGTTCTGATCGTTGCAGGTTGTTTGAAGACTAGTAACCCCAGCACGCTTGATGGCGACACCTTCTTTACCTTGAGGTGTGAGGGATGTAGCCACACCCACGAAGAGGTAGTCACCAGGATGAAATTGACATGGTAAAAGGACATGATGATTTTGAACTCTTAAAGTTTTTAGTATAGTCACTTTTTATTTTCATTGGATGCTGGAAAAATCAATAGAAAATAATTGTCTTGAAATCTGGTTTCCTGACCCTACTCAAAATGAAACAGAGCAATTTAGATAAGTCAAGGAATATGAATAATCAGGTCAGGGAACTAGAATAGCTATCTTCCCCCATTAAGGGATGTGCAATTAACGATTGCAAACAAAAACTCAATTTGGTAAATGGAGACATTGTTTTCAAAAAGTCAGTTATTTTCCAGCGATAATCGACCGACCGACCATCGTTGGAAATTAATACAAAAATTTTCCTTTTTGAAAAAATGACAGAGCACCAGGTGCCAAATCCGCTGCTAAGCACAAAAACAACTGCTTAGCATTTACAATCTTTCTTGGAAAAAACAGGGTTACAAACTAAATTGTTAGGTGATGTATATTGTTTTCTACTAATATTCAGCTGGTTTTTGTTTAGCATGAAAACCACGTAAAAGTAACGTTTTGTTGTGCTCATCAAATTGATGTGCTTATATTAGCAGCTTTATGAAATTGGCGCCAGGTGCCGTGATTTTATAGAATGCTTGAGACTGTTATTCACTTACAGTCAAGTAACATATTTCACAATAATTGTTTCATTTATTGATGTTAACAGGCAACAGGTAGTCATCCTGTCTCTCTACAACCTGGGTCTCAAGAAGAGCGGTCGCAAAGGGTTCTTTCGCTGGAAAGAAGACATATGTGAATTTATATCTCAACACTGGAACTTAATCTTTGGTAACAGGTACGACTAACGTATATGCACCATACAGTGGCACAGATGGAGTCAGAGTATTTGATTGGCCCAAAAGAGAAAAGTGGTCAGTCCGTTATGTTTATTTTGTCTTGTGGCCAAACATCGTATCCACTGGATAGTTGGCTATCGTTGCTTTTTAGTATAGTAATCCCTCAAAGTCAACCATTGCCATATATTAGCGAGATTGTATTTATTTATTTTTGAGCGCAGCAAAGCTAAGACGCAGACTTGGCACGGGACTGTCGCTGGTGTTCTCTCCGTCAGCAACAAGTCTCTCTTCAAGTCTGGAGTGTCTGAGTTTGGTGAGGCGGGATGGTGGACCCTGATTGAGATGAAACCACCTGGGCTAAAACCGGATATTCCTCGTAAGCACATCAAAAACAACATCTTGGCTGACTGTAACTTACTATAATTCCAGGATTCTTTGTCTGTCTGCGTGTCCGTCTTTGATTGTCTCCAATATTTTGTTTGACCAGTAAAATCCCCCATTTTGTTAATGGACTCTCTTAGCTGGTACTGGGAAGCAGTATGTAGCTGGCAGGAAAACCAAAGTGCCCTTTGAACCGACCATTAAGGTGGAGGGGTTGAGGAACAGAAAGAGGGGAACGTCTGTCGAATCGGCCATCGAGCTCAAGGAAAAACGCTCCAGAACACAAGTAGGAGTTTGGAGAGTTATTCTTAAATAAACCAAAAAAAAATAAAATTCATACAAATAAAAAAAAAAATTGCAGTACATATTTTAATTGCAGTTCAATTTTTTGAATGATGTTTTACATTTATTTAAATTGTCGTTGTTTTTACCCTTTGGCAACGTAATGGCAGGAGGCTAAGGATATCCGCAGAGCCAAGCAGGCTATTGCCACTGAAGAGCTCAGCAAGAAAGTGAAACTGCAGAGGGAGTTGGACATTGATGATAGTAGCATGGACAGTTTTGGTAGTGAGGTAGGTTACTGTCAAGTACTGATGAGGTGATTTATTTCCACTGTAAAATATTTCAAACATTCCATGAAATTGCCATTTTCTTCCTTTTATACCCCATGTGATTGTAGAGTTTTGGGTTGCCCCCTTCGGTTCCCGATTCACCCTCTGTCCTGAGCTTACTGGGAGGCGACAATAGCTCAGACTTTCTGCTCTCCAACCTCCTGAATGAAAGCGATCTCACGCCAGCAGGTAAGAATCGGAAATAAATCAAACCCTCTTAAACCCTCCCTTCCCCATCCTCACCCCTTGTCTAGTATATTGCCTCCTGATCATCCTATTTTCTTCTTATCCCCACAGAGACCATCCCCTCTGCCCTGATGGCAGGAGATGAAGACGACTTCATCCCTCCATCCAAGGGCATCCCGTTCTTCCGCATCCCAACTCCCATCCTAAGCAGCCAGGCTAGTAGTAGTAACAGCTCCTCACTAGGCCTAGACAGCAAGGAGGGTGACGGGGGATACAAGGGAGGAGAGAAAGCCAGCATCGGTGATACTCGGGCGGAGACTGTCTCCAAGGCCATGACCCGGAGGTCAAAGGTGGTAGAGGTCAAAGCAGATGAGAAGCCTGAAGAAGGACCAAAGTGAGTCTGGAAATAAAAACCATCTTATGTATATCTTGTGGTTATATAGTGGAGGAGGAAAGGCAATACTTATTGTAATATCATTTGCAAACATTTAGATACCTGCCAATGAGTGTGTATGAAGAGCAACAGTTACTGCATGTGATTGAAGCCTGCCCTCAGGCTGTCGAGACGAACCCAGCAGCAAGACGGCTCAGACGAAAACTACTGGTGCGGCAGGTACGTTGATAATCTGTGAATCTCTCTCACTGCTTACAGCGGAGAAGGGATCAACCTTGTTGCAATGCTGAAAGTTGGTAGAATTGTGACTGGTCAAAATTATCACTAGCCGAGCTTAACAGATTGGTTGATTAATTCTTTCCTACAAATGTGGAATCAAGATTCCTATACTAAGTTTGTAATCAATTCTCTGAAACGTAAAGGATAGAGTTGCCTAAGCCTAAAAAGCCCTAAAGAGAAATGTTTGCGGCTGTGGGTACTCACTATAGCATGTCAGTAGAAACCAAAAGCCTTGAGCCGCTAAACCAATTCCTACTTGGCCCAACAGACTAAGCCGATCTTTCTTCTAGCACAAGTTTGTTTTGCTCTTTCAGGAGAAGCGAGACCGGGGCTTGCCACTGTTTGATCTTGACGCTAAGATGCAGCAGATTCTTCAGAAGGCCACCGGCATCCGATCAACCTCGGTCTCAGACCTCTTGCTAACGCAGAGTCCTCTAAGACACCTCAGTCCTTCCAAAGTATCATCCAGCCGCGACAGCGGTGATTACCGCATTCTGGATCGCTTCCAGGTAATTCAAAAAAGTGTCAATTATTAATGAAATCGTCTTCTTCACCACAAACTGACACTCGCGGGCACTAGGAGGCCAGTTCGTGAAACCGCGCACTAAGTTAATTTTGATTTCACGAACTGACACCTAAGTGTGCACACATTCATCGGGCGAGAAGAATTTACGTTTTTACAAACTGACACACAAGCATGTTGCGGATATATGATTCAGAGAAAAGTGCTTTAAAAGCGTTGAAAAGACTCTAAAGGTATTCTTCTTCTTTCGTATGATGAGCAGCTTAAATTGTTGCTGCATACATCGGTTTGATGAGATTAGTGGAAACAGGGTGGACAGCGTGAAGGTTGTCATCTCCCACCCCGTTAAAGGTATTAACTGAATACCTCTAAACTCGTGAAGTTAAGACGTGTTTCAGTTTGAGAAGCGCTCAGCAGTGCTTGAGAGTCAGTTCGTGAAAACAAGAATGTATCATCACTCGTCTTTTGTTGACACAGATGCCTAGTACCACTGTGCAAGCTGAGCAGAGACACCACACATCTTTCAGAGCTCGACTGGTTGGTTGCGACGAAGCGACCATGACGCAGAGCATCATATCTCCTTACACCTCCAGGTAAAATGTCCATCTTCTCATCAGGGGCTTAATTATCCTCCTTCGTAATTGTCAAAATCTTAGTACTGAATACCAGAAGGTTACTACCAAATCTGCAAATGTTTGTTTAAATTATTTATTTAATTGTAATTAGGCAACAAAATTTGCACAAAGACAACCATTTGATTTTGTTTAGATGGTGCTAGACTTTGAAATGCATCATGAAATTGGGAACTTAAAATATATTTTAAATGAAAAGGAATGAAATATATTTTAAATGTTTGTACGTGGTGATGTGGTAAAACCTTGGTGGTACAGGAGTAAGCAATTGGTTATGGGTTTAAGTTCCACCCAGTAACCTTGTTTAGTAATTCAAACAAAATAGAACAAAACTTATGTCGGTGAAGGACCAATTTTAATGTATTAAAGTTTCTACTGTCACTATGGTTACCCTGCAGGGTGCTGAAACCGTTCATCAGACGTGACTACGAATCACGTCCTGCCAAACTAAGATTGATGGAAGAGATTGTACATCATCGCAAGGAGAAGGACCCTTCCTTCTCACCCCAGCCCCTGGCACCAATCGACTACTGCTACCTCAGACCCCAACATATCCCATCAGTCAACAGCTTGTGTCGGGAGTTCTTCTGGCCAGGAATAGACCGTAAGTCCTTGGCGGTGTAGGGAGTCAAATCCATCGCTAAGCCTGCAGTAATGTTGTGCGAAGCGACCCGAAACTAACTGTTACTGATAACACCTTCTAGATAGAATGTCATGGCCCAGTGGTTACCGTTTGCGACTCGTGTACGGTGGTGCGTCGGTTTGAACTCTGCCACAAACATGGTGTGTGTGCCCTTGGGCAAGACACTTAACTACAATTGCCTCTCCTTACCCAGGAGTATAAATGGGTTCCTGCGAGGGTCGAGGTCGATTAAGCGCCTATAAACGGCTGCCACGTGGTCCAGGGCCTGATGAATGGGGTAATAGTTTGTACGATTGAAAGCGCTTTATAAGCATGATTATTTTTTCTATTATTATTATTATTTTTATTATTCTTATTATACTAAGATAAGCTGTATGTTCCATTTTTCTCTTGGCCAGTATCGGAATGCCTGCAGTACCCAGACTTTAGTGTGGTGGTGCTGTATCGCAAGGTAGTCATTGGCTTTGGATTCATGGTACCAGACGTTAAATTCAACGAGGCTTACATCTCATTTCTCTTTGTGCATCCCGAGTGGCGGATGGTTGGCATAGCAACCTTTATGGTGTATCATCTCATACAGGTGGGTGACGTCAAATAATTCTGTGCATAAAATGGTTCAAACTACGCACTTATGCTGTCTATTTTTTGAAATTTCTTGTGGAGACCTATTTATCTATAGAAATTACCCTGTTGAGTTCTATTAACTCCCATTGTCCCCATTGTGTTCACGTCTCCACAGGTTACCAAATTTATAAACAATAGGAGTCCACGATAGAAGGTGTTTACTCACGTGTATGTTTGTGTGCGTGCAACCAAGATGGCTTTACTTTGCAAGTGGAGCTCTAATGAGTTTTCTCAAAGCCCCATCTAAGATTCATTCTCATTTTATACTTATGTTCATGTGCCATCTAACATTCCTGCAATGTAAAAAATATATATATAGGCAGTTATTAGTGTAAGAGTTCATTAGACTCAGTCAAAGACAATAGACCCAGACAGAATGGACAATTAGGTTGAAATTCAATATTCTCCGTTGATATCTCCGAGGGAAAGATTAGAGTTACGGGTTGTCCCAGGTTGGAAAAACAAAACTGATTACAATTACAGGTTTCAAAACAACTGTCGAAGGCCCAGTTGATTGTCTCTATTAGGTAATTCCAAGCATGCCACCGCTGTCCTTACTGTTAAGGCGATGACACTAACCTAGTTTGTTTCTTTGGCATGTTGCCAGGGAATGCGAGCATTAGGTCTCGGAACAATACATGAATCATTTGAAGTATGTGTGGAATTTAATTTGTCTGGTTATATCTGTCTGGGAATTGTTCTCAAATTGTCCAGATTGAAATCGATGATGATGCTGATATTTTTGTGCCTGGTTTTTCCCAGAAAAATGCGATTTATTTTAAATTGCTTTTTTGAGATGGATTTGGTTCAGATCTGCATTGAGACATCAAACGAATTGTTTTTATCCAAAGTTCAGTTCAAATTATACACTCTGAATTCAGGTATGTCTTTTTGGCGTTATGTTGACGCAAAAGCACAATAAAGCATATTAGCGAATAGGAACAAAAATCAAAATAGAGAAGAAAAAAAAACCAGTTTTACGTAAGGTATCCCAGGTGGGATTAGAAGGAGTAGAAGGCATGGCAAGATAAAAGCACCACTGCATGGTTACAAAACAGTCAACCAAAGTATAAAGTGATTCTTAACCCTCCTCTTACAATTCATGATAATTGTGATTACCTAGTAATGATGTTGCATGACTACAGTGTTTAGAAATAAATGTTAGGTCTAGCTAAATTGGATCTCAATGTACGGCCCATTGCAGATGAGATGGGATGGGATTTCTGGCTTGTCAACAGGAGCTTCGATGTAAATAACCCTGATTGATCACAAGGTGAAGACGGAAACTAAATGTGTGCCCAGCCAGTCATGTACCTAGCATCTGTAATAAAGGGTCGTATCTTTAGCTTCAATTTAGCGAGACCTAGCATTATTTTAAGGATTATTTCTAAACTCCCTACTCATCAACACTATAAACAAACATTCTCTGGAATTGTAGGAGGTGGATGAACAAACACCTTACACTTGGGTTAACTGGTATTTTTTTTAACCACTGACTCAGTCTCATTTTCTTGTTATCTTTCAGACGTGCATGGGTAAAGATGTGACTCTACACGTGTCGGCTACCAACTCTGCCATGTTGCTCTACCAGAAGTTTGGCTTTAAACCTGAGGAGTTCATTCTAGACTTCTATGAGAAGTACTATCCCCAGGACAGTAGGGAGTGCCGTCATGCATTCTTCCTCAGATTGAGGCGATGATGACGACGGTGATATTCACTCCTGCTGTCTTTTACTCCGACCCTAACTGCTCCACCCGGAGAACTCGGAACGCTGTTATTTTATAAATGATTAACGTGCTATGACGTACACAGAATATACATCAATTGGGTTCCTGTGCAGTGGGGGAATGTCGAGGATGCAGACAGGTTCCTTGCAAAGAGGTCCTGTGAGTTATAGGGTTCAGGAGTCAGGGTATGAGATCTTGACAACTTTAGCCACAGTCCTTCTGAATTGTCTAGGCGTGTTATTCTGTGGTCCAAGCTACGACTAATGAACATGTGTCATTTATTTATATACTATTCATGTTGGTTTACGATAAAGTCATTTTCTCTTTACCGACATACATGTACTTTTATTCACAAATTATGACATATAATTATGCCGTAAATGTAAGCTTTTGCGAATGTATGCGATGGGAAAACTATGTAGTGTTATGTAGAAGTATTGAGATTGCCTCGCAACACAACAAATACGACCCATATATCAAATCAATAGTATTAGAAATGAAATTCGTTTGGTATCTAAACGATGGAAATAAATAATGTTCATCGTGATTGTTGGCAATGCATACACAACTACAGCTGTTCAATATGCTTGTTACTGGATTGATTGTGTGGTAACAAGCATTTTGATGGCCATTTAAAACCAAACAAAAAGTGATAACACCCAAAAAGCTGCCATTGCTGCAATGCTATCACATATTTTCCAACTACAGGGGTACAAACCTTGCCAACAAATCTATACTCGGTAAGATATGAGACCAAGGGACAGGTTGATGGCCTGCTTGCTGATGATGAATCAAGAAAGGTTATTGAACTAAAGGATGGTGTGTTCTAATTCTATAGCTTGAGCTTTTTATGAATGATATCAAACAAAATAATGTTCAGTGTTTAATCTGTAGAATCAAATAAAACAAAATGGAGTTCTGTCGCGTGTCTTAGTACATTTTATTATTTTTCACTTTATCATCATTTGTTTTCTTTGATAGCATTTTTCTTAAAATTGGCAATTTTGGGAAAATTTTGGGAAAATTAACAATTATTAGGGGTTAGCCTTTTACTAACATTTACTAACATTTTTACTAACATTTCACCACATTTTATAAACAATGTAAGGCTAACCCCTCATATTTGTACATTTTCCCCAAAAGTCAAATTTTAGGCAATTTTATAAAAAAATGTAAGGCTAACTGAATAAACCCTTACAATTTTCAATTTTTCTATTAATTACAATTTAAGGCTGACCCCTTACAATTTTCAATTTATAATTTCAATTTATAATTTCAAGTAAAAATGCAATTAATAATTGTTAATTTATTCAAAAGGTCAAATTGTTAGCCTTGCATTTTGACTAAAAATGACCAAAAATTGACTTTCTGCAAACAATTAAAAATAATAGGGGTTAGCCTTGCATTTTTACTCAAAATGGTCAAAAATTTACTTTTTAATAAAATTGAAGAATTATAAGGGGTTAGCATTGCATTTTCACCAAAAATGACGAAAAATAGACTTTCTGGAGAAAATAACAATAATAAGGGGTTAGCCTTGCATTTTTACTAAAAATGGCAAAAAATCTACTTTTTGGAAAATTAAACAGTTATAAGGGGTTAGCCTTGCATTTTGACTAAAAATTACAAAAAATTGACTTTCTGCAAACAATTACAAATAATAGGGGTTAGCCTTGCATTTTTACTCAAAATGGCCAAAAATTTACTTTTTAATAAAATTGAAGAATTATAAGGGGTTAGCCTTGCATTTTGACTAAAAATGACCAAAAATTGACTTTCTGCAAACAATTAACAACCATAAGGGGTTAGCCTTGCATTTTTACTCAAAATGGCCAAAAAATTACTTTTTAATAAAATTGAAGATTTATAAGGGGTTAGCCTTGCATTTTGACTAAAAATGACAAAAAATTGACTTTCTGCAAACAATTACAAATAATAAGGGGTAAGCCTTGCATTTTTACTTAAAATGGCAAAACAATTACTTTTTGGAAAATTAAACAATTATAAGGGGTTAGCCTTGCATTTTTACTACATATTTTGGCCATTTTTTGGTCAAAATGCAAGGCTTACCCCTTATAATTGTTATTTTCTCCAGAAAGTCAATTTTTTGCCATTTTAAGTAAAAATGCAAGGCTAACCCCTTATAATTGTTTAATTTTCCAAAAAGTAGATTTTTGGCAATTTTTTGGTCAAAATGCAAGGCTTACCCCTTATAATTGTTATTTTCTCCAGAAAGTCAATTTTTAGCCATTTTAAGTAAAAATGCAAGGCTAACCCCTTATAATTGTTTAATTTTCCAAAAAGTAGATTTTTGGCCATTTTTTGGTCAAAATGCAAGGCTTACCCCTTATAATTGTTATTTTCTCCAGAAAGTCAATTTTTTGCCATTTTAAGTAAAAATGCAAGGCTAACCCCTTATAATTGTTTAATTTTCCAAAAAGTAGATTTTTTGCCATTTTTTGGTCAAAATGCAAGGCTTACCCCTTATAATTGTTATTTTCTCCAGAAAGTCAATTTTTAGCCATTTTAAGTAAAAATGCAAGGCTAACCCCTTATAATTGTTAAATTTTCCAAAAGGTCAATTTGTTGTCATTTTTGGTAAAAATGCAAGGCTAACCCCTTATAATTGTTATTTTCTCCAGAAAGTCAATTTTTAGCCATTTTAAGTAAAAATGCAAGGCTAACCCCTTATAATTGTTAAATTTTCCAAAAGGTCAATTTGTTGTCATTTTTGGTAAAAATGCAAGGCTAACCCCTTATAATTGTTACATTTTCCAAAAAGGCAATTTGTTGTCATTTTTGGTAAAAATGCAAGGCTAACCCCTTATAATTATTATTTTCTCCAGAAAGTCTATTTTTAGCCATTTTAAGTAAAAATGCAAGGCTAAACCCTTGTAATTGTTTTTTTCTCCAGAAAGTCAATTTTTGATTATTTTTAGTTAAAATGCAAGGCTAACCCCTTATAATTGTTAAATTTTCTAAAAGGTCAATTTGTTGTCATTTTAAGTACAAATGCAAGGCTAACCCCTTATAATTGTTATTTTCTCCAGAAAGTCTATTTTTAGCCATTTTAAGTAAAAATGCAAGGCTAAACCCTTGTAATTGTTATTTTCTCCAGAAAGTCAATTTTTGGTCATTTTTAGTTAAAATGCAAGGCTAACCCCTTATAATTGTTAAATTTTCTAAAAGGTCAATTTGTTGTCATTTTTGGTAAAAATGCAAGGCTAACCCCTTATAATTGTTATTTTCTCCAGAAAGTCAATTTGTTGTCATTTTAAGTAAAAATGCAAGGCTAACCCCTTATAATTGTTATTTTCTCCAGAAAGTCAATTTTTTGTAATTTTTAGTTAAAATCCAAGGCTAACCCCTTATAATTGTTAAATTTTCCAAAAGGTCAATTTGTTGTCATTTTAAGTAAAAATGCAGGGCTAACCCCTTAATTGTTAAATTTTCCAAAAAGGCAATTTGTTGTCATTTTTGGTAAAAATGCAAGGCTAACCTCTTATAATTGTTATTTTCTCCAGAAAGTCTATTTTTAGCCATTTTAAGTAAAAATGCAAGGCTAAACCCTTGTAATTGTTATTTTCTCCAGAAAGTCAATTTTTGGTCATTTTTAGTTAAAATGCAAGGCTAACCCCTTATAATTGTTAAATTTTCTAAAAGGTCAATTTGTTGTAATTTTAAGTACAAATGCAAGGCTAACCCCTTATAATTGTTATTTTCTCCAGAAAGTCTATTTTTACCCATTATTATTAAAAATGCACGGCTAAACCCTTGTAATTGTTATTTTCTCCAGAAAGTCAATTTTTTGGTCATTTTTAGTTAAAATGCAAGGCTAACCCCTTATAATTGTTATTTTTTCCAGAAAGTCAATTTTTGGTCATTTTTAGTTAAAATGCAAGGCTAACCCCTTATAATTGTTATTTTCTCCAGAAAGTCTATTTTTTGGTCATTTTTAGTTAAAATGCAAGGCTTACCCCTTATAATTGTTAAATTTTCCAAAAAGGCAATTTGTTGTCATTTTTGGTAAAAATGCAAGGCTAACCCCTTATAATTGTTATTTTCTCCAGAAAGTCTATTTTTAGCCATTTTAAGTAAAAATGCAAGGCTAAACCCTTGTAATTGTTATTTTCTCCAGAAAGTCAATTTTTGGTCATTTTTAGTTAAAATGCAAGGCTAACCCCTTATAATTGTTAAATTTTCTAAAAGGTCAATTTGTTGTAATTTTAAGTACAAATGCAAGGCTAACCCCTTATAATTGTTATTTTCTCCAGAAAGTCTATTTTTACCCATTATTATTAAAAATGCACGGCTAAACCCTTGTAATTGTTATTTTCTCCAGAAAGTCAATTTTTTGGTCATTTTTAGTTAAAATGCAAGGCTAACCCCTTATAATTGTTATTTTTTCCAGAAAGTCAATTTTTGGTCATTTTTAGTTAAAATGCAAGGCTAACCCCTTATAATTGTTAAATTTTCCAAAAGGTCAATTTGTTGTCATTTTAAGTACAAATGCAAGGCTAACCCCTTATAATTGTTATTTTCTCCAGAAAGTCAATTTGTTGTTATTTTTGATAAAAATGCAAGGCTAACCCCTTATAATTGTTATTTTATCCAGAAAGTCAATTTTTTGCTATTTTTAGAAAACATGCAAGGCTAAACCCTTGTAATTGTTATTTTCTCCAGAAAGTCAATTTTTGGTCATTTTTAGTTAAAATGCAAGGCTAACCCCTTATAATTGTTAAATTTTCTAAAAGGTCAATTTGTTGTCATTTTAAGTACAAATGCAAGGCTAACCCCTTATAATTGTTATTTTCTCCAGAAAGTCAATTTGTTGTCATTTTTGATAAAATGCAAGGCTAACCCCTTATAATTGTTATTTTCTCCAGAAAGTCAATTTTTGGTCATTTTTAGTTAAAATGCAAGGCTAACCCCTTATAATTGTTAAATTTTCTAAAAGGTCAATTTGTTGTCATTTTAAGTACAAATGCAAGGCTAACCCCTTATAATTGTTATTTTCTCCAGAAAGTCAATTTGTTGTCATTTTTGATAAAATGCAAGGCTAACCCCTTATAATTGTTTAATTTTCCAAAAAGTAGATTTTTTGCCATTTTTTGGTCAAAATGCAAGGCTAACCCCTTATAATTGTTATTTTCTCCAGAAAGTCAATTTGTTGTCATTTTTGATAAAATGCAAGGCTAACCCCTTATAATTGTTTAATTTTCCAAAAAGTAGATTTTTTGCCATTTTTTGGTCAAAATGCAAGGCTAACCCCTTATAATTGTTATTTTCTCCAGAAAGTCATTTTTTAGCCATTTTAAGTACAAATGCAAGGCTAAACCCTTGTAATTGTTATTTTCTCCAGAAAGTCAATTTTTGGTCATTTTTAGTTAAAATGCAAGGCTAACCCCTTACAATTGTTACATTTTCCAAAAGGTCAATTTGTTGTCATTTTGGGTAAAAATGCAAGCCTAACCCCTTATAATTGTTATTTTCTCCAAAAAGTCAATTTGTTGTCATTTTTGGTAAAAATGCAAGGCTAACCCCTTATAATTGTTATTTTTTTCAGAAAGTCTATTTTTAGCCATTTTAAGTAAAAATGCAAGGCTAACCCCTTATTATTATTTTTTCGAGAAAGTCAAGTTGTGGTCACTCTTTGTAAAAATGCAAGGCTAACCCCTTATAATTGTAATTTTTCTCAAGAACGTAAATTTTTGGTCATTTTTGGTAAAAATGCAAGGCTAACCCTCTTATAATAGTGTGTTTTTTCCAGAAAGTCATTTTTAATCAAAATGCAAGTCTAATAACTTCTTATTACTACATGTATTAATTTTTAAGGGGTTAGCCTTTGATTTCTAATTAAAAATGATCAAACATTTCTTTTTGGAACAATTAACAAATAGTCCAAATTTTGATTAAAGTGCACACTTTAAAATAGAACACTTTACAACCTGCCTTTAATTATTGCTCATTGCGGCTAGTCCCACACCTTTAAAGAAATAAAAACACTTTTACAATATTCACAATATTGGATATATTATAATTATTGACACTAACCAAATACAAAGAAAATTAAACTCAGTTGACATTTCCAGATAAGCCCGTTTGTAAGTGTGACATCATTTCAGCTTGTTCCAGCTTATTTCATGTTGAATCTTATAACAGTCAATTGATCCATGTTCATCTCAGTAATCCCTAATTCATTACTACAAAAGTGCGTATCTATTTATTTATTTTGTAGATACTATACATGTACATGCAAATAATGATAAAAGCTGAGCATTGTGGTCAAACCACACATGGTGACATATAAACATTTGTATGTTTGTGATTTTAAATATAAAACAAATTATAAAAAGGCGATATATACATTCACATTTTGGGGGTAAACCAAAAAGAATCCAAATCATTATTTATACATCCTTTGTTGGTGTACAAGCAATATATACAAACATAATGCAAATATAGAAATATATAAGCAGTTTCCACATTTCACAATATTACCTCAATTTGTTAGATTTTTGTGCATGTCATTTCCTTTGGGGGGAACTCTGCTATATATGGGAGCAAAATAATTTCAAAGGTTTCAATAAAACACTTGCTCTAGAAGTAAACTATCATATAATTATTTTTAGATTTTAACAAAGATATTTACTGGAGCGGGGCTTGAGCCTACGACTTGAGGCCGGTTCATACTCGGCGCGAAAGCAAACGCGAACGCGAATTTGTGATGTCAGGTGCAGTTTTCGCGATGCGAAATCGCAAAAGTTGAACACATTTCAACTTGTGCGAATGTTCGCAGCGAATGCTTTGTGACGTCAAATTCGTATCGCAATCGCTTTCGCGTGAAGTATGAACCGGCCTTTAGTAAGTTTTTCTTTGTGGTTTATTTGAAACATTTCAAAAAGTATTTACGGGTTTATGATTTCTGACTGGCAGCCCTTGAACAAAGAATTTGACAAAATTGGGGAACCACGATTAAATATAGAGCTGAATATCTTAGTGATTAGAGCACCGGAACAAACAATCCGGAGGTTGCAGGTTCGAGTCCCGCTCTAGTCAACTTCTTTGTTCAAATCTCAACATAAATACAAAGTTGAATAAAGGTTAAAATGGGGAACAGTTCATGGAATCTTCATCCGTGTACATTGTACAAGCCAGTGTTTTGACATGACACATAAAGCAAGCCATACTTTAAAATCGCTGATGCTGATAACTGATAATTCCTTTACCAAGAAGTTATCGATTAAAAACCCTATCTCTGCCAGATGCAGCACACTGCAATGAGTCTGGTGGACCTGCATTCATTTAGCTGACAACATCAGTGCATTTACAACCAGAGTCCAAAACCATTGAAAGCTAGACCCTCTGAACAATGCCAGAGATGAATCCTGCTGCGTTGGGTGATCACAGACTTTGAAGCACATTTGGGCTTAAAATGTTTGACTTGATGGATCTGGGTGCAATGGGCAGGCAAGTCGTTATGGCAAAATGGTGCATGTTGCTGCATGTGGCAGAGTTTCTAGCCAAACTACGCTGGAGGGTTAGGGTTAATCATTAACAATCAAAGAGTCAACAATTAAACAAATGTGGAAGACATTAAAGGCTCCTCAATCATAAAACAATTTTGTTTAAAAATACAATTTTTCTTCTTCAGTAGAGTCTGAACTTTCATCTCCATCATTTGCTTCGTCATCGTTCCCATATACGTTGTCATAAAGTGCGCAAGACACAAAGCTAGCTGGTTTCTCCTTGCTAGAGTGCATTTTACATTCACTGTCTGATTTGTGTTTCTTGTGCTTTTTGTGCTTCTTGCGCCGGCCGTGGCTGGACTTGACTGTCGCAAAATCGTTGCCGCTGGAGGACCTTCCGCGATCATCTGCAGTGTTTGTGCGACTGAAGACCATTGTTAAGTGAAGGCTGGAGCTGTGCGCTTCCTCAGATGACCGTCTGATCTTGTATCCCTTCCTGCCATCTCTGCTGTCACTGGTTTTGCGTTTAGAAATTCTAGAGTGTGTCCTCTTGTAATGATGATGACGAGCGTGGCTGTGCTGTCTCACGCTGTACTCTGAATCAGAATCAGTGACACGTTTGGTCTTTACCTCCCAGCTCTCCCCCGTTTGTCCCTTCTGGTGCGCTTCACAGCCTGATCCTCCCTCCTCTGTCCTATGTCTCTTGTCATCTCTGGGGCTGTGAGTATCCAAGTGGTAGGTTTGGTCGCTTCTCTGCCTCGAGCTACTCCTAGAGTGGGACTGGACTGAATAGGTAAAACTGGATGGTGCTTTCATGCTGCTGTCCGTTGTAACACTGCCGTCTTTGTTACTGCTTCTCCAAGTGTGGTGAGAGGAGGAACTCGATTTGGATCTTGACCTTGAGCGTGACCTGTAATGATTTTGGGAAGAGTGTGCCACTTCCTTTGGCGGGTGCAGAGCCTCTTTGTGTTTTCTTTTGGAGTGTTTGTGGTGTTTAGAATCTTTGTGCTTTTTGTGTGAACGTATGTGAGATTTGTTGGTATGTCTGTTGTGCTCACTGATCTTATTGGAGTGCTGTGTTGATTCCAATGGTTTTTTCTCCTTGTGATAGTAATCTTCCAGGGTATTCTTTCTCTTCTTGTGTCGTTTACCACCTTTCTTCTCTGGCCTTGAATCAGTCCTGTCCTGATCTTCCTCAGTGCTGGATGACAATAGCACAACGCATTCCGGAGTTCTTTCATCGTAGGGTTTGACAACCCCTATTATCTCAATGTCACTGTCGTTTTCAGTGATGATGTTCTCTTGATCAGTTTTGCACTCTGTTTTGATTTCAGTAAGTTGATTGGAAGAGATGCCCGATGGACCAGCTTGATCTGGATCAAAATGGTACGAGCGAGGCGGTTCTGGATTGTGAGTGCTGGATAGGTCAAGAGCCTGTACCTGCTCACAGTGTTGGGAGGAGCTTGAAGAGGCACTGTCAGATCTCAAAAGGCTTCTCAATGTGGGAATCTCAATGATCTCGTCATCTGAAGACAAGGTGATGACGTTGTTGTAGTCAGTACTGTTATGGAAAGAGGGGAGTGGCTGAGAGTGTTCCTGCTGTGGTAACAGCTGTGGCTCTCGAATGGCTGCCAAATCATACTGTGCTATCTGATCGTAGGTGTTCATGTCGTACGGGGAACGTGCAAAGCTCACAAACTCGTGAATGAAATGCTCGGTTTGGGCGTACAGGAACGGGCGCAAGTGCTCGTGAAACTCCTCTGTCTGCATGTGGACATTGGGAATCAGTGACAGGATGTACTGGGTCATGAATGTCACGTGGTCCTCTCCGCTGAACAGGATGCCGAGCTCTCGTCGAAGCCAGGGCACCAGTCGGTGAGTTGTGGCAGGATTCTCGCTAAAGAACTCCGAGGAGATGTCTCGGAAGCGGGTAAAGCGGTTGGAGCCAATGTGTCTCACCCAAAGGCCAGCTCGGTAGATCATGCGTCGGCGTTCGATGGCAGCAGCATCGAGGTGGACCTGTTGGTAAAGATGAAAATTGTATGTTTAATATCAAGTGGGATTTTCTTGGTCTAGCTTCATTAAAAAAATATTTTTTTCATATTTTCATCTTTGTATAGTGCCATATATTTATTTAATTTATCAATACATATCTTGAGTTTGTGGTCACATTTATACCTGGTGGGCACGCCGGTAGCGTCTATGCAGTGCCCGATTGCGCCTCCATGTCAACTCTACCCGGTGTTCTTCCGTCAACGTGGTGGAGTAGCGGAACCTTCTCCCTCGGTTATCTGTTCCAAATGCTCCAGTGTCGGTCGGTTTGAGATGGTACTGGTCATAGACGTCGTTGGATACTACATTGTGTATGATGGACTTGAACGTCGTCTTGCACAGTGGGCAGGTGGGTCTGACTTTAGACCACTCTAGCAGACAGACAAAACAGAAGGTGTGAAAGCAGGCGTCTGTGAAGGCCTTGTTGTTGACTTTACCCAGGCAGATGGGGCAGTTACCATCTGGTGAGTTGCTCTGTGGGGGTGAGCTCCCTTCTGCGTTGGCATTTAATGGCGACAGATGCCTGAGGGTAACGGGTGGGCTTGCCATCTTGGACTGCATTCAGTGAGTCAAGCTCTGTACTTCTAGTTTAATATGAGGGTCCTGCAGAAATATGAAATGAAATGGAAGATGAACTTATAATTACAGCCATTCAACACATTTGGGCAAAGTTTTTCTTCCCTGCCCGATACCCGCCAGAGCTTTGTAATTTTTTGTTTTAATACTAGACGAAGTTGTGATCGAAAATCAATACTCATTAACCCCAACTCCCTAGGGTGTTTGCAAATTAGGGTTCACACCTGTCCGTCTTCACATGCGTGCAATCTGGATTTGAAGCACCAACTTTAACAATACTTTTAGAGCTCACAGCTGTCATTTTTAATGCAAAAAAAAAAATATATATACCCTCGTTAGTCATAGAAATTGCTCTTTAACCCTAACCCTCCCAAATCCTCCAAATTCCTCATTGCAAAATGCAGGATTTTGCAGGATTGAGGTCACTTGGAGTTTGATGCATTGCAGGATTTTGCAGGATTGAGGTTACTTGGGGTTTTACCCCTGCAGGAATATGGAGGATTCAGGTTATCAGGCTGAATGTGACACACAAGGATTTTGCAGGATTGAGGTCACTTGGAGTTTGATGCATCGCAGGATTTTGCAGGATTGAGGTTACTTGGGTTTTTACTGACTGCAGCCAGGGCAAGACTGCAGGATTTTGCAGGATACAGGCTGTATGGTCACCAGTGACCAATATTGGAGGATTTTGCAGGATTCAGGTTACTTGGAGTTTTAACAATTTAGGAATTGGAGGATTTTGCAGGATTCAGGTTATGTGTAAGTAAAAATGGGTAGGGAGTTAGGGTTAAATGGCAATGAATTGCTCATTGACGATGTATGTTTCAAAAAAACAACAGTTGCGGCCCGACGAGGCAGTACGTAGACTATGCATCATGCATCATGAATGTATCGTTATCAACCAATAACAAATGTACATGTAGTGTAGGTACATCGCAATAAAGGTAGGCGTGGTTACTAGATGATTGGCACGTACCTTTTCACAAGCAAGGCAGCAACCTTACCATGTAGTGGGAATTTTGTAAAATTATAAACGCTACTTGGTATTCATACGGCTGATCGTTACCAAATTCTGCCAATGACTTGTTCTTAAACACTTAATTTCCTCTATCTATGTTTAACCTTTTTTCTTTCCCTAATTTATATACTTTTTTTTACGGGTACGAGTTCACACGGTACACGATTAGTTGAGGACGAGTTGGCTAAAGATTGTCACTTGTCAGTACGTACCGGTACATCTGAGTGTGATGTACATGTACTTACATGTACTAACTTTAACGGAAGCCTTTATTTACGTTACGACAAACGTGAAACTTACGGTCAGAAAAGTTAGACATCGGACGTGTTAAATGGTGCTGTTTTGACGTCAAGCGTTCCTACACGGGTTAGACACAATCACTTTTTCAATAATTCAATAACTTCGTTGTATAAACACGATTACCTCTGAATAAAACTTCCGCAAAATCGTCATTGCAGGTTTTCACAAAAAATAAATGGTCTGGTTCCTGTACCGTTTCTCTATCCATTTGCGTGAGTCAGACAAGCAAACCATTGTGAAACAGACGACAGTCCTTATAAAATACTAATACTTGTCCTGATTGGCGAATATTCTCGAGCAATGCTGACAACGGCGAATCAGAAATGGCCTTACATATCCTAAGTGCAGCCTGAGCCGGCCGCGGACAGGTTTGTAATGTATACGACGATGAAGTGGCAGAATTGAATATTTGATCAAATTTGTTATTAAAATTAACATCAACAACAGGAGCTGCGTTTGTGCAGTCTGTTGATGCTGTTCGATTGCCCTACGAAGAACTGACAAGGACAAAGCATGATTCACTTCAGTAAAAAGAACCAAGATGTCATTGTTTCTTTGGTGAGTTGGTTCCATATTCATGATATTGTTGTATTCAAGTTTTGTCATGGTTTGTTGGATTATTACCGAATTATTCATTTGTTTACATTTTGTGTTACACTTTATAAATGTTTACATTTGACCACGACGACTAGTAGTAGGCATAATTACTGTTTTAAACAATTTTTTGTCATTTTATTTTGGCACCGTTTTATGTTGAGACTGTATCATGCGCTTATTTTGCCGATTCACGGTCTTGTTTCTCTTTTCATTATTAAGCCGGCAGGTTAATGCTAGTGCCCTCTTGCACCTGGTCGAATAACCACTGCTCTGCTGTTATTATTATTTTGTATTTTGTGGTAAATATCAGTTTTTTAATCTAATTCTATCTACATATGTATATGACATAGGTTCTTGCAAGTGTGGTCTTGGTAGTATGGGCTCATGTTATCATCGCTAGTCGGATGGCTGCCCTCAGGGTGTATCCGGAGCTGGGTCAGCCACCTGCCTGAACATTGGTTGCAGCATGTACTCCATGCACAAGTACCCCCTCAACAGTGAGAACGAGCCCGAGCACCGATATTAAACCATTAATACTAGCCGCGGCCATCTAACCTGTCAGGAATGCTGTAGTCAGCTGGGATATGCCGTAGAACACAGCCTGTGTAGGGGAAGCTGCAAGCTCAGTCAATGTGCAGTGTAGCTAGCTTCTGTGCAGTCATGTGTATAATCTGGTGCGGTGAGGAAAGCTACCTCCATGGTGCATGGCTTATATCATAGAGCAACAGTGGATGGGTGTTAGTGAATCGACCAGTCCTTCAAAACTCCTCAACTAACAGCACTGAGGCAACAGCGATGTGTTTGACACTTGAAGACAGTCACGATTACAACCTATTCGAGCAAGCCAAGTGTCTGTATAGACTTCCTTGTAGAGACATTTCCTGGAGCCCTCTTTATTCCTTTGTCCTCTATTGTTTGTGGGTCTCCACAGGCCGAGTACTAAATGTAGAAACAATTCATCGTGTTTACTTTCATTCATTCATTTAATTTATTTATTACTTGCAGGATTACAAACAATGATTTATGAATATACCATTACAAAGGTTGACAAAAAATAAGAACAGGACAAGGCAAGACAGATTACAAAAGAAAACACCCTTAATGCAATTTCTCAAAAAACAACAACAATGCACACCCCTGCAGGATTGCCAGTGAGTAAACTAAATTGCTATCGAGTGGCTCTCCCAAAGTGCGACCTCAGTAACAAATAAAAACACCAAAAACCTTTAAATTTAAAACCAGAAAAGTAACATTATCATAAAAACACACATTATATTTAAATAACACTATTGCACTAATGTAAAAACAACATGAAGCGAACAAACATACACCCCAATTAGGACAAACTTGAAGTAAAGTGTTCTTTTTGCGAAGTTCGTTTTGGAGCATTTATTTACCATTTAAGCTCAATGGAACCCCAGCTAGAGAGAGAGAGAGAGAGAGAGACAGACGGAATATTGCTACACAGATCGAAAGTGAACACGTGCAAAATTGATCAACGTTTTTTTATACCTCCCCTAAACCAACTAACATAAATCAGTTTGTGTGTGCTTTTCGCACAAGGGGGCATAACAAAAGTTCCCATTGTTACCTTTTCCAGACGAGACACATCAATTGACGTAAATATTTGTGGTATCCACAGGTTGAAATTGTTACTATAAATCAACGAGTGGTATCTAGCAGGTCACTGCAGGTGTATTGTGTCGTGTTCATGATCGGTCGCACCTTTGTGTTAGCTAGGCGCCCCCTGCCCCCCTGCCAAGTGAATATTTCAATAACCGTCGCGTTTTGGATCCTTTTCAGCTTTTAATTGGATATGATGCGCTAGAACTATTCAAACTATTTGAGCAGTTAAATGGAAGTTAAATGATAAATGGAATTGTGGAAACAACCTTGGCCAGGTGTTCATCTATTATAATTACGCAACTCGTAGCATTTCCTGATGAACCGCAGAAGGAATTGTTTACACCAACATTGCATGCAGCGATCACGGGGCGCCTAAACAATAAATTGCCTTCCCTGTCGGAAATTTACGAGTTTGACTTTGACAAAATATGTCCCCGTGAAGAACAGTTATAAAATTTCGAGTGAGCATTGAATATAAAAAAAAATTAAAAGGAGAAGAAAAAAAGACGTTCGGTTATTTAATATTTCTTTACAAAGATTGAATTATAACATTCTAACATTCAGGGAAGTTGAATATATATTTTATTTTATATTTGTTGTTGAATATGTTATGTGTAACATTTTGACATAATTGCGTTTAGTTGGTGCACATGCATTGCTAGATGGCATAGCCGATTAGTGTTATTGCTAGATGGCATAGCCGATTAGTGTTATAAATGACCATTCAGACATTGCACATTTAGTGAGGTATTTCGTAAGTGCATGACTCTCTCCTGTTCTGCGGTGTTGCTGTCCATCGATCTTTAGTTTAATTTAGGCGGGACATTTGTGATTCATCTTCAGCGTGTTCTCAGAATTCATTGATGTTCTGTGGTCGGTGGTTGACATGTGAACCTCAAAGATATATTTTGTTGTTAATTATGTTATCTTGAACTTAAATTTCACTTTTAAATTCTCTACAAAAAGATTCTGAGCAGTGTAATTGTAAGCTACTTGTTTGCAAACGCGAACGCGAATGACAATTTTTTTTAAATAAAATTCCGAGCTGTATATTTGCAGTTGGACATGATACCGCGTTCTTTCATTTACTCCGATGTACGTGTTTAACAAAGAATAAAATAGGCCTATGCAGCCGGAACAGTATTTCCGCCTACCTAAGTCAAGTGTCAGTCTACCGGATAATGTAGGTTTATTGACGGCACCCTTAGGGATATGGACAGTCGTGACTACGAATACCAAACGTCCCTTTTTACCCCGTGGGTAGACGGAAAACGATGACATCTGGAACAAAAGCCAGCCCTTGTAAGAATTCCCAGTGGCTTTGTTAACACACACACAAAGCCATTGGGAATTCTTACAGGTAAGGGCTTACGGAGGTCGTTCTAGACCTTCCTTCTTGTCCGCCTATCCTTGTGGTGAGCCGCTGAACGATACTTTTACCGCATGTATTCTAAGGGTTTGGAGAGTTCACTGACTGCCGACGAAACACGCGTGAACCACTCTCTTCATTGTAGAATAGTAAGTTGGGGAAGGGGACAACAACTGCAATATTAAAGACGCCCCCTTGCACTTTGTTTTTGCTGCCCGGCCGCGATTATTTTTTCTGCAGGTAGGTTGGTACATTAGCCAATCAGATCACAGATGGTGTTGACGTCATCGATGATGTTAGAGTTGTCTGGGACAACCCTAACCCTAGTCAGATCCCAGACAACTCTAACACCATCGATGACGTCAACACCATCTGTGTTCTGATTGGCTAATAAATGTACACTATGTACCAACCTACCTGCAGAAAAAAAATCGCTGCCCGGCCCGAGTGAAAGTGATCCTAGGTTCTTTTTGGATTTTTAGCTCTTTAATTTGAAAAAAAGATGGGTGAAGCTTCTATGTCTACGTGAAAATACACGTAATTCATACGTAGTTCATTGACCTTAACTCTACACTTTAACTCAAATGCTAAAATGAATCAGCGAAAATTGCCCTTGTAATACTATGCGTGTCATTATTTCTGTCAGATCAGGGCCCTGCGTCCGAAGTACAAGGGTGGCATGTGTTTCTATAACGGGGTCAGACCATTACGAGCGCTATTAATTATTATACAAACGAGTATGTTTACATCAGACTAACTTGACAAACAGTTTTCCAACTAGAAGCATCCGGTCTATACCTCTGACAAGATGTAATCACTGGGTCATTTGAATGCCATATTTATCACAAAAGTCGTTGTAAATACATTTCGTTGCGAGGGAAATGAAAATGGAGTGGGACGGCACTCTCAAAGTCGAAACATCAGCCATAACCTTACACCGAATCACACAATGATCCAGTATATTCCCCCTTCCCCTTTTAGAGATCAATTAAGGGGCACGCCATATATTGTGTACAGAACAACCGTAAAACGCCCGTCATCACATGCACATCAGCAGGAATAATATGACGTCACTAGACGTCACTACAGACACGCGGTGACGACACGCGCAACCAGCGCACACAGGTGATTGCCTAAGGGCAGTATTTCGCAATAGCACTAGTTTTTTTCGATAACCTTCTAGTTTCTTCAATTGCCTTTTCCGCTACTACTGGTAGACAAAGTTTACCAAACAACAGAAAATCAACTCTTGGATTTACCGGTGGAGTGGTACTGACTTATCTTATTCTTCACCTGATCGTGTATAAATTAATATAATTAGCCACTACAACGAACCACAGAGGCATTTATATTGAATATTACAATTAAGAACGCAGGGCGCCCACGTGAGCGCCGCAGAACCACGCAGCTAGCTCTGGGATTGGTCGTCTGCGTGTGACTATACATGGCGTTAATTACGCATTGGTCAACCGCCGGTCGTGTTCAAAGAAAAGAAGAGTCTTTTTCAATTTCAAACTCAACAGCCGGTTGCAGTCTTGTTGGGAGCTCCACGCTAGTCGCACCGTGTCCTGTCCGGTTCATCACCCGTCGTGTCCTCATGCTGTGTATGCACGACGCCGCTTTTTGCTGTTTCCCGCTGTGTGACTTTGAAGATGCCTTTTCATGCCAAAGAGTTCCCCTCACCAGTACTGTTTGTCCTTTATGTTCTGTGCACGTTGACGTTGCTTGGCGCACAGCGCGCCGCCTCCCTGCCGTCCGCTCACCGCCTTACCCCCGCCGAGCTAACCACAGTACCCACCGCACGCCCAGCTAGCACCGGCTCATCCACAGATGCCGATAATCAGAGTCGAGAGGACAGACGAATCGAAGCCATAAAGGAATCTATTCTTGCCACTTTAAACATGGAAGAACCCCCTTCGCCCGAGGTGATCGCCCAGGCTAAGGTTAGTTTGTCTGCTGAGGATCTCCAGCAAGCCTTTAGAGAATACCAAGAGACGGTGCGAGAACTCGCGGAGACAGATGCAGTCATTCCAACAAGAACTCCAACCCAAGAACCACCACGGGGAGAAATTCAACAATACCAATCAGTAGGTACGTAAAGAAACATCCACAAGGTGTTGTGATCGTACATAAATCACTATAAATTACCGCCAAGGAACTGAAATGACTAATTCCTTAATTAAGATAAGTTGTGCCCGTAGCTGAGCCGATCAACTGAAGTAATATGTGGAAACAAATTAAGTATCGGCGACTTTGTATAGCCACTTTGGAGTCCAAATTCCAAGGACATGAACTAAAAATATTATTATAAAACTTGAACCTTATTTTATTTTAATAAAGAAGTTAAACATAGATCCTGCAATTTTTTACAGCACGACCGTGAAACCGAATTTCATGTATCCATCGGCGGATTTAAACCGGTACTCGGGGCGAGAATTATACGATTTTTAAAAAAAGAACACGTTCGGAATACCGAACGATGGCCGGGTTCACAGACTTTTGACTGTGACCCCATTTAGAACGACTCGATCACTTGATTATGCCGTACAAACGGGACTCTATTTTACCCTATTTGGGTAGGTGGGTGTTTTGGAATACTTTGCCCCGTATACGTGTCACTACCGAGAGCTCACCGGCACAAAAAACCACGTGGTCCTCCATCATTGCGAAAGACTGCCGTGCGACTCAATCAGCTGTTACGTTTACCCACCACGTGTGGCGGGCCGTACACAAAATGCACTATATCTTCAACTAAGTAAGGCATTCTGTGGGTTTTTATGTGGGCTCAAATATAAATTGTTCAGTTATTGCACCGATATTACACTACATAAATTTACTGGAGAGTTTGTTAGAAGTTGCAATTAGACATTTAATGTTTTAATTACACTGTACCCCCCCCCCCCCCCCCCCCCCAACAAAACAAAATATAAAAAAATAAAGGGGGGAGGGGTGGTTCTCTGACCGTCGCAAGACGGGTTTTTTTTATACCACGAAAACCAAGTCCGGTTTCTGCGTAAACCATACCAGTGCAATGCCTAGAAACGAAGAGGATGTTTAAACCATGAATATTTGGGGATGTGATAGGGATTACCCCTAAAACAGAAAAGCTGCAGACATTGGTAATTAAAATCTAATTCCTGATCACCGTGGCACTTTTCAGTTCTTAGCTAAGCCATAATAATCCTTTATTTATTATTTATTATCCTGAAATATGCAGACAAGAGTGGTTTTATGGTATAAGCAAGTCACTACGATAAAACGAATGAATATTATATTGACTAGCTCTGAACAATCAGTGTGGTTTACGTAGGAATCTGACAAGCATTATCATCAAAATACAATGGAATGCGGACAAAAATTACATTCTCAATTCACAGCCTTTTTTCAAACTAGTTTCGAAGAAAAGAAACAAAAACCGCACGACCCCCAAGAATTTAATACCGCAATTGTTACACTTTTTGCACTGGACAGCATTCCTTCGTAATAATCTGCATATCTCAACACAATTCTCGTTCATTTCCCCACACATAAATAAAATTAATATGTGCAAATTAAAATGAGTTTAATTTTAAAAAGAGCAGTCGCTTTCGCAATTTTCAATCAATGTCGAAAAAAAATTGCACGTTCTGTTCAGAAAAAAAAGATAGCCAGTAGGACTGACAACACTATTTCTTTATCTCATTTCTAGTTTGTTTTTCATGGTAAATTTACCTAAACGAGCTATCGTATTTGTCTGGTGATAATTGATTTTTCTAAAAATAGTAATAATATTTTTATCTAAAGAGCAGTGAACCGCCCTATCATATAAAAAACCACAACTCTGTCAAATATGTAGACTTTGTATAACGTTGTCCTGGAGGGGGACCGACATGGTAATGTGGAAAACCTAGCAGGTGTTTTTGGTTTTGTGTGTGTAGGGGTTTGTATTTTATTGATTTTGTTTGGGGGGTGGGGGGAGGAGGGAGTGGGAGGGGGGGGGGGGGTGGGGGTGGATGTGGTTACCCAAAGAATCGGGTACGGGGGGGGGGGGGGGGGATTCAACCACATACGACTATATACGACTATAATATTTTTAAATTCAACCTGATAAAACAACAATGGGATCATTTTGTCGGGGGAAACAAGGTCGCGCTACGTTAATCCTGCGTTCAAAGCTTTTAATTTGCCTTTTGAATGATAGGCCTAACCTTTTTGGAAGTCTGTTCCATTTTTTACTTTGAAAACATATATACATCAGAACTTTATTCATTACAAATTCAACATTTACCAGAATGCTCTACAGACAGACAAGCTACACCGGAACGGACCGATGCGCCTTGCGTTTACATGGTGACATATTTTTTACTAAATTTGAAATGCATTATTGATTGTGTTGCGATGACAAGGCAAAATATAGAAACTGGGTGAAAAATGCTGGTTTACAAATGATAAAGCGATCAAGCATGTAGCCCATCCCAACTTGTCATCCATGGCATAGTCGAATAACTTCGGAAGTTCACGTAGCTTTCAACTATTTTAATAGTGCCGACTCGCCAATGCAAAACCACGTGCAATCCGTACAGGGCGCCAGGGTATACTATTAATCACCAATGGTGATATAATGGAACTATTACCAGGCTCAAGTATGACACATGCGTTTATGGGTTTTCCTCGAAAGCTTTTTGAAGTTGAACGCGCAGTATTGAGGACGTTCGCCAACAGATGTGCCGCCTCGTCGCGCTCCGTTTTAGTCGTGTGGGCCGGGGTATCCCACATTGACAGACACGTTCGATGAGTTGCAACCACGCGTACAGGTTAACGCAGATTTAGGTCACACTGGTTATGGTAATGATTCATAATTCTCAATGGCGAATGCCACGTTTCGTCAATTTTCTCGTGACAATTACACCACCCACATTCCTAGCACGGTCGAGTGGTATCAATCGCGTTGACATTCCCTTACATTTGTGTTGTTGTATTTGTATTGTGTTGCAAGATATGGGACCCCATATCTATACACTATCTAGACTATTGTTACCTATCGCACCCCCCGCCCCCCCCCCCCCCCCATAAAAAAACAAAAAAAACAAAAAAAACACCACCCACCACACACCGTACCAAGTAACCTAAATAAAATTCCTGAAAAACCACAACATTCCGCAAGCACAATGACCACCACAAAAAAGGAGAGGGGGAAGGGGGGGGGGGGGGGGGGGGGGGGGTTCTATTTGTACCATAACTTGCTTCATAATGCGACGCAGCGGCTGTGAGCCTTTTTATTCTTCCAAAATGAGACGGAGGCCCGATATTGTCCATGTTATTTGTAGGTTTAAGGTCAGCTGAGAATACTACGCCAGGTGTTTGAATATTAACCACAACCGGCTGAAAATAGCGACCTTGATAGGGTGGCAGATTAATACCTCGCACAGGTGGTACGAACTTGGAACAGGTGTATTGAGTTCGGATTTTAGGCGGCCAAATGTTTGTCTGGGAAAATCAAAAGTTTCAATGCTGTTTGCAATTATGGATGAAGAACAGATACTTTTTATTGCTGCTAGACTGACGTGAACTTTTTGTTACTACTAATGCAATCAAGTTGTTTCAAAACAAATCAAGAACGTTAATTTGACTCCATGGTTTGGCATCCTGTGTTGTACTTCCTAGCTGGTCAGAAGTGCAAGGATAAAACGGTGCTGCAACGTAACAAATAGATTAGTGTTGTTTAGTTTAGTCTAAGGCAAGTTTTGTTAACTCTTAGATTTGGGGTCTTTGTTGGTTTTAGAATGGTACTTATAGGCGCGATTATCATATCTGACAAGATAACAATGACCACGCTATACAGGTTATTCATGGACATAGCCCTAAGGCCTTCAGTGTAGTTTATTAACTTAACGACCACGCCCCTTTACAGTCAATACTACAATGATAAAGAACGGGTCATCAAACTTTGCACTCCCTCCATATTTACACAAGCACTTGTCAACTTGACGTGAATTCCGTTTGGTAAAAATGCCTCTACGTCTAAAATTTGATTAGGTTTATTATTTAAAAGGTCGTGTTCAAATTTTTTTTTTGTGTGTCTATTTTCCAACCCCAGGATCATCAAAAGAAAATGTTAACTTCAGTCGACACTTGAAACCCGTCACGTTGTTCTTCAATGGGGGAGCGGTATCGTCCAGCAGACGCCGCGAGAATGTGGTAGACGGTAAACTGAAATTGTACCTCCGTCCCCACCCAGCTGGCCACACCCGTCACCAAACACCGAGGGGCAAGACGGTGACTTGCTCGGTATTTATGGTCCGGCGATACAACACTACGGACAGGGGCCGTGAGGTGCAGCTAGTCGATTCCAAGAAGATTGGAGTTCAGTCTCCGGGATGGAAGACCTTTCATATCACCGAGGCTGTGCGTGATTGGCTGGACCGGAGCAACGGGGATGAGGCGGGCGAGCTTGCCCTGGTGGTGACCGCTGGTGGAAGGTCAGCCGATAAGCTGTTCTACCTTGAGCAGGGTTCGGAACCGACACAGATCACCGCCTTGCAACCTCGCGTCGATGTGCTCTACCGCCAGCCATCTGCGGTCTTCAGCCGTGAGAGACGGCAGGCTAACTACGACTACAACTGCGACTCGGATGACGGAGTCACAACCTGCTGTCGGTACGATCAGCACGTGAGTTACAGCGAACTTGGCTGGAGCGACTGGATCATTCAGCCCACCTCGTACGTGTCGTATCAGTGCTCCGGGGAATGCCCGGCTAATTTCCGTCCAGCTACGGCTTATTCTCGTATCAAGTCTTTAATGCACACCATCGATCCGGACGACTGGGACGCGCCGTGTTGCGCTCCCGTCCGCTTCAGCTCAACCGCTTATTTATACCTAAACGGCACTGGTGGGTTAGAAGTGGCTGTGCAAAAAGACTCCATAGTTGAAGAATGCAAATGTCTATGAAACACGACTCAGTTTTTGTGCTTTCTGTGTTCATACGTAGAAATCGAATCCTTGGCTTGCATTTTATGGACGCGCGCTAGATTGTATTATATTGCATAACTAAGTTATTTATATGTTTGTCTGATCTGAGGATTTTTTTAAAGCATGTAATGCAAACACATTAGGTACTTATTAAGGACTTTTTAAAACTGAAAAAAAAAACATGCGTTACATTTGTTTGCATGTAAGAATGTCAAAAGTCGATTGTTCTGGATGCACCGCTGTTCACTGGTTCGCGTGGATTAAGCTACGACTATTGTGCATAATACATTTCAGTTCGGTATTAATATTTATATTTAATACAATACAAAAATAGAGATTATTATTCTGATTCACTCAATTCACTTCCTAACGTTTACTTATTGTTACACTTATTTTATGTGATTTAATGTTTTACTTCAATTACTGTGCAAGAAAAATACCCTGTTGAATTATGCAGATATGCGTTTGCGCATGCGTGCAATGGATGCCTAGTAATTTGTACACGGCTGTTTACTGCTGTGCTTAACGTTATCATATATTTTTTTAATCGAATCTTAGATAATGTAGGTGGAAATACTACCTGACCAAGCCGGGCAGAATTCTGTACATTTCCGAAAATGCCCAAGGTTTATCGAACTCGTTCGAAATAACCCAACTACCAATAAAGTAGCGTTAGAGGAGTTTGTTGGGTCAGGGTACCAGACTACTACGCATGCTAAGTCCGGCCAGTTCAATGTCTTTATGGACGAATTAGAAACGCAAATTAGAAACTACTGTTTGGCGCTACGACGCCCAGACAAGTTTGGAAGGATTTTGAAAATACAGTCGAGAACTTTATACGAAAATTAAAATGGCCACTGAGTTTTGGGTTTATCCGCCTAGGAACTTTATACAATATCCAAGTCCAAAATGGCGTCGACCTTGAGCATAAATCTATACTGCTTCAAATTAACTTTGAAACAGTTTTAGTTTTTCTCAAAACAAAAGGTAGATTGAACCCACACTCTATCTACAAAAATCCCAAAACAACTGATGATTGATATAAGGTAGGCTATTTGTAGGAGACAGTGACGCTCTGTGGAACAATTTATCACAGTAAAAAGTAGTAATATTTATGACGATGTGAATGAAATTATAAATAAATTATACACAAAGTTTATTTCATTGAAAACAAAAACCCAGGAAACTCTTGAAATTCGGTACAGTATTACGTAATTTCAGAGGAAAGTGGACAGAAATCACCTTCGATTGCACCTCAAATTGCGCTCGCACGAGTCAAGTTTGAAAGGTGAATAGTTAGTGGTGGTTTAGTTAATAATGGTGCTACATGTAATAAACATACGTGACAACATTACTATACAAAGAAGCATTAGGCTCTATTCTACATCGATGTATTGTATATAGTTAAAGCAAATTAGCTTCAAAGCTTACATGCATGATTTATTCATTTAGATTCATTAATTTATTTACAAACAAAAAGCCTATGTCTTATTATTTATTTGTACATGTATTTATTTGTGAAGTATCCCTCAAAAATGCCCTAAGCACTGCAGCTCGCAAGCCTGAAACACGTGTATAGAGAAGACAATGAGAACAGTTACATGTTTAGAGGTGGGAGGAAAAAATCCCAATATAGAATATTCTTACGAGTTAATTGCGGTAGATTTTCATCCAAGCATATAACATTAACTTTTAATAATACCCAACTGTTATCGTTGCTTGTCATAAACTCGTGCAATATTAACGTTGTTTTAAACAATGCATAAAGTACTTTGAAGTATTTGTTGTTTATTGGGGAAGAAAGGACAACTTGACTTGGCATTCAAGGTAAATATATAAACAGTTTAAAGTGTTTGTTTCGTATTCTAGATAATATACTAAAATTCCAAATTGGAAACGATAAACGTCTGATTGTAAGGTGCAGGAAGGAGGGGTGTAGATTATGAAAGGAAACCCAGCAAATTCAGAACTATAACTTGAAGTAGTTCGGAGTATAGAGTTTCAAATCTTCTGTCTCCTGGGATAAGTCTTTCGTCTAAATTGTAAACTTTCAATTGAAGAAAAACGGGATTAATGGGTAGATTGTATATCACATTGACGAAATGAGGAATTATATAATTCTGGTAATGTGTTTTTTCTCTTGAAAAAGGCTATAGCTGTATGTGATATTTTTCTAAATACAAGTGATTGTTTTTGGCCTGGTTTTTGGCGCTGTTTGATAAAATGTGTACATTCCATGTGACTAAGCAAACGTAGTAGAACCATTGCTTTTCCCGCTTGTTGTAATTTTGGAAGGCATTGGTCGTTAGCACGACCCGAATGAATATTCATGTCTACTTTCCTTAAAAGAAGTTCAACTTGACTATGCATTTTTGGATCATCTGCATGTAAACAGGTTGATTAAAAAAAGACCGTTATTTTGTATCACCCTATACGTCATTATATTGACGAAAAGAAAGATGACAACGTATAATAAAAGGGTGACATTATAACTTGAATAAACCATGGTGAGATTTAGGAATGTGTTTGTTTTGTTGTTGGTGTACGTAGTCTGTTGGTGCAACAGGTTGGTGCTGTTAATCCGAGTCTTGCTGCAGCAATACACGTCGGCGTGTTGCCGCGCGCTAAAAGACACGAGAACATACTCAGTGCTATCATGGATGGTTAAAGTAGACGGACATTGAGACACGGCCCCCCAAGGATTTGAGATCCTGGAATTTAATGGATCCACGATCTAAGTTCAATAGCGACGAGCAGGTTTGCTTTTAGTTGAATGTTTTGTAAAGCCGCGGTGGTAAACGATTTATACCGATCACCTTTCGGTTTCCCATACAAAGCTCTCTTTTTTTTACAGCAGCGCTTTCAATTCAACAACTTTTTGCTTTATCTAAATAAAGATCACTCGGAAGAAACTACATACATTTTTACAAAATATCAAGAATATAAAAAAAAGGTACATGTATTTGTAATGCTGCTGTGACCGCTGGAGGAATTATCGCTGTTTCTCGCGTGTTTCGCGAGAACGCAATTACGTGCACTCCAAAACGTGAACCGAGAAATAAAGTGGAAATTGAATTAAATGTTCTCCCGTGTTTCATTGCCGTCCTGTGCGTTCCTCACATCTTACCACTTCTCACGAGTTGCTCAATCTTAATGGGAATGACAAACCCAAGTTGTTTTATGGGTCACTTTTCTCCCTTCCGTTTGCCCGACGCGCCAGTATGTCTCCCCACGTGATGTTTGCGGTCGATGCGCGTGCTGTATAGATCATTCCTAGCGGATTTCGACTTAATCTGCCAATTCCCCTGCCGATTTGTTCCCCCCAAAAAATTGAAAATTACTGAACCCCCAATCGTGAACTTGCAAGTTATACTGCTGCCGGGCAACAGAGAAGCATGGTTCACTCTTTATTTCATGTATAACATAGGATACACTTTATCGTCAGGGAGACAAAGTGAATCAGGGAGACATTTCAATGTCTCCTTATATAGGCCTTTCTCAAGTGACGTCATTTTCAACAGATCAGCCTTCTTGTGCATCGGCATTTTGAGCGCCAACTTGCATAGCGCGCATCGGCGGCGTCGCATTTCGAACACATTTCGAGAAACAAGTGCGCGTTTAGAACATTTTTTTCACGTTGCGCATGCAGCGCGTGCTTGACTGCGTAAAATAGGCAAGTGGAATTCTCCTACGAAGATTACCTCCTATATGTCCGCTTCTATTTAATTTAAACCCAGAATGTTAACGTCACAAATAGGCTAGATTAATTGCTCGTGGCTCAAAAACATCAATATACCAAATTTGCCTGTGTTTTGTTTTGTGCACAAGTCTATAGGAAAGTTTTCTTAAGGTACCTTACTATTATTAGAGGCCTATGTCAGAACTGTAAACTGAATGCGTCATTATGTGCGTTGCGTCATTATGTGCGTTGCGTCATTATGTGCGTTGTTAAACACCAATCAGTTTATAATACCAGTTTATATATCGTTTTTGCGTTTTAATACTTAGACATAATAGGGTAACAAAGTCAATACGTCATCTTTTGTCTGTTGCCAAGGCGATGGCTCCACACGAAGGTTACTCAACCCTTTCGTTGTATGTGCTTTGCAACGTGCGTTTTGGTCGACTAGTCAGCGACAACTAGCTGACGTCACACTTTAGCAACATAATATAGTCAATAGGGCTGCGCAGTAGAATGCACCAAATACAGAAAGGGAGCAAACGTAACATCTCTGATGATATCAGACAATACCATGCGTGACGCAAGTGCGAAAAGACGAACGCTATCGCCACAGTAATGTGGGTATGTGGAAAGTCTACGATGGCAGAGGCATTGTTTACTGTTGCTACGCGTGGGTTGACCGGCATACCTGTTCTGTCCCCTTGTAAGCCAAAAGCACCCCCTCTGTGCCCGTACTCAGTGCTGCAAAACAACATTTAACCGTGATTTATGACATAATCAGTCAAGTCGGCGGTAGAGATCAGAGAGGCTCATTCTTTGCCGGTCTCGTAAGTTACCTGTCACAAATGTTTCTTCTGTCGTGTGATACGTGCGTGCGGTAAGTATACGTGCGAAAAGTTCGTAGTCTCGGTGTCATAAATTAGCTATTTTTTTGTCATTATGATGTTGTCAAGAGAGAGTAGGAATTCAACTAAAATCTGCCGAGTGCTTACGTCTAACATAAAACTTTGCTTATAAAACCCGTGCAATAACTGGATTTATATATTTTCTTAGCGGCAGGCCCAAAAAAAACTAGAAAAAAGGGCAGTTGTTATAATCGTTGATCCAATCTCTGGATAGTCTTTGCCCAAGACACTCTATTCGATAGTGCGCCCGCTAATGACACGATTCGTCCAGCTCCCTAACCCACACAGTGGTCTTTGCAAACTCGCTTAAATTGGGCGTGACCTTTTCGTGCCAATTCGACCATTCTAATATGCATAGCGTCTTTACGCAGTCAACTACCATTCAGCAGTCGCGCGGGCCTGCGTTGCCTTGAATATCTAATTAGCGCGCTTCACAAAGAAATTTCGTGCGTGGGCGTGGTAAGTATTGCACATATATGTAAACAACCGCTGATTGGCTCCCTAGCAAAGCCTGCGGATTAATAAGGACAAAATATAAACCGCTGCGTCGAATTTGCAAAGACCACTGTGTGAGTTAGGGAGCTGCTGGACTATAAACCGTGTCGTTAGCGGGCGCACAAATCTCTGGATAGCTGGACGATGCAAATTGATTTCACTGACTAAGCTATCGTTCATCACCACGACACTTGCACTTATCATTATTAACTTATCATCCATCATCTCTAATAAACACTTACTTCCACCCAGCCCTCGATCGGCAAGCACAACCCAATTAATTACCCTTCTCCCTTTGTTTATAATGTAATCGATCGTTTAAATCTGGCCATTATCACCTCACAACAACGAGATACTTCATTACCAATGCTTTCACTTTTTGTCAAATTTAATTTATTTATTTTGCGAGTAAAAAGACAAAATGACAATATTACACACATGTTAAAACTGAATAAAAAAACTAAAACATATTGCACATTGAGGAACAATTTACTTAGGGAACTAGAGGGGTGTGTCGAGGGAGGGGTGGTTCCATAAATAAGGGTGCCAATGAATCTTTACATGCGTAACTTTTCCCCCTCCCCTCCCCTCCCCTCCCCTCCCCTAACATTCTTTTATGATTGTAGTTCACTGCCCTTAAAAAACAGAGCGTCGTTTTTAACTCGTCTCGCGGAGGGACCTCGGTTTTTATCGGGAGTAGTTTAGGCGAAGAATGCCTGCGGTGATATCTTTGTTATCACTGATGCAGACATAGTATACTTAAATGTTGCCGTGTCGGTATGGTTTGAATCACCGATGTAAGACATCGTCTCTCTTTGAACTCGTCTCGCAATATTCTGCGTGTCCTTGTTGTCTTGTTTCCCAGAACTTGAAGAAAGGGCCCGAAACATGACCACGACACAGTGTCATACGTTATCGCCAGACAATATATTACTGACAATGACGAATTCGGGCGATTCACAATGCAGTGCGCCACCAAGCGTTTGATTCAAAAAAGCCACTTTTAAACTTTACGGTCGACTTCTTCCGTACATTATACTGTAGTGAAATATCTATTCTTCATTGTTCACGCGAGGTACAACACAAACATAAATGTATCTGGAAGCGTCGTTGATTAAAACATTGTTATTTGCAGAAACAAAATGGAACTTTAATCGTGCGCGTCCAAAAAGACATAAAAACTAATGAGTTCATGCAAAATGAATACCGTTTTTCAAACTGCTGCCGACTTTTTCCCATGATGCACTGCGGGTATAGCAGGATTTGCGCCTCCAACGGCAGCTTCTATGTATTGTGAATCGCTCGAATTGCGTAGCAGGTTGCATACGTGTTGAGTTCATGGGGTTCTCTCTTTTTTCTTTTTTTTACAGAAGATAAGTTTGTCATCCTAATCAGACAGGAGTGTCTGTATAGGGTGCAACCAAGTGAAAGTTTATGACCGAGTTCGGGCGGTCTGTCCATCAGGGTTTTACAAGAACAAGTTACGCGTGTCAACAACAGACACCGCCCCAACCCAACCCGGTACGTCTTGTAGTGACTCGGGCATTGGTGTTTGAATGTTCCTCAGTTTCATTCAGGCGCGGTTCTACTTGGAGGGGGGGGGGGGGGGGGGGTGATAGAGGGGCTTCAACCCTCAAACTGTTGTATATTCCCCCACAAATAAAATGTGATTTGTTATAAAGATTTATGCTGGAAAATGAGTAGATCCGCATTTATTATTATTAAAAATGCAAGGTGACGTCACGTTCAAAATATTAGCTCTAGAACCGCACCCGTAAACGACTTGAACTTTATCTCATCAAACCATCGAGAAAGGACCTACTCCGTCGAACAGTGTAGTAGGTCAAATCCCACCCTGCAGAAATGCTGTGGTTTAAGAAGGGACGCTCCTTGACGGGCCGCATCTTGAAGGAGTGCTGGTGAGCATGGATTTCAGACTCCGAGAGTGGTCGGTCACGTGAGAGGGTTTAACCAATAATAGGACAAATACCTCCGATTTTCATAAGATTCGGATATTCATGCAACACCGGTGCGAAAGCAAAATAGAAAAATGATTGATTGACCTACAATTAATAATATACCAACAAAATCAAAGCGATTCAGCTTGATTCCTTAAACATTGTCGATTTCAGTGCCTTAAATAAATGTATTGTTTGTTCAGTCATCCATAGCAATGACATAATCAACTGGACAGGGGACATTCTACTCTTTGTTCTGTTAAAAAAATATATTCAGTAGTTTTGCAATAATATGTGTTTAAATGGGTATAATTTTTTTCATCCAACCTTGTGCGGTGCTTGCAGCGCCGAATCACACACACGCACGGAGTGCATGCAATGAAGTATCTTTAAGTGCGACGCAGCCTCAACTCTGAATACGATTAACCGGCTCGTGAACTCTGACGATGTACTCAGTCGGATTGAGAAGGATGTACAATTCTCTAGAAAAAAACCATACTCTGTAGGCGTGCACGGTCTTGAACGTAGACGACTAATGTACACCTGTTTTGGCATTAACACAAATAAACATGTTTTTCACTAAACGCTGACGTTTTTCACGTTGACGTTGACGTTGACGTGATCGCATACTAAACAACATAAAGGTGTTGTTTAGTCTTGTTACCAAGACTAAGTAGATCGGGGATGGAACGGACCAGTCTTGAAAGCGACATTACCGGAAGCTTTTGCTCGGCTGATCGATTGCGACCAAAGAACCCAAATAATTAAACCAATCTGTCATCGCCGATATGGCCCAGTCTTATCCGTTTGTCTTTTGCGGCGTTATAAACTAGATATTCTTTTCCATCACCCCGATTGGGCCTATGTGTTTTTTACCCAAGCCATTAGATGATCCACAATGATCTCTCTTTAAAGAAGACCACAAACATCTTCATTAGATATTCCCCCGACTCTTCATCCCATGTACGGTTCTGCGTTTATATGAAACACGTACAATTCTTTATCAATTGCTTGGGAGGAAAGAACAAACAATTCCAAGGAGACTCAATTATTCATTTCAGTCATAAGGCAGTGGGCAAAAACCTACGAAGTTGAAGTTCTATTTCGAAATCTTACATACGTCATGAGGTGCATCTTGAAATGTTTTTTCTTTCTTTCTTTTGGTCAAACCGAAGATACAAAAGCCACTTAATTGAGTAGAATTGTTGATATAGTTTTAAACTCATCTGGGCAATCATTTGTAAAACAAATGTGGGGAGCGATTACGCAGCCTGACTAGATCAACCCACGCACCTAAATTGGTTCCCTTTTCTTAATAATACGTTCATTTTTGTTGGTGAAAAGCAGACGTTTTTTCGCCAACCGCGCTCTGAGCTGACGAACATCGTTCTTCGCGGTTCCGGCTGTCCTGATTCTGCGGTCAGCGGCTAATTGATGGCGGGCGATTGGAGACTCTCCTCGGCCGAGCGACTTGGACTCGTACCCGTACCCCCGGAAACCCTTGGTCTATCTTTAGGTAAAGTCCGAGCCGCCCACTCGCCATAGACCGCGATTTCGTTCATTAGGTGTACCACTAACGGAGGGAATAAAACGAGCGAAGCCGCAAATTGATGTCTTCAAGTGTGTGCACGGGTAAGGGCAAATATTACCAAGATCCCACCGCAAGCACGCAGGAAGTCCATTATAACTCATCGAAACATTTTCTTAAATAAAGAGGAAAGGATTCTTACAGACTGGATAGATCACTAGTCATCCGATGTTACTTCCACGAAACGGTTTCGCTAATTGAGGTTGCCTCATAAACCTTTAGCCGGCATCGACCGATCGATTTTGAAACAAACGAGGTAAATCAACCGCACATCCCGCGCTCGTTGGGCTCTCCGGTGCTGAGTAAAAATGTTTTTTTTCGAGGAATTGTCCATAAATCATTGCTATATCTCAACTTGCGCGCAAGCCTTAGTACACATTTTATGGATGACCAGTTTCATTATATTAGTCAGCAATCACCCCAACCCTAAACTCCAAATGGTATAAACTACAAGACACATTACAATGCAAACCCGTACACAGTGTCCGTTACTTTGCCTGTAGGCCTATACTTGCTCATTTATTCAGCAAAGAAATAAGCATTTCGTCTTCTGTTTTTACCTGATATTAGTGGTTAATGTTTTAACAGGTAACGGTAAAATAACCTGTTATTAATTATAAGGGTTCGACGAGAGTCTCAATTTATTACGATTAGTTCATTTTTGTAACTCTAAGTTGTGAACCTAGTCGGTTCCCCTCGTAGTACATACAGTGATTTGAGCCATGAGCACAATTACAAAATGTCCTTGATGATTGACGCCAATTCTGTTGTTTCCTAGATACTCGCGGTACATTACCCCAAGTGATTTGATGAATTGCGAGGTGAGTCGATGCTTCGCTCATGACCAGTGAAAAAGGTCATTTCGAGCGATGTTTGTGAGCATAAAGTGAAGAAATATGTTTCTGTAGACTTCACGTTTCGGTTAATGTACATGTTATCACAGTGTATAATAACCAGGCAGGCGTAAGACAAGGTGTACACGCTACGAATTCTTCTCGTCAATAACTGGTCTTTGATCATCTTTTTGTTCTATCCACTATCACTCGTGTTTGCATGCAAAGACCAAACTTCGATGACGTAGCTCAACTCTACCACGCCACCCCTAAAGGCGCAATCACATCACCTATCTGCCAGAATATAAAATAAAAGTAAGTCGCCCGCTTACCTGATGGTTGTTTTCAAAACCGAAAGCGCCTGATTAATCTTGCATTTATATTCATGAATTTCGTTAATGTCTTGAAAGCCACATGGCTTTCAATAACCCACAATATTACATCGTAAGTCCGATTCCCATTAAATACGCTTCAAGGAAATGGTCAGGCACAACGTCATACACGATAATGTCCATACTTAAAAATAAAAAAGTATTATGACCATCCACGTAAATACAACTGATTACAGGCGGGGGCGGAGACCACCTTATTGTCCAGGTCAAAACAACTTCAATTGATTTCCCCCTAAAATAACCCGCTGAATCAAAAAATGGTTAACGGCCAAATGTAACTTTTGTTAAAAATACAAGCCAAGAGTTTGGTCTATTCGGAGGCACTTAATACCCTTCTTTTATCGAACGCGTGAGGGCGCAGCGATATTTTTAGGTATGATCAATAACTCACGTAAGTTTAATACAAGTTAATTTTTTTTAATGTTCAGTTTTTAGATAAAAGAACGGTTCCTATGCTAGTACATCAATGAACGTTATTCTGCGAGTTGCAGCCCAGAAAATAGCGTCGTTACAGTGCCCTCATGTGACCGTGCAAACGGTATATTGTTGAGTTTGCACAGGTTGTTTTTTGCTCGCCCATAATGGTCGCTAGGAAACGCTGATACCCTTTGAGCTCTGATTGGATAATGTTATGTAACCTGTGAACGGAGGTCACCAATTCCGCTGCTCAGCTGCGCGCTACGTGCAATTCAAGATGTCAGACTTCCTTTTAGAAATCTGTGAAGCTCGATCAGCGTTTCCCAGCGCCCAGTATGGACGGCAGTCACGAGCGAAAAGTTGTCTTTTCTTCAAATCCTGAATAGCGCTTCAAGCAGAAAAGGCACATTTTACAGGGCGCCCTCTAAAGACAGTTTGAAGTACCACTTCTGAAGTTCTCTCAGCTTATAAACATTTGTTGTTTTTTTCTTTTATTGTGACTTTATTCCGTGGATAATAAACCTTATCTACTCACAGTGTATAGATGTGCCTGTGCGTCACAAGAGGATAAAAACAAATTTAAAATGTGAACGAGTACAATACTTGTTATTCATCTAAACAAGACTGGTAGTACTTAAAAACAGATTTAAAGGTAGAATACACCATTGGTAATTGCTTCAATTATCCTAAATGGGTGGATTCAGGGAAAGGGGGTGGGGGTGTATTTTATAGTAAATATCGTTTAACTGACCTGTACAAAGTTTTGAAATTCATGGATTCTTGTAAGAAACCAACCAAAACCAACGGCAGTGGTTCTTATGTTGGTTGTTCTTGTTTCCAACAGTTTGCATGTTTCTAATTTGATCGTATCTTGTTATTCTCTTAGTTCGATAGTCTACTTCAACGTGCTGGTGATTTTATCTAAACGTTTGGTGGCGCTATATAACCCACACGGATATTGTATTTCCATCTTTTACATTTTATATTTAGCAATACAAAATAAAGGCTGCGGCGGTGTGCACGCGACGGTGGCAATACAACGGCGCCCTCTTTTGTTGACTTTAACACATAGAAACAGAGCCGTTGATAGGAACATCTTCGCTGATATGATGCGCTCTGAGCTCTGATTAGATAAATTGTGTGTAACGTGTCAACAGGTGGTCACCAGTTCTGCGAGTGAGCTGCGCTGTGTGCAATTGGAAGGTCAAAAGTCAGGTCATAACTTGCTTTTTCAGAATGCTGAGAAGCTCGATTAGCATTTCCCAGGCCCAGCGCCCAGTTTGGGCAGCGGGACCGAGCGAAGGACAAATCAAACAGCTCCCTCTATTGCCGCCGTGCAAGATGTGCATAATTCACGGCTAGCAGGCGGCAAAATGTCGACAGATGAACATGGATAAGTCCACTCGGCAATTTAAATGTTGTGCTTTGAATGGATGGATTGCGTGGATGTATTAGACGTACCGTCTCAAAATATTCACACGAAGCTAGATATTTTTCTCGGCTTTAGTCTTGCTCGAGTCGTTTACATTGGAAACCGCTCCAAAAGTACAAACAATAAAATAGAAAAGGGTCAGAGTCCAAAGAAGTTCCATTTTTCGTGCCGCTTTTCCTTTTTGTTTGTTTACATCCGACCACAGATTTTAAATTCAGGGCACATTCTTTGATGTCATCTATATCCAACCGTGATTGCATCAGCAAAATACCTGCAAAATAAATAAAATACGTTAAAAGTCAATTTAAATGACACTTGCGGGTAATATGTCAGTCACCGGACAATAATACCATTACCATGTGCCTGGAGAAAAGGCTACAGAAATGCGTGAAATAAACATTCTGGATCCGATGCAATTCCTAGGAGTTTTATAATCAAACGGAAACATGAAAACAGCAGCCGACTTCCTCTTCGTTGATATGAATGGATCCAGATTAAATTAGGATACAGAAGGAATGCGGTACATCGGGAAGCTCTCTGCAAAATCAAAAACATCGACCCCGGAAACAATATTATGCCTCAGGCTGAGTACATCTCCTTTTTTTAAAGTGTGTTTATATCCTTATGATCGTTGAGGTTTGAGATCGTGTCCCGAAAGATAGACACAGAATGACAGTTACGTGGCATGATGCGTGCAGCCTTCATTTTGTACTGAATTCTCCAGGTCATGTAATTTCTCGGAAGACACGGTTTTGATCTTTGTTAAAGTGGGTATGGCGCCCCCTCGTGGCAAGAATGGGGGTACTAATTTTTGGGGGCACAGTACAGATAATAAACGTTCTTTTTTAATTCCTTGCTGTTGTTTACGTTATACTATATGCGTTATATCACACCCCTTAATTTATATTTAAAAACAAAAAGCATCTTATGAAGCGGCAGAAGCTTTCTGGCCACTCACAGACAGATGATTATGAAAATTATAATTTCTGATATTTGGCAAAATGGAAACATTTTGCAAGCACGTTTTCTTTTTAGCCCAACCCACTTTTTGATTTAACAGAGGCCCGTCGGGTGAAACACCTGTCTACATTTAAGCACGGGTGTACTATGGAGTATAAGCTACGTGAATATATTATATACAAGGGTGTGTCGTGATTTGCATAGGCTTGACAAATCTTGAAAAATGTGGGATGCAAATCTTGAAAACAAGAAACAAATATTAAGTGGTCACACTGGCCGCCACTGCATCTCCATTGCATGCATACCTAGTCGAAGACTATGGCTAATGGTGTACGGAAATGCTAAGAAAGGAGAGAATTTATATTTTATTTTATATGCAGCTAAATAAGCGAACTTATAACCAGTCACCGACTTTTTCAGTTGAGGACATATCTGGGTTCTTACCCTCGTTGTGTGTTAAGCAACATTGTCTTTGAGAATCGTATTTCTGTAATAAAGCTTGTTCTGGTTTTGGCGACAGTCCAAGCGATTTCAATGTGTTCATTTGCATGATGCGTTATGCTAATGTATCCTGTTCACATAATAATCTTCCTCTAATAACTTCCGGGATCGTGCACGATCCACGAACGAGGCCCGCTGGCGTAAGAGCTAATAATATTAAAGAACCTAAAAGGGTATTGGTATCGTTCGAAGAGCTACACTGACAGTATTGTTGAGTTGCATTATAATAAGCAAAGAGGCATTTTCCTCTGCCAAGGAGCCTTTGAGCATTGGTGGTCTATTCAAAGGACCTGTCCACGGTGTATCCCAGGGGGCATGTCAAGCGCACCTCGGCCAGCTGAGCCGTCAGAATTACGCTGGCAGCTTTCGTCCCTTGGCGAACTCCGAGAATATTTTCTTCACTTCCTCTCACCTCTCTTGCTATCGCACTACGATAGCACAGTGTATATGATTTGCCTTTTAGGTGGTTCAGGAACACATAAACATTCGGTATGTTAGGTATTAACTCGTTTAGAAGTAAAACACGCGCGCGACCGAATCACCTCAAAGAGAATATGATCTGTCATGGCGTACTGATTTCTGTAAGGAAACTGTACTAAATGTTTTTAGTAACAGTGTTTATACAAAAAGTCAATAAATTGAGGGCCCAACTGGAGAATTATGTTTAATTGTCAAGGTACTAGCTGCGTTTTCTATATTTTGACCTGCGAGTTTGAACATTTATGAATTCTCTATAAGTTATCGTCTCATTTTTTTTCTCAATGTCATAGGGCCTATCATCGCGCGTAGATACTCCAAACGAGCTTGGCCCGAGACCATGTAATAATAAAATCAGTCTTTCTAATTGAGCGTAACGTAATCGGCATGGCATCAGCATTTAATTTACATACCACCGGATTTCATATTGAGAAGCAAAAGTAGCTGCGGCCCAGGCCAGGCAGCCGTCTGATGTCCCAAGCCAAGCTGAGTGTCACGTGACGGCCAGGAGGCAGGGTTATAATGGGCAGGTGTTGCAGATGTGTCCAGCACGCGCTACGCGCTGTGTTGCCCAATGAGCGCGTTGCCCCAGCGCAGTGTGCGCTCTAACACAATTTATTTTGTGATTAAGGGAGCACAGTGCCTATAGCGCGCGATGTAGTAACGCTCTCATCTCATAGCGTAAAGTTAAATAGTGTTTAGATAGCGACTCGAAGATAACATTTGCATATTCATGAGCAAGGGAGTCAAAAGAAACCAATCAATAAGTCCCTCCATGCATAACTTCTTATTATGAGCAACATTATTTACGCCTATTATAACAAAATACCAAACTATTATAGAAGTGGTTTTCTAAAGTGACGTCATGGCAGTAAGGTAGCTATAAGGTTTTGGCCCGTGCAACCCATTGGGTTAAGTTGAAACGTTCGAAGTCCTTTCTGTACTTGTGTCAAGGTTGAGAAGACGACAGATCGAGTTGTATGCATGAGTGACTTTGGGAGCCTTGTCGGCCGATTAGTCTCCGCTAAAAATGCGGTAAGAAGCCGGAGAACGGGACCGTCACATTCGACATTCTGCCCCGCCGTCGTCCCCCGGTTTAAGTAATTCCTGACATCAAGCGTGTATGCACCACATCGTATACAGCTTAACGAGCGCGCGCTCAGCGGTGATCTTGAGAGAGAGAGAGAGAAGAAAAAAAATCAGCGGAACGTTCGTCCTCCATTTGTGATGAGTCATAATATACAACAGCACAATTTCTGTCGGGTATCTTGTTTTCTCTCCTGAGAATTCAGTCCTTTCTTTCGCCGTTGTGTGGTTCGACTTGAAAAACGCGAATTGAATGCCAATTTAGACGCGTTTCTCGGAGCGCGGCGTAGGCTAAAATCAACAAGCCTGGCTCCACGCTGTCTTACCGGGGCCTTAAGAACACTATCCACGGGCTTCAATCTGGCTGGAAACCCCTCCAACTATACCCCACTCTCTATCTAGTGTTTCATTTTTTCCATCTTATTTGCGAGGATTGTGGGCTGTCGATGTCTCGATTCGCTATTGCTGCATGAGCGATGCTACTCGTTCCAACTCGGGATCTGCATAAATATAAGTCAACATCTCGCGTGGTTTAGAACATCCAACCTTTGAAAGATCGGGGTATAGGATATCGCCGGCTGTAACACTATCGCACTACGAGACCAGTAGAGAAAAAGGTTAAGGATGCTCCCAAATACGGGCATAATATACACAAAGGTCTCTTCGACATTTTTATAGGCGTGCATGGAAAGACCGCCGCGAGGGTTAAAAAAAACGCAGCGAATGCAAGTCGAAGTTTGTGTATCTGAGGAATACAAGAATAGCTCGATCGGGATGGGTTGAAAAAACAAGCTTTTCTCTGGCTGGAGCTAAAATAAATATCCGGCTAGAAAGAAAAACAAGGCGATTAACATTATAGTTAAAGGGACGAGATATTTTTTAAAATTCAGAAATACATTAAAATAAAACCCGCCCTGGCCTGGAAGTCCAGATACACGCTCTTTATTATAACAATCTTATCGCTAACAATAACACACTCTTAAAACAATACAGAGATTAACATACGAGAGGTTTGCTCGGTTTATTTTTATAAGCACTATTTGGAATAGCCTATAGATCACTTTGGCAAAAAAACAAACGACATTCTTCCACACAATAATCCCAACAAATAGTTATTTTCAGTCGTACCTATTATATAGGCCTATCTCTTAATCCGAATTGTCCTAAAAAGTCGTCTTTTTATATAATTAATAATTCGCTGAAACACAACTGGTTTGTACACAATTATTGGTCCATATATATATATATATATATATATGGTTTTACAGTTGTTTCGATTTTCCGCAGTCAAGTTCACAAACTAAAACATACTATGTATTTTCACGTTAGTACAGTGTAGTTCCTTGTCATGAGATTGGCACCAAAAACCTTCTTAAGTATTTGCATACTTTTTCGTCATTTTCCTAGGTAAAGGCCCGGTCACACAGCCCTCCACGGGCGTATCGCGGCCGAATCACGGCCAAAAATTTCTGCCCGTGAAGCAGACGCTGTTGGACGCTTTGAGGTCGCGATAAAGACGCGATACAGCCGTACTTTACCCGTCGTTACACGCGGTAAGAAATTCACACGCGGTTGGCCGCGCGAAAAAGTTTTGGGCTGCCCAAAAATTTAGACCGCGGGTAATCGCGGGCGGTACACGTGGTACACGTGGTACACACGCGGTAAAGACGCGGTACAGACGCGGAACGAACGTGCTAGGACGTGCTACGGCCGCGGTTAAGACGTGGTTACACGCGGTAGGACGCGAAATTTTCGCGGGTAATCGCGGGTGGAGCACGGTCATAGCACGTTTGTTCCGCGTCTGTACCGCGTTGTTATCACGTGCATTAGCGTGTGTACCGCGTGTGAGCACGGACAAACGCCTTGAGCGGTTATGATTTCTACAGCCCGGTCCGGCTGCTTTATTATACCCGTGGTAGGCCGCGGTACCGCCGCGCTTCACCCGCGATAAGGACGCGGAACAGTCGCCGGCGTCTGTTCCGCGGGCATACCACGGGTAAACCGCGGGTATGCCAATTTTGCACATTTTCCACCACGGGCAACCGCGGGCAAAAAAAAATTGCGAAATTTTACCCGCGATACAGACGCGAAAGGCTGTGTGACCGGGCCTTTAAAGGAAGTCGCTAGCGATAGCACGCGCATACCAAATCCAACTCAAGCAAGCCGGAAGTCAATTACAGCGGGCGATCCAACGGCTCTCCCGGGGTAAGAGATCATGATTTCCCCCACGCCGTCCCCATTTCGTTCCGCGCTGGAGGTGCCCTTAATTGCCTGCGCGACTTAACACAAGCAGTAAACTCAGCCAAAGTAGAAAACAGGCATTGCTCGTAATATTCCCATTTTCCAAATTGACACGGAGGTATAGTGTGGAGAATCACTTCCCCCAACAAAAAAACCTCTGGTACAATGCAGGTCAGGCGTAGAATTGCAAAGTGAGAGATTGGAAAGAGGCAATCAAAGGTAGAAGCGATGTGGGACTCATCCTTGTATTAGGTCTGTGCTCAGTGATGTGGCAAAGAGTTCTCATGTTCAAGTCTAAGAAGGGGCCTTTTCTCAGAAAGTAGTGAACATTTATAGTCAATATAAATAACACGTACAGATACAGAGTCGCCTATACAACACACTGCAGAACCTACGGTGTTAAATTAACACTAATTTGAGGAGTATATATCAAAGACACCGGAAAGTGTTTATTGAAAACACGGGCTGAGGCAAAAGCAAGGATTTGCCCAAAGGAGCTGGGGCCAATTTCATAAAACATGTAAGCGCAACAAATCTGCTTAGCATGAACATTCTTCTTTGGAGGGTTACAAATCAAATTTTCAGGTGATGTTTATAATAATTGTTTGTCACTGGTATTCAGCTGGTTTGTGCTTAGCATTAAAAGCACCTGGAGTTTTGGCTGGTAACCTGTTTTGACTGAGCAAAACTATTTTTGTGCATGTTTTATAAAATTGGACCCTGGTTGTTGAAGTTCAGGATTTGTTTAAAGGGTAAGAGATTGTGAGATAGGTCTTTTAGTCGTGGCATAAACAAAACTGAAAATATATATATAAAATCAAGATTTACAAAGATATTACTACATCACTTGAGGAAATCAAGGATTTTTCTCAGTTATGTAAATAATTACAATTGGTCAGTAGAGAGCAGAGTGGTGACGGGGGATGTGGTTTAAGCACCCTTAACCCCACTGGGGTCGCCCATGGTCAGTATTCTGATCTGAACTCACTGTTTAAAAATCGTCTTGGAAGTCGCTTTTCGTTTCGTCTCCAAGTTAAGCAACCACCTTTGAATCTCACACCAACGGACCGGGCACTGGCACTGTCAGAGATCATTAAGCCGTCGTTAAAGTGATTGAACCCCCGAGCCATACTTCGACGTTGCTTTATTCATGCGAGCATATGGAGGCTTTTACCGGCAGGTTGCTAAGGGCAGACATCGCTGGTCCAGTGTAACTTTGTCTTCTCTTCACACACAAATAAAATGAGCGGGAGCAACCGAGACCGGATGACGAGTTGATTTAATACTAGTATTATCCTTCCAACAAAAAATGTGAACGAATTTGTGGGAGATGTTTCGGCCACTTTTAGTCCCTATAAGAACTGGAGATATTATGGGGACTGAAAAGACCAAATTCAGACGATATGGTAGGTCCTACTCTGTAGTCAACATTTGAAAGTTATACCCTAACATTTACCTAAATGTAGCACCCCATTCTTAGCCTAATCCACTAAAGGGCTCACGGTCAACCAAAAACGGACATCAAGCCAGTGGCGTATCCGGGGTTGTCTCCCTTCCGTGTACATTATGATCACGAATCAAATACCAAGAGAAAAAGACCCATTCGGATTCATCCAACATGGCGCGGCCCGTGTAACTCGTCTCTAGAGGGCGCTATTCAAAATGGCTGCCTATAACAGGTGCCTATGCTCGAGCCTGAGTAAAGCCATCTTTGTACAAAAGCACAGCTTAAGGTGAGAACGTTTGTCGAATAAGGTCTAATGGTAAACCCAATCACGTATCTTACTGTAGCTTCAGCCGAAAATGATATTCTATATAACCATACCAAAATGTAGCCCCAACGTAAAAGTAGCCTCCGAGCTCGAAATATAGGCGTAATTTAGTCCACTTATTTTGAACACCCAAATCGATCATTTTACTGGGTATATTAAAAATTATTTCTCTTTCCACGTATACTTCTACCAAATTTGATTCATGTGCCTGGCTGGCATATAACCACTGACCTTAGAATGACGTCACTATCGTTAATTTCCAGAGAACTTTTTAACGTGACAAACCGCTTTATTAAGGCACGCATCAAACCTTATACTTCTGCTAGGTTTAGTTTAACCAGTATTCCTGTTATCATTATATTTGAGATCGAAAACCATCAAGTATTCACCTGGACAAGTTTTTTTTTTATAAAATCTCGGAAATGAAAACACTGAGAGTGTCAGCCCGTGGTAAGACAGGAAGTAGGCTCCATTCAAGTTTATATTCATGGGCAATCATACAGCTTGTAGACAAAAGACTAGTTCGAGTCCCTTCTGTTTGCGGAGAAACATCCCTTAGGTCTCCCTGAAGATCCGAACAAAAGTTTGTATTAAAAGGAAAATCGATCGACGACTGTTTGGGGTATACAGCAACGTCTCGCAATGGATCCGGTATTCGTAATTTGCCCCAAGCTTCGCAAGCCGTTTGGTTTGTTTACACTTCTAATCTCAGCCCTTCTCACCGAGTTTGACTGGGTTAATTTGGTTACCTGACCAGGTAGTTGTCTAATTTTCCTGTGTACGAGCTACTCTGGAAAACAAATTCACACAATACCTTTCAATTTTGTTATTGAGTTCCAACTCAAAAACACTATATAGGCCTAAACTTATCATATAGCTTAAATTTGACACATGAATCTGATCAAATTATGTTCGGCCCAAAGTTCCAAGTTCATTTTGAATGCGTAAAAAAAGACACGGAATTAATTGACGGATGTCGAAAGTGCACACAGCGTGCGCAGGTGGAACACCTGTCCCTGCTATAGCATCATTTTTGCTTTGATTTCTCGATACATGAAACAGCCGTATGCAGTCAGTTTCAAGGTGTCGCTGAACTCTTCTCAGTTTGCGTGCGAGGCGGCAAGTCCCGTGGGGTAGCGGAGAGCAACAGACCATCGCCCGTCCAGCAACAATCATCTCCCTCAAGGTACAATTTAAAAAAAATATATATATATATCTTGCGCAAAAAATAATAATAATAACATTAACAGAATCACACGACACCTCCGACAATACACGACTGGGAGTGCGAACGTACAGCAACGGTTTGAATCGTCCCTACGCGATTAATTGGGTGAATTTGCAATTCCCCGCAGGCGGAAATGCAAATTGGGAATATTTTATTTTCATTAATTACAGTTTGTTTTCCTTTATTTTATTTTCATTTGTTTGGTAATTCTTAATTTTAATCCAACGCAAGACTTATAGGCCTATACACTGTCTTGTTTGTTAACACCATACGGTTTTGTGTTCGAGATGTCAAGTCGACGGGTCTCTCGATCCAAACGAGTCTGGTTTCAGCCGCGTCTCCCTGTACCGGATACGTGTTTCTCATTAGTCTGATTTCAAAAACTGAAGGGGGCTAATCACTGACCTCTATACATGGACAGATCATCCATTGTTTCATTTTGAAGTCGGCATGCAGAGAAGTGCAACATGGCGGACCCACGAAGTCACTCTGTGAGCCAATGAAATGTCCAGGTGTAGAGTTCAGTTGGTTGGTAAATCCACTGACCTCTACAACTGGACATTTCATTGGCTCACAGCAGTGACGCCATGTTGCACTTCCAATTCGCGCCGACTTCAAGTGTTAGCACAGCAGAATATGGACAATGATCCGTCCAGGTGTTGAGGTCAGTGGGGCTAATGCATGGTGTCTTTTCACAATGAACCACGTTGGCTTCGAATTGTAGTTGTTTAAGTAGAGAAATTGGTACAGCTTTTAATTTACCTTTTAGGTAAATTTTAGTCAGGAGAAATGGGTATCGCAGTGGTCCATAGTTGGCGAGAAATATTCAGTCACGTGGGTACTATTATTTCGGACTAAGCATCCTTCCACTTAAAAAGCACCCAAAACACACAGCTATAAAACGAGAAAACTGGCGTGAAATGTAGTAGCAGACCCCGCCCGAGAAATCATCGTTAGAGCCCGTACATTGCTGCCCGAAGGCCTGACCGCGGTCTGACGGTGTTTTCGTGCCGTCAAATAGATCCTCATTCGGTAGATTGCTTATTTACAAGTCTCTCACAATCCTCGGACTCTGGTTTTGTTTTAAAGGGGGGGAAGGTAAGCTCACAGAAGGCCTGCTAAGAAATCTGGTAATCTTTGACGTAGGAATCCTGTCCGGGGGGTGCATGAAGCCATGGACTATATCATGTTGCTGCTCCGTGGTCGTCGCTGTATCCACTATACCACCCTAGGGGGACCTTGTTGCTTCACACACATGTACGTGTTCCATGCAGCGCCGTGTTTTCGAGCCTTGATGATGACTCTGCGTGTTTAGGATCAGATTCTTTTTAAAAGAAGGTTGGCTTACGTACGTGTACGATAGGGCATATGGTTGGCTTCCGTTAGCCGGCGGTTTAGAGCGGGCTTATTATCGGATGGAGAGCCACGTCCGCGGCGTGCAAGATGCGCCCGAAATCGCGCAGACGACTCTTGCATGACTTCCTATCACTTTGGAGTTGAACATTGACATCGAATAATTGTTCTCAGTTTAATAATACATTTAAATCAATCTCGCTGATCTAAAGAAATGCATTCCAATCTGTGACCATTCAAAACGACGTGTCGCATTTTGTAGTGTGCGATCGGGTCTCTGTAAAATACGGACTTGTTGCCTGCATTGCGCATGTCTAAGTGACAGGCTACGTGTGTGGGTTAGAGAGTTCACGTAAAGTAAGAATGACCAGATTTCATAGGAGTCAGTAGGGGCAGTAGGTGACCGGCAGTGGCTATCTGCGGCCACCGTAGTCCAAGTACCATCGGGGAAAAGGCAGGGAAACAGCAGGCGCGGGCGACAATGGTCAAACACTGTCCGTTTCTACAGGTAAATTTTTTTTAAGGATTCTTCTAGTGCCTCCGCTATATGAGATATGCATTCTCTTATCACGCCATCGCTTCAGATAGGGATCTGGCACCGTCTCTTACGTTTCTGGGGAGGAAAAATGCCATTGGGGGATATAATCTACGGCTGTTTTATACATTAAAGCCATAGAGAGCTGGGAAAACTACCATTTTCACGTTGATAAGAAAGCGCAATAACCTAATAAAGTATGCAGTATTTAATGATTTATTGACAATGGAAAGTTAGGAAAAGTATTAACAGCGGCGAAACCAGTACTTAAAATGGTGGTTTAAATACAGCTAATGCGCATGCGCGTTTTTGGTTGCACTTGAGACATTTTGCAGCAGTCACTTGACACTGCGCATGCTCAATGGGAATAATGTGAACCTCCAAGTCTGTTTAGTCATCTTGTTAGAAGTTTACCAGCATGGTGAACCCAAAGGTTTGATCGTGCGGATGCAAAATAGTCCAATAGGTATATCATACAGGTTGCGCACTGTTAAGGTTTTTATCTGGCAGATATCATGTGAAGATTGAAATTATGGCATTTAACTAAAGTAAAGGTTACTGCTACGGCAGGCATCTGAATTAATGGATTTTAATATTAGAAATGTTTTCTCTGATATCAGAACTTAGCTGCGGCGGTAATATCACACTGTGATTCGGGCGTGTTTTGCCGCAGGGTAGGTAGAGAATTGTCCGGTCGTATAATAACAAACAACGGGGGAAGGACGACGTATTAATGAGTCTTGCGTAAAATCGATTCATGTACAAACTGTACATGAGTAATTATAGTATTGCATTGTGCGTGTCTTCATAAAGAGGTTTAATGTAGCGCCAATGTTGTCGCTTTTAAAAGTATAAACTTGCTTAACGTTGCTATTAATATCATAAAACAATGCATGATTGTATGCTATTGGTGGCAGCAAACACATCGATGTTTGCTGCCACCAAGAGTCTTAAAAGTTTCTCATTGAATAAAGTCCTCATTCAAATGCTCGCACGTCAGAACCGCCATAACAAATACAAGGTTATTGGTTTTTTTGTTAATAGTTTCTTTTTATTGAGTTTTGTATTTTATAATACAACAAAATAGTGAAAGTATATAAGTATAATGTTGGCGTATAGTACATTACAGATTTCAGAATCCTTTTCAATGTGACAGGGCATTCAGCGCGAGTCATGTCGTCTTCTACAAAATACAAATGTGCACATTGAAGAGAATTCCTGTGGCTTTGCATGTAATTATAAACGTAACCATTGCAGTATTGTTTAACTTGGTGACTGATAAAAGGCTAGTTTTACAAGATAATACAACAGCCACACATCTGCCGACCAGTTTCCGAAGAAAACGACATTAGAATTTTCACCGTTACGAAACGACTACGTCACGCAAACATCTCTTGTGCACACTGCGGTGGGGAAGGGCACAGCGCACGGCGACACGAGCCGCGCCGCTGAGTTCGTCGACTTGATCCATTCTCCCGACTAGTTTTTACAGTACTATTAGGGGATCCTGTGTGTCTAGAGGCCCCTCCGTGGGGCGAGGTGTGGCGGATGGGTCGAGGAGAGACCGGACTCGTGGCGGGCAACTTTGGTTCAATTCAGCGAAGAAAATGACGAATGTTGTTGAACTACTCCGCTCATTTCACACAATATCAGTTAGTGTGTTGTTCATTCGCGCCCCAAAACAACGATCGGAGGTTAGGTGAATCTCTTCACCAACTCAACAGGTGGAGGCAACAGGCCTAGAAAAATGGTAAGCATAAATACCTCTAGGTAAGCATAAATACCTCTAGGTAAGCATAAATACCTCTAGGTAAGCATAAATACCTCTATACAGTATATACTTTACAACCTCTATCAAGATGAATGGTTTCATTGCAATTCATTAAGCGAACTGCAAATCCGTAGGCTCTAAGCCAAGGGTTGTCTTCTGAGTACCCCGACTTAGAAAACAACAACTCCCGCCTTGAATAGATATAATTCTGATCAGTAGGTTTTAACTGTAGTGTTTTGTTCTATGTGCGATCGCGTCACTGATTAGATGGGAGGGTAATAATTCGGTGGGCGAAGTTTTGCATAAATTATGTGGTAGATGTATTTCAGTAAGTTGCTAATGCGCAAGCGGAATACCTCCGAGTGGTTTGCAATGATATAACGGTAGCCTGACGACCTACTCACACCTTCTTATAACGCATCTTAGTGCAAATTCCTACCCGTTTCTTCTATGTCTTCTCTATTTTTAATTCTATTTGCTTTAATCTGCTTTTTATGTGCACCTTGGGTTTGGTTTGGTGTCGTAATTTGTATTTAACCGCCACAATATTTAAGGGCATACACCCACCAGAGGCCCAGCGATCAGGCGTACAGTACCATCGACTCTGCATATAACGACTTATCCATGACGGTCTAATAAGTCCATATCGTAGTCTTTATCTTCTATTTTCAGACTACACCGGCCTCCGACATTAGTGGGGGCCACACCGAGTAAACAATGATCCTGTAATCAGATTCGGCCTATATACCCCAGCACAGATACAGTCCTTGTCTTATAAGCTTTGTGTTTCTTTTATTCCACTCTGTGAGAAAAACATATTATCACGTTGGCGTCGTCAGAGTGACACATTCTAACTATGCTGATTAAACACTGAAGTTAGGTACCGATGACATTCATCAACCAGCTGAGATGGTCGCACTCCGAGACGCGTCTGCAAACACCGTATTTTTTTCATCATATTTATCTAAGAAAGCCAGATCAATTTGTGTAGAGGTCCAGTACGGGTGACATTTCGGGTAAAAGAAAAAGGGGGGAAAAGTGAAAGGAAACAGAACGAGCATAGGTTTAGGTACGAGTCAGGCCACATGCAATTTACATGAGTGACATCGCTCCAGCTCGCTCAATTCAATTAAAAGACATTGTTGAGGCAAGCCGTGTCAACTTATCACATTATACACGGTTTTTTTTGGTTAAAGAACAAACAACCATGAGAAGCAGTGGTTACAAGAACATCTTAATTAATAATGTTGACGCAAGTCAGTTCCTTACTATGTTTCTCGTTGTGTGTTGCACATCGACATGAAACCTTTTATAAGGTAACCGCATGCACTGCTAAATATTGTGCGAAACAGTCTGGTATATAAAAGCCCACAAATAGTCAGTTTTGTTTGAATAAATTGGTTTAAAGGGACGCAACATAAAGAAGCCCTCTCATGAACAAATCTAGTTCACTTCTTGTGGTAATACTTAGCCTGTTGTTGGTCAGTGTGCGTTGGTCAACACCAATAAGCTACCAGAGGAAACAAGAAAGTCTCTATAAGGGTCAGTTAATCCCGCTTAAAATTGATCTCTTTTCTAGCGTTTTATTCAAGAAAGCTCAGAGAGTTAAGCAGAATAAGACGTTATTCATTCCGTTGTTTGCTACGTAAGCGGCTCCAGCGAGTCTACGGGCTTGGGTTTTAGACGACCAATCATCCTTACAATATCTGGAAAACAAATGGATGTTTGCGTTTTTAATATGACATTGTCATCTATCGTCATTGTGAGTTTTAGAGGTCAATAACATTCCAAAAGTTTGTCCTTGTTGAAGCCGCCGGGGGTAAGGCGCCCTCTTGCGGCACTGAACGGGAATCCTTTTTGTAAGACGATCGACCCTAAGTAACCTTTACAACTAAATCATTTGTATCGTCGTACACACTTTTCTCATTGAAATGGGCTTTATACTGGCGTCTCTCTCTCGGATCGCTGCGGGAAGAACGAAGTGGTTGTCCGCAGATAACCCATATGAGCCACCTGTCATATGATCTTGAGAGATTAACTGCATCCGTTTTCCTTTAAATGCAGGCAATGTTTTAACGACCCGTCAGATTATCAGGCGCTTTTGCAACAGATTAGTTATTCATGAGCTATTAGTTTCAATTCACTCTTGCTTTTAGCTCAGTACAGCTCGATGTTTCTCTTATATTATACACGCGCCATCCGTTGCAAATTGGCAAAACGAGACACAAATATATTACAGAGGCACCACCGTAGACAGTGCACACGGGATTATGGTAGTTTTCCATCCTCGTACCCACATATTGGGACGCCATAAGCTCTATTTATGACACATAGTACAAGATGTCCAATAGAACACAATAGCACACTGTTAAACAAATATCTGTTAATTAACAGTATATTCTATTGTCAATTGGCATTACAGAAGTTACTGTTTTTTAACAGTACATTCTACTGTTTTTATCTCTGTTTATTAACAGAGATTATACTGTATTGGGTACTGTACACCTACAGGTATTCCCCTGTTTTGCAACAGTGATTAACCCGTTGTTTTTTTGTTAATATAACAGCAAGTTTTGTCCAAAAACAAACGCTCCTGTTGAAGTACAGTTTTCTGTTGTTATGCATATAATTGCGGCAATTTACATCGATGAATGAAGTAGGAATGGGAACCAGACTTAGTAGGCATATAGATTAAGTAACTGGTTATTACACATTACACAATACTATTACCACACATATACAGATAGGACAAATGCTATACGATAACCTACTAAACACTTTAACCATTGTCGTGAGTTACTTTTATATTCAGCTTTTCCCGCCACGATGAAGTCACGCTTTCAAATGAATAATATTAATATTTCAATGCGGAGGGAGATGGGATGCGATTCTTCAGCTTTATTTGCTAAAAATCAAAATTGTATCAGGGAATTGCTTTAATAATTACACAAAGTGGTCAAAAAAGTGTGTTTTGTGGTAAAAAACACAGTTTAACATGACTTTTGTGAACACTAATTTCCTCACTTCTGATTGGTCAGTTGCTGCGTAATGAGATTCGTGTAGGAGAACAGTAGATTCTCTGTAAATAAATACTTCGTTGGCGTTGCTGTATATTTACAGCAAAATGTGTTGTTATAAAACAGTAATGTTGCTGTGTCTTCACATAACGGATTAAAATGCTTGTTCAAAAGATGATGTTTCTTGTTCCAGTACAAAACTTTAATTCAACAGCGAACATTCTGTAACCAAACAGATAAATTCAGAAAAATGTACATAGACAGTACTAGTTTTATTTCTATGCAAAGAAATCAAAAAACAGTAATATCTACTGTTATATTTTGACATTTTCAACAGAAAAACAACTGTGAAGTTACACAATTTTTAACAGTGCAGCTGCTAAGGTTAGGCGATCGACAACAAACCAAAATGCATCTCTCCGCATACCATGACGTGTTAGCCCATACTCTGATATTATCTGATTCTCCGCACGAACCCCATAGTAACACCCTCCCCCCTTCTCCCCTCAGCACACACGGTAATTCAAGCCCCGTACAATGTATTGGTAGACCCCCAGGGCTCTTTGAGTATAGAGAAAAAAATCCCGACGCGTTTTAGGACCCGTCAAACTTCACATGTCGAATTGAGGCTGACGCCTGAGGGCGCACAAGCATTGGCGAGGTGTGTGACGGTGAATTATACATGAGATGTGGGATGTGTGGTATTTTAATGTTGCGGGATGCGTGTACATCAAACCATGTTACCTTCGATTTCAATGTACTTTCTGGTTTGCCGAAAACACACGGTAAACTAAAGCGTATTTCATTACTGACAGGTTGTACTTTATCGCTAATAATTAACTGTACAATACATTGGCGCGAAAACTGTAATTCTCGCTTTATATTGTGTCCATACTTTTTAAAAGTTCTTAGTTCGACTCAGGTCCTTGCAAAGACATCACACCTTTTTCTCTCAAAATATTTCCTAATGAAATAAATTTTAAAATGTGTATATTATGGCGAACACTGTTGCTAGTATACGTATATTGCAAAGGCGAAAACCCGTTATGTAATGTAAAAGGTGTGAATTAACTAAAATGAATGTCGTTTTAAGTGTGCACAACAATAATGCTAAACATTGAAAAACGGTCTTCAAACATAAATTGTGTGTTCAACAGAATGTTATTTTCAGCACAAGGGATTTGTTTTAGGTTAAGGTTAGACCCTATGTACATCATTTCTAAGAGGAAAAACTATACAATGCCAATGGAAATAATGTGCATTAAAATTAATGAACATTAAGAGATATTATTATTATTATTATTAAGCAGTTGATCAAGCATTTGAGAAGGTCTTAAGAAAATGTACTGATTGTTCAACAAATTTTGGCCCTTCCAGTATACTACAACGGATTATTTTATGCACAAGGTTAGGCACTCGACGATATGTACACGGCATCATCATATTCAAGCTTGTCGAAAGGCACTTAGTTCCATGCCGTATCCATGGAAACGAGGCAGACTCCCAGATTGACATATTCAATTCAATCCGGAGTCGCCGCTAACATGGGACTTTTGAGAGACTTTCACCGTTGATTCAGACCACGACAAGGAAACAAACCCCACAAGGTTATAAACACTGAGAACGCAGGTCATAATATGCTACCACTTATTCCCGCCAAAAAGGAGAAAATAAAGCGACGACGACCAGAATGTTAGGGCTTAATGGCCGACAGCGTGCAGCGATGTGTATGCATCCTTCGATACTTGTAGCGTGTTAATCAGAGATTACACCGAAGATAAGATGCAGTGTCCCGCTGTCAATATGCTGCTTAGAAAGGTGGCCTTATAACGCCTTGAGGTGTCGCCATTGATGCTTATCTTAGAGTGATGTCTAGCTAAGAAGATTCGAATATATCCAGTCATGAGTCAGAAATCTGTTACAAATACACAGTTATCATTTCAAAAGCCACTCCAGTAATATTACACGTATTCTATGTAGGAAATCTTACTGTACGCATGTACTTCTTTTATTATTTTAAATGTCCGCCATCCTTCCCTGTTTTTGTTGTCTAGGCACCAGTTAATAGAGCTTGTCTATGCAAATTACCCGATTCAATTTTATTCTGTATAGAGTTTCCGAGATACATCTTTGTTTTTTTCTTTACGTGTTTACGTGTTGTGTAGTTATAATTTTATGAGTTGCTCATTATAATTCAGTTATCAACAAGTAAATAATGAATTCCTTTTCTGCCAGTCCTTCTTGTTGTAGTAAAACACGCTCAAAATCATTATCGTAAGTGTGTCAAACTGGCCTAATTTTAGGAAATGTTCGATTCTTTGACCAAATAGTTCCACCTTTAAACAGTGACATAAATAAGATAGAATCCAGATTATTTACGAACATCTATTCAGATGCCAAGTGATAAAAAATAAAACTGAAATACATACACAAATGGATACGTTTTCACCCAATGTGTAATGGTCAGTAATTTCCGACGGCTCATCCAAGTTGTGTTGTAACTGCGCAGCGAAGCGTTATATAATTGATTTAAGCTGAACAAAAATCTATAATAAAAACGCAAACAGGATTTTGTTTTTGCGCCTAAACCGACAGCAAGCAAGCTAGCGACATTTTGCTTGCAGCTCACGTAATTTTTTTTCTTTTACCCTTTCCGCGCCTGTAGTGTTCTTGCGACACGGAGAGCTACGTGTGCGACCAGGCGTGCCTAATGCAACAAAATGTTCAATTCAGCTCGCGCGCGGGGCAGCGTGAAATGATTTGTCAATTTCCATGTAGATTTGGCGCGCTTTTCCGGCGAGGCGCGTGCGAATTGACTTCTCTCGTGTATAGAAAGAAACGAGGAATTATTGTCTTCTTTACGATTCAAGTGAAGAACTCAGGGTGTAGAAAACACTCAATCGGAATAGAAATTGGTTGTTAACGGAACTACATAAAAAAAGCTTAATGTTGTGCAATTTATAATAAACCATTGATAGTGTATATTTTTGGCGACATGTGAAACAAACACGTCATCGTTGTTAAAATAAATATCCCCAGATATAATAAGAGATGTCAAACTATCACTGCATTTTTTGCTAGACGTCTGATAGTTTTGCTAGACGTCGGATAGCGAAGCACAACGAATCTTAGTCTCTGTCAAGGCGTAACTTTAAGGTTTGCATATCGTCTATACAGTCTTCAGCCTGTCACATTATTGTTGTCAATGGAGATGGAATCTCAATAGCCTCGGGACTTTTAACCTGACTATGTCTGAGATTGTTTTCATCCCACGCTCCCAGATGGTTCATATTTCAAGCCATCATTTCTCTCATTTCCCCAATTTTCTCAAACCATGTTTTTTAAAGACGGTGTGAAATGCGATACGAATTCACGACATTAATTTTCTTTTATTGGCCGTGCTGTAAAGTATAATCTTACAAGTCAGTCAGATAAGATTAGAATATCAGAACTGCGAATCTAGCAGAAACACTGTATGACAAGGTGAGGCTTAAAGATGATGAAACAACGTTGAACAAATGAAAGGGGAAATGTGTCGAGGCGACGTCATGTTCCATGATTAAAGAGCTCCACGCATTCTGCCCTCAAAATCAACAATATACGGAAAAGATTCACAAAATAGCGAGATACCATTAAAGGCACACAACAAAAATATAAAATGATTGTGGCAAGAATCAATGGCAGAAAAATAAACCCCTTCTTATTTGAATACAGATATTAACAATATTTTAATATTTTAAGAGAAAATATATATTTTCTGAATCTACAAGGATGAAGAAGATAGAATGACAAGGATTGTTTTTTGGATGACTCATTTAAACAACGGGAAAACACCAAAATATACAACAATATACGTTAACAAATAACATTTCTTTTGGAAGCAGAATATTGTGTAGTGGCCGGACGATTTGTATACAAAAGTAAATTTCTAAGTCATTTTTACGTCAAAGGGGAAAAAAAGTACGCCGTCCAGAAAAAGGTATTGGCAGATTGATTTTGCGTTTGATTTTCTAATTAATTTGCTACACTGGTTACCCAGAGTCGCGCGTGAAGTTATTAGATGAACAACTAACAGAAGCCTACACAATTCAAATCGCCGTGTCAGCAGTAGAAGAGAAAAACAGAACCAAAAATGTGTTCGGAACTCATTCCAAATGTTATTTAAAGAGAACAAAAAATCAAAACAGCACGTAGAGAAACAGACAGAATATTGTTCACAATTTTGCATAATGTCGAACAGCCGTTTTTGTAAAAAATAATGTCTGTGCTGAATAGACTATCAACATAAATCTCCCCAACAAAATCTGTTCAGAAGATTTTCCCGACAAAACCGGAAAGAAATGTGTCCCGTGAATACGAGGTTTGCCCACTCCTGTCTAGTACCCAATTATCCTAATTATTCATAATTGTATGCTCGCACTGCCCAGACCTTCCCATAGGACGCCCTAGAGCGCTAATTAGGACATAAGGACCTCATTAAGTCAGTCTAATTAGCCCAACTGGCTTCCTGAACACGACTGACGTTTAACCTCGTGTCGCTTCAAACAACGGATAACCTCCCACAAACCATTAACAAACACAGCCAGAAACAAACCAAGGCCCTCATTATTTAACTGGAGGTTTCAAAGTATGATAAGAAAAGAACAACAGAATGGCAGAAGATATTTTTTTTCGGCTAATGACTTCAGAAGAAAAGAAAATGGGAAAATGGGTCATTACGTTGTCTCCCCGGTGAAATTCGTAATGAAGGGGTTTGGGAAATCCTGTGGTTTCCAATAATGAGGCATCCTTGTGATTTAATAGGTAAAATAATACGAGTGAAATGGGACATCATGAAGGGCTGTTTGCTCTTCTTTCTGGATATGAATATTTTGTCTTGGCGAGGACGGGAGACAAATGTGAACGAAGACAGACTAACATCACTAAGACAAATAATCTTCCATTGCAAGAATTCTTTTTTTTTTTTTTATTTTTCTTTTTTTTCATATATATTTTACTTTCCATTTTTATTTTTATTTTGTTATATTTGTGTGTAAATGTTGTGTCTCGATAACGTGTTGCTATACTTTTAATGTAATCATTTTACTGTCCTATTAATGAATTTATTAATTTTTCTAAGTTTTCTATATTTTGACTTTTTATGGGTTTAGTCTTTTTTCCCGTTCTTTTATATGTCTCATTTAATTTGATTTGTATTAATATATATGTTTCTGATCTTGTTTTAATTCAATGTATTTTACTAATCATGTACATGTAATACACAGGGCCCTTATGGAAAGCAGTTGTTTAACTGATAAGGCCACCCAGTTAAAATAAGACAGCAAATAAAATAAATAAATAATGATTTCAATGGATCAGTGAATATAGAGTAATTGTAAAAAGATAAAATAAAGAGAAGGAACAAACTTAATAACAAGGTCAGGCGAAGAGGTCCATTTGGGTTTGGGAAGCAAAGAGTATCATCGTAACTGGAAATGACAAAGTGACAGCAATGTTCCGTTTGTCTTCAAGTAGTCTTGCAGAAATAAAATCCAGTATTGCCATGGAAACGTGATCATTGACTCATTATTATTTTGGAGTGGCCCGTTTTGCTTTGCCTGTAAGAAGTGCCTGTATTTCGTATACGCCCCGTGACAAAAATGAGTCGTTGTCAATATATTTAAAATACAAGTGTCTCTATAGTTGTTTTTTCGAACAAAGGATTTTTCAGTTTAGGTATAACAGGCCACACACACTACAAAAACTGCGTTGTTAAATGTAACACTTTTGGTGTTTATATTGGACCATTCGCCCAATATAAACACCAAAGGTATTAAATTTAACACCGCCGTTTTAGCAGTTCAGAAGACTTTTGTTGTCTTATAAAGTATAACTTAAATTGCAGATGATGTCTGTTTTCATATTTATTTTGTTAAACACTATTCTTTCTCAAATCTGTGCGTTACACAAAATGAGTACAACCGCTGCACGGTCGCCAATGTTAATTGGTTTATGAGTGTTTATTTTGTGTGTTGTATAAACAAATGTAATAGGTGATACTTTGTTTTTATGTTGCAGACATCTGACGCTAACAAAATGAGAGGAAATATGGATTCATGCCCACCGTCATAATGAGTGATTTTGTCGATGATTTTCTTTTTGAGAAGGATAATATTCCCCGATGGTAGACCGTCGCTGCGTGAACCAGATAGCCCCCAGGCCCGCGTCTGCCCAGGCAAATTTGAGCTTCGGCGGGGGACAAAACAGCGTATTTATGACAGCGAATCCCCGTTACTTGGGGCCGTCGTAAACGCCACTGGATATCGACCGCGACAGGTCCGCTCGCTCGAGGTACCTGCGCGACACCGGAAAAGTCCGGCCCGCTGAGCGACGTAAAGTCAATGGCGGACGAAAAAAAAAGAGATCGATTGACGATAGGATTTCCCGTCGCTCCAAACCGGCTCCCATCGGAGCGCGCGCGCGGGAACTAGAGACGAACACAGTAAGCGCGGGAAAGAAAGGAAATAAAAACGCGGGAAAAGTCTTTAGTTTATCAACAGTCAAATTTGCAAAGAAATAGCCGCACTCACCCGTACTACTCGCCTGGTGTGCTCTTTGAAGGAGAAATATTGACAGAGGAGTAGTGTAGAAAAAAGAAAATAGTTGCTGATGCAAAATAGTTGCTGACCTTTCTCTTGTGATTGTTTTAGTCTTTATTTTGCCTGATAAATATTTGTATTTTAAGAATTGGTAGAATATCATGTCAATCAACAACATTAGAGGGCCAAATATCATAAGCAGGACCTTCTTCGATTTGATTTTGTATTCAAACTCACTAAAATCACAATAATTGGTTTCGCCATGCAGATTGCATAGATAATACAGAATAACATGTACTTGTATTTTAGAATACTAAATTGTAAAACTGTTTAAACTATGATTTTTCTGGTATATTCCATCAACGTTAAAGGCACAACGTTATAGCGCATGTGCGTTATAATCAGTGCAAGAAACAAAAATAAGAATTTGGGGGGTGGGGGGGGGGGGTGAAAATTAGGTTTAGGGGCAGTCTCAAATAACAAATAACAACCTTGCTAGCCAAGGCAGGCAGACAACACGCGGCGGCTGTCACAATAACGACTTGCCCGATTGTCCTGACTAATGCAAAGATAATTAAATTGGGGTTTCCGGTCAAACGGAAGAATAACGACGATTTGGTGCTCGGGGTGACAAATGGAACATACGCCAGTTAGACGCCAGTTGCGACGGAGTCGGACTAACACGAAGACTTCCACTTGTTGAGGTATAATATAAGCCCATAGTTGGGAATAGCGAACATCCTTGTTGACATTGTAGTCAGTTTGGACTACATGTCCTCTGCACTTTCTATGTATGGATTTCAACTCGCGTTAGCGGACACCCAGTCGAGCTTTGCAGAAATCTCCTTTCCATCTCAGAAACCACGCGGGCAAAAACAAAATTGACCTCTTTTCATCTTCCCACGCCCGGAAATTCGACTCCGTTTCTTTACTCAACGATATGAAGAAAATACCCTTAATCTCTCCTCATGCCCCCGTTTGCACGCACCCGTAGGGACAGCGTTCAGCTACTTTCATTTACTAGATTGGATTATAACGACCACGTTCTTTTCTTTGTTTACGGCATTTGAAATAGTAATGACTTCCGTCAAACACAAAGAACGGAATCTAATTTAGGGATTATACGTCCCAGCCCATCGATACAGAAAATGAAGTGACATGTCTCAGCGGAACGTCGGACAAAAATTGGCAATTCACGAGGAAATATGAGTACTTTTTATATTAAAGATATAAATATAAATATATATTGCAATTACATTTTTCAAAATTAACACACATGGTATAGACCTATATCACAACATTTAGAGAAACCTTTAGTCATTTTTCCTCATTTTAATGTATTGAGCAGCAATCTAAAACATGTTGACAATGCAAGGAACATGTCTCTAATCTGTTGTACCCAAAATGCTATGCCTACTTTACCGACGTCCTTTACTAGACGTCCTGGCATTATGTTGCTTCAGTTCGTTAATTGGCAGATCATCTTGGAATTTGTCGAGATTGTTATAATATGCATTTCCCAATAAATATTTACGTCCTTTCTTGCGACTCAAAGAGCTACCCACCCACGGGATTGGCAAACAAAATTCATTTCCTCGTAATACCCATTTGGACCCCCTTCCCGACTTAAAACTTCATCTTGTTACCGCCGGGGCTTTTTCTGAGAAATCCCCTGAAGAGTCGTTGGACCCGATCTCTCGTGCTCTCGCGCTCTCTCTCTCTCGTCTAAATTTTACATGCACTTGGCCGTTTAGTAATGGGCTGTGGACCCCCCCCCCCCCCCCCCCCCCATATCTTTTCCTTGACCACTCAGAGTGAGATCTATGCGTAGACTTTGAACCCGAGCATGGTTTATACTACGAGTCTGATTTCCGCTATTCCCATTTATATGCCGGGGAGAGAAGCCCCATCTATAAATGAAGATAGATGGTGAGCATGCTTCCGGCGACGGGGCGCTGCGCGCGGAGTCAGATTTAGAGCCCATCTTAGCTCGTTCAGACATCATCGTAAGAGGCTGTCTATGGTGGGCATTTTAGTTTTCTTTTTACACAGTGTGTCTTTTTTATTTTATGCGAATCTGTCTTTATAACAAAAAACGTCAGCTGCCAGTTTCACAGCTGCCTCGACAATCCACCCAAGAAGAATTTGACGGCAGATCCCCTTGTTTATCTTCTATAGGGAAAAAACAAAACCGGTAGCATATTGTCTGTATTATAAGGAAAATGTCAAACTTCCTTATAAAAAAAGCCCATTCTACGAACGTCGCAAATTCACAATATAACGAACAACATAATTATGAACATCACGCATCTCAAGCTTCTAAAATTGCCAAACATATGGCCGCTTTCCAAACCCCGCTTAGGCTCCGTCAACAATGCCAAACTGCATGAACGAAGCCAATGACGGAGATGAAGCTGAGGTTTGGGTAACGTCTTATTTTTGCCCGGGCTGCCACTAAAGCAGAGGACAATGTATTCTGCATCAAGCGTTCTCACTGACGAAAACTGTGATGTCATAGTGACGTCATAGCCAAGCGTTATTTTTAAATGAAAACAAAAAAGTATCCAACACGGAGCTTCGGTTGGCTCATAACGCAGTAATAATGTCCGCTATGTGTAATTAATTGCTGGTCTTTTCAGCCACCACATGCCCGTGTCTATATACGCGGTAAGCGTTCGCACATCTCGGGTTTTCATCCGAAAGAGTATCGGATACTCGCCCTTACTGCGTGTTTCCATGGCAACCGCTTCCATTCCTCCGAGGGGAAGAAAAAGAGACAATTTTTGACTTACCAGAAAGATCACATCTCTGTAACCGCCAAGACACCACAGGGCACAGGTCAAGTAGTCAGTGAAAGGCAACATTCAATGTTTAATAAAATGCTACATCGCTTATATTTCTCTTCCGTTTTATTTTTAGGATTGAAACAATTATTAGTTTTAATGTTAACGCTTAAATGATGTATCAGCCTATTGTGGAGCAGATTAAAAGTTCATACGATATTGTCATTATTTCTGTTATTATTTATTCATAAAGGCAAAAGTCCAACTAGAAAACATGGATGGCGATATTCCAGCCACTTTGGCCAATAAAAGTATTTTTTGAGCGACTTGGGCATATTTTTATTATTATCACCAAATAGAGCCATTTTAATCCGACGCGTGTAAGATGCGTATCGGGTGAGTAACCGCAGTCGTCCGTCTATCGGGCATTCTGAGTCTTTTCAGAACGATAATCCTCTTAAAATTGAGGGCTTTATATGAGAAGGGCGTATATTCCCTTCAGATGAGATATGACAAAACACGGGCTCATTATTTTGAAGACTTATGCATTTGAATTTTGCAGTGTCTTTGTCTTGTTTCTGTTGATAGAAAGAAAGGTTTCTCACTAAATCTCCGACTCTGTCGTTAAAGCTTGCAGGGGCATTGTTCGTAGAGGTCCATCATAATGTCCATTCAACAGCCTCGTTTGTTATATATTATATAAAAATAACAGTCACCAATGTACGGGGGTTACGTATCTGACGCACGAATTTTCAATAAAACATGCTACCTAATGCTGTTTATCATTACTAGATATCGCTGAAAATATCAATGACGTCATGCATCATGGACACTAACCCGTGGGTAAAAGTCTATCAAGAGTTTTTCGTAAAAAATGATTTATGATTCCGAAAATCCCGCATGACGCCCGTCTTGCGACGCCACTTAGGCACGTCAGCATATTATGAAATCAAACCAAAGGCTTCGCTGTTGTGTGATTGTTGGGGTACTTTTCTACACTTTTAAAGGGAACGGCAAGACATTAGGTTGGTTTCCTTGCCTTTCAACCATAATGTTTGAAATAGAATTAGTAAACAAACCAAAACATAATATTGGGAGGGGGGGGGGATTTCGGGGCATATTGCCCGTATAATATTTGCTAGATGAGTGTTTTTATAGTGAAATTTAGAATATTTCAAAAATAATTTCTCCTTTTTTTAATATTTCAAAAGCACATGATATTAGTATCAAAATCTTGAGTATCAAAAATTAGTATCAAAACACACGTTCGTAATCTTAAAGCTTTAGTGAGAAGTGGTAGTAGGGAAGTTGCGCGTTCAATATCGCCACAAAGCCGGTGTTTCCAACATGACACCATCCGAACGCCATTCGCGATATAAGGGGAGCGTGACACCATGTCGATACTGTAGCCAGTTGGTACTACAGCCGTAGTCCGTGCTTACTCACATGAAACATCAACAGCTTTTAATGAATCGATGGGGCTAGCTGGGGCACCATTCGAGCGCACGGGGGACGTAGCGATGGTATCGCACAGGACAGAAATAATAGGTCAAGTTATTTCTTTACTCTATAAGACCTTTTGGCTTGCAGTCACAAATGAATTAACTGAATATTTCATAATGCAATGTCGTAATAGTAGCGTTGTCTACTTGTAAATGTACTGCTGAGTACGATATTTTAAACATAATTTAGACGGGTGAAAACTGATTTCCAAGATTTGTAATAAAAGGCAAATTGCTGAAATAAATTTCTGGCTCATTTCTTCCAAGTTGGCCCATATTTTTACGGAGTGGAGTTATAAAGGAGTATTTGGATTGTGTGATATTTGTTATTTTGTTTTGTGCGCGCACAAACTTCCTTTACCGGACAAGTTATAACAGGATTTTTTGAGATGATATTGATTCTGTCGACACCTTTCTTGTCTTTTTCATTAAGTACACAGACTAATTCCGATGACACTCAGAACCCAGACTTTATTCAATGTCGCCGTGTTATGACATTAATAATGCTGTCAACACGTGATAATATTGGGCGGTGTTCCAAACAAACATTCCACACGTGTTTGTGGGATGTGCTAGTGGTTTTTTTCGCGCGCAAATCTCGCCCCCGATTGATTACTCGCGACAAATTGACGGCCCCAAACTGCCGGGAAAAAAGACTGGGCAGGCGAGGAGATTCACTCTGTTAGCCTTTACTCCCCGTGTGTCGCCGCAGCGCTCGCTGTTCGTCCACGCATGCCTGCCAACTCATTTGTCGGTTTGGTAATCAAGTGACGAAGCGATGTCACCTGACTTTCCCGGCTGTTAATTCGCGCGCTAACCGTGCGGACGCGGGATATAAGGAAACAAAGAAAGAGGAAAAACTAGAGATGTAATGATGGATCTTGCACAGGCCCCCCGGGGTGTGCCAGTGACGTGACCCTTGTAATTCATTGATTTACGCGGCAGAGGAGATCCGAAGACGAGCGTCAGATTAGATTTCTTTCCTGCTGAAGGTTTACGGGAGGTAAATGAAAACCCTCGCCCTCTCGTTTGGGCCGCAGTGGCCGGCGGGGACGCCTCAGGTCTACAAGGGAGGGGGGAGGGATGGGGGAGGGGGGGGGGGGGGGGGGGGGCTGTCGGGGCTGGCTACGGATGCCAGCATGCCTAGTCCATTATAGCATTGGTATTCATAGGACTAGTCAGTACAATGTACTGTCGGCATTAAAAACACTCTCTTTAATTTTCTGGAATCTGTTTTCGCTGGACGACCCGAGGTCGTTAAGAAACCTGATAGACTATAGTTGTATAGAATAGGCGGTAATAATCCAAAAGTACCTGTTGTGGCCTCAACGTTTTGAGCGGAAGTTACAAGTCGTCAACCTTATAACAAAAAATATACGAAAAACTTCGAACTAGTGTTCAATAACAAAGTCTCGGAGTTCAGCATGGATTTGGTCCACGATAACATCGTACCAAAATAGAATTTGATTTTTTTTCCCAGAAAAGTACCAATTCACCCGGACGAATTACACAAATAAAATCAGAAAATAGAGTGCGTTAATTTCACCGCGACCACAGCATGAAGGTCGTGCATTGATCGAGTCCGCAGCCAGAGTCTCAATAATGGCGAATATTGCACTACGTGCGCGTGGTCCCACGACATGTGTTGACAATTAGTTGGTTAAAATAGTTGGTTAAAATGTTAACCAACAATGTGTACATTTCACAAATTTGACCAATTTGGGGTACATTTTACCCAACGTTGGGCAAAATCTTGTACAAATGTTTAAATCAACGGTTGCGTTGTATACCTGGTAACCAACGGTTGATGAAAATGAGTAAATTTACCCATTTACCCATTGGTTACATTAAGGTTAAATTTAATCAACGTTGGGTAAAATAACTCATGTTTACCAACCGTTGGTTACTGTGAACCACACAACAGTTAGTTAAAGAAAACAATAGTTAAAGACTTTGCCTAACGTTGGGTAAAATGTACCCAACAATGGTAAAATTGAAAAAAACAAAAAACATTGGGGCATGGTTAAAGTTGTTACCAACTTTTTAACCAACCCAATTTGATTACATGTTTTGAGAGTGAATAACACAGTGAAACAAATTAGAAAAAGTAACTTTAGCGGTACAAAATAAGTGTGAATAATTATCTAAATCAACAGAACTAGCAAGCATGTTTTTATTCCTTTTTATATGTTAATGAACGACGTTTTCCAACTTAATATGACAATTATATGATGAGGATGCGAATTTATATATGCGATTGTAACTAAAATGGCGTGAATATGGCTTTAAAATTATGTAAAAGGTGTCAGTAAATATTCAATCATTCTGCGACCGTATAGTCTATTTGAAATGACATTCACCAACCTGCCTGTCATTAAATTGATTGCGATTGTAACTTTAAAATGACATTTCTTGAAAAAAAGAAAATTTAAAGTTATTATTAAGTTCCACAAAATTCGCGTCGGTGTCAGTAAATATTTGATTATTCTGCCATCGTCCGCAAATTAACATTTTTCATTCAAATCATCGCCACACATACAACAATTCAGGCGGCCGAGCTTTAAAGATTACGGGGGAAAGCTTTGAAGGCGAGTGGAAATATTCATATCCCCTCATGCCAGTCCAGGGGGAGGGCTGTCAGAATCAGTGAGCGCTGCAGAAGCTTTCCACCGTGAAAAGTGCCGATTAGCGGGCGAAAGAAACAGAGAAATACCTCGGTCGCTAGTACCGCGCGGGGAACACCGCGCTGTCCCGCCGAACCAACGTCCGGTCCTCTGACTCAAATTCGTCATTGTGTCTGTATATTTAGCTGTTCTCTTGTTTGGTGAAGGGCCGCTCTCATATGAATAATATCTACCTTCTTTGCTACCAGCTGTACAGTGTTAAGGCAGGAGTCTTTAGTCTGGTGGTCGCCACCGGCTATTTTATGCGTTCGGCACCAAGCCACCAGACCACATGCGGCAAAAGAAGCGACAATGGCGGGACACTGTAAAGACAAGTTGGACGGAGGGCAATTTCTCTTCCTTTTGTTTTTCCCCCGAGTGGCGCACTTGAAATACGAATATGACGGAATCACAACCTAGCGGCGATGGCCGCGGTTATTAACTTGTCGCCTTTGAAGTCGAAACCCTATAAATCTGCTCATTTCCATTTTCGGACCGCGATGAAAATTGCATTGAGAGCCTGCGCGGGCCGTGAATTCTCAATGACAATTTATGGGCAAAAAGCGCCTTGCCGAGACGCGAAGCGTCACTTCCCTGTGTCATATATTATGTGTTATTTCGTGTTTTTGTGTTGTTGTGTCAAAGATATGTCAACCATTTCTTTTCATTACAGATTTTTCCCAGAAAGACTTGGATGTATACTAAACAAACGGAGAACCTGCGTATTAATTCACATATTGTAACACCAATAACGTCTCTACCAGTTGTCTTATTTTGTTAAATTTTAGACATTCTGAATACAGTATTTCCACATTAATCCTAATTATTCTGTCGGCCTACAGGACGTATATCCTAGAACACCACTACAATCTATTTTGGTTAACATGTTTTGTACATAATTCAACCTTCTCGTGAACAAAGCATACGAGACCACACAAAACGAATGCATGATTGCAATGACCTCTCAACGTGTAGTTGATGACAATTAATGTTTAACCTTTTGGCTTCTCTGTCAAGTCACACGTCTGTCTGTTTGTCGGGCCGTCTGTCTGTCCCCCTCCCCCTTTCCCAAATTTTAATTCCGAAATCCGGTTCCCCTAGATCAGATTCAAAACAAAAATGGGTCTCTCACGAACTACACGGCAATTTGTTGTTTCGGTCTGGGCGGGCTTTGCGATTTTGACAGCAAAACCACAAGCGAGCGCGTGGTTGTCACTGTGAGAGAGTCCTTCATTGACGATGCACGTATCTGACCGATTGGTAACGATACGATTATCGTGAGGCGAACGGGGTACCCAATGGCAGGCCGTATATCGCGGCCCGCTGCCCCGCCGCCTACTCGCTCATTCATTCATTCATTCATTCAGTCAGTCAGTCAGTCACGATCGCTTACACATACGGAATCAGTTCTGCGAGATCTTAAAAGGGGCGTGTTTTCCAGTCGCCGCTTCGACAGGGGACCACGGTGAAGGAGAGAGACAGACATACAGAGAGGACAAGCAGGATGAATGACCAGTGTTAAATATTCCGTCGCCGGCTGCATTTCAACAACAATTTATCTTGTGACTTGCACTTAGGCTGTGCGTCCTTAGGTCGTGCGTATATACGTTACGTGTCGAGAGTCAGTCATCATCAACCAACATGGAAATCTCGAGACAATTTTACTACTATCCTCCTTGAATGCACTGTAAGAAATTCACGCATATTGAACTGTGTTTTATTTCTGTCTCTGCGGCATGATGGTGTCTTGGGCGACACGTGAGGACATGTTGTAATGCGCTTCATGAGGTCGAGGAGGTTGGCATGGCAGTGTGTTGTAGGAACGTCATCATAGTCCACAGATTCCCAACGTATGCTCATCATTCTGTGAATGAGATTACGAAAAGGTGGGGATTGTCCCCAAGTTTCTGACCTTCCCCCGCCCCACCTGGCATTACTTCATTAACCTCCCTCATTCTGCAAACGTCATCACCACAGCCGCCATTATAGCCACCGAGCCGTACCGCCGAGTCAGCGCACTGATCGCCCACCACATTATGCCCCGCTTACAGGTGAGAGTGTATTGTTTTTTTCTCTTCTACGTTCCTGTTGCTTATAATGTGTCCCCCGTGTTTTAGCGGACATGCCGTGTCGCGCTCGCTCCCTGTTCAGCCCCGCGTCTTACTCCCCGTCTTCGCTTCTCGTCTTGTTTGTCTCTCTCACTTTCTTCCTTCTCACCTTCAGATAACCGGACCGTCTCACCTAGCACGTACGCCGGTCAGCCGAGGGGGCTAACCCCTCTTTTCTTTCCTACTATACTCTCTCCTTTCCGCTCTGTCTCTTTTTTTCTCTTGACAGGCGCATAATTTTTTTCGCATCCGTCGGGGGAAACATATTTTCCGATCGATACGCAACTGCAGTGCCACCTACAGGTTAAGCACGTGCCAGTTCCAATGAGCCATATGGACAGACAAGCCATAAAGATTTCATCGCGTAGGAATACATCCAGTGCGTCTTTAAAAACAAAAGGTAAGTTCCTCCCCAATTTTGTTAAATTGTTATCTTATAGTTTTGATGGGCCAGCAAAAGATGTTAATACCGCCTATACAATTAATGTTATGCTCGCCCGTGGGGCGCCATTGCTTCAATTCTTTTAATGTGTGTGTAATGAATACACATGAAGCCTTAATGCACCGCGGAGACCCGGCGTTCATTCTTCAAATTATTCTGCCATATATCCTCGTAATAAACCCTCTAGCCATTAGGCATATAAAATGACGTCTTTCCCTGTGGAAATGCACAATGCCAGTGACTGAGAGAGAACTGAAGAGACAATTACACACATGGCACGCAGTATTCACCATCGCGCTAATTATTATGGCCGGTCGTGAGTTTCCAATAGGGGAAAGAGCATCACATGCTGACAATAATGAATTCAGACTATCAGTCGGAAGAGGCGCTCTTCAGAAACCGACTGCTTCTCCATAATGGGAGAAAAAAAACCTCTCGTATATATGAATCACCCAAAGCGGGTAGTTCATATATACATGAACTGTCGGTGTATATAGGCAGGAATTGGGTCGCCTACCATACCTGACCTGAGCTGAGCTGTGCGCGCTCCCCAAGACTGTTTGCTGATCGTCAGTAAAGACAACTAGGATCCGGACGAGCGAGTGAGTTGAGATTGATTTGAACTCCTATCCAAACCCTGCTGATGATGTTGACAAGAGGGTCTCCATCAGCTCTCCTCTAGTCGTCGCCTACCCGCGACCCACTACAGATCCCTTGATTACGGGTATTCTCGGGTTAATAATACAGTTAATTGATGTTATTGCTTGAGAATACACGTAGTGAAGGGTTCCAACGTCGACTGTGGCTCTCAACCCATCTACCTTTAATGTCGACACCGTGAGTGCGCGCCTAGCTTCATCTTCCCCAAAACGGCTTCCGGACATTCTACATGGAACATATGGAGCGTGTTTCCATGGCTTAGAGGTAAGTTATACGCACAATCAATAACATATAAACCAGCGGAAGTTTACCAGTAATTTACCGTGCATTATCAATTATAATAATGGACTTGTTTCACCAACTTTAAACCGTGAAACATTCATGGTAAAACCCGTGTGTTTACCTTACCTGTTGACGATCGTTTGTCAACGTCTGTTTTACGGTTGTTTATGTTAGTTAGTTTTAGATTAACTTATTTTGTAGAGACCTTTAACCTTTTAATTTACAGGTGTTACTGCTGTTTATAATAAACTGTTGCTGAAACTCTGCTAAATTTAGCGGGTTGGTTTGTTTCACTGCTTCTATCAACGTGCACTGTAGAACGGACGTATTTTGATATTTATTTCATGCGGAAAATGTGCTTCAATTTCTGTTTGTCATTTTGTTCAAAGTGTTAATTTCTTAAGGGCGTTGGTGAAATTCTTTCCAGTTTCTTGCTTTTTAGTTAATTTTGCTTAAACACCAAATTGGTGTATTAGGTTTACTTTTTTTTGGTCTTAATCTGTTAATGTTAATGTTAATGTAAAATCAAAATGCATATTTGAGAGTAAAACAAGTGTTTTTTTATGTAGCTTTTAAGTTCAAAAGAAGATAGAGTGATCGACCAGAATTCAATGTAAGCGCGGGACATTAATTATGCAATGTATCCAGCACATTGGATTGAATTTGTATTGGGATTTTAATTATTTAGTTCTCGGTGGACCTGCGTCATTGGAGTGCAAAATAAACGCAACAAAAACCACACAAAGTGTCTTTGACCAAAGAAAGATTACCAATCCATGGAAAAATGGGTTCTATTTTTCCACTTTCATATGTATTTTTTGTCCAGTAATTTTATTTACTATATTCCACCAAATTATAATCTAATGTTTATAGTGAAACGGGAAACTGAAATCAAATTAAATCGAATCAAGTGATAAAAAATCTCTCCGATAAATACTTACTTTGGCAAACGAGTGATCATGTGTGTGTTTTCTGTTGTTCTGATATATGTGACCCACTCCACAATAATGGGTATTATGTCACAAAATAGTGAAATTGAGTTATATACATGGTTGGAAAGCCCACAGCGTAAGCTTCCAGTTGGTATATAATAGAGCTCCATAGCTACTTCCGTTATTCCGTTCTGGAGTTATGACATGTTTGCTTTTGATTACTTCCTTGGAGTTTAAATTACACAACTGAGAAAACAGGCTTTGAAAAAGCCGGCTTTGTTGTAGAACAACAGAACGATGAACACAAAATGGGCGTGTTTTCCACTTTAATCATCAAAATCAACATTTCTTTGTTCAACGTTGAGTAGTCCATTACATGATAGTGCACAGCGCGACTATATACAGGGTGTCCCTGAAAAGTTTTCTGGTAATTTACTAAATTATTCAAATAATTTTTTTCAAAAATGTACACATCATTGGAAATTTAGTTTTCTCTTCTTTTATATGACACCATAAATCACAATATAAGAGTCACGCATGACTAAACAGGAATAATTTATTTGTTCAAGGCAAATAAGGAAACAGTTACACAAATCAAGTTGTTTTAGAATTCTTCTATTCAATTCCTTTCACTTATACCTTTTTGTTGATATTTTCTGATGTTTTTCCAAATTGTGGACTTCGCGGGAACGTCACGGTCAGGAAAATGCTGCTGGAAATCCGCAGCAATTTGCTGTAGGCTTCCAGAGCGAGGCCATTGAGTGACGGGAAACACTCTTTGCTCCGTTGTGAGCTGCGTGGTCAGGCATTTCCTGTCTTTTAAAACTCCGTACACTTATATCGAACAATTGGGTTTCTGACATTGCCACTTCAGATTGTCTGCAATCGGTCATGCGTGAGTCATGATGAAAGAAGAAAAAAATAGCTTTCCAAAGATGTGTTCATTTTTTGGAGAAAATATTTGAATTATTAAGTAATTTACCTGAAAACTTGGTTTTCCCTTTTTCAGGGACACTCGTGGGAACAATTAAATGTCAGGTTATTAAAATGGATTGCGACAGACAAGAGATGATTACATCTGGTTCTTATTCTGAACCCGTGGAATTGCGCCATTTCATTTACAGTATGCGCTAATGAAAGTAATACAAGTTGTCAAACTATTAATTTCTCAAGTAAAAAAATTGTTACCTATGATTGTCTCGTTCTTTGATCGCGCCAACTGCCACTTTCAATTTTATTTTGGATTTGTTTGCGCGGCATTGACACTGGATAACCGCGTGCGCATGTGAAGCGCCGTGTTCTTTTAATCAGACTGAGTAAATACTGCTCGTTTGCCTACAGTCGCGAAGTCAACTTAGCAATTCACCACCATACACTCGGTAGGAGCAGAGTACAGCAATGGTCACACCGGTGCAGGTTCGTCACCGCGGCACGGAGTTTGTTCTGAGCTTGCTCAGGGAGTTTAGACACAGGGAGAGAGTCTACAATCTCCAGATTGTTACAGACAGATAAGGGTTTAATGGAACTCCTTCAGATCGTACATGGAGAGAGCAAGATAAAACAGTAAAAGAAAATAAAGAGAGGGGAAGAAGAGGGAAGGAAGCAGAGTGGTGCCTTTTTACTTTATGTCGTGCCGCAAATAATAATGGTGATGGTGTTTTGAGACGTCCATCAGAGGCCGAGACAAGAGGGGACGGTATCCGCGGGCACTTCGGTCCCAACCGTCTAATTTCCTCAGCTTTATCCTATACCTTAATCGCAACACTGCAGGCGCGTCTATCTCTACCACGAGGGTCAAATGGTATACAGCCGAAATGTTTGCCTCGCGAGTGGCGCGGGTGTGAGTCTGGGTCGCGGGCTTAAAGTGCCCCACTACTACTACTAGTACAACTACTACTACTACTACTACTACTAGTAGTGGTACAACTACTACTACTGCTACTACTACTACTTGAAAATCGTCTTTCCAATGTCCAAATCTTGCAAATCAAGCGCAAACATGCAAGGAGGCATTTTAACAGTATTTATAGCATGTTAGCACCCCGAGTACAGCATCATTCACAAACAACATATTATTTTGGCCACGCACGTCAATCTGCTGAGTAGATTATTTGAACGAGGAATACGTTCGCGAGAATCCAATCAGAAATGACTTTGCAGGTCAAAGGTCAAGACTCTATTTATCGAGTGTCACGTGGGACGTAATCACGCGATTGGCTAAGACTTTAACAAACACCTGTCGCACTGAGCACCCAAGTCGGGTTATTTCTTGAGTTTCAATTTGAGAAACCATTACAATAAAAACCACCTGTTATCAAGAATAGCAGCGAAAGTTGTTATCTCTGTATAATCAAGCCTCCTCTTTGTTCGAAAATATAATAATGTTTGCAACAAGGTGTTTTACAGTAGTCCTTTAACTGAAAACTGTAACTTGATATGTCCCCATATAGGAAGGTACAAATTGATGAGCGTGTGTTTACGAAAACGTGCACCAATGCAAAATGCCTTTGAAATACCAAGTACGCCATCAAGACAGATGATTGCGCTGCGGTTTAATATTTTACCGAAAATGGATTTGACAAGTCGCGCGCGTTGCGTGCGACCATATAACCATCACGTAGTGTTAATCCCTTCATTATGCATCAACGTGCCATCAATCAGTGTACAAGGAAAAAAAATCTTGCACAAGAAACAAAATGCTGTGCGTGTTGTACCGATTCCCAGTAATGTGTCGATCACAGGAGGTGAAGCATCGGGCGCCTTGCTCGGGGCATGTACCGAAACAGCCGCTTCGTTTCTCTTTATATCCGAAGACACCAACTATGAATTTTTCATGCGGCGCTAATTACTAGTAGCCGAGCGGCGTGCGGAGTTAGAAGCCGGAATCAGTGCTATACCCTACGGCTATCGGGTGTATATTCTTTCACAGTCTGTCTCTCCCCGTCTCTTTCTCTCCCCGTCTCTCTCTCTCCCTAGCTACCTGGTGGCTCTCCAACTATCTCCATCCCCTCGTAACTCTCAAGATTGCCAAGTTTCTTTCTCGCCTTGTATGCAAAAACGCCAGCTTTATATCCCCCTATCTGCCTAATCTGGGATTTCTTGGGCATCTGCGCGCCTCCATATTGAGTCCCTTAAGTTCCATTGTCAAGTTGGATGCCGAGTGTGTCCCGATATTCCTCGTCTTCAACGTGAAGTGGCCAGCCAGAGCCAAGATGCTCCACACAGAATAAGACAAAAATGCTTCATCCTCCAAGGGCCCGGACTGAGCTTTGTATAAAATGTTGATGATATTCTCGGTAGAAAGTGCATGTTGAGTCACGGGGGAATGGCAGGGGAATTTTGAATACGAAATGCGACATTTTATAATGGCTATGGTTTTTTGATGTATAGGTACGAGGAGTAGTTGTAGGCTTTCAATCAAATCAGGATGCTTTTCTAATCAGAAATAAATCAAATTAATAGGTATAGCATGAATAAAGAAAATATTGATGGTTTGTATTGAACAGAATCAGGAAGCTAGGCTTCGACGAAAATACAATGTGACGGCGACCAACTATATGTACATGTATATTTCAGCTGGAAAAAAATGCTTATCGCGAGACGCGATCGAAATGAAAATCTTTAATTTCTTTTTTATTCTAACGGTTATTAACTTAAAAAAACTGTTTGAAAATACACATTCTCTTCCGCATCCAATGGCACGAGGACGTATACGTTTTGTCAAAATTGTCTTCAAATTCTGCTTCCGAATTAGAAGCAGTTGGTAGAACCAAGCCAGCAGAATGCACCTCGTTATAACTACTCCAAACTGAACGGAAATGCAGGATTTCATGACGAGTCAAGCACACAAAATGAACGAATTTATGTTTTATTTCTTGCCGTCATTATCCTGTGCTCTTCCTCGCAATTAATACCAATCTACTACTTCATTCAATTATGCGCCTTGAATAGCGAGATTGGGATGAATATGACACGATCAGAACGAAAGAAACAAACGTAGGGCGACTTGCTTTACAAACATTTACACAAATCGACATAGTTTTCGTGTTTGTATTTTTGAAGATGTCACTTTGTAATAGCGTTTCGGCAATATTCTGTGCAACTTGCGGGATTCGTTTCATTTCGAGATGTTAATTGTGTATGTTAGGTACGAATATCTGGCGTGTCGGATTGAAAGACGGTCCAACCATTTCAACATAACTGAAATATAAAAACGCTGGCCGGTAATTATTTGTTATCGTTCGAATGTGCGGCGCAGGCACGTTCGAATAATACTGTTAAGAGGGATTGAACAAAAGTCTTTGTTTCCAAAAGGGGTTCACGTAAACATCATTTACACATTGTTCTTTTTCTTCAAGATGCGAGCATAAAATACATAACGTGAGTTTATTGTTGGTGTGTTTGAAATAATTGCAAGCAAACTACCAGTTTCGTTAATTTATTACAACAATTAGGTAATAGTTACCAAAAGTGCCCGATACCTTCCATGTAAATGGATTCTTATTGCTTCAACACGAGGAAGAGGGCAAATATATCCGATACGGTGGCAATCGGGGGGGGGGGGGGGTCTTTTAAACAAAAACAAAGCCTGTGATTCTTTAGCATATGTGATAAATTATTATGATGTCTGAAATTCATTGACTGGCGACGTGGTTGATAAATCAGTGATTTATGGGCAGGCTCGCATGGAGACAGTCACGCTTGGAAATCACTGTAAAAGCGACGAGAGGGGAAAACATTACTAGGGCGCCATAGCGTGCAGTCGCCTGATCGTGACCATAGGAGGTCAATAATATTCCGACATATCACGGCAGTCACGTAGGAAGGATGCGCTATACGCATCTCATAAATCAAAATATATATATAGGCCTATATTATTATTATTATTTTTTTTTTTTTTTTTTTTTTGGGGGGGGGGGGATTTTCCAGATGACTGAGTTGTGTATTCTCGATCAATATCCTTCATAATTTCGGTATATAGGAACTCATTTCCTTCGCTTTCTGGACGTTTTTCGATCTGCATAGCAGCGAAAGTATCGGCTTTGTGGGATTTTTTACACCGAATCAAGGTCGTCTTTCTTATGAAATGACTCAGGTTTGCTGATTGTCTTGCTTTTGTTGACTGCGCGCGTTTTTCGTTCTGGAAGTTAATTTACATTTCGAAGCAGAGAAATATGCAAAATATGCAACATCTGAAATGGCGCCAATCGCTATTGACAGGGACCACAATTTCGGTGTTTAATGCATCGGATTTCATCGTGGATCGTAAAAACAAAAACACCGGTAGTTTCAACGTGCGGTTTGTTTGTTTTCTTAGCTGTATTGAGCCCTAATGATTTAGTTTAAGTTCGTTTGTATACTAAGAGTTTATCACAATTTTTAACTTGCCCATTTGTTATTAATTTTGTGACTATCAGGATACGAATTTGTTCGTATACTATAAACTCTTTCAAACGATTCGTGTCCTTTTAATTTATCCTAGTATACAGCTTTTTGTGTTTATTGCTTTCTTCAAATTTAAAACATCTTGCGAAGACTGGAGCATGATCTGAATAAAAGAATAACAAACCATTGAGTATTATACACAGCAATGAATTATGATTGAACTCAAAAAAGGAAACCATTGTAATTTTCATCTACCTCTTTCCCCGCTCAAATCAAAATTCCGTTTGTTTGTTTTTTTTCCTTGCGCGGGTTTCGGATGTCATCAGATCCAGCAATAATGACGTATGGGGATTGCTATACCGTTCTCCATGAGTATATAATGCGTCATTCGGCCCACATTTATAGAAGCTAGACCGGTAGGGCAAATTGCTTTTTGTCGCTTCGGATAAACACGACGGGCAATTGTCCGACCAGCAGCTGACCTGTTTAAAGCCTCGTCATTATACGAATCCTCAATCCACCTGTTCTTGTTTCTTTCAATTAGAGAACAGGCGGACAATGGCGTAAGAAAGATATTTTAATTAAAAATAGAAAGTAGAAAATACACATTTTGACATCATGTTTTATGGTTTCAAAGGCCTGTCATATTTTCATTAGTTATTTTTACAGATTGCAGTAATTATCTTAATTTCTTCTTATTCATTCGTACTGATTTTGTATTCGTATATAACCGATCAATTCTAAAATTCACTCAATTTTAGTTATCGTCGCATTCTTCCAACTGAATGTTGTTATATTGTCAAATGATTTTGAAAAAAATAATTGGTGGTGACCTAATAACAGAAACATTCACTTGTTGTTGTTGCGCTTTCCATCAACCCTGCATATTTGTGTGCCGCCTCATGTTTGTTTCTTATACCACTGTTATTTTGCATCGGAAGATCTTGTTAAAATCGAAACCATGCCCTCTCAGTTTTCTGATTGGCATTTTCAAATCAATCCAAACATTAAGTATTTAATAGCAGCGAATTTAATTCATTAACAAAAATGGGTAAGTTGAGATGCATGAAAATGAAACCATAAATTCACGAAGCTTTTATAGTTCCATCAGATATTTCATTTTTTTTTCTAGCCCGTGCGATTCATCTAAAGTCACGACACAAAAACCCAAAGGACTGGCGAGCACTTCCCACTAAAACCGTCGGTAATGTTACAAGATAATTAGCCGACCGTGATTTCATTACACCATTCAACCAGCGCAGTGATTTGTCGTTCTCGGATGTGCTTTTGTGCCGATGTTGTAAACGAACCTCTATCAGCCCCCCCCCCCCCCCCCCCCCCCTTCAATCCACACGGAGCGGAAAAGAGGAAAATGCGAAATTGACAATGGATTCTGGTTTAAGATTATGAGGTATTGGTGTCATAATACGGCGTGAAATGCGACGCTGGGGTTTCTCGAGTTATCTTTCTATTTCGGAGGGAAAAAAACGAGGATTTAGACTGATGTAGAGATTAGTAATAGAATAGGAAATCGAATAGGAAAGCACACTGAATCACGACCTGTCTGAAATAATCTCGGAAAATCCGTCCAACCGACATGCAAGTTCTGACCAACGAGTCGACGACGTTATCAAATTACACGAAATTATTAATATTTTTGGCATAGTAACATTATCTGCGGAGTGCGGTTACCTGAGCTGCGCGCTTAATTTGACTTTAATATTCCTGACGAAGACCTCGAGTCGTTTGTGTCGCTATACGTCCTGATTTAATTTCCCCACGAGTAATTGTGCTCCCGAGATTATAATAATCTATGTTCCTTGAAAAAAAACAAATTTACTGGGTTTTATCTTCTTCTTTTTTAGACAATGAAAATGAACTCTTGGTATTTCTTGGCCATTCCTGGATATTAAATTTAGCTTGTTTATAGTTTTTATTTTTACCGAAATATGTGAAACTCAATATCAGGTTATAATGTGCGGAGATTCGTGACTGTGACATCTGCAGAATACAAATTATGTTAATTTGGCGCTGGCTGCATTTTTCTAGTTCTGGCTATTTCTCTATGATTCGAATGAATTATGTTAATGTCGAGGTAGAAAATTATGATTATTTAAGCACATATTTAACCACTGTTTTCCCAAAGAAAGTCGATATGATTTTTGTCATTCGCAACTCGCCTCACATTACATATTGTATTTTGGTATACAAATAAAATCATCAAATTTTCAAAAACAAAGGGCTTTCAATTAAATCAAAACTGTTATGTTTAAAACCAAACGTATAGCTTTACATAATACAATGCTGTAGTTTGTACATCTTGGTACCCACACTTCACTAGCATTAAAACGTTCTGATCCATCATGGCATGGCATGGTTTAATCTGTCATAAAATAGGTAATGGGTACGCCACTAGTGTGCACAGGTTTCAATGATAGGAAACATAAGGCAGGACGGCATTTAATACGTCACCCGATGAAAACATCGGTTGCTATTTCACCGGTTGCTATTCGTTTACCATTCAGTACCCGAGGCTCTAGAACCATTCAGTTTTATGTAAATGGGTCTGGGGATGAGACAAGGCACCTTCAGAAGTTCACGTGTGTACGAACTCGCCTATACAGCTGAAAGCGCCAACATCACCGACAGTATTTGGCCAAAAAAACGAAGGTGGGAACGAGTCGCATAAGTGAAAATTGCCTCAGCCAAAAAAAGGAAAAGTCAACACTATCCGATTACACGCAGTGTATCCGTGATGTATCATCTGATCATGTTACGTATAGGGAAGGGAAAATGTGCTGTTATCAAAATACACTTAGGTGTGGAATTAAGCTCGCCACGTACTACGAACACCAGGCGATGGCCCAGTAAAAACAACACGATGGCCTGGTTTATAATAGACATGGAAAGGTTTGTAGATTACGTTTATGAACCGACACGTGAATTGTGCCAGGGTGTTGCCGATGGGGTACTGTGTCGCACTGAATTATTATATCTAAACTGAGAGCAACAACAATTGGTTTTCTTGTAAAGTGATTTTTTTGTAGATCATGTTCCATTCTCTTAATTATCACCATTGGTAATTACTTGAATTATCATGAGTGGGTAGATTTGTAGTGTTGTATTTTATAGTAAATATCATTTAACTGACCTGTCCGGGGTTTTACAATCATGAATGCCAAGAAAAGCACGAAAAACGGCGTTCGTTTTTAACCGGCGTCAAGCAGTTATTCTTATGATATTTTTGTTTTTTTCGCGATTGCCGGCCGGCTATCGCGAATTTGTCTTTATAAAATTTAATTTTTCGGAATAATTACAGGATATCTAGCGGAATCGTTTTGCTGGATGCCTAGAATCATTATTTACTTTTAAATGAGTAAGATATTTTTTAATAATTCGGTAGTACATTTTTATCGATATCTTCAAATGGTGTATCCTACCTTTATAGCAACTCAAAGGGTAGGTATTCGTTTGTCGTTACACTAAGTGCTCAGCAAGGTATCATTTGCAACTAAACCTTCATAATTATTATTGGAAGGACAACATTCAAGAAGGTTCATTTGGAGGAAACTGACACGAACATGGACTGGCAAGTGCAAAACATTTGCTAATCGCGATCGCGAAAAAAACAAAGATAACATAACTGCTCGACGCCAGTCGAAAACAATCGCTGTTTTTCGTGCTTTTCTCGGCATCCATGGTTGTAAAACTTCGGACAGGTCAGTTAAACGATATTATCTATAACATACAACCCCCCAAATCTACCCATTCATGATAATTCAAGCAATTACCAATGGTGTATCTTTAAGAGGAAATGTAACCAGAAATATGCGTCAGCTCGACTATTTATTCGCTTCGACACACAGTCTTTAAATTACATTGATTGTCCATCAAGACATCCAGTCAGATATTTACAATTCTCTCCGAGTTTGCCGTTGATGTTCATTTTACCATTTCCTTGGCTGAAAGAACCTTGTATTTGTTTTTTTTAACCGACTGGAAATTTAGCGTTACACAACATCAACCATTACGTGCAGTGGCCGTGTAACTTATCCAACGGAGCCAATTTCTATTCCTCCGGGGACGAATTAATGTAGTTGTATTGTTGTATTGTTTTATATTTATAGCGAGGTTCAATGCACTAATTTTCAGGCTGGGTTTACAGTGATTTGATGAGTCGGCGAACAAATCGGTATTACACGCATGTTGCATTTTCATCATGCGATTATACGAAGAGGACACTTTGAAGTTTCGTTCGGTTCACAGGCAAAATGGCGTCCCTGCTAACTTCCTATACGTGCTTCGGGCGAGCATTCGTCACACGTTATTATAGGCCTGCGTTTCCAGCGCGCGATGTGAATGCTTATGGCAGCCCGGGCTATTACCCCTCGGGTTGTATTTCACCTGAATTCCCCTCGACTGGCTCCCCTCCCCGTCTGTCTATTCTTCTTCTCTCTTTCTCTGGACATTATTTACCCCCTGTCTATCGATCTCTTCACGCAGCCAGTATTGAAGTAATCCTTCAGAAAATACATACACTGCAAAGGAACGGTTGTTTGCTTTAATAATTTGCCTGGGTTTTTCTCCTCCGGAGCCGTACGGTGTTCTTTCTGCAGCGCCCGAACGAGCCCCGCGGAATAAGGGCAGGATATATGGAGATGGTTTGACAAAAGGTGGCGTGGCATCTCACAGTTTCATGTCCCGAGGGAAGTGCATGGGTGGCTTGTCATATTCTACTCCTCGTGCCTGCCGCCTAATGTACTCGCATTTAGCACGACCAACGCTCCTCCTTTCAACCATTGATTAAGACTTTTTCCCGCGTAGTAAATTGATCATTCAGTCTACGAAACACGGAAACGGTGCATGTCTCATCGATAGCTTCATCAGAAATCACAAGCAGCAGCATGAATTTCTGAATCCCGGAAATTCCTCGAATTATCTGGGAAGTATCCACGTTTTTGGCGGACACCGCAGAGCCTCACCGTGGTCGAGACCAGGGGAAGGGGAGCCGCTATCTTGGTTGCCATGGCCAGAGGCGCGCGCATGTCGGTCGAGACATGCGCAGTAGTAGTCTGATTGTAAATATATATTCGCGCGTTGTGCAACAAACTGTTTGCATAGGAATCTCAAAAGCTGGTTCTGGGGCTCCCCTAAGGTTGGTCCAGATATTGTTTACTGCCGAGAAGAGTATCGATTTTTATCTACAGAAAGGCGACCGCAGTTTTATTACACTTGGCAGAACAAAATTATGTATAACAGTGACAACGCGTTCAACTTGTAGAGTTTAAAATGCCATGTTTGTGTTCAAGGTGAATTGTACTTAAAGATTGGAAACTTTTGAGACTCTTGGTGGCAGTAGTGGCAGTCATATACTGGGCAACGCGCCCGCTTAACAAACAAATGAGCCTAAAATCTTTAATCAAATTTATCAAGATTGACAATGGATATTTGTAATCTACATTGCCTATGTTATAACATATGGAATTTGTTTTTAATCGATAAATGCTTCCATATAATTATTTGACTGGAACCCTTTAGCTGCGTACAAATTCCCTATACCGAGGGATAAATTTGCCCATAGTTGGCATTTTTTTAGTCGGGTGCCGCGCAAATCACGAAATTATCAAATAGTTTTGAATAAAACCTGGCGGTCTATGGGTTTATGTTTGTGGGAATACCCCTAATGTGTTTGCCGCCCCCGAGTGTCTGGATAGTTTCAAATTGTACAAAACCAAAACGAACTCTGTACGGCTTCATTTTGGGAAATCATACCAAGCAACTGCATTGATTAACCATGTGGGGTGTTTTTTCAGTCTTTTCCAGTTTTTGCCGATAGTCAAGAATTTGTTCGATGAATCGAGTACAGAAGACCAGACAGGCGTGTAGAATACAACGGAGCCATTCGTGAATGATAGAAACCAGCTTCGGTTGTGCCCCCGTCGCTCCAAAGTGGACTGCACTTTACATTCACTTTACATGTTCAAGTTCTTTCACAGCGTCAACCGCTCGGGTGCAGTTTAGTTGGGGGCGACACCCACAAGTGTTCGTATGGGACGAATCCACGGGAGTACATGACGAGGGAGTTAGCACCAAATGAGGCAATTAACATGCAATGACTGAAGGCTTCTTTCATCTTTTCTTGTCCCCTTCCGTTTTTTTATATTTTCGTCTCTCGCAACCAGCGTCACAATTAAACTATTCCTTTATTGCGGTATCACTGCGCGTGGTGGTTCGAGAGCGCAGGGGCGAAGCCCTGGCGCTATTAGGACGATCGTTTAGTATTTCACTGTGGACGCAGGAACTTTGTCCTACTCCTGATTCTGGAGGGTTAGACGAGGTCTTTATTCCAATCTTCTTTTCTCACCCTCTCACCTTCTCTCCTTCTCCAAGATGATGAGATGAGACTCTTCTCAACCAGTCGATTCTAAGTCCTCTACTCCTCATGGTACTGTCTCTACGCTCGCCGGCGCATCGCCTAGCCGGGGAATCTGATTAAAAGCCTGGCTAGCCGCCTCGCAATTTCCGCTCTGTTCTTCTCGATGGAAGTCAATGGGCATGTTTGCCTGCTATAAAACAAAACAAAGAAGAGTTGGACACGAGTGCCAGATCGGCATCGCGCTAGATGCCTGAATCATTTAAAGACAGACCCAGCACCGCTGTGAGATATTTGCCCTGGCCAGTGAGGTAAATGAGTACGCCCCCGTGAACTGCTCTCTCGCAATGGTTTGGGTCATTTGCGTATCCATGAGTCTTGTGTGCGTCACATGCGCTGTACGGTCTTTGAGGCACTTCGAGAATATGTTAATTGTCCAAATAGGTGTTTAGGGTATTACTTGACGAGCAATTCCTCGTAGAGCATCGGATCAAGAAGACACATTAATCTTGTCTTGTTTTGTAAGATTAATGACACCATCTACCTTGCACTTTGAAAATAAAGAGGGAATCATTCGTGTGGGGAATTATGGACATAATTTGCCCGTTATAGACGGTGATCAATAAGAATATGAAAAGCCAGTTACCTTCCCAGGGTCTAAACGAATGAGTAGACCTCGAGAACAAGGTTACGGCTGAGACAACATCACTTATTTTCTCCCATCCTGCCTCTATTTTTCCACGTCCCCAAATCACCACACGATTGGTACGAGGAAAGCACCCGTGTTTATCAAACGACATTGCACAGTACAAAAGAAAATAACGTCAAGTTGGAATAAACCGTCCAATCGACTCGGCAAAAGACGCGACGAGAAACGTCATTACCAAAACAACAGAGTTATCAGAACAAACCAAAGTGTTAGTAACGCTCCTCCAAACTCAAAGACGTTTCCTATAAGGAAATGGAAATCACGCATGTTGATCCTTAACTCCCTATCTTTTTACTATAGTAAAAAAAAAGGCGGGAATTCTGGCGTTTCGATCGTTTGGTCTTATGCTTATGTGGTGTGTAAAATAGCACTTAGGGTGAGGATTGGACAAGCGCTATAGAATGAGAATGAGTCATTTCAACTCTGATTGGTCAGCGAGGCGTTGCTAAGCAGTTGCAGCCTACTGTGATTGGTTAGTAATTCGCAATCGGGCGTCCATGATTTTTTTTAGGACCGTGAATGCGCATTAATGAGAACATTTGTTTATGGGATTCACTTGCGTGGGAACTTTCAGAAAGGCGTTGGCGTTTTGAGGTTTTGTATGGAGGGGGGGGGGGGGGGACCAAAGATTCTCTTTAAAAGGGGTCAGTTGTAAATGACGGATTAAAAGACTTGTTTATCTATGAGAAATGTAAGCACTAGTTTAACGCCTAGACGCAGAAAAGTATTAAACGGTCGTGTAAATAGCGTGAGAATGTACCAGACTACACCACAAGAGGAATATAGAAAGATGCAAATCAGTAAAATATTAATCGGCATCTTCCAAGCTTAGGCCTATACATATTAAATCACTTCGGTATTATGAGTTGAATATTTGATTATATACACCGAGGTATTCTACCGGCAGCTCTATAGGAGTTCAATTCTGACAGGACAGTGCCCCTCAATGTTGACGCAATCTGAGAAGTATTATTGCAGAATGGCGATGAAAGGAAATAGTTCTATTCAAATCCTACAGATGGGGAGATACAAGCGCAGGTCAAAGCAATGTGATCGTTGCTTTTATTATTGTACGCCATCATGATGGGGATTGATGGTTATTCGAGTCGTGCGCCAATACAATGCATCGAGCTCGACGAATCCTAGGTATAGGGTGATGGTTCAACGACCGCAGCTAGCCGTATGCGCAGATCCATTAGTGTCACAAGTATTTGAAAGATAGGTGTTCATGAGATGAACGTGTTTAAGAAGCAGTTAGCTGTGTGCCTATATAATGTGCCATCAATGTGAAGCTTATATTAAATCATCTGACGATACCATAATGTCTACAGTGCACTCGGGCCTCGTTCAAATCATTTTAACAAAACATGAAAGTTGGCTTTGCTTGCAGGTGCAAACAATAAATCCCCATGGACTACTGCTGTCAAGACTCGTACACTGTAAAAAAACAATCATAAAATAACAGGGTTTTTCACCTGTAAAAAAAACCATCGCCGTATTTTAGTTTAAAGGCCCCGCTCACTTTTGGGAATCTCGAAAACCATAAATGTTCACAGATTTACAAATAACTTACACGGTATAAACATGATGATGTTAGAAAACTTCCCATGAAATAGTTTTGCCTAAAATGCTATAGTCGTTGAGAAATGAGTAAAACAATTAGTTTTGGTCTCATGAGACGAGAATTAATCCGCTGATGCCGGTGAGAAATCGTTCATTTTTTCTTGGACATGAAATGACCAATGAATCTGAACCTTTCACGAGGGAATTTCATTACATTTCTTATATGGATTACTTTAATGGCCAAAAACCAATAAAATTACGGTACTGCGACCCTAGACAATATCACGCTTTCGTCGTTTTCATGTTTTAACGTTAATTTCAACAAAGAGGCAATATTGGGAGGCGTTCTATATATTTACAAGACCACTTTATCAAAATACAACATTCTGTGTAAATATACATCAACACCAACAAAGTGTTGTTTATTTACTAAGAATCTATACTCTTATCTTATCAGTAATCTCATTACGCAGCAACTGACCAATCAGAGCTGAGGAAATTTAAGTATAGGCCTATGTTAAACTCTGGTCTTTAGACCAAACGTACACTTTCCTAACCATTGGCCATTTACACAAGCTGATTAAAATTGGTTACCTAATCTGCGATTAGAAAGAACCAAATTCACTTTGATTGGAAAATTTGATTGGATATTTTTTTAGATGGTTTGAAATTAATTCACTCCCGGTCCTTGGATAATGTAGTTGATTCCCACGCATCACGCCATGGCGTGTGCATCACGCCATGGCGTGTGGTAATAGTAGACTGCACGTGTGTCAAGATCGAATTGCGTCTTCTGATATGTCGAACTTTGTCGGAAAAGAAAATATGGAGAACTGAGAAAAAAATCGATAATTGCAGAAGTATAATAGTGGCAATATGTTAGCATTATACACTGTGTGTCACGGCGTGGGTTTTGTAAAGTGCAAGGATTTTTTATATTCATTTTTTGCAATACTGCTCTATAGATGCTTTTGCATGCTGTTGCACTGCCCTTTTATTTATCGTAAAGTTTGCACTATATATTCCAGATTACCAATGGTCATAATTCGTCAGAGTTTTCACAAAGACACGAAATTCGCCACTCATCATCAAAATAAAGTTTCAAGATAATCGGGTTTTTAGTTGCTCGTTTATTGTACCCAAACTGCGCCAAGGCATAAGCCATTAAGACCTCTTCACCAATTATTACAACATGTACAACATCAACTCAAATTGAGGAGTCTCCCATCACAAGGCGCTAGTTAAGGACCACTTACGAGGAGGTCTATACAAACATGGGATAGAAGAGAGACAACTATTAGTTGTCTCTTAAAGAAATGAAAACAATACTTCAAGTAGATAAGTATTGACATTAAAGCTTGAAATGAGACGGATCTCAATGAAAAGGAAAGCAAGACGCGGGTAAGTAGTTATGTAGTGAGATAGTGCGTGGGAAGAAACTGAATAAACACCTACGCAGTATTCACAAAAACAAAAGCCACAATTTAGGAGTCTTTCTAGAACGAGAACATTATGTGATGTCCCCCTTTTTTTCTAAAGCTTGACACACAAAAACTCATCAAGGCACCAGCTCTATATCAACCATCGACCACGAACCACCGAGGTTCGAGGACCGACATCTTTTCATCTTGGTGATCGGGTTGCATGGAGGTCAGCCCGGCCTGGCTCCCGTTAAAGCGGGGCCGGATTAACGTCTGCCTGGCCCGGCACGGCCAGTCCATCGGTAAAATTTAAAGCGACGACAATGGGTCGGGGGAGTCTTAAGATGCTACAAATTCACCCACGAATGTGTAATCCTAGATTCGTCCGCGTACTTATCTAAAGGGCCTTCCTTATATGAAATATGTATAGACCCATACTGTAAGTCCTTGAATAATGAGTGATCTCATATTAAAAGGTTCTGTCTTCTCACATTTGCTTTTCAAACTATTGCAGTGACGCATATTCAAATAGCAAAGGTCCAACATTTCAATATGTTAATGCTTATAGGCCTATGTTACTAATTACATTTTACTGTTTAAAAATAAATGTCATTAATCTGTAAAACCATTTGCGATGATATTATTGTTAACGTGATATTTCAGATTATGTTTCGATTATGAAGAGTTCATTATTTATTCATTTTAAGGATTCAATTTCACAGATTGTATTCGGGTAATTCGAGTGTCGTGGGTTTTCTAGTCTGTCGATTTGTTTGGGGCTCAATATATGCCCATGTTAATCCAAAGCAACATTTACAAGTATTTGCATTAGTTTTTTCCCTGAATATGGTGAAAGTGGAAGGTGAACTCGAAGCTTGAAACAAGGCCTAGGCTTCGTAAAACGCCGGGGGGGGGGGGGGGGTATATACTGCAATAAACCGGTTCGAAAAGGTTCTTTCCAAATTTCAAATGGGAATACGATATAACCCTACCGGCAACATGACGCCTTTTTGGACGCAATCTATATACACACGAGTACAAAGAGTGTCATCTTTTGTGGCTTATAAGTAAAGGGAGAAATATTGGAGAAGGCCCGGCGCCCATTTTAACCAAGAACAGAAGAGGACAAATTAAGCCGATAGCTGGCAGAGTGTTCCACGCGCTTCGCTCGACACACATCAACGAAGGAACACGGGCCAGTTAATCAGTCGTTGATGCGCTCCACTTAATAACACGGTACGCAGCCAACCAGCCGCACTCTGTCTCCCTCTCGTAACACATTAACGCCTGATATTATGCGTGGAAATCCGATTACAACTAATGCTCTCCCGTGCGCGATATTGCCAGGAGCTCGCTAGATCGTAGCTTGTTGCTTCTTTAGGCAACCTCTCCCCCGCTGACCTGCCAAATTACTGTACCTTTTTTTTCTTCTTCTCGTAATCTGTGTGCATTATGGGACAAAAATATATATAATCTGGTGTTTGTTCGAGCTGAAATCCTACGCATGAACGAGCCAGGAATAAAGAGGCTTACCTTTCGATAACGCCTAGAAGTACAGAATTAGGAAATAATGTTACAGTTTCTTAGCGTTATGATATATTACAGCTTTGTCAGGATATATCTCCATTCGCTTCAATCGTCCATCTTTATTGTTCAGTTTTGCCATTATTTTCTCGATGTATTCTTTTTTTCTACTCCGGGGTTGATTAACATTTTGGCGGGAAGCAGGCGTCTGTTCATTTTTCCGAAATGTTAATAATAGACATTACGTGCATCATGATTTATATCCTTTGATCTGACCGATTCTTTTAAAAGTAAGTCCCAGAACTGTATGAAAATAGATGTGAATAAAAATGTATATTTCCCCTTAAACAAATGTTTTAAGTCGTTTATTATTGTGTTTCACTGAAGTTTGTCTCTTAATTTTGCCATTGGTTACTGGGTTTACCACGGATAACTTTCGTCTACGTATTGCCATGGTTGACGTAATTAATTCAGTTATAAAGTGTATACGCGTACACTAATGACGTCAAACTCAAACTAATCACTGGGTTACGGAGGGTTTTAGAGATTTCACAGAGAAAGAAATGTGCTTATTATAAAGCGAAATAATCACTCAAGATCCCGACCTCATTAAGGAGCGCCTAGAGCGCGGAGCATAAACTAGCGTCGGAAAAGCATGATAATGATGGTGAATTAATGCGCAGAGCAAGACACGATCTTTATACATTTAGTTCCGGTCCCCAGGGAAATCACCTCTGCTAATCAGAGAATCTGTTTTTATTTCACCAATATTCATTAGGTCCGGGCCGTACTATCTGCCTGCTCCCTGCTCGCTTCACCCGCGGTGGTGTACGGTAATTGTCACGGTACGGTGCGAGTCAGGTACATAACACGGTGCACTTCTTGTCAAGGTTAACCAAGTGATTTTGCCCAATTGTTCTACCTCGACGCGCGGGCACACACATCCCCAACTAACCCCTCCCTAGAGAAATTGTCTATTGATTAACAGCAACCCGTAGAGACCGAAATCAAGTAAACGTTATACTTACAAAGAAAAACTATACACCCTCGAACCATAGAGCAAGGAACTGTTCCTTGCTCTATGCTCGAACCTTGCCCAAAATCTTGAGTCAATCGCAAAGTTTTCAAGGTGTGAACTTCGAAACCCTTCCCTGAATTTACACTGAAATGAAGGAGAAAGATGCACAAGATTTGTTTCGAAGAAAAACCACCTCCGGGGACCCTTTTACGCGAGTTACCTGGGATTTGTTCCATAATATTTGCATTGTATATTATTAGCCTGACGAGGAGGCTACAAATCGAGTTAATTGTTTTACCTAGAACTATTTACAATTACAAATTACAAATATTTTATATCTTTAATGCATAAAACTAACTGGATATTTTGTAAAGATAATCGATTGTGAAAAGGTGTCTTTTCCCCAACTGTTCCCGATGGTAGATTCAAATGTTTAGGTATTGATGAAGTTCAATGACTGCCGGGTGCATGGCGCTTTACCTTGGGACGGTATTCACAGAAAAAACAATAAATCGACGAAGCAAGGTATTATTAAAGCGAGCATTAAGTACGCTGGGGTTGCGAGTAATTGACTTTCAGGGTTTTAGTGAAAAATAAATCTCTTTCTTCCTTTGCACCATCCCAATTCAAGTTTGAGGATTATTGCCATGGTAATTTCAGTGCCACCTGGGTATTGCCGGCGGCTACGAGCAAATATGGACATATAAAACAAGATACAAGACAAACGGCAGCCGCAACACCCCCCCCCCCCCCCCCCCCTCCCAATTCTGGTCTCTTAGAAACTCCAGAAAATTTCACATTACAATTCAAAATAATTTCATATCCACTGCTAATCACAATTTCGATATGAACTCGAGTTAATTTGCAGGTTTATATCATGTTTATATATCTAGACCCTAAACCTGCAGCGTTAAGAGATTAACGAGCTAAGCTAATTGCAAGAAACGAGCTAAGCTAATTGCAAGAACGAGCTAAGCTAATTGCAAGAGCTGAAATGTTGACTTTGGGTCGGCAACTCAAAGAGGTTTTGACCCCGGCATACAGTCAGTACGGCGGCCAAACACAGTCCGACGCGGATTATATAATCATTCACCTCATTTTCGTTTGGCTGGGAATAAACTAAAGGTCCTTTCGTATTAAACAAAACACTGGTCGCTGTACATAGGCTAACTGTAATAAATATAACACTCAATTCAATATCCGGGATTTTCGTTCAGTTACATTCTTGTTAATGTTCTGTGCATTTTATAAATCCGACTATGCATTTAAAGCTCTCCAATCCTGCGCTGAAAAGCCAAAGGGTAAATTGGTCAAACATTAACCGCCAATATGAAGAGAAATAGAGCAGTCTTAAACGATGACATCCGCCGGCACGAAATTGGGCCAGACTGGTAGCCTCGTTTCGTGGTGGAGACAATTATTAATCCCCTCCATCATAGTACAGTCCTCCTAGTGCGTCAACGATTTCAGACAAATAATAAACTCTATGTTTTGTTTCAAATATAGGGTTTTGTTCATCATTTTGCCCAGAGCAAAATAGTCCACAGGGTACATGTACACAGAGGGAGGCTCGGGATTGCCGACATCTTGTCAAAGATCTCGAGTAATTTCACCCCGTCTGTCTCCGTTTCTTTGTACGTGAGTGCGTGTCGGTTCGTGGAGCCGGTCCACTAATGCGTAAATGGCGAATTTATTGGCTCGTGATTTCAGTCATTTTGAAAACGGGACAATAAATGGAGATACAGTGGATGTAGGAGAAATGGGCGGGTGCTTTTTTACAGAATGACAATTCTATGCATCTTGCGTTGCATGTCCAAAATATCATGACAACAAATGGGGAATCCGATTTCAGATTTAGTGGATACATTTGTTTTTGAATGTTTCCCTCAATCTTAAATGGCAAAATTTGCAAATTGGCTTTAATTATCTGAATGATACGCTTTTAGTAATATGAGAAACTATATTAAGATATCGGGAACTCCTTAGAAGAATAAACGCGGGAATGTTTCAGTTTGTCCATTGCTAATTATATTATGTTTTTCCTTTTAAACAGTAATGAACATTTGCGATTGCTACGAGCGATTTTAAACCCCCATCATTGTGAAACGTCTCTGGTCTTCGTCAAACTTACACTGGGCTGGCGTAGTCTTTATCACAGACTAAATCATTCATCCAAAATACTTGTATTCGGAAAGTTCACATTTTATAAATATTAACGACTCCCTCCTGTGAGATTAGACGCGTTCTCTATCCGTGACTTTACCTACTCTATAGCATATCCTGACACGTCGTATGTTTGGCGGCATCATGTACACAGGCCGTTTTCTAAACCCCTTGCTTCCGCTCCGTCTCTGACTCCAGCCCATTGCTAAACTACAAGAATGAAGCCTGAAACAAAGGCGAAGCTGAGGTTTGGGAAACGGCCACTCTGTACAAAATGAATAGCGACTATACAAGTAACAACAGCGCCACCTAGTTTTAGACGGCGCTCCGCACCCTAGACGTACAGTACATACGGAGTACGCACGTACGTACGTCGGCGGCACCCTTCGAATTTTTGTCGTAAACAAAAATGCAAAGAATATTATCAAGAGCTATGTTTTTAACAACACAGAACAGGCCAGTTGAGTAGTCCCTGGACAAAACTTGTTACAATAATACGGTAATTCATTTAATTCTCCTCTTTTTATTTCAAAAAGTGAAAGCGATATTACTTGTTCGGCCATTAACACCGAACTTACCCACAGTGTACACATGGGAAACGTAAACCTCGGCGCCATTAATGTAGCCATCTTTGTTGGTGATTCCCCGAGTGTATCATTTGTTAACTCGACCGTGAAACAAGTACAAGTCGTCTGGTCAAATAATTAATTTCACCCGCTGTAACCGGCTGCAAACGAATTTTGTCGCCAGAAAAAAAATAGGAGATCCGGTAAAAATTTATGATAATTACACTCGGCCGTATACACGTCGGAATCGGGGTAAAAAGAAATGACTGTCGTTACCCATCCAAGTCACGCAATACACACACACGTAGTGCAGTACGCTCAACGAGTGTGCATGCTGCGGGGGCCGGGGGGCAGCAGGCAGGCGGCCGGGGCTACTCCGAGGCGTCACGGCGCGCTGGTCTCGGTCCACGCGGACGGATGTTGACCGAGGGAAATGTTCCGGAAGAAACCTCGGCCGTGACTTGAGGAAGAAGGAGTCACGATCTCCCCCCCCCCCCCCCCCCCCCCCCCCCCTCCTTCCTTCCTTCCCCGTCCCCTCTAGCTTCTATCACTCTGTATTTCCCAGCTCACGCGTCGTGGAAAGCGCTCAGCAATTTGCATTCCGCAGTGCTAAAGAAAACATTCGTCATTTTGTATCTTATATCGGTACTTAGAGCACCCCCCCCCCCCCCCCCCCCCCCCCCAACATTTTATTCAACAAGGCGGGCCTGGCCGATGTAGAAAAAATGTTCAGATATTGTTTTAAGCAGCATGTACGTATTCCGTACACGTTTTCACGTGTAGGGTATTTTACAATCATGGATGACGAGAAAAAAGCAAGAAAAACGGCGTTCGTTTTTAACCGGCGTGGACCAGACTTGTTTTTCTTGTGGTTTTTTTTACCAGCCGTTTATAAAATAAAACGATACCAACCGTTTATAGAATAAAATAATACCAACCGTTTCGAAACTGCAGTTTTCTCTTTACCCTTTAAACAAAATTTGTCCCATTACCTTAAAACAAAATTCTATACAACCGGGATGAAAGTGAGTTTGGACAGCCAAGAGAGGGCGCAATTGTAAAGGTTGTCGCGTTTTGGAACGGTTAATCTTGGGCTGCGTTCCACTTACGCGAACTGTTTGCGCGAACGTTCGCCTACGTTTTGAGTTTGCGTTAGTTGAAGTGGAACGATATTTTAAAAACTACGTTTTCAAAATGGCGGCGCCCACTGACAGTGACATCGTTTGGTTGGCTGCTTGTTGTCCAACTCATTATATTTCTTTAAAAGATCCCTAACTGCTCAAAACAATTCACCAATTATAACGAAAAGTATTAAACGTAAATTACAACCGTGAAAAGAACACTGTCGCCTGCTAACCTCTTCGCTATCTTTAAAGTACGTCACTGGCCAACAGCGAACAGCGAACAGCTCGGAATGTCGTTCGCCGTTTTCGCTAACGTTCACCAACATAATTGGCGCACATTGCGTTCCACTCACGCGAACAACGCTAACGTTGGCCAACGTTGGCAACGTTCGCGTAAGTGGAACGCACCCGCGGTGGTTTTTTTCTCACGGTTTTAAAAATGGTACAAGCTGCAACGCGCGCTGTCTGCGAAATACTTACAGCGCCCTCAGTTGTTGGAGTTTAAGACAGCGCGGCGTTGTCGGCGTGACTTGACAGAGGGCGCTAAACAGAATTAACACGCCTGCTGGTTTGAAACACTGCTGATCTCCATATAATTGGGTGCATTCGCTGATTGTTAGAATGTTGCACTATAAGTCAACTGCCATAGACATCAATGGTAAATACGCCCACTTTCGAAATTCAGGAAAGAAACGTACAAATCAAGAAACAAGGTGGTTGAGACAACCATCAAATTAAAGCCTATTTCATCATAATTTGAGGGATAACTGCGCCGATGACTTTGGGGCCGGGAAAAAGTTTCAATCCATAGATAATCAGAAAACTTAAGCCAGTTACTTAAACGTCTAGACGGCTCTTTTAATTACTTTGAACGATGGGTGTAATTCAGACTGGTTTCCTCCCTACATTCAAATAAAACGATCGGGAACCAGACTCTAGTGCGTAACATTATCACTATTGTTGGCTATTGTTTTATACAAGCGCTGAACTTTAAAGTAACTGCACTGTATATCCATGCACAAAATATTCTGAATGATTTAGATTTATACAAATCTGTCCGTTTTCTGTTAATTTCAACATAATGAATGGCTACAACAATCATGATTCGAATGTCAGTTACAGAGCCGATATGCTGATGAAAAACCGAAATTTGAGAAATGGTTCTAAAAAGCAAGTATAAGCCAAAAATGTGATGTGCCCGATTCATTTTTGCTTTTAATACTTAATAGTAGTAGATTGAATTAAAATATAAAGCTACAATACCCTTTGATCGTCGCCCACAACTTGTTTAAAGCAACAGTTGGATGTGTTTTGTTTCGGTAAGTTCCTTGTTGTCAAGGTTAACCGGTGGTCTGTTTTTATTATGTTGGTTTAAACTCATGTTCTGAGTTACTCGGAATGATCACTAATTGACCTAGTTCTGAATACGGTCATGTTAACTTTCAGTTTCAGCAATCAAGAGGGAAGTAAAAACAAGAGAAGCCATCATTGCAAGATTTGCTTTGAAAGATATAAAAAGCAATGTTTAATAAATTCTTACTATTAATTTATAGGGTATACAATTTAAAAGTTAGCACCCGTGGCGCTGTGCCAGTGCACCGTGCTCGCAGGCCAGAAGAAAAAAAATATGAGAAAGAAAGAGAAAAGTAATGACGGTTTTAAAGGTGGGAGAAAACCCCACGAAGAAACGTTCATGAAAACCCACGGAATCAGGTAAGAACTTAAACCCAACCACATCATTGGAACAGGCGGGATTTGAACCCGGGTCACACAAAGCGAGGAAAGAACGCCGCCAACTGACTTTGATTCAAAACGGGATCAATAAACAAGGACATTATACTGAAATCAAAGACCTAGAAAAGATAGGCATGGGATGTCTAATAAGATTACGCAAACAATGTCCTGTCACACGCTCTATGCTCGAATAATAGTTTACGTATGACCATGGTATGACCCATCATGGCATGACTTTGTGGGTAAATTACTGATTAATCTAGGTTAATTATTCCGAACATGCTGAGGACACGGAGACAAACCATACAACCGCCAAATATCGCGCCGTTACTCAACAATACAAATGAACGGCCCAAACAGGTACTAAATATACTTTGACACCCCCCCACCCCCCCCCCCCCCCCCCCCCTTTTCGCAGTTACATTACACCCATGATCACACGCAGGCAGGGCGCTTGATAACAATCGCGCGCACACTATTTCCATCCTGGCCTTGATGTCGGCTGATGTTCTTACAAGGGAACTAGTCTCACAAGCAGGCGTCTTTACAGATGTACTGGTAGTATGGCGCTGCTATACTGTCTAAGCTAGTATTATTAGCCCTTGAAATGATGTGGCCGTTTCATTCACTGCATGCGACAGCGCTGCGTGATTCAGCCAGGGGTCCGGTTTTAATCACTCCTGCTATCGAGACTAGCAAAGGACAAGTTGAGGTCTTTCAACTTGGCTAGCGAGGCCAACAGCCGATTCCCGTCACGTACTGCGGGCTAGGGACGGCCTCAGAAATCCACACGACGGAATTCGCGATTTCCTGATTAAGCCGTCTGGTTTTGTTTTGTGTAAGAATGATCGGACTAAGTTGATTATTATGGCTTAATGTGGATAGACCTGTTTTGTTTTTGTTTTACATGTTTTTATTTTTTTTTAATTGTTTTTAACTTGGGTGTTGGCACGCTGTACACATTGTTTCATTCGAATGCTCGATGAACTTAGCATATACCCGCAGGATTTCCCATACGGGGAAGGCCGCCGTATGTCGATACAAAATACAGTAGGTATAATCATGTTTCCTACCTCCATGGTATAATCATTGTATGACCCCTCCTGACATTCGGATGGCCAGGCAAATGTACGTGACTCATGCCGCACTGAATATATAGCGCCACCTACTGTTTGACAGTATCCAAGATTGCAAGGGCCGAGTTCGGGCGGTCTATTCTTGACACGCGTAACTTGTTCTTGCAAAACCCTGGCGGATAGGTGGTGTGTGTTTTTGTTCCGAGTGCAATGTTCACGGGTCGCGTTCCCGCCGTTCGAGCGCGAGAACAGAGTTCGCGTGTCAAGAACAGGCCGCCCGAACTCGGCCAAGGCGTCCTAATTGCGGTATGCAGCGCGCGTATGCCGCCAATGCGGGCGCCCTCTAACTTACGCCGTATACCACGCCATGGCCTTTGAATAGGTCGTCTTGGCTAAACTCACATAATTACTCTGAAAATTCCGAGCGAATTGTGTCGTATTTGCATGCGCGTGTGACGATGCGTAAATATGCACGTCCGACACCCCCCACCTCTTCCGCCCTCTCCCGCCCTAACATTTATTGCAACAAGTCGGTGGTCGGCATTGCGGCGAGTGACTGACTCACTCGGCACATAATTCGCCCGTCTTGTTGTGGTTTATTTTGTTGTTGTTGTTCATAATTCCATGTCTATTATCGCCTCACGGCTGTCATTCGTCTGGCGCATCAGTGGTTTACACCGCACCGTATAGTTCATTAAATTGAAAGTTATACCACAGTTACACTTGCTAAATGTAGGGTGTGGACACTACTTTCCTATCTAACAATGAATCGGATCGTCTCGTCCGTGTAATACGTTCACGGGATCGTGGTTTCAGTATTGAAACAGTGCTTGTTTTTGTGTTCGTTCAGTTTCCGAGGCTGTCCCTACGACAGTGACCTACTTTTCTAGCGCAGGTCTGCTGGATGGAAGCTCACGTACACACACTCTACACGGTAACCCTACCAGGCAGCACACACACACAGTGTCAAGCAATGTTATTGCCCCAGTTTATGCACCATACTAATCTAGTGCAAACTGCGGCGCCGAGCTCAGCCAGCCAGCCGCCCCCCGCCGCAAATAGCAGCCAATGAAGGTACGCCTGTTACACAATCCCGCCCCCGGGGGGGGGGGAATATTTCTGGGCCGGGGTCTGGGAAAACCAAATGCTTTATGTCATATATCCCCCGCAACACAATCCCGACTCCCTGGCCTGCCACTGTTATGCAATTCACACCGTCAGAGTTATGCATTATTGCATGGGGCACAGACACGGTACGGCTAGCCAGCCAATAGGACGGCAGCTCGTCTGGTTAAACGACCTCATGTGACACCCTTTATAGTACAGGTTAAGGACGTTTGATTTAACGCGCAAGCCGCAAGTACAAGGCCAATATAGTACATAGTGTGGTGTGGCCGGCTAAACCACAACATCATAACAGATAGTTCCTAGAAATATTTGAAATAGGTCGTGATCTGCCGTTAGTTCCCTAGTTGTAATGATAGTGATACCGATATACTGCGACCGAGCAACAAACGCCACGGGAGCTGTGCTCGACATTTTGGCGTTGATTTCGTCCTGGAACAGTTTATAGAACTCGAATCGAAGTCCGGTCGAGGCAAGTAAACTCAATAATTGATTTACTTTTTGTTATTCAATTGATTGTTCGATCAAGTTGTCAAACCAAACCATTACTGTTTATTAATAACAGTTTTGCCATTATTTTATAACCGTTTTTTGCTTGCACGGAGCTACATACGATTATATTGATTGTATATTATTAATCTCGACAATCTGATGATGTAATATGACAGTGTACATGTATTGATTAAACATCGTCTGGTGGTGTCTTCATAAACACATGTATGTTCCTTCTTATTCCTCCATGATATGCGAGAGCAAAACCAAAACAGTTACCAAATATTACCGTAATGCCGGCTGAATTAGGAACCTAGCTCATCATAGTGTACCGACTGGTCCAATTAGGATCTATAGTAAATGGTTTTATATGCCCATTTACCATTGTGTGTTGTAATTGTAGGTTTTATATATTTTTTTTTTAATGTAGGTGTCTTTCTTCCGAGTATTTTATTTTTCTGCTAAACGTATAAGACCTCGCCCATTGGCAACCCCCAGAAAAACACGCAGGGAAAATAAAAGAATTAAAATGAAAAAATCTATAAATCAGATTTTGCTCGCAGTAGGCCTATAGGCCTAGTATACAGTAATCCCAAGGTTTTCAATCAATGATGCAAGCCTTGCTCTGTGATGCAAGCGTTGTCGGTGTATGAGCTATTTTTGTCGTAATTGGGTCACCGAGAGTTCAGGTCGAGTCCCTCATCAATGTATTCGTGTTGGGTGAAGGACGCTCGGTTTCGTGACGAATTTAGTACCAGACTCAACAGTGGTTAGCTACGTAAACCATCTGGAATGCTCTACATTTTTGTTATCGACGTGCAGAAAACAAACGGTTGTCCCTTTGGAAAACAAAGTGGCCGACACAGAAAGCCCAGGGAAATCGACGAGACGATGTTCCAGAAATATCTTTTTAGAAAAAGAGAGGCTGTTTTATAGTGTTTAAGTGCCCACAAAGACTAGTTTTATCAGCAAACATCTACTGCTAAAATTACGAGCCATGTTTATTTATTGGCAAATGTGACATGACACTGCATAAAACGTTCAGTCAATGTACAATCAATAAAAACTGTGTAAAGCGATGTTTGAGTTGGTGAGTTAGTCTTGCATACGCACTGTGGACCTCCGAACAATATAGGTCCACACGATGCGGGAAGAGGTTACGCGGTGTGTGGACTTGCACACGTCCACAATCCGTTTTTCAGTTTCCGAAAAAGAGCGGTAGAGGAAAAACGGGTTAGGGTTATATATAGAAAAGATAGAAGGGACAGCTGAGAGGCCCATAATCCAAATTTGAGGGTAAATTTGTTTTGGGGAAGCGAGAAAAATGAGTATTTAGTCAAAGTTTGTTAACTACACGAAGACAAAGGAATGTCCACAGTGCGTATGTAAGGTAAAGCTGGGTGAATTGGCGCTCGTTTGTATAGCTGATGTCAATTCTTCCGGTGATTTGTTTTATTTCACAGCGTAGCCGCGTCCGAGACGCACAAATAAAATGTTCATACATGTCTACACGAACTAACTTGCAGTTTCAATAATGTGTTTGTGTACGCGATAGAAAGCCATAAAACAAACACGCCCAAGTGATTCTGTTACCCTAATGCACAACAGGAAAAGAAATGTGTACTGAGGGTGAAAGAGTTTATCGTATTGTCAACATCAATACGGGAGCAAGAAACGCCCGTTTGTTCGACTTTGATCGCGTCAAACCTGGCCAAGTAGACGAGACAACAGAGCATTAGTAAATTAATGATTAAGTTGGACAGTCGCCAGATGTGCCAACCACGGAAACAAAACTTTAAATATTTGCAGGTTTTTCTCTTTTAAAACGTTGCATCTTCATACATGTACATGTACACCGGGACTTGCGACGATAACAGATTTTCTAATAATTAAAAAGAATTTTAATTTGTTTGTCCTTATTTGAATTTAGTATTTAATTTTTTTTCTCAAATGGGACAAGTTGTGTGTGTGACTTTAATCAAGCAAAGCCGTCTCTGGATTTATGAACAATAGTACCACTACTTTTATCAAACGACAGCCGATTGTCTTTGTGTGTGTGTTTTCTTAAATAATGGGATTTCCAGACATTTTATTTGTCATAGGCGCAGACAGAGGCAATTTAGGAAGAACGTTTTGCTCTTATGGCGATTTGAAAACTGGATTGTTTTGTCAAGTTGAAATAATGTTTATGTTTTTTTCTGCCGCGTGACCGTCCACTGTTTACTTTCGTATACGCGCCGTTAATAAAGGGTAGCTTGACCTCCGTAACAGCTGTTTATAGTAACTGCATAAGGTAATTCTCTTGTTGGTAAACAAAGAACCTTCATCAAACCTTCGGGCAAGCCTTTGGGACACAGCCTCGTGCAGTAATGTCTAAATGTTACATAACAGCCATTATCCAATAGTGTGTCAAATGGGGCTCTATCGACCATGAGATGGGCACGTACGTATACGTAGCCGGATGATCGGTGGGATGTTTGGGGGTTTTCAAATCCCGCCTTTGTCTGCACTTCGGCTGTAACTAGCCTTTGAGAAGTTGTCTTCTTATATTCTAATGTGTTTATGGTTATTAGTATTCATCGTGGTGTAAATAGCCGCACACGAAGTCGTTTTGCTATCATTTTTGGTACCGTAAATACCCGCTAAAGGGGTTCAATCTTCCAAACCTACCAGCGCAACAACACTCAACAAAGTACACGCGAGTTCATTGTATTGTAAAGTCAAGTTTATGTTGCAGATTAGAAAATATATTGCCATGGAGACCAAGGAAAATATGAACCAGGAAAAGTACTTACAGTTCATCAGGGTATTCAAGACGCATCCGAATAAAGATGCATAGTGACTTGCCCTTTACTTGGGGTACATCGAGGACAAAAGATGACGATCGCTCCATCTGAATAGAAAAGTAAATTACAATTTGCTTAGAAGATTCGCGAATTTACCTGCATGTTGTAACACTTCACATTTGCACTGTATAAAAATACAATCGCAACAATTGTGCATTAATAAAAGAATTTCAATCTATAAACTGTCATCTCGGGGCCACCGTCTACTCCTTCCTCCGTGCAAGTTCTACCCAGATTGTTACATAATATTGCGTAATGCACGCAACGGACGGCACCAAACAACATAAGATTACATGATCATAATATTATTAGCCTCAATATTTTGGCGAGGTGAAATCGCCTTTTGAGTAGCGGATATACCCTCAACTACCCCCAAGGCCGCATCAACAGTTTGTTGCAAAACGATGAATAAGGTAGAGTGCCGTGGTCAGGTCAGGCTAACCTATCGATGACCCATTGACCTTTTTACACGCTGTTGTCTCATAACACGTCATTGAGTGGCCGTGTGTTGACCTTACAGAGTGTCAAAGCATAGCGCTAAGGTCAGAGCATAGGTCAAATCATGGTCAGAGCATGGTGTAATAATGGTCAGATCGCCAAGAAATGGCTAGAGGGTCAACTGTCGGTTGAGATCCGTCGCCTAGCTGGTGGTTTGAGGGCTCAGAAGTGCAGGGGAATAGTGCAAAAGAAAGGAATAGCTAACGTACCTTACTTTTTATCAAAACAAAACACGCCCCAGGATTTCCAAAAGGCAAAGCTGAAGTCCGGAATAGTCCACTATAGTGGGGTTTGGAGGGTCCGTTATTGCATGGAAGAATTCGAGAAAAAGTATCCAGTCGTTTTTGAAAGAGCATACTACGAGTCAAATCTCGAGACAAATGACAAAATGGAGCATTCATGGATTGTAAAACCCTTATACGGGTAAACCATTAAAGTTCTTTGCAAATCCGGCAAAAGTACGCACGCAAGAAAAGCTTGAAAGTTCACTGAAATGTAAAGGATAAAACACGTCCAGCCATGTCATGAATTATACATGTTAATTGCTCATTGTTACTCGAATAAGCTCCCATGAGCTTGTACAAAGTTTCTTACTGCGATGGCGTATTCCCTGGTGAATCTATAAGTATAATGGGGAAACATGTGTTCTGTCTGTTGAGATCGGGCATAACGTTACACCCCCCCCCCCCCCCCCCCCCCCGGCCCCCACCCTCTTCCCTATACCCACTTTAGTAACACATTCCCAGATGCCTGAAAGGAATTCCTGAGAATCAAGGAACACAAGATTAACACAAAAAAGCACGAAGACTCTCTTTTTGCGTAATTACAGTCGTAAGACAAAAAATATCTTTGATGAAGTATTTACCCTTCCGTCATGATTATTGTGAAGGAAGCCTACATCCTGTTCCTTGCTCTATGCCTGCATATAGCGCGTTAACATTCAAGGTGTTCGCGCCACTCCTATTATAACTACAGAGCAAGCAAGGACGGCCGCGACTGTGATGTAACTCGCCGTCGCGTTGCGTAACTGTCGAGTAGTATGTGACGAGGGGTGATGTCTGCGCCTGCGCGGAGACTATTACGTAACCACGCTTATCCTGGGAACAACATATCACGGTAGAGGATGGTTTGGACGCTTTTAAGTAATCAGTAAGTGAGTTGATCTCAGTGGAACAAGTAGGCTTGCTTCACACCGTTAAAGTTTTCATTGTTATCCTCCATCCAGTGTCCGACTTCGATCATTCAGCAACGATCTTGCTCTATTCTTTGACCGTGTACTTGTCCATTCCTCATCAACCGAGCGGATTTTAATGTTTCTTTTCTTATCTTTTTGCCTGCGCCTCATCGCTGTATATTGATAATCAGGTAACTGTATTTATGTGTCGTGTGCTTGTTTTTCTTGGCAAATAAGTACATGTATTTAGGTCAACGAGTGTATTCACTTCATCGTGTCATTTGCATTATTTATTTCACGCAAATCATGTACATGTACTTGTTTCCATTTAAACATCGGTTGTTTTTTTCACTGACCTTTTACACATTTTCGTCCAATACGTTTTGATTGAATCAACTGCAATATCAAAGCAAATGTCGACTGTTGGTTGTCGCTGGAAATATATCTTTCTGAACAAATTAGTTTTGCGAAACTAGCAACAGTATTTTATCGTTGGTAGACTCGTTGCATGGTTCAACCATGGAGGAATAAGAAGGCATCAACTTCGCCTATCTTTGCTATACCCAGCAAGATTTGAGACGAATTAATTCGTGACTCGTGCGAGTAGATATGCTACATTCTACGAGAAGCATTTAGTTTAGTTGATGACTTTTTTAAAAATGAAGAGGTTTAGCCGGTAGCAATTCTACACGGCTTGCGCACGGTTTCGCTCGTCTGAAATTGTGCTGCCAACATTTGCTTATCTTTGTTAGTCCATGGAGGAGTCCGTCTGCGTGTATGCATGACAGGCTAATCGATAACAGTTGTGTAAAGAAAAAACCTCACCGCTTCCTGCAAGGTGACGTAACGATCAATGAACGAATTATGTCACACCGCTAGATGAAAACACAATAGCAAGGATGAGATTGTGAATAGTCTGAATAGTGATGAAAATGTCAGAAAGGTGTAAATATCTCTCTGTACTTATAATATAATCTTTCTCTGAGATTCAACAAGTATGATTTCAGACTTCGGACAGGCCGTGTGCATTAATATCTTCTTTTTAACAAAAATTGACAAAGATACTTTCACATATTACAACTGCTCTGTTGTCACTTCCAGTGTTTACAGGTGAGCTCGGACATCCGGGAGCTTCTTACATTGACTTTATATTTTAAACAATCCGTGTATTACTTGTTTCTTTCTTACAGTACCGAGACGAAAGTAGCCAGTATGACAGCGGTATTTTCACTTCACCAAACAGACCCTTTAAATCTCTCAATCAAGACGCTGAGCGAGCAGTCAAGCAACCCGCTGCTATTTCAGCGTCATCGCGACAAGCCGGTGCAGCGCGTGCACCCGTGCGACCACTACCTAGGGACGTCGCAGACGATTTTCCCCGTAGTGGCCCAGCAGGTCGCAGAGCAAGACCCCGCGGACTTGGCCAGTGCGATTAGGATGCAGGGGTTGATCGCCTCCCGTAAGCAGCGCGAGTTTACACCGGAAGAGCTGAAAGACATGCGGTACTGGGACCGTCGGCGGAAGAACAACGACGCAGCCCGGCGTTCAAGACAGAAGCGCCGGCTGACTGACGTGGTGTTGGAGGCGCAGGTGACGAGGCTGGCACAGGAGAATGACGACCTTAAGGCCGAGCTCTTTGCCATAAAAGAAAAAGTCGATCCGAGAGACTCAGGAAACAAGGATCAAGGTGTCACTGCCCAGCAATCACCTGCTGCGAACCCAACAAAAATTGCAGCGCTGAAGATGCCCCTGGACACTCCAACTGTTTCCTATGACCAAAGGTTTGTAGCCTTTAAGACATCTGCTCCCCAAATCGGAACATATCCAATGGCTTCAGTTGCTTATCCAGTCACCTCACTACACTCCGTAGATGTTCAGCCCATTGTTTCCTATCCGCAACGATTGCCTTTGCTACCCCAGAGTGCCTGGCCTGCGGTGCAGCCGCAGTCTTCCAGTTCAGAACTATGGAACTTCGACTCGGTTCACAACCATCTCAAGAACACACTGTATTCTTTGACTGCGGAAAAGGATCCCGTCCTAGTCAAAGACAAAGCCGAGGTGTACCCGTGTCCAGTTGGAAGCTTTAGCCGTGGGCACAGAGTCGAACCACCTCCTAGGAAACTGCCGACCGATGTTTCTTCACTTGCGTCTCCACAAATTCCCAGCGACCCGTCCAGGACCAGAGAGAAGCCTCCCTCTCCTCCCTCGTCTCACAGTGCCTTCGCCGATGGCGTCGAACTCTCAAAGCTGCCTCACAAACTTCGTGGAAAGATGAAGCGAACTCTACCGCAAACCTACGAAGCTACCAAATGTCTCGATTCTGACACCAATCTGTTGAAACGCAAGATGCCAAGATTGTCCCCAAGTCCTCCCGCGGAAACGGTGACCGTGGCTGCCAAGGATAGCGAAGACGATTTCCGCGCTTCGCATCTTGTTCAAGACAGTTACACCCCACCTCCATCTAGTAGCTCGTCAAGTGAGGGCAACATCTCCCCTTTCGCCACAGGCATTCCCTCCGACTTCCCGGTGAAAGAAAGCGACTACCTGCCAAAAGTCTCTAACGAACTGTCCTTAAGCGAATCCCACGAAAGGATGGTTCAAGCAGCACATGCCTTGGCGGCGCTTAACAAAGATGCGTCTGAGGAGTCGTCCTCCAACGACGCCCAAACCAGCGAAAGACCACACCAAATGTTCATGGCAGAGAGTGAGAAGTACTGGGACAAGCGAAGGCGCAACAACCAGGCTGCCAAGAAGTGTCGAGACGCCAAGAGGCTCTTGATCGAGTATAGAGCGGCTCGCTCAGCCTATCTTGAGCAGGAGAACGACCAGCTCCGCCGTGAGACGTCGGTGCTGCATCATGAGGTGACTCATCTCAAGGATCTGGTTAAGAAGAGAGCAGAGGCACAGACATTTGGGATGATGCCACCCAAATAGTCTGCTTATGAACTCTAATGATGTCCATGGGATTGGATTGACTCGGCCAAACCGACCCAAACCATTACAAATTATAAACTGAATCCGAACCAAAACCGATCTGAACTCTTCAACACGACCCGACACGAAAAACCGACCCGAACCAACAAAAACGAAACCGACCCGAAAAACCTCGAATGTATGGGTCGGGCAAATGATCCGAAATTTTCGACCCGGTTTTGCACAACATTAACCCTAATTCCCTACTCCATTTGTCTTGCACATAACATGAATCCTGCAAAATCCTGCAATTCCAAAGGGTTAAAACTCCATGTAACCTGAATCCTGCGAAATCCTCCAATGTTTATTACTGGTGGCCACTGCCTGAATCCTGCAAAATCCTGCAGTGGGTTTACCATTAAGCTATACAGCAGCCAAACATGGAACAAACACCTGCTAAGTGCCCTATTAAAACAAGAATCTGCACATATGACAAAATCATCACTTTGCCATGCTGAACTAACTTGAAATCTATTAACCAAATTAAATCGGCATCTGTACCCTTTAAACAAGTTACACCAAACAATCGGACACATTTTCTGTTGGATAAGTACCAGTTCCTAAAAGGTGCCGTGCTTTTAAAACATAAATAACAGTCTGTAAAGCATTTGATAATTAGATGCGAGATTTGAACTCGTAATCATGAATCGTTGAATCAATGTACAAAACGAGATGTGTATCCGCTCGTAAAATCCAGCAATTTAAATTTGGGGATATGAAAAGTGGTGGCGTGTTGGGTTTTTTGTTTTCCTAAACAAGTAGGGCCTATTGTACACTGTAAATTGTGCACGTTTTTCACCTTAAAAAGAAAGAAAAATCAGTTATGAGAATCGATACTAATTCCTTTTACTTCCAAACCGTCTGGTTGGTTTTTTCTATTTATACTACAATTTGCGTAATATGAGAAAATACATGTTCATCCTGTAATGTAATAATGCTGTAAATATCAAACATTCTGTGCGAGAATGTAGTTGTTTTGTTTTATAATTACTTTCTCCAGTATGGGAATGGACGATGGTAACCAATTTGCTGCAAAGATTGTGAATCAAGCGAGAATTTAGCTTCAGTTTGTAACTGATATTTTGTATACTATTTTTGACATTTTTCACCCAAAATATGCTGCTTATTGTTTAAGCCAAGTTGTGCTTTAGAAAACTTTAATCATTATCTTCTCTTTTTAATCATCGGAATTTATTGTCGATGCCGACGCAATACATGTGTTTCACAGGAACACTGACAACGTATAGGGTGGTAAACTAATGAAATATTTGGCTTTGTATCAGAGAGAGTATCGCATTTTGGTGAATCGGCCAGGTTTGTGGTTCTTGCTGCGCGTCGTCTGGAGAACTCAATGTTTTCAACGACATATTGTGCAATTCAGCTGCTAAGGGATTTTGTTGGTAATCCATACATAATCCACTTTTTGAATAAGTTTGATTGAAATAGCAAATGAATTGAGGAGGTTAATTTACCAGCTATTGTACAAGTTATCACACTGTTTTTTCTTCTTCCGTGTGCAACCTTGATTTAGTTTCATCACAACGAGGCTCTTAACATTGTAATAAATCCAATTTAACATGTTGCCCTTTTTATCCCTAAATTCTTGTAAAGATACCTTTATTGGGCTATGCAACTGCATTCGGTTACTATTTTAAGTTACATTTTCAAGGAATATAGTTTATGTTGGTGATTTGTTTTGTTCCGCTATAGTTTTGTTTTATTGTACTGTGTTTACACAGTAAAGAAGAATTCGGAGGTTTATTTACACTCGCAAAGTGCTTTATTATGAATAAAAGTTGTATAATGTTTTACATTTTACACTGGAGAGGATTTCTATTTTTGAAATGTTGTTCAATGGTCCCCCTCAATTAATCAGACTCATTCTAATTTCCTTACACCCCCAATGTTACCCTACGGTTCATTACACTTGATGACAACACTCTCAGCTTCTTCACCGGGTACCGACCCGAGCAGAGTCCGGGCAGAGAACTCGACTACGACAAACATGGATCATGATACAATGCCAAAACCCGATAACCCTTCCCCTTTCCCCGTCATTAAAATCAATCTCTACCGTTGTACGCGTCGCTCTTTGGTCATGGTGTGACAATGTTACCGGGTACCGGGTGCAATGGCTTCTTATCTGAAGAGATAGATCGCTGTCCAAATGTTGTCCAACACTTCTTTTGTTTACATTTTCTGCGACTACGTGTCACCAGTCACCGTCACCTAAACCGTGTGGGTTATTGAGATACATTCAATCAAGCATTCAATAAAAAAATTAATAAAGAAGAACACTCTTTACTTTTAATAATTAACACTAAATTGTGGTACATTGTTAAAGTACTGTAAAGTGGCAGAATTAACATCCTTTTCACCGTAAAAAAGGGGATTTCATTGAATACCACTACGGTCCGACCGTAGAAGGGCGGTGGCATCTAGCGCGGATACGGCACCACGACTTGCAACAATTAATATTGCGGTATTTTTTACAGTTACATATACATAGACCCGACCTTTTTTATTAACTCGTAAAAATGTTAATCTCGTTGTAGACGCACATGCGCATTAACATTTGGTGGAAAGGTATCAACAAGGATTTGAGATGTCTTTGTTTTCTTCCGTTTTGGGTTATTTTTGACTCACTGAGCAATAGGTCATGGTGCCAGCCAAGTTCGCCCTCAGGAGTACATTAAGAAAAATATTACACTTGGTGGCGTGGTGGCGCTATAACAACAAGCAGTCGGGTGCCTTTATGATTGCACAAGGGCTAGCTATGTAACATGGTAGGGTACCAGAACGACTATGACGTAAAACGCGACAAATACTGCTGCACAACTTCTCACGGTCGTAAGTGAAGAAAATGTCATGAGTTTTAATTAGTTGAAAAGAGAACTTCTCGCATCAAATTAAATCAAAATGGAGGAAAAGGGAAGAGTCAACACCTTTGTGAATGATGGAAGTTTCATGGAAATGTTCAAGAAGAAAATGGAGCAAGAAAAGCTAGGCTGTGGTTCTGCAGATGCAGAAGGAGGGAGTGGACGGTCAACGACCGAAGCTGCTGGAACAGATGAGACTACTTCAAAAACCTTGGGAACCTCACCAAAAAACGCCAGAACAGACGGCCAAGCCGGACGTGAAAATGACCAGACAGAATCTGTTCGTTTGACTGAATCAAAGGAGGATGAATTACACAGACTGCCTACACAAAGTGTGCAAAATGCAGCCACAAAAGACTCCAAAAAGTCCAAGTCTGATGAGACACAATCGATGCCCGTCACTGATGAACAGCTAACAAGAGAGGGCGACAAACCTGCTGTTATCTCTGCCCCTGCTCAGAAAAAATACAGCCTTTTATCCCATGTAAGACCCTAAATTGAGGTCTAACGTAATGGGTTGACCTGTTTACCAAGTGTCGATATTAAGTTTAGTATTAATTCTAGGGTTACCACTTTGTACAAAGCTATCGCAACGCAGGATGTACACAAGTTTCCTACCTCCATGGTACTACTAGTCTTGGCATAATGTGTCATCGTTGTTTTTGCATGATTCATGCACATAGCGGAGGTATTCCACCATAGACCTGCTTCTGATTTATACAGGTTAAGACTTATTAAATTTCCACAGTACCAAAATAATAATTACAAAATCAATCAAAGAAAGTCTATACACTATTTACAAAATGAATTCAAAGTACATGTATTTGTGATACTACAAAATTGCATGTAATTAACAAAAATGTTAATTATTTGTTGTCGTCAGGTTGGTAAACGAAGGGATGGAAAAGTGTCGCTCAAGACAGGAGCAGTCAAGAAGCTGAGGAAAAATGAAGCTGAGGTAAAGCACAAGGTTAAATTTATAAAACAACTCTCTTTTCTATTCCAATTCTGAATTCTCAAAAACCCTTCACTGGGAATGGGATGGTATATTCTTAGTAGTAAGTACTGTACATTGCAAGTGTGTATTCATTCATGCATAATACCAAGCAACAGTGAGCTATATTGTCCTCGATTTTAATCCAACAAACTCTTGCAAAGTTTCCTCTAAACCTCTTACTTCCTGGAGAGTTGAATTTGTCCTTGTACCTCGTAAGGCTGAGTCATATATACCCAAACGCGATGTAAAAGTTACAAGCTAATCAATAATTCACAAATTATATGTTTTAGTTGTACATATTGAAAGGGGTAAATTAATATGCCTAAAAATAATTATCAAACATCTGAGGAAACAAGGCTCTTAAAAGTATGAAAGTAAGAACCACATGTATTTAACTCTGCATTTGATTTTATTATAATTTCAGGACAGCAAAAACCCAAGTTCATGGTCAAAGTACATGGCTGAGGTCCAGAAATACAAGGCTCACGTCTGCGGGGATGAGGACAAGTCTCGACCACTGGTCAAGTGATATCTGGCCAAAAACCGTCTCAGTTTAATTCATGTTACCTCCACATTTGTCTTTTAATATGAAAAGTCATGTAAAATGTAATTCATGCAGTGATTTGTTGGTGTTTTTTGTTTTGTTTTTTAGAAAAATAGGATAATTATTATTATATACAATGTACAAATTAATGATACATGTACTTGTTATTTTGATTTTGGTTCAGGTTTTGGTGTTTCGTTTTTTTGTTTTTTTTTATATTTTCTAATAAACTGTACATGTACCTAGGTGGAATTCTGAAGAGTTCAAACACTAAAAATGATTCCATAAAACTTGGACAAAAGCAAACTGCATAATTTCTTGCTACAAAAACCTCAATAAATTTGTTGTAAGGGTCCGACTATATGTGTACACTATAAATGCAGTAAAATTTATGTAAAAGCCTCAAAGTTATTGTTCGAAAGAAAACTTAATTCGGAAGATAAAAAGGGACAGAATCAAAGAGATTCCTGATCACTCAACAAGCTGAAATTACAAACAAGCAAAATGTACACAGACAAATTCACGAGGAGACTAGTACTAGTCCAAAAATGTGGGACTCTCAAAACATTTGTACTGTGTACTATAAGTCCCAAAACTTAAAGTACTGAAAACATGCAACACAAAAATATAGACTGGCATGTAAAACAACCAGTCCACTCTCAGGTGCAAAATGTTGAAGAAAACTTCCCTTTAAAAATGTATTTGAGACTTTAAACTTGGCTGGTGAAATATTTAGGACTTCTTCTTGAGCCTTATATTATAAAACATTGGAGAATTTCATCAGCTTAAAAATGAGTAAAGTTGGCTTGAACCATGGAGAACTTATTTCTCCATGCTTGAACTTTAATTGGCCTGGTTTTTAATTCTTAGCATTTCCAGGGTTCTGTCTGTGCATTACCAATTCATTTATTATACTAGAATTTAGAAAGAAACAATAGGACATAATTACCCTTGCTCGCTCCAGGAGTCGGCCAATGACGTCCACCAAGTCTGGCAAAGTGTGCATTGTCAACATAAGGTTTACCCAGCTGAACAAAATGCTTAGTAAGACCCCGCGCAATTTCTTAGATGTTTTCTGTCTCAAAACTGAAGCGCCCTCTTTATTATTTGAAGAGAGGGCGCTCTTCTTTAATGAAACGATTCGGCGTCAGTCTAGTCGACCGGCGTATTTTATTTCTCGCTAGCTCAGCGTAAAAAAAACCCGAAGAAACCCTAAACATGAATGCTGTCGATTTCAAAAACGAAGAGGAGGTAAAGGAATACCTGAACAATCTGGAAACGGAGTACACTTATCAGTGCCATCGCGAGAAATCGGGAGAAGGTAGGCACAGCTAAACGAATAAGTGACTTGAAAGTTGAAGATGAAAATGACATGCATGATGACGTACATTGTGATGATGTACACCAGGGGGGGGCGGAGGGGGGGCCCTTCGAGGCTGTGATTGCGAAACGCTGTGGTACCGTCCATTCTCAAAATAGGGGGGAACAATTTTCTCACTCGAAAAATAAAGAGTTTTTTGCATCCAATCTTAACATCTTGTCTTTTGTAGTTGTACAAGGTTGTTATTTACCTTAATGTTTATCATCCAATGACAAAAATTGTATTGAAAATGAAAAAAGCAGTCGAAAAATTTAAGCGTTGATGACGTACCGTTGATGCGCGTGGAGATTGTGCACAAATACTCAAACGATGTTAACAAATACCTCCCCTAAAAAGGGCAATAATAATCGATAAATTGTGAAAAATTGTGCTTTGACCCCACTCATTTTTTTCTATGGATACGTTAAAAAATGATGTAGCAGTGATATACCGAATTTTTAAAAAAATCTGCCTGTGACCCCCTTGCGTTTTATCGTGTTGTTTTCGAACGAAACTGGCCGAAAATGACATCGCCCCAAAACAAATTCGTGTAGATCGTGCCTGTGTACCTGGCTTTGCGGACGTTGCATGAATCACTGAATTCGGAGAGCGATACACGGAGCAAATTTGTACGTGTTTCAATGGTGAGCTTTGCGGTAGCGATCTATACGTATTTACTGTGTGAGATGTGCAGCTCTCGAGCGTGGAAGAATGAATGAGATACATTTCAACGTTGGTGGCGCACTTTGTTGGGCCCCCCTCCGCCCCCCCCTGATGTACACTAATTATTAGTTACAACCGGAAGTGTGAATCGAATGTGTTTCCATGGTTACAGTTCCGGTTTTATTAAACTTAAGAACGTATTCTTTTGCTACTTTGGTGGATGTTTAGTATTGTATAGTAGAACTTTACCAAATTCTTTCTAATCAATTTTGGAAGTGTTTTTCAGTCAAAAAAAATGTGTGTCTGGCCTTCATGTGTTTTCAAAATATACTACTGGCTGTACATGTATTTCATTTGTAAAGCATTGTGTATCTTTGCAGGATGCTACAGGCTAGGGGAATTCTTTGCTGGAATCAGGGGTGATTTAGCCAAGGCAGCGACGGCGTACAGGACGAGCTGCGACAAGTACAATCACTTTATCTCTTGTAACAAGCTGGGAGCGTTGAATATGTATGGAAAAGGTACAACATTAAAAACAACAGTTTTGATAGGTTTAAACATGGTTGAAGTTGGTCTAAAACTTTTTACTTTTTTTTCCTACAGAAAGGAGCATATTGGCTCTTTATTTTTAAATTAGCAGATTGACATTCAAATGGACATCCATGTGGGTTAAATAAATGTTTTGCTTAAATAAAAGCACCATTTTGGTGTACTCCCCCTTGCTGTTTACGGAAATTGTACATTTTCAACAGCCAGTTTATATGACATGTATATGATCTGTCCAAGGTGAGTATTAGTTGTTATTTGTTGTTATTTGTTTTCCTCTATTTCAAGGTGTTGACAAGGACAGGAAAAAAGCTGTGGATTATTTTGCCAAGAGCTGCGAGGGTGGATACATGACTGGGTGCTATGGAGCGGGCGTGGCTTTGAGCGGAGGAGAAACCAAAGACACACCCCGGGCGGCGGCCTACCTACAACGAGCCTGCGATGGCGACCACCAGGAGAGCTGCTTTCAGCTAGGAAGCATATACCTACAAGGTTTAGATGCAGTAGATAAAGACCTTACTAAGGCCTTCCGTTATACGCTTAGGAGCTGTGAACTAGATCATATGTACGGCTGCGCCAACGTGAGCCGCATGTACAAGATGGGGGACGGTACCGAGAAGAATTCTAAGCTAGCCGAGGAGTACAAAGTCAAAGCTAGAGAGCTTCACAGACAGGCTAAGGAGAAAGCAGCCCAGCTTACGTTTGGAGAAACGGGTGGCAAATAACGACGGGTTGAGCTGGTTATAGAGTCGACGCCGGCTAATGTTGACCAATATAAACGGCTGGTGTTTGGAGAAACGGGTAGAAAAATGTCATAAAAAGTTGGCTTGGTTAATGCAGAAGATTGGAGCAGTGGGCTAAGATTATATTGGACAACCTTGGTCTGGCCAGCATTGCCTGGTGTGGAAGTGATTCCTGTGCTTTCTTAGTGTGACCCATTCACTCTGTACCTTTGTTTTGTAATAGATAAAATGGTTTAGTTTATTTTTGTATACAAATAGTTTAGTTTACCCACCGTTTCACGATCCAGCACCAAATAACATAAAATGACTAACGGGGCCAATAGTGGGCTCATTAACCCTAACAGTACTAAATCTATCAATTGAAATATGAATTTCCACACACCCTGATGTTTGGATTAATACATAATGTACAAGATAAATTAAGTTGTATGTTTAGAAGGGATACACCAAAGAGATACATGTACATTGGAGCTGATTCCTTTAAATTGTTTTCTTTTTCTAATTTACCCAGTAAAACTTCAGTTTATACAATGTATGTATTTTTAAAGGAGCTATGTGTACATTGTACATGTGTATAAATAATTGAGTAATAACTTGTACAATGTGTTTAATTTATACATGTAACTTGTGGGTTTTGTACAGTGATGTACATGTACCGGTATATTATTAACACTTTGCACATCTTGCCAGCTTTTCACATGTTTCTATTTGTAACCGATCTTTCTTACATACTTTATATGTTGCTTGCATTGTACAGGGTTTATTAAAATAAACCAGTTATGGGTCTGTTTAAAGGCTTGAACAACTATTTTGTCATAACATAACCAATATTAAATACACAGAGATACAAGAAATAGTTTGCTGTAAACTATCTGGTATTTTGTCTTTCCCTCCCCCCAGTATTCTCTGTTCCACAATCAATATTACACACGAATGCTCTACTTGCTGGTTTTTGTTTCGTTAACTTTCATACATAGACAGATGGAATAGGTATATGTAGTGTGCAATAGCAGTTGACAATGAGGTGCTATATTCTGTATGAGGTTTTAAAACCATTTTACATGCGGCTTTTGTTATTGCTGTGTGCAATGTGTAAATCTGAATTGTATACATTAATTGTACATGTTTACCTTACGTGAATGCAGTAAAAATGTAGCGGTATAATTGTACTTATTTTTTATTTTTTTGAAGTATGTCAACTGCTTACAGTACGTATTTTTTCTCCTACTCATTTCCATAATTTGAATCTGCTGATATTATATTACATAATTCTGATATAACAAGCCTTTTGCTCGGTTAATTCAACAGCACAAATCTGCCTTTTTTCATTGTTTGAAAGAAAAACTAATATTTACCGTCTCTTGTTAGAATCAACTGTCAGGTAATATGCAAAGTATTTCAAATGTGTTTTTTTAATAGGATTGAGCAAAAATTACGTGGCACTGTGTACTATGCATTTGAAATAAAATTGTGTGTGAAACGTTTCACTGCTTCTGCATTTTAATCTCACAAACTACAACATCATAAACTACAAACGCAAGTTCTTCAATAATCTCAACTATTTTATTTACAATGTGTGAAAACAATCAAATATTGCCATCTACAGAAAGAACCTCAATCTAGCTTAGTGCTCATTCTGGGCATAAATATTTTACAAGTAGGGGTGGGGGAGGGTAGCTTGGAACATCTGCCAAAGTCTAGAAAAAAACAAGTACAATGCCAATATTGAATTTAAAAAAAAAAGACAAATGTCGGCCCTGGTTGTTAGTTGGATCTAAGAGGCCCAGGGGTTGGGTTTAACCATATCCTTCCTCTAACTCTATCCAAATCCATCGGTAGGGTTTAAAGACCGGAGTGTTCTTGTAAATTATTCTTGCAGTTTGATATAACTGAAATTAGGACTAGTTGAGCATTTTGGGCAGGCAATACATGTAACCTGGAACAGTTTTTTTTAAAATAAATGTATATTCTAATAACAAACTTTTACTCCTGTAAACTCTAACAATTTCTCCAGAATTCTGTTAATAGTATCATTCATTGTTGCAAAGGCATTGTTAAATCACTCAAAAACTTTGCTATTCTCACACACGACCCACAACTCACAAAATGCTGGCTCAGATAGGGAAGGCAAAGGCTAGGTGGATCAAAGGAAATAGTTTGTTGGGGGGTGCTGGTGAGGTCCATAAAACCCCTAACGGTCCACAACCCAGGCAGCTTGTCATGTCTTGACAGAACATTAGTTTGTGGACGTTCCATTCCTTAATAAGTGGGCGGAGGGATGAAAGAACCCCATTCTTGGTCTCTCCATAGCTTGTAGAATGCCGACCAGCCACCGAAGGCCACGCACGTCCCCGTGCCAACTGCATAACTGTGTTCTGGAGAAAGACAAAAACATTATTAATTAATTGTGCAAGCTGGATTCGATTTCGAACCACTGACTCCGTGATCACAAACCCTAAGTGCGAGGCACACTCCCCTCGCATACATAACATGTTATTCCAAAAGGTCATTGGTTTTAAACGAAGCTCATTTGACGCTGTCTCGTACGTGTTTTCAAGAAGCTATATTTTATATTCCGTATCATTCTATTGTTACCAGGTATTGTTTAAAGATGTTTATAAAATAGTTGGGTTTTTTTTTGTTTTTTTTGTTTTTTTAAGGCAGTGTTCATTTTAGGAGAAATATTTCTGTATCCTTCTCAATTTCTCTTTGTTAGATGGGGTAGTGTGTGTCAGGTCTATTTGTTACCACTATTCACTGTCACTCACGTTTAGCTCCTAGCACTGCCCCCGCCATGCACCCTCCAATGAAGTAGTTTAGCGGGTCGTCCTTACTCCTCAGGGAGGCCGATATTGTAGTGCCTGCACCAAACACTGCACCCAACGTAGCTGCAAAATCAAAGCAATCAGTGAATTTTTATTTTAGGAAATTTGGAGTCTTTACTTCACATAGCTTATTAGCACAACAAATTTGCTTAGCAGAAAAAGGTTTGCTCAGTAAAATCATGCTACCTGCCAAAACATCATAATGCTTTTCGGTCGGTCGGTCGGTTTACTAGCCAAAATTACATTTCTAAGACATTTGGTTACTCAATACTCGACTGATTACGTAATACAACTCACCCAATGTTGCCGTGTGATTCAAGCCTCTTCCTACTGCTTCTACGACGGTTTTAGGGAAGTACATCGCCAATACAATTGTCGAAAGTCCCACACCTGTAGAAATGTACGGGTTTTTTTTTAAATGGTTTTTAAACAAAACGTCATTGAGATATACTTTGTTTTAACACTATAGGCTCTGTAAATTTGTTAATAAAAGTTTTGGGTTATCGAAAAAAATACCTTTAAATTCAGGCTTAATCCTCCTATAGTATAATAGTCTGACACTGACAGCATAAATAATCCGATTGATGTGCTAATAATAAGGAGTTTTGTGCATGTGTTCATATAAAGACTAGTCTAGAGAGGGACTGCGCTTTTCTTTCTATATTTTATTATTTTATAATTTATGATCAGTGATTTGGATCAACGGCGACTCACCCAAAGCAGCTCCGGTTGCAGTAGTTTCCATGACTTTTTTGATCGGCTCGTTGCCGTCAATGTTATCATAACGAACATTTAATTTCATGATTATACAGCTGAAATACGATAATTTGCCTGTGAAGAATTATATTTCTATTCCGCTCATACAGTTGAACTTTGACATTGACTTCCGGTAATCTTTTTTCGGCGATTTGGCTGACAATATTATTCCGAGACACGAAACGGAACTATTTGTTAAATAAATTGCTTAATTTTTTTTGAATCGTACAATATATTTAATAATTTGGGACTACAATGATTGTCTTTTAGTTTAAATCGGATAAGTGAAATTTTAACGAATTTGATCCGCCGTCGATTCCCGTAAGTTTCTAAAAGCTATTTCCTCTTCGTGAATGTATACTACGCTTCAGAAAGGTGTTGCTCGGCGCACTTGTAAATAGATCACTGCGTCAAGCTATCACCACAATCAGATACTGCTAGCATGCACCACATTCAACGCACTTTCGGCACTACGGTGCTCCGTAACGGACATCCACTTTAAAGAAAAAAATATGACATGTATATTCTGTTTCCTATTTACACACATTGTATATTTTAAAGTGGGACAGATGACGATTGTCGATTGTTAATTAACTTTACGGACGGTGATTTGACGTGCAAACTAACTTGTTAAAACAATGAGCTTTGCTTTGGTGTAGTGAAAAATAAGTATGTTTGTGAAAGTGCCAACGTACAATGTAGGGAACCCCGCTTGCAAATTGACCTGTAATTTCCCAATCCATTTCGATGCCACCCTGGGACTTTTACAACTACTAGATGATAAATAGATTATGACGATTTGTAAAAATCTTGAACTTTCTATGCATAGTTTTCCTGTAATTTATCGTCAAATCACGAGATTAATATTAGTGCGGTGTCACTTACCGCATGTACATTGTACAATGTACTTCACATACATTAGCAATTTGCTCGATGAACGAAGTATGTTCGTGGAAAATGTCTCTCATTTTTAAACCGATTATGATGTCACCTTAAACTTTAGACAAATTGGAGAATATAATCCACTGAAGATGCTACGTGAATCTCATCCAGTTTCCATGCGTAGTTTTCCCGCCAAAAGTCGAGGAACTCCAGCACCACATTGAAAATAATATATTACGTGCAGCGACACACCATGCCAGAGCCACATCACACCCCGCTTGCAAATAATTTCCGAATCCATTTTGATGCCACCATGGGACTTTCACAACTTCTAGATGACGAATATGTTAATACGATTTGTAAATATCTTGAACTTTCTGTGCATAGTTTGCACGTTAAATCACCGTCCGTAAAGTTAATTAACAATCGACAATCGTCGTCTGTCTCACTTCGAAATATAAATAGGAAACAGTATATACATATCAGTAATATATTTTTTCGTTGAAGTGGATGGCCGTTACGGAGCACCGTAATGTGGTGCTAAATATTAGCAAGGGATCACTTGACGATTTGTGCCGAATGTGGTGATAGCTTGACGCATATTAAATAAATGGCTGATGACGGAAGTTTTTTCCGCGAGTGTTTTTAGTGAAAACCTTTGACGAATGCAAACTAACTACTAGACTAAACAGAAAGGTAGGACTATTGTAGTACATGTACACAAGTAATTTGTGCAGGAATAATGACAATTTTTTGCCAAACAAGTACGCTGTAATTTATAATTTATATGCAACAAATTCACGATGACCTTGGACGCACTCGCGTGCGCACGCATAGACTCTTTATAATATTTGTTGTACACGTCAGCTTTCATTATTTTTAGTTTCAATGTTGGCTAGAATCAGAAAACATTGCATGATTTGAAATGAATGAATGACAAACTAGCCGACCCGCTTTATTATACTGTTTGACAAATCGTTTGTTTATGATGCAATAAGTATTGGACTGGCTGTTTGTTTGACCACTGCAATTTTATTTTTAGATCTGTGTCATCTTGTTCACAAACTGACAAAGCCGGTGTTGGTCTACGTGTGATAAACAATATAAAATAGAAGTCATCAGATGACAAGAACACATCATCAAAATTATTTTAGTTTTTCAGTCTTCAGTATTTTTAACTGCTGAATCTACCACTGCCATGAAAAGGTTTATTTCTGGATTTGAATTATTTTAATTTCTCACAAGCTTACAAAATTAATAAATTATCAGAGAAAATAGCAATCTTTGAGTTTGATACCACTGGAGTCTGATCATAAATAAATGTTTTGCCTCTGAGCTCAAGAAGATCTTGTTAAGATCTAAATATATATCATGCCCTCCTAATTTATTTGATAAATCAATTTTAGAGTAGTTCAGTTGTGTTTAATTGTTTTGTGTTTTGTGTCTCTTTTAGTTTCAGGATGACACCTTTACAACTACTACAATTCCTTTGCTACATTTGTGTATTTGGACTCTGCGCTGTAAGCAGAGTGCAAGGAGCCTTTGGATTTGGTAGGTGTTTTTTTTCTTCCCACAAATTGCTGGTGTAAATACATTTGAAATCACCTGCATGTACAAAGTTGTAAAGTTTTAACTCTCAACCCTCCTTTTTTGTCTTTGTTGTTTTAGGTAAGGAGCGAATCCTTTTAGACGAGGTCAAAGTGCTGACCCTTTACAACAATAAAATGACCCAAGGAAGACGCAGCAGTCCAGTTCCTCAGGTATAACGTGAGCTAGAGGGATAGAAATAAAGGAATTCAACTTTCTCAAAAGATATCAACCTGTCCTCCAGTTTAAACTAAAACAAGGACTGTAAAACTATTTAATTTACAAACTACTTCAATTAACGATTATCACTTGATCCTCGTATTTCCCTCGTAACATCTTTTTCCTACAAGTACTTTCAGGGACTTTTCAAGTTTTCCGTTGGTTTTCTGTCTGTTTATTTTAGCTGAAGTGCACCGGTGGATCAGCAGGTTGCTCGGCTTTCAAACCCCAGGTCGTCCAATGTCACAATCAAGGATCCGACGGATATGACGTACAGGTAAAGTAAATTAACCACACACTCCGAAACAATTCAGTATTCACAGGAAGAGAAAACCTAATATTAGTGATTGCACATTCAAGTATGGACTCCCTGCAAGTGGTCCCCTCCCCCCCCAAAAAAAAATAAAAAAAATAAAAAGTCCTTTCATTTTGATATTATTTTCCCCATACCCTAGAGAGTTAGGGTTGATGTCTCACAGCTATACTTTTATACCCAATCTTTGATTGTCGTTTGTAGTGGGAATGCAAGACGGATATGGATAACAGCTACCGGTTTGGGCAGATTGAGGTGTCCTGTGAAGGTTACGACTCACCTGATGATCAGTACGTCTTGAAAGGCTCATGTGGTGTAAGTATGATCAAGAACTGCTGACTAAAACCTCTCTACTAGTACACTGCCATGCATGCATCTTATAAACATTGCCAATGGATGAACCTGTGTAGGCTAGTCCAGAATGGTTATTAGAATGTCAAGTGTACTTTCTATGAATGTCAGTTCAGGCCTGCCCACTTCTCGCTAGAGGGGGGGGGGGACAGGGGGGCAGGGTGTTGGGGGGACAGGGGGGCAGGGCAGGAGATTGTCACATTCTGAAGTGAACATTATTTTACAAACAGTGCTTAGCGTCAAATGTTCAGTATTACGGGGAATGCATCTTTAAATTCCACCTTGTCTGGACAATTGTACTTTTGCTTGTAATTTTTCAAAACTATAGATTGTCCAATCTGTAATTTCAAAAATTCTTTTCTCCTCGCATGTCAGCTTGAATACACGTTAGATCTGACTAAGGAAGGTATGCAGTCCCAGAACCACCAAAAGCAGCACAGTTACTACGGCGACGACGGTCACCATGGAAGCAACTACAGCTATAATAAGAAGCAATCCGGCATTGGCGACTGGATCACGCTGGCTATAATCGGTGTCATCATCTATGGAATCTACAGGAGCTGTATTGCCAACAGCGACCATACATATCCTTTGACGTGTCCCAAAGGCGATTCTAGCTTAACACTTGTCTAGGGCTAGGTGTTCACTCGTTACAACTACATGGGGAAATGCGGACCCTAGCCGTAGCTCTCTAGGCTCGCTTCAGACACGGCCCAACAGTGACAAAGATAAAGCTTGCCAATATTGGAAAGAAAAGTGTAGTCCAATAAACATCCAGAGTATATAAACGATATTGACTCCTTGACTTAGACCTACTCGTAATCCAGACAGACCCGATGACGGCTACCCAAGGCAAGCAGGTTATGGCTCAGGCTCAGGCTCAGGCTCAGGCAGTAACCCACCTCCCCCTGGATTCCGTCCCGGATATGGCTCAGACAGTTGCTCAGGCTCGGCCCAGGGGGGTGGGGCCTCCTATGGAACTGGAGCTGGTAATGGGAGGGGCGGAATGGGAGGCGGGGGGTTTTGGTCTGGCGCTGCGACTGGAGGAATTCTTGGATACCTGTTTGGTAGCAGGGGAAAGTAAGTAAGGCCGTGTTCGAATTACTTGGCTATAGTTTAAAAGTGCACACGAGTCTGTCAATTATTCTCTGCTGTTGATACTTCAGTAATTTCCATGTTTATTTTATATATTTTTTTTTTTTTTTCTGCCATAGTCGAGGCTACGGGGCACCAACTTACGGACGGCGTAGTTACGGAACGGGTGGATTCTTTGGAGGTGGTGGGGGCAGTGGTTACAGGGGAGGGGGGTTCGGCGGGGGAGGTTTTGGCGGAGGGGGCTCTACAGGCACAAGAACTGCATCTGGTAAGTCAGCACTGAGAAAAATAGTTTAACGACTGTAAAAGAGAGCATGTGACTGATTGATTGACTGACTGACTGACGCTAAGCAAGTTATTGTTTAGGATTATTCTTTCTCCTCATCAACTGAATTTGAACTTAGTGTGTTCTAGGGTGAGCTTGACTAGACCTGCCTTGTCTTTTTCTTTTCTTTTATAATCTATTTACTTACAATTGTCTGTGTTCTTCCATTTTTATATTTTGAACATTTTAATTTTAATCAAGTACAGTTATGAAACCTTGCAGGTCTGAGCAGTTTTATGTTTAAAACATTTTCTGGCAAATCATTTGTTGTCTTCTGTTGTTGCAGGTTTTGGTTCAACCAGAAGACGTTGATGAAAATAAAATAGGATCGGCCTTAATAGTTACCTTGGAAACATATTCTGTACAGCATCAAATTTTAAGTAGTGTGCACTTTTAACCAATTCATGTCGGGGTTATTGTAGGGGAGACCAAGGCCAGGAGCGGGATTCTTTTTCAAGAAACTCAATCTGAGGCGGGTTCAGGCTGATATTAGTTGGAAGCACTTTTGACGTGTTTATTTGTCATTTGTTTTAAATCTCGGAAAAACTTGTGGACACGTCCTTCGGCACAAACTGTTAAACATTCTGTATATATTTGTTAATGGATGTAATTATATTTTATTTCGATCATCTATTGTTTGTCAAGGCCTTCAGCTGCACAAGTATGAAGGCAAAACTTGTGATTAATGGTTGAAAAAAAAAAAAAAACCTGAAGCAATTTTTTCTGAAGTTCGACACAACAAATGGACTTGTCAAATTCTGTGTGCAGTTCAATCGATGTTGAAGTTATTTTATTTTAATAATATTTTTTAATGTAAACTCTTAATTTTATTAGCTGTTAAACAGAAGGTATATGTATTTGGTTGACATTTAGCCATCATACCAATAACAAAACAAATCAACACATTTTCAAAATTGTATTCCAATAAAATATGAAAATATTTTCAAGATATTAAATTCTTGTTAATATTGAATTGAATTTCTTGCATAAATATCACATAACAAAATAATCCATGCATACAGATCAAATCTTTGAAATATTTTCATTGCTCAGTCACTATTCTATTTATTCCTCATCTCATTATAAATATAAGGCTATTTGCAACAACTCAAATTTTCTGGATTTTTTATGGTAATATTAGGGTCATGATTTTAATACTTAACAATTTTATCCTTAAAACCTTTACATCTTTACAAACCATAACATTAAAATTCAGCCTCTAAATTGTACATTCGTTCATAAAAGTAGTCATTCTAAAATATGCCTAAAGCACTGTCTTTCGTTTTATAATTCCAAACGTTTACTAATTTTTTTTCTGTTTCATCTGGTCATTTTTAAATAGTCCACTAGTGGTGGAGGTAGAGGGAAGTTAATTAATTCACCGACTCGGCGCATGCGCTGTGTGCCTAGAACTCGATGTATGGTCAGACGGCACAAATGTTTTAACGTCCTGCCTTCGCCGGAACCTAAAAACACGGGTGACAAAAAAAACATTCCATCGCTGGAGTTAGTTTCGGTTTTAAAAGGAATTTCTTTGTCTGATCGGCAAGAGACTTTTCAAGTTGAAATACCGGGCAATTTTTGATGTGACTCTTTATTAATTTGCAAAATGCTAAGTAGATAAGTGATGAACAAGTTTAAAATAAATTGGAGTAAATATATTAAAACAAGATCATGGAATTGTTTTGGAAAGTTCGAGTTTAATTAATAGAATACGTAGTTTAAATGTTGTTCATCAGTCATTATAATATAAAAACAAAAATAGTTTTCTAAGCACATTAAACTTGTATACGGTTTTCTAACCTCTATTCTAGTTTGTCATTCTTGGCGCAACGCAACAATTTCTACATATTTTTGTCTACATTTCCACGAGCTATATATAAATTGTGCACTTGACCTATGACCTTGTGGTTGGTACCCATGCATGCCGGGTGGGGCAGCTTTCCTGGAAATCCAGATTTTGTTTGACTGTATATTGTCTGGTGCAACTTCTAACAATAATATGTTTATTTAGAATAGAAACCAACATAATATTTCACGCAGAAGTAATAATTATCAGTATTTTTGCGAACTAAAAAAGGATTTCGTAAAAATAATCACCAAAATATGATACCTTTTATAGTGAGATTTATGGACCACAACAACAACAAAATGTCCCATACCCAATTTTGTTACCCCATTTTAAAAAGTTGTTAATTATTCTCGATCTTTGAACACAGCAAACGCAGCATGACTGAGGTTTATCAGGGACAAGGGATGCATTTGAGACCCAAACGATTTCACATGAAACTTGTTTTCAACTCACTGTGATAATTGGCGATCCACTGGGCCGTGGCGTGTTTGTTGTTCGCAATTGCTTCGTCTGAGGGAGTTCTCCCAGCTGTATTCCTCTCCCAGAACGAACAGCCTCTTGATAATAAACACAGAATCTGCAAACAAAAATATTAATTCCCTAAAAATTTCTCAGTCATCATTATGTGTATAAATTAAACCCAATTAGGGCTAAAGAATAGCATTTATACGTTTTGATGGGATTTTGTTGTTAAGGGGGGCGGGTAATCTGTTTTAAAACGAGTTGATAATCCCCACCTAGTTCTTCGACTGAATTATTTTGACTCTAGATTGTATGCAAAAACACCTCAAGTAGTATGTCAATTGTATATACAGTATGTAAAAAGACAAGGGTGTCACCCTTACCCCATCGTGGCGGCCCTCCTCCGCGGCCAAGTGTGCCGGTGTGTTACCCCGTCTCCAATCCCGGGCCACAGGGTCCGCACCGTACGCGAGCAGCCACCTGACCGTGTCTACGTGGCCGTGCTCGGCGGCGTCGTGCAGGGGAGTCCGCCCGACTTCGGGGTCCGGCGCGTTGGGATCGGCGCCCGATTCCAACAAGAACTGCGCGACCTCGGGGATAGCCTTCGTCATGACCTGTATAAAAAAAAAGGCGGGAAATATTTATGACTGGAGTCCATATTCATGAGTTATAGAAACACCATTTACAGAGGTATCTCATGAAAACATTTCAAGCGCACTGTCATAATTTCTAAAGAAGTGCATTACAACTGTTACTTTGAGCAGAACTCGTTATACTAGGCATTATAAACGAAGTCTAATCACAAGGAAAACAAATCAACATTATACTGTACACCATAAAGAAACCGGTTTTCAGACAGTTTAAAAGAGGGTTTGAAACAGTATTCAAGACAAATAGGTCCGGTTCTTGTAATTTTTTATAATTTTTTACTTTAATTTCAGGTCAGAAAAAGGGAAACAAAATAAGTTCGCCGTTAATAAAAACCCTACGAATTATCTCGCGTGTGGCCAAACATAAATGCGAATGGCAATCATAAAACGTAACATTGTAATTTAAAATGTACTTGATTTAAAACCAGATGAAATTTGTCGTGCGTTCCTGAAATGTCTATCAGCTAACCTCACCTGTATAGCGGTGCAGCCGTACTTATTTCTCCCGTTTATCTCCACGTTGTCTAGCCCGCTCAGCGCTCGGAGTCGCCCGATGTCACCGTTCGCTGCAGCCTTCGTGAATTCGTTTTGGGCGTTGACCGCTGCCGGTTGATGGTTGGCGTGGTTGGCATGTCGGGCAGCCATGATTGCCACATCTAGTTATGGATAACACAATTTCTTATTGGATTAAGTTCTGGAAGTAAACTAGGTTAATCTCATGAGGGATTTCCCCTTTTTTCTGTACGACACAGTTATTGTCAGTTGATCATAATTGTCCCAACATTGATACGATTTTTGTGCTCATGCATTATTGCATAAATTATATATCGCAAGATTCCGGGGGAGGAAAAAACATAAGGCCGCGTTGTCTAGTATGCTAATACATGTACATATTTTAACCTATATACAGTTAAAGGCTATATGCCGAACACGGGCCAATTTAACTGAGCTGCTAAACACACACATTTGCTTATATAATGATAATTATTCCTATTTTTTGACTGGTATTGTTTTATGCTTGGCATTGAATGCACATGAGTTTTGACTGGTATCCTGCGTTTACGGAGCAACATTTTGTTTTGTGCAAAGCAAATTGTTGTCTGTTCCACTGAGAGAAACAGACCCTGTTCGAATAGAAATGACGGAAATGCCATAAAGAAGCCTTCTGAAACACCATCATGCAGTTCGACCGTTCAAGGTTTTATACATTTTCTTTAATGAGAGAGGGGAATTTACTTTAATTATCCTTATACATGTACCTACAATGTACAATGATTCCAGCGTTTTGTGTTTGCGCTAAATCACACCAAAATAAAAGCATAATTTCAGAGGGTTAAAAACGTCCAAAATTGAATAAGTAGTTTAAAATCGCTAAGAAAAGAATTAATAACGTGTCGCAGTTTATTACTTTTTTAGGTCAATGTCGCAAAATAACATCGTAAGCACTGCCTGTTTATCAAATGGCGGGAAACACTGAGAGCACGACCAAAATGGCGGGAAACGTCTCTTCGTGTTCAAACATGCAATATTCAGTCGAAAACATTCCATTCATTTCTTAAGTGATTTGAAAGGGGAGCACTGTTTTCTATTGCATTATAGAACTTACAAAAACTAACGCTGCTTACAGTCGCCTTAATTATTTTAATTATTGAGTCTCTTAAGTTGGTGAAATCGTAAAATAATCTCGAGCAGACAGAAACGTCGCACTATGACTGCACCATCCCCACAACAACTAACCCGCAACTTATTATGCTCCATATGCTTGAACATTAATCCTACCAATGAAAGAGCTCTTAAAACCACTTGGAAGCTCAATGCGTCTGGACTCGGTGGAAATCATTCCTAGATCTCGAAGAGGTAGTTCTTAGAGAAGCACGGCAAAAGACCGCCAACAAATCTGACAACGAATCGAGCACTTCCGCTGACTCCGCCGTCCGCCGCAGATTTTACGCGGGAGAAAAAGTTTGGGACTTTTAAAGGGAACTTTGTATCGATCGGTTTAACCATGGAGGTTAAAACTCCCCCACTTCATTTGTTTTCAGACGTTGTAATCTTCTAATTTCGGGTATGACATTATTATAGATACCTGGGGATTGTGAAGATTGTATTTGTGTAACACAATGCATGGTTTATTGACAACAAAATGCATGGCTAGGTTCATAACAGTACAAACCGCTCACAGTTTTGCGGTTGATACAAGGCTACAGGGTCGTTCTATACAGATTTTGTGGGCCGAGGTATTATCCAATGAGATGACAGAACAGTGATATCATGATCTAAATAAAGAGTGCTGTAGTTTCTTTAACCAGCACTACAGTATCAACTTTTAAGGAATGTTCGTCGTTGCTGGGAACAAAGTTGCGCATCATGTCAAAAAGCAATCAAACGAAACTGATGATTGGGTGATCTGGATGATCCTTTGTCCAATGGCGTACAATAATATTGACGTAATGTGTTTATAAATATAGTTTAGTGTTATGGTGAACCAATCAAAATTCGTGATATACGAAGGGTTCTTCCTCGGACCATAAAACCTCGCGTTTATACAGACACCAGCTACCTTATCTTGGCAAAATAAAGAGAGCAAAGAAACCTACTAGCCAATCACTGTGATGATTAAAACATCGCTGTGACCAATAGATGACGAGCAAAGTGATGTCATGTGTTAAAAACAACTCACCTGGACATCGAGCGCATTGATCCACGATTGATCAAAGTTGCGGTATAATCTCTTTGTCTCTTCTCAAAGAAAACAATAACAAAGCTGTGTAGCTTCAATGACACGCCAACATAACTTGCTAAATACTTTGTAAATTCCCAAATTTTCTAATTCTTTACAGAAACCTATCAAATTCCACTTCCCACTCAGTGTAACTTGCCTTGCGATAGTTGCACGCGCCGTCCCCGCTAGTTATCGCCATAGGCATTCGAAAACCGAAATGGAACGAGGATTATTTATGACGTAGAAGACGTGCATTAAAAGGTGTTAATCAAACTAGAAATGCAGTCTTTAAAGAGATCGGTAGATCCGTCTATACTACAAACCTTTGACTTCAAAATATGGGCAAACAAGTGTTAATTCCCGGTTCTCTATTTGTTTTCTTGTCCAAACTTGTCTTTCTTAATTTGGTCAAGCAGTTGAAATCAAACGAATCCTATATAACAAAGATGCAAGTTAGTACATGATTACTTATCTGTTGGTGGTACTAGTTTATACACGCTTAAAACTAACGTGTTGAATCAACAATATAAGTGTGCGGTCGGTGACTACTCTTCCAACCATTAAAGGGATGAATTCGTCAGTTGTATGTATGAAATCCCAACTTGCCGCCCACTTATAATGTGGATTCAACACTTTCGTTTTAAGCGTGTACATTGTGTTACTGCACGAGGACGTTGCCTAGTCACCACTCGCTTTCGGCAAAACTCGGCAAAACTCGGCAAAACTCGGCATTTGCGTGGGAGCATTTCCTTTCTCCATCGTGGGACGATCTTTCAATCCATTTGAGCGAGTTGGTTATTATTCATCGGCACGTAAATAATTATTCGCGCCAAAACCGCAAAACAGTTATAATGTTGATCGGTTCCCTCTGCAAATTCAATCAAAAGAAAGTTACGCCACTGATATTAATCAAGCCTTAAGCTAAGCTAGAAAAGTCAAATGTCACTCAAATACTTGAAATATTGTGGCTTCCGCTCATAACAATACAACTACTATCAGTCGAAACTAAAACCGCGGAAACTAGACTTCCTGTTGACAATTTACAGCGTGTTCCAAAACGAAACACCACACTATACGTTTGTTATGAGGACACGCCCTTTAAAACAATAAATAAAGAATGGGAATAAATCAAAATGGACCTGTACACAATAATTATACAACTCTGACAACACCCGGTACCTTCAGCGTGTGAACCATTTGTGAGTGCAATGAATACAAACACAATGGATTATAAGCCTCTTGTTCGGCCGAGCGACTGTCATAATAACAGCCTGAGAAATCGTCTAAGCCATGTTTACATTTTACAGTGTTGACGATTGGGAATAAGTTAATTTAAATTGAACGTGAGGACAGTTAAACCGGGTGAATTTTAAGGTTAATAGACGTTGCAGAAAATCTTCCAAAACTGCATTTTCTTATTGGAACTCAACGAGATAATTAAATCTAATCAAAATTGCGTGTAGGCTTATTTTCCACAGAAATGTCGAATTGTCTCTTAATACAACAATAGGCACATTTTTTAAATATGGTTTTACGGAAAAGTTATTCCGCATAAAATAATGTAACCCAAGGGTGGGGTACCGAGAACAATCCGACATGTATACTCAACGTTTCGGCCATTGCGCTCTTGACCGTCATCAGGAGAAACTAAATAAAACTGTCGGCCTTAAAACAAGTAGCGGCCAATTAAAACTGATCATTAGGAGCACTTATACCAATCAGCCTATAGAGTTATAGCTACACCACCAATAGCAGGCTTTTGGGGGTTTAGCATCTTAATCCATATAAAATTATTATGCATCCAACATGCATAAACAAAATGTTTTAAAGCGAGTCCCATGTGCAATAGTGCGTACGTACGTGACACAAACATTTGAGATAGGTACAACAATTAACGCATCGCCGACAACTTCCTGTCTGCTTGTATAATGTATTACACAGAAAGAAAATAACAGTTTGTACTACTTACCACGTTTAAATGCCCACGGATCTTGATCGTCCAACCAGGATTAAGCGCGGGATCAGGTTTGCTGGGTTTTTGATTTCCACAGATGTCATAGCTTGTCAAAATTTGACACTACAAACCGGGGCATTCCCGTGAATTGCAACAATGAAAATGTCTACAATATCTATTTGTATTCTTGGTTTATTGAAGTGGGACCCCTAGGGCAATAGGCAAGTTGGGACATGAAAAGAATTGTTGTTATTTCTGGACGGCGAAGAACAAATTAAAGGTACTTTTTTGGCCATGTGTGGAAATTAAACTATTAAAAGGTTCATGCGTAATACTCCTAAACATTCTTACAAACTTTGGAGCGATGACAAACGCGAATCTATATATTTTGTATTACTGTTAATTCGTGCTTGCTTGAACATTCTTCAAACGTTGGAATTCTGATCTGTTGTGAAGTCCGATAATGTCGCTAATATTATAGTTATAGCTCTTTATTTCGATGACAAACAACTTCGCCACGCATGTCGAGACATGTGACGCATAGAGCTATGTAGTCTATAGTGCGTTGTGATGTCACAATCGTGCGAAACAGCGCCCTCTCCAGTTCTATAAGTTAATAATAAATAAACACGACGTCTGCGCATGTGTGATACTGTGCAAATATGACGAAAGAACACAACAATGGCGGCCAACAGAGAAGAAATATTGGCAGATTTTCAGGTAAGAAACTCTCTGGTTTCTAAAATGTCTGTGAGAGGATTTCGATATTATTACGTGATTTGGGTAATCGGGGCTCATATCTCCACCGATATGGCCAAATAAACATTTCTGGTCATGTTTGTACTTGATAAAATGTACTTTTATTTTGATCGCCCTGTCAACTCAATGACACAGCTGATTCTGTTTTTATGTAATCTAAAGTACAGCGCACGGTCAGCCAGAAGCACCCCCCCCCCCCCCCCCACCACAAAACGAAGAAGAAAAAAAGGGTTATTTTTGTTTCAATTTGAACACTTCAAGTCAAAGATGACTTCTGTGTAGGCCTTGAGCAGAAAATCTTGTCAGAAAAACGTCATTCGAAAACTTGTGGCACTTCAACTTCAAGTTCTAAGATCATGTATTTGTTAAATTGTGTGTTCGTCTAGCATTCTAGGAAGTAGGATTCAAACAAAATTACAAAACTTACCACCAAACCCTACTCGCCAATTCAATCCAAATAGAAGTGTGTTCTAATTAAAATTGAAACTTCCTCCATCAAATTTCTGTGGATTTTCACTATTAATTATGCCCTGCACTGCAGCGCACGTTGTGTCACTGTTTGTTGCCCATGTCTTTTGTGTAACGATACCAGACTTCCTGTCTGTGTGTAGATGTGATCAAGTGGTCATTTTAAAGGTGACTTCCTTATCAATCTTATTGAAACATGTACACTTATGACTTTAAAGGTAGGATACACCATTTGCAGATATCAAAAATATTTACTAGCGAATTATTAAGAAATATCTTCGTCATTATAAAGTAAATAATGATTCTAGGCATCCAGCAAAATGATTGCGCTAGATATCCTGTAATTATTTTGAAAATATAGTTTTATAAAGGAAATTTTGCGATCGTTGGATAGATTGCAAAAAAACAAAAATAACATAAGAATAACTGCTCGACGCCGGTTGAAAACAAATGCTGTTTTTCGTGCTTTTCTCGGCATCCATGATTGTAAAACTTCGGACAGGTCAGTTAAATGATATTTACTATAAAATACAACCCCCCAAATCTACCCATTCCTGATAATTCAAGCAATTACCAATGGTGTATCCTACCTTTAAAACGGTAAACCATGACAGAAAGATTGTTATTATTTCACCCAGTCACTGTAAGTGCTCGAAATCACCAAAGAATTGTATAGTTTTATTGCTTCATCAATGAACAAATACACTTGGAATATCATGTAGTATCGTTGCTGAATGGGTTCAAATGACTTTGGTTCACTGATGTCGTTTGATCAATCTGTTTAGGACAGTTTCTGCATTATGACAGGAAGTGTTACATCCCTGCCAGAGCCAATTAATCATGATATTTATTTATTTATTGATTTAGGAAAGTCATCTAAAAGTACTCATCTAAAAGTTATGGTTTATTCACTGAGCTTCTAAAGATATATCACTGTTTGCGTGTTCATCAAATAACCTTTATTTAGAGTGTTTCATGGTTAAATTGAAGTTAGTCATTCTTTCGTCTAAATTCCTTTCCTCAGGCGTGTACTGGAATTGAGAATTTTGAGGAGTGTCTGGCCCATTTGGAGCAGAATGAATGGGACTTACAGCGAGCGGTAGTGTCTGTCATGGGGGCACAGGAGGGTGTGTCCGTCCCCGATACAGTCCCTGAAGAGGTACCCACACTGCCTATGTAAGTAGGATGTCATACAAATGTCATCATGGCAGGAATTTCACCTTGGTCTTAAATATTGACATCCGGTTTTGAAAACTGGGCACTTCCCAAAAAAACAAAAAAAATGGGCACTCCCAGACTAAAACAAATATTTAACTTTGTATTTAACCTTTTGTTGTTGGTTAGAGTAACACTTGAATTTTATATGACAGCGTTAATTGAATTTGATCACGTCTCAGGTTAATGATTCAGATTTATTCGTTTTGCCATGAGGCAAGTCTTGGTGGTCCTGTGGTAAACAGAAGGTTATGGGTTCGAGTCCCTCCTCATAAAAGCTTTAAAAAGCTGCAGTGCTTAAATTGACTCATGTGCGATGGTACATGGTTAGACCCCTGATGTGAACATGGTGTTTGTGTTCTTGAGCAAGACACCTTACTACAATTACCTTCAACCACCCAGGAGTATAAATAGGGAACTGAAGGTAGAGACCAAATTGCGCTGATTTAAAGCTGCTGCAGAAATGATCTCATTCCTGATGAACAGGGATAATAATTGTAAAGCTCTTAGAATCTCTAGGCAAAGAGGGATTAGAATATTATTATTGTCATATTCTGAACAATTCTCTGATTCCTTTTATTCTGTAGGCCTGGAGTTGTGCATTTTAGCGGTGTGGTACCATGTGCGGCCGTCCCGAGAGCCTTTGAGTCTCAACAATCACACAGCCCTCCACCAAACAGAGTCCGTATGCTGGAGTTTGATATATCTTACAACGACACAAACACAGAGCTGGTCGTCGAAGACACCAGAACAGTTCGTATGTTACAATAAAAATGCTTGAAATATTCATCTCTGTACTGCACTAACCCTCTCTCTACGAGGGCAGTTGTTACTCATTGTACTGTTAAATGCTTAAATCTATCAACCTCGTTGTTTTCCTGATCTTTACAGGAACTGTGAAGGAATTACTGTCAGCCCAGTTAAATGTCCCACCAGAGAAGATGCTTGTAGGAGGCTGGGGGCACACCAGAACGTCACCGGATGACTCGGTAACAAGTGGTGTCAATTCTAATTGTGTCAAATAATGAGCTTTATATAGTGCGTTGTACAATTACCTCAAAGCTTGCCACAATTACCTCAAAGCTTGTCACAATTATTAATCATGTATTAAACATTGTACCTTTGTTCTTCACATTTGCAGGAGGTGTTGTCAACACTACATTTACCTCTCAAAAACAGACTGTACGTTCTGACGCCAGGCTTACCCACGACCAGCGCTGAGCAGCCCAATGGGGAGGAGTGAGTCATTTCAATAAGATTTTGTGTTGCAGATAAGCAGCTTGGCTTAGCAGAAATTCCCTGCTATGACTTTGAATTGTTCTAGTTTGACCAGAGGTTACGTCATATTTTCCCCTTTGTTTTGTTGACAGGATGAGTTTCTCAGACAAGCTGACACGGTCTTTCGAGCTCATCATCAATGACACCGATGTGAATCAGGAATACAGACTACGCTACGAGGGCTGCAAGACAATCTTAAGCGTCAAGCAGGGTATGAACGCGTTAACCAACGTCCAGGTCCGACACCAGCAGTGGATAGGGTGGCCAGACGAAAGCGATGATTCGGTGAGTCCAAGAAAATCCCCGACAGCGGGTCTAAGGAGACTTGAGATTGGCAGAAAATTAAAAATCATATCGGTGTTTTGGAAGGTTGTTGCCTCGTCTGGAGCAATATTGTATCGCAGATTTGGGGAAAGTAACAAATATTTTGTAGAACACGCTCCCAGATGTTTTTATTTGTAGAAGTTGGGGTGGTGGGGGGGGGGGGGGGGGGGGGGATACTAAGTAGTCCAGCTGTTATATGTCAGGTCTGTTATTACTCACAAAAACAGTGTTGCTAAGAGACAACATGCTACTTTAACTCCTTGACGATGAGTAGCGGCTAAAGCCACGGCCCGCTAATCCATCTAGAATGCTGTGCTTTGCCGTAGAATACAGCCTGTGTGGCAGCTGCACGCTCAGATGCATTGTGCAGTGCAACTACTGTACAAAGGCTGCTGTGCAATCATGCATATAATCGGTGAAGGAAGAATTGGGACGCCGGTAATACTAATGTTAAGGACTTAATCATGCACAGTAGCTACATGGTTTTGCGACATCAGTTATTTTTTAGGATCGTTTTAGACTTTACAGCTAGCTCTACATTACACACAATTGATTTGTATATTTTTCTTCTCTGTTTTGTTTCTTCTGTGCAGTTAACATTAGCAGCCTCAGGAATAGACTTCCCCTGTCATAAGTTTACTTTTTCTCGGCTACCGAACCACAATAAAACCAACCAGGTGAGAATCCACTAAATTCTGTAAGTTTCTTGTAGTTGACTGATTACACTTCTCTTTTTATTAATACAATCTACAGAATCTTAAATGATTTTCATCTCAATTCCAGTGTTGATATAAGTCGATCGAATATCCAATAAAATCTATTCGTAATAATAAAATACTAAATTATTCTAAAATTCTGTTCACGCAGGGATTATTTTTATATTGACCGAAACCAGGTGCAGGTTTTTTTTATTTTTACGAACCTCGATCTGAGCCGCGTTTAGGCCGGCTTTTTGGGTAGTACACCCTGATATTTCCGGCATCGCTCACTGCGAGCGCTCACTGACAGATATTTCCAGACTTGCTCATAACGTGTTTATCCGTCATATGTTTTTAATTTTGGAAACTGATGCAAACTGTGGCTCAGAAATATTTGGAAAATAGTGTCCAAAATTAATTCCTCAACTTATTAAAAAGACAATTTCTTCTTCAGCCCTCGGCGTCAGCGAGCACCGTCAACGTTAGCGACAGTGACGATGAGATTGCCGATATGGATATTGATGACTGCACAGTCTTCGGTGGCGAGTGCCAGACCAGAAAGTTTGAACCTTTATGTGAGTATCCGCCATTCCGGAGCGTCACTGCATTACGCATTAAACTTAATTCTTTGTTGATCATTCTTTAAATTGCCACAAATTTGTTCCCAACGAGTTTGAGTAATTCACCATATAAACTATTCACGTGTTTCAAGAATTTAATTTTAGTCTTTTCACATTTAAGCATTCAGTCATCCAAGACCTTTATGTTGATATTTTTAGTACCAGCCGATATAGAAAATGAAACGGACGGCCTTATACAATTCTGTCACGAGTTCAGCTCACGGTACGGGGAAACCCACCCTCAGTTTTACGTGGGTCCATTAGAAGATGCGGTAAAGGAGGCATTCAGCGCTTCGGCAGTTGAGGTGAGCTCCCCCACAATTCAGAAATCTATTTGCACGGATATTTGAACTAAATCTACAGCATATTTTATGGTTTATTTGTTGGTAATGAAACCAAGGATTCCTCAAAAGTTCCCTAGGCACTGTAGCCCGCAAGCCTGAAGAAACCTGCAGAGAGAAGACAATGAGAAGAAATTAAAATTTTAGACTCTCCAATCACTCTATCAGTTTGTAACCACCGATTCATCACTCTCATTTCCACAGAGGAAATTACTAGCAATTTACATCCATAGCGACAAGAGTGTACAAAGCAACGTCTTCTGCAGTCAGTTGCTGTGTGCGGAGAGCATCGTCAATTTCCTTACGCAGAACTTTGTCACGTGGGCATGGGATGTCACGGCGGAAGCGAACAAAGAAAGGTTAATAGATAGGGACAAAGACTGGTTAATAGATAGGGACAAAGACTGGTTAATAGATAGGGACAAAGACTGGGGTTAATAGATAGGGACAAAGACAGGGGTTAATAGATAGGGACAAAGAAAGGTTAATAGATAGGGACAAAGACAGGGGTTAATAGATAGGGACAAAGACAGGGGTTAATAGATAGGGACAAAGACAGGTTAATAGATAGGGACAAAGACAGGGGTTAATAGATAGGGACAAAGAAAGGGGTTAATAGATAGGGACAAAGACAGGGGTTAATAGATAGGGACAAAGACAGGGGTTAATAGATAGGGACAAAGACAGGGGTTAATAGATAGGGACAAAGACAGGGGTTAATAGATAGGGACAAAGACAGGGGTTAATAGATAGGGACAAAGACAGGGGTTAATAGATAGGGACAAAGACAGGGGTTAATAGATAGGGACAAAGACAGGGGTTAATAGATAGGGACAAAGACAGGGGTTAATAGATAGGGACAAAGACAGGGGTTAATAGATAGGGACAAAGACAGGGGTTAATAGATAGGGACAAAGACAGGGGTTAATAGATAGGGACAAAGACAGGGGTTAATAGATAGGGACAAAGACAGGGGTTAATAGATAGGGACAAAGACAGGGGTTAATAGATAGGGACAAAGACAGGGGTTAATAGATAGGGACAAAGACAGGGGTTAATAGATAGGGACAAAGACAGGGGTTAATAGATAGGGACAAAGACAGGGGTTAATAGATAGGGACAAAGACAGGGGTTAATAGATAGGGACAAAGACAGGGGTTAATAGATAGGGACAAAGACAGGGGTTAATAGATAGGGACAAAGACAGGGGTTAATAGATAGGGACAAAGACAGGGGTTAATAGATAGGGACAAAGACAGGGGTTAATAGATAGGGACAAAGACAGGGGTTAATAGATAGGGACAAAGACAGGGGTTAATAGATAGGGACAAAGAAAGGTTAATAGATAGGGACAAAGACGGGGGTATTATTAATAATCCTTTCTGGTAATGGAACCAAGGATTTATCCAATTCATTTAGGGTGGGGGGGGGGGGGGGTGTAAAACCAAAATGAATATTCAGGCAGGGACTGTAAACCTAATTCACATATTGGCCCAGGCGGGATTCGAACCCGGGTCACAGCGGTGGAAGGCAAGGAAAGAACCTGACTCTCCAGAATTTCACAGTAAATTGTTAAACATCTGGTTTAAAATTAGACTCCGGAACTACTCAAATTTTACCTATGAATGAGGTGTCACAGGCACTTAAGATGTACTCACAGTTCAAACTCGTGTAGACAATGTAACTTCCCTATCTGAGACGGAATAATTGTTGAAATCAGTCCCGTTCATAATCCTTATTGTAGAGACAGTCACATTGTGAATTTTGGTTGATATTTTCTACTACCCTCTGACAGACTACTAAGCACGTGTACAAAGATGTTTGGCAGCGTCACCACGGCGACAGTCCGCAATTTAAACCAAGATAAATTCCCATTGCTGCTGATTATCATGAGAATAAGGTCCAACACTGAAGTCTTCTCCATACTCCAAGGTAAGTGGCTATGGCTACAGCTATGGGAATTGGAGTTAGCCGCTTCCATAGACTAGTGTGTAAGTGTAAGCCACAGCCAAGTAATGAAGACACAGCCATTACACGTGCATGGCTACCAGTAACACGCAAGTGTATAAATACCTTTAATCGTGGACGGGGCATTGTCCGACCGTTATCCCTATTTCGTTTGTACACTAATGTTTTCGGAAGACCTCCATAGGATTTGTACACGATTTGGAATCGTGGACCTTCTGTCAATCGTGAACCCATTGTTTGCCCCAAAATTAATTTGTCCGACCTCCATGTTGGAAAGTGTGTAATTGTAAGCCCCAAGTAATGAAAACACAGTTTGAGGTTTTACATTTCTGTTTCGGGTGGTTTTGTTTATTTGGTTATTTTGTGTTATTTTCTCAAAGGCAATACAAGTTTAGATGAGATGATGACAAGTTTAATCCACGCAGTTGACATGTTTACTGAGCAACGACAATCAGAGATTGAACAAGAGGTTAGTACGAAGCTTCCCGTTTCTCTAAACCAGTTCGATTATTTGAACATTGACCGGGCTTAGGCGTGGGATTGTTTTTCACAAACCTCGAACCGACGTTGTTTTTGTTGTTTAGAATGACCGGAGGGCGGCTGAGCAGCTGAAGCAAGAGCAGGATGCCGCGTACCAGGCATCACTGATGGCCGACAGAGCAAAGGTTGGTATTCCACACACCCCTCCCCCTTTTACCCATTACCCCCTCACCCTTCCACCCCCCTAACCCTTTCCACCCCCTCTAACCCTTTCCACCCCCTCACCCTTTCCACCCCCTCACCCCTCCACCCACTCCACCCCCTCACCCCTCCACACCCCTCCACACCCCTCCACACCCCTCACCCCTCCACACCCCTCCACACCCCTCACCCCTCTACCCCCCATCACCCCTCTACCCCCCATCACCCCTCTACCCCCCCCCCCCCCCTCTACCCCCCATCACCCCTCTACCCCCCCCCCCCCCCCTCATCCTTCCACCTCCCTCACCCCTTCACCCCCCTCAAGTCACACGGGTGTGACTCTAACCCACGCTCACCTGCTTACTAGTGAGAAGCCCTTCCACTCAACCACTGAGCACAGAGCCGCGCATTTTTGCCAACAACCTGTTTGTCGCCGATGTAAATTGAATCCTATCAATTGTCATGTTTGTTATAGTGACCTACTGCAGCGTTGTGTTTTCTGCTCATTATTCTATTTATTTATTTATAACAGGAACAAGAAAAGTTAAAACAGGAGAAAGAAGAACAGAGACAGCGAGAGCAAGAAAAGCAAGAAATCCGTGAACGTGAAGCTGAACAGAAGGTAAGAATTATCGGGAAGATTGTCTTCAACGACTGTTTAGTGAAATAACACAATTATACATAAACAGTCGCCGTAAACAATCTTATTGTCCTTGTTAAAGGTAGTATACACCATTTGCAGATATCGAAAAAAATTACTACCGAATTATTAAGAAATATCTTACTTATTTAAAAGTAAATAATGATTGTAGGCATCCAGCAAAATGAGGGCCCTAGATATCCTGTAATTGTTCACAAAAATTGAATTGTATAAACCAAAATTCATTCTTGCCGTCCGGCGAGCGCGAAAAAACAAAGATAACATAAGAATAACTGCTCGACGCCGGTGGAAAACAAACGCTGTTTTTCATGCTTTTCTCGGCATCAATGAATGTAAAAATTCGGACAGGTCAGTTAAACGATATTTACTATAAAATACAACCCCCCAAATCCACCCATTCCTGATAATTCAACAAATTACCAATGGTGTATACTACCTTTAAAGATGTTTATATTTTTTTAAACGCAGCTATGCCACGTTTAGCGAAATTAATATAGTTTATATTTACTTATGTATTCTTCATTTTGTCGACAGGCTTTATTAGAATCTCTTGAGCAGCAACTCCCAGACGAGCCTAATGAGAATTGCCCCGATCCCACCACGACGCTAAGAATGCGCGTCCCTGGCGGTGACGTACTAACGAGACGATTCATAGCCGAGCATCCAATCAGAATGGTCATGGTGTACCTAGGTACCAAGGGCTACCACGCCGAAGACTTCAAAGTCTTGACAACCTTCCCAAAGAAAGACGTGAGTTAGACACTTTGGCTGGTACCCACTCCCTATAGACCTTCTCCATTAAAGCAGAGAGTTAAATCTTAGAGGTGCGACTTTATCCAGTCGGATGGTGTGTATACACCAAACGTTTTTCTGGAATTCAAAACAAATGACGGATAAACATGTGAGGGACCGGCTCGCAGCGAGCGAGGCTGGAAATATCAGGGTGGGCTACCCACAGATGCCGGCCTGAACCTGTCTTGGATTGAGGTTAGTGAAAACTAATCCTGCTCCTGAGCCAGGTCAATGTCAAAATAATCCTGGCGTGACCTGGTTAAAGAGCCATGCAATGAAGCACATTGTGTGCAACCTTCTTAAGCCATAGTGGTTGGACAAAAAACTACATGTACTGCTACGTCCCAATCTCTTGTCTATGGCTATGCCTAGGTGTTTGCCTGTTACAACTACGCGTAAGCAGGCTTAGGCCGCGTCCGAATCTCTTGTCTATGGCTATTGTCTAGGTGTTCGCCCATTACATATACACGTGAGCAGGCTGACAATAGACGTAGCTGTAGCTCTAGAAGCCCGTTTCGGACACGGCCTAACAATAGACGTAGCCTTAGAGCCGGAAGCCCATTTCAGAAACAGTCTAACTTACGATTGACCTGTGATTCTCTTGATTGCATTGATACAAGAAATACCCCAATTTTGTTTATTTTTATGTTTTGTTTCCAGTTAACATCTCTAGACACTTCGCAATCCTTCAGACAGCTTGGTCTTTGTCCACAACAAACTTTGTTTGTAGAAGAACGCTAGCAGCCTGTGTCGCCTGCAACTGTTACATGTGCTCGCCCTAAAACAAGCCATCCGCCCAAATGACGAATAGTTACCTCAACAACTCAACACCCACCCATAAAACCCAAGTAGGAACCTGTCTAAATCTATGCTTTGGGGTTATCCAGCTTTGGAGAGGCTTGGTACTAGACATGCACAAATGTAGTCTGGTGTGTGAAAGGTGTTACTATTTGCCTAAAGTTGCAAATATTTAGAAGAATTCTAAATTTAGGACCCGCTCTCAGAAGTAAGCTATTGTGATTTTGGACAAACTGAATGTTTTTGTTTATTCTGCGCTGTAAACAGATTCAAATTGTGAATGCAATGTGCCATTTTTGAAACTCTGGCTTCAAGTTTTGCTCTGGTCTGGCACCCTTCACCAAGATATTATTTATGGTAATATGGGCCTGAAAGAACCATACTGGGGCCATTTTCTAAAACCTTAGCTTTCGTCTTAGTTTTTGGCTTCGTTCATGCAGTTTGGCAATGGTGATGGAGCCGGAGACAGAGCCTAAGCTGGGGTTTAAAAAATGGTCTAAGTTTGTCAACAAGAAGTGCACATGAATATGTATGATCATGAATATGTATGATCATGAATATGTATGAGCTGGAGTTCAAATTGACTCAAATGTACCTTTTACCCAATCCATACTTACTATGTTTGACCAATATGAGCGCATTACTGCCTTATGAATGTCAACCTAATACCCTATAGCCCAATGCGAAAACACAATTTTTACAACTTTGCTGGTAAAAATAAAGTATCAAAATAAATGTTTTCAACACATTTTACATTTTTTTTATTCATTAGAAGGTGATGTAGAGTAATGTATTTTAATGTTCATAAAAAAGTGTCCAGAAGAAAAGAAATGGTTATAAATATGTTGCAGTAACTTATTTCCCTTAATATAAGCATTCTGGTAAGCTGTTAAATTTATGTTTAAATGTTACGATATTCAGGAATTCCGAATGTCCAAAAAACCTAATTGAAACTTAGTTGATTTGTCACCATTAATATACAAGTGTGACGTTTCCAATGTTTGGAAAATGAACGGGCATTATTTTTAGCATAACAGTCATTTCTGAGTGGAGTAATATGTATACCTCAAAGAAATGTAATCTAATATCTTGGTTGGTTAAACATACGCCTTAATCAGCCAAGGAACACTTGCGCCTAAATAGTTTATATTTCTCTAGAATGCTTGGTAAAAGTCTACTTTAGGACCTCTTTATTCATTCAGTTCTAAGAGTAGAAATAACTTCCGACACCACAATCTGTCTCCTTTTTCCCTAGTTTTAAAGATTTTCAACAGTATTTGAAAAAAAAAACACCCTGGACTCTTCATTTTCATGGGAATCAACACAGTTTTGTGCATTCAAGTTAGCATCTTATTCGAGCTAACGCGCGTTCCGTTTTCATTCCTGTGTTATGTTTTGACGTAATTTTCATCATTTATCCCATCATTTCCCCCTAAATCCATCACCCTGTTCTCATTCCATGACATGTACATGTTGCTGTCAACAATGCCAGGTATTTGTGAATTTAGTTATTTAACAGAAACGGGTCCCAGAGTACACTTATACTATATCTTCAGAAATCTCAAAAACGTTTCTTTGTCTGACATCATTTGTACATTTCTACCCCTTTTCAGATTGTGAAAAAAACCACCAATCCACGGCTTTTACTACACCAAGCATTTGAACAAATTTGGCATTCAAATCGATTTCCTTAAATACAGATTTGTCAACAAGCAGGTGTTTAAAAAAAGATCATTTTGGCAGTTTTGTCATCAGATGAGCACTAATAAATGTTGTAGACAAAGTGAACAACTCATCCTGTTTACACTTTACATGTGTTTATTGCTGTCAACCCCCTTGTCATTATCATCAATTTTCCAGCGAAATTTAGGGCCATTTGCATACGTTTTGGGCCAATTTTGATACAAATCTAAGGCTAACCCCCTTACAACTTTCTATTAATTTTTGTTAAAATCCTTAGCTAACCCCTTAGAATTTTTAATTTTTGTAAAAAATGCAAGGCTAACCCCTTACAATTGATAATTTTACCAAAAAGTTCATTTATTGCAAATTGTAGTAAAAATGCAAGGCTAACCCCTTACAATTGATAATTTTGCCCAAAAGTCAAATTATTGCTAATTTTAGTAAAAAATGCAAGGCTAACCCCTTACAATTGATAATTTTGCCCAAAAGTCCAATTATGGCCAATTGTAGTAAAAATGCAAGGCTAACCCTTACAATTTTTAATTTTGCCAAAAAATTCAATTATTGCCAATTTTAGTAAAAATGCAAGGCTAACCCCTTACAATTGATAATTTTGCCAAAAAGTCAAATTATGGCCAATTATAGTAAAAATGCAAGGCTAACCCCTTACAATTGATAATTTTACAAAAAAGTTCATTTATTGCAAATTGTAGTAAAAATGCAAGGCTAACCCCTTACAATTGATAATTTTACCAAAAAGTTCATTTATTGCAAATTGTAGTAAAAATGCAAGGCTAACTCCTTACAACTGATAATTTTGCCAAAAAGTCAAATTATGGCCAATTATAGTAAAAATGGAAGGCTAACCCCCTATAATTTAAGATTTGGCCGAAAAGTTCAATTATTGCTAATTTTAGTAAAAAATGCAAGGCTAACCCCTTACAATTGATAATTTTGCCAAAAAGTCCAATTATGGCCAATTGTAGTACAAATACAAGGCTAACCCCTTACAATTTTTAATTTTGCCGAAAAGTTCAATTATTGCTAATTTTAGTAAAAAATGCAAGGCTAACCCCTTACAATTTTTAATTTTGCCAAAAAGTCCAATTATGGCCAATTATAGTAAAAATGCAAGGCTAACCCCTTACAATTGATAATTTTGCCCAAAAGTCAAATTATTGCTAATTTTAGTAAAAAATGCAAGGCTAACCCCTTACAATTGATAATTTTGCCCAAAAGTCCAATTATGGCCAATTGTAGTAAAAATGCAAGGCTAACCCTTACAATTTTTAATTTTGCCAAAAAATTCAATTATTGCAAATTGTAGTAAAAATGCAAGGCTAACCCCTTACAATTGATAATTTTGCCCAAAAGTCAAATTATTGCTAATTTTAGTAAAAAATGCAAGGCTAACCCCTTACAATTGATAATTTTGCCCAAAAGTCCAATTATGGCCAATTGTAGTAAAAATGCAAGGCTAACCCTTACAATTTTTAATTTTGCCAAAAAATTCAATTATTGCCAATTTTAGTAAAAATGCAAGGCTAACCCCTTACAATTGATAATTTTGCCAAAAAGTCAAATTATGGCCAATTATAGTAAAAATGCAAGGCTAACCCCTTACAATTGATAATTTTACAAAAAAGTTCATTTATTGCAAATTGTAGTAAAAATGCAAGGCTAACCCCTTACAATTGATAATTTTACCAAAAAGTTCATTTATTGCAAATTGTAGTAAAAATGCAAGGCTAACTCCTTACAACTGATAATTTTGCCAAAAAGTCAAATTATGGCCAATTATAGTAAAAATGGAAGGCTAACCCCCTATAATTTAAGATTTGGCCGAAAAGTTCAATTATTGCTAATTTTAGTAAAAAATGCAAGGCTAACCCCTTACAATTGATAATTTTGCCAAAAAGTCCAATTATGGCCAATTGTAGTACAAATACAAGGCTAACCCCTTACAATTTTTAATTTTGCCGAAAAGTTCAATTATTGCTAATTTTAGTAAAAAATGCAAGGCTAACCCCTTACAATTTTTAATTTTGCCAAAAAGTCCAATTATGGCCAATTATAGTAAAAATGCAAGGCTAACCCCTTACAATTGATAATTTTGCCCAAAAGTCAAATTATTGCTAATTTTAGTAAAAAATGCAAGGCTAACCCCTTACAATTGATAATTTTGCCCAAAAGTCCAATTATGGCCAATTGTAGTAAAAATGCAAGGCTAACCCTTACAATTTTTAATTTTGCCAAAAAATTCAATTATTGCAAATTGTAGTAAAAATGCAAGGCTAACCCCTTACAATTGATAATTTTGCCCAAAAGTCAAATTATTGCTAATTTTAGTAAAAAATGCAAGGCTAACCCCTTACAATTGATAATTTTGCCCAAAAGTCCAATTATGGCCAATTGTAGTAAAAATGCAAGGCTAACCCTTACAATTTTTAATTTTGCCAAAAAATTCAATTATTGCCAATTTTAGTAAAAATGCAAGGCTAACCCCTTACAATTGATAATTTTGCCAAAAAGTCAAATTATGGCCAATTATAGTAAAAATGCAAGGCTAACCCCTTACAATTGATAATTTTACAAAAAAGTTCATTTATTGCAAATTGTAGTAAAAATGCAAGGCTAACCCCTTACAATTGATAATTTTACCAAAAAGTTCATTTATTGCAAATTGTAGTAAAAATGCAAGGCTAACTCCTTACAACTGATAATTTTGCCAAAAAGTCAAATTATGGCCAATTATAGTAAAAATGGAAGGCTAACCCCCTATAATTTAAGATTTGGCCGAAAAGTTCAATTATTGCTAATTTTAGTAAAAAATGCAAGGCTAACCCCTTACAATTGATAATTTTGCCAAAAAGTCCAATTATGGCCAATTGTAGTACAAATACAAGGCTAACCCCTTACAATTTTTAATTTTGCCGAAAAGTTCAATTATTGCTAATTTTAGTAAAAAATGCAAGGCTAACCCCTTACAATTTTAAATTTTGCCAAAAAGTCCAATTATGGCCAATTGTAGTAAAAATGCAAGGCTAGCCCCTTACAATTGATAATTTTGCCCCAAAGTCCAAATATGGCAAATTTCAGTAAAAATGGAAGGCTAACCCCCTATAATTTAAGATTTTGCCGAAAAGTTCAATTATAGCTAATTTTATAAAAAAATGCAAGGCTAACCCCTTACAATTGATAATTTTGCCCAAAAGTCAGATTTTAGTGAAAATGCAAGGCTAACCCCTTACAATTTTTAATTTTGCCGAAAAGTTCAATTATTGCTAATTTTAGTAAAAAATGCAAGGCTAACCCCTTACAATTGATAATTTTGCAAAAAAGTCCAATTATGGCCAATTGTAGTAAAAATACAAGGCTAACCCCTTACAATTTTTAATTTTGCCGAAAAGTTCAATTATTGCTAATTTTAGTAAACAATGCTAGGCTAACCCCTTATAATTGATAAATTTGCCAAAAAGTCAAATTATGGCTAATTGTGGTAAAAATGCAAGGCTAACCCCTTACAATTTTTAATTTTGCCGAAAAGTCCAGTTATGGCTAATTTTAGTAAAAAATGCAAGGCTAACCCCTTACAATTTTTAATTTTGCCAAAAAGTCCAATTATGGCCAATTGTAGTAAAAATGCAAGGCTAACCCCTTACAATTTTTAATTTTGCCGAAAAGTTCAATTATTGCTAATTTTAGTAAAAAATGCAAGGCTAACCCCTTACAATTTTAAATTTTGCCAAAAAGTCCAATTATGGCCAATTGTAGTAAAAATGCAAGGCTAGCCCCTTACAATTGATAATTTTGCCCCAAAGTCCAAATATGGCAAATTTCAGTAAAAATGGAAGGCTAACCCCCTATAATTTAAGATTTTGCCGAAAAGTTCAATTATAGCTAATTTTATAAAAAAATGCAAGGCTAACCCCTTACAATTGATAATTTTGCCCAAAAGTCAGATTTTAGTGAAAATGCAAGGCTAACCCCTTACAATTTTTAATTTTGCCGAAAAGTTCAATTATTGCTAATTTTAGTAAAAAATGCAAGGCTAACCCCTTACAATTGATAATTTTGCAAAAAAGTCCAATTATGGCCAATTGTAGTAAAAATACAAGGCTAACCCCTTACAATTTTTAATTTTGCCGAAAAGTTCAATTATTGCTAATTTTAGTAAACAATGCTAGGCTAACCCCTTATAATTGATAAATTTGCCAAAAAGTCAAATTATGGCTAATTGTGGTAAAAATGCAAGGCTAACCCCTTACAATTTTTAATTTTGCCGAAAAGTCCAGTTATGGCTAATTTTAGTAAAAAATGCAAGGCTAACCCCTTACAATTTTTAATTTTGCCAAAAAGTCCAATTATGGCCAATTGTAGTAAAAATGCAAGGCTAACCCCTTACAATTTTTAATTTTGCCGAAAAGTTCAATTATTGCTAATTTTAGTAAAAAATGCAAGGCTAACCCCTTACAATTTTAAATTTTGCCAAAAAGTCCAATTATGGCCAATTGTAGTAAAAATGCAAGGCTAACCCCTGACAATTTTAAATTTTGCCGAAAAGTTCAATTATTGCTAATTTTAGTAAAAAATGAAAGGCTAACCCCTTACAATTGATAATTTTGCCAAAAAGTCCAATTATGGCTAATTTTAGTAAAAAATGCAAGGCTAACCCCTTACAAGTGATAATTTTGCCAAAAAGTCCAATTATGGCCAATTGTAGTACAAATACAAGGCTAACCCCTTACAATTTTTAATTTTGCCGAAAAGTTCAATTATTGCTAATTTTAGTAAAAAATGCAAGGCTAACCCCTTACAATTGATAATTTTGCCAAAAAGTCAAATTATGGCCAATTATAGTAAAAATGCAAGGCTAACCCCTTACAATTGATAATTTTACCAAAAAGTTCATTTATTGCAAATTGTAGTAAAAATGCAAGGCTAACCCCTTACAATTGATAATTTTGCCCAAAAGTCAAATTATGGCCAATTGTAGTAAAAATGCAAGGCTAGCCCCTTACAATTGATAATTTTGCCCCAAAGTCCAAATATGGCAAATTTCAGTAAAAATGGAAGGCTAACCCCCTATAATTTAAGATTTTGCCGAAAAGTTCAATTATAGCTAATTTTATAAAAAAATGCAAGGCTAACCCCTTACAATTGATAATTTTGCCCAAAAGTCAGATTTTAGTGAAAATGCAAGGCTAACCCCTTACAATTTTTAATTTTGCCGAAAAGTTCAATTATTGCTAATTTTAGTAAAAAATGCAAGGCTAACCCCTTACAATTTTTAATTTTGCCGAAAAGTTCAATTATTGCTAATTTTAGTAAACAATGCTAGGCTAACCCCTTATAATTGATAAATTTGCCAAAAAGTCAACAATGCTAGGCTAACCCCTTATAATTGATAAATTTGCCAAAAAGTCAAATTATGGCTAATTGTGGTAAAAATGCAAGGCTACCCCTTACAATTTTTAATTTTGCCGAAAAGTCCAATTATGGCCAATTGTAGTAAAAATGCAAGGCTAACCCCTTACAATTTTAAATTTTGCCGAAAAGTTCAATTATTGCTAATTTTAGTAAAAAATGCAAGGCTAACCCCTTACAATTTTAAATTTTGCCAAAAAGTCCAATTATGGCCAATTGTAGTAAAAATGCAAGGCTAACCCCTGACAATTTTAAATTTTGCCGAAAAGTTCAATTATTGCTAATTTTAGTAAAAAATGCAAGGCTAACCCCTTACAATTGATAATTTTGCCAAAAAGTCCAATTATGGCTAATTTTAGTAAAAAATGCAAGGCTAACCCCTTACAAGTGATAATTTTGCCGAAAAGTTCAATTATTGCTAATTTTAGTAAAAAATGCAAGGCTAACCCCTTATAATTGATAAATTTGCCAAAAAGTCAAATTATGGCTAATTGTGGTAAAAATGCAAGGCTAACACCTTACAATTTTTAATTTTGCCGAAAAGTCCAATTATAGCCAATTTTAGTAAAAAATGCAAGGCTAACTCCTTACAAGTGATAATTTTGCCGAAAAGTTCAATTATTGCTAATTTTAGTAAAAAATGCAAGGCTAACCCCTTATAATTGATAAATTTGCCTTTTTAATTTTGCCGAAAAGTCCAATTATAGCCAATTTTAGTAAACAATGCTAGGCTAACCCCTTATAATTGATAAATTTGCCAAAAAGTCAAATTATGGCTAATTGTGGTAAAAATGCAAGGCTAACCCCTTACAATTTTTAATTTTCCCGAAAAGTTCAATTATAGCCAATTTTAGTAAAAATATTAACCCCTTACAATTAATATTTTTGCCAAAACTTCCAATTATGACAAATTTTAGTAAAAATGCAAGACTATCTCCTTACAATTGATCATTTTGCCAAAAACGTCCAAATTTTGCCTGTTTTGATAACAATCAAAGGCTAACCTTAGTTTACAATGTAATTTTTTTCTAAAAAGTCTATTTTGTTGTTAATTTTAGTCAAAAAGCAAGGCTAACCCCTTACAATTTTTATTTTGCAAACAAATTCAATTTTTTTGCCAATTTGAAAAAAATGCAAGGCCAACCCTTACCATTAAATTGCCACAAAGACAAATTTTGCCAAAAAGTCGAATTGTAACACAATTTTGATAAAAATGCCAATAATTTAATTGAAGGGCTTAGCCTAGCCTTGCATTTTGTATCAAAATTTGGCAAAATTTGACTTTTTGGGAAAACAAATTAATTGTAAGATTTTCTTTAAAATAAATCCGAGTTGGCAAATTTTAATAAAAAAGCAAGGCTAACTGCAATCACTAGCATCCGATTCAACCAAATTTCGCTTGCATTAACAAAAATACACAAACAAGACAGATGTAAATAAAAAGTAGGTTTAAATATTTGTTTAAATTAAATATTTGTTTAAAAATACAAATTGTTTACATGTAGGCCCTACAGCAAAAAGGGTCGTTTAGTTTATAAAATACTCTAAACACTTAGGAATTATGGAATAGTAGGACCCGACCAACATCGTTCTTATTTGGGTCCGAGTGTGTTAACAAAATACTAGTCAAGAAAATAGAATGTATTTATTAATCTTATGAACATTTAAGTTTTCAAAATGCTTTTGGCTAATTACAGTTTAAACAGGTCGAGTTTGCAAGAGTTTGTAGGTCTTCATCACAGCTTCCAAGTCCCTGATACAAACTTAACAAACTTATCATCAGGCATGCGATACCTCCCCGCGTAGTAATTCAAAAACTCCTCTTTCGTCACCTGGTTTGAACACAAATAGACACAAATAGGAGAGGAATAGAGATTGAGAAGGGAATAAATGCAGTTCTATTTTAAACAAAGATAAACAATTTCTAAAACTGTACATCTTTTTCTTTTTCGATTCAAAGTTGATGAGGTTATTCGTGTCGCTATACCTTTCCGTCTTTGTTGCTGTCGAACATCAACAGAAATCGCTGAGCGGCCTCCTCGTTCGTCATGACGGTCCGAGCGGACCCTTTGAATTCATAGCCATCTTTCAAGTCGTTGATGTCGATCACTCCACTGTCATCTTTGTCCAGCTTCCTGTAGGCTTTCATGCAGACGTCTAGCTTCGCCTCCGACAAGCAACCCTAATGTGTGGATAAAAAACAAATTATCCTTTTAAATATGTACATGTATGTGCCAATGCCATCGATTGCTTTAAATGATTCAGTTATGATCACCTCTCCCCCACTTGCCAACACCAACACAAATACCTACCCTAACAGCCACAAAGAATTCCTGCAAATCCAACGTCTTGGATCCATCCGTGTCCAGCTCAATGAAGATCTCCATCACCTCCTCCTCTGTCATCACAAGACCCATTTTCTTGAGGCCATCTTCCAACTCACTGTGGGACAGGACGCTGTCATTGTTGAGGTCCATGTCACGAAGGACACTGTGGGAGAAGATTAGCAGGTGCATCATTAGCAGGCATCTTATTTACCAGTACACAATTACATATGAAGCAAGATGCAAGGCAGAGAGAATTTGGTTGAATCGGATGCTAGAGTGATTGCAGTTAGCCTTTCTTTTTTATTAAAATTTGCCAACTCGGATTTATTTTAAAGAAAATCTTACAATTAATTTGTTTTCCCAAAAAGTCAAATTTTGCCAAATTTTGATACAAAATGCAAGGCTAGGCTAAGCCCTTCAATTAAATTATTGGCATTTTTATCAAAATTGTGTTACAATTCGACTTTTTGGCAAAATTTGTCTTTGTGGCAATTTAATGGTAGGGGTTGGCCTTGCATTTTTTTCAAATTGGCAAGGCAGAGAGAGAAGCAAGATGCAAGGCAGAGAGAGAAGCAAGATGCAAGGCAGAGAGAGAAGCAAGATGCAAGGCAGAGAGAGAAGCAAGATGCAAGGCAGAGAGAGAAGCAAGATGCGAGGCAGAGAGAGAAGCAAGATGCGAGGCATAGAGAAGCAAGATGCAAGGCAGAGAAAAGCAAGATGCAAGGCAGAGAGAGAAGCAAGAGGCAAGGCAGAGAGAGAAGCAAGAGGCAAGGCAGAGAGAAAAGCAAGAGGCAAGGCAGAGAGAGAGAAGCAAGAGGCAAGGCAGAGAGAGAGAAGCAAGAGGCAAGGCAGAGAGAGAGAAGCAAGAGGCAAGGCAGAGAGAGAGAAGCAAGAGGCAAGGCAGAGAGAGAGAAGCAAGAGGCAAGGCAGAGAGAGAGAAGCAAGAGGCAAGGCAGAGAGAGAGAAGCAAGAGGCAAGGCAGAGAGAGAGAAGCAAGAGGCAAGGCAGAGAGAGAGAAGCAAGAGGCAAGGCAGAGAGAGAGAAGCAAGAGGCAAGGCAGAGAGAGAGAAGCAAGAGGCAAGGCAGAGAGAGAGAAGCAAGAGGCAAGGCAGAGAGAGAGAAGCAAGATGCAAGGCAGAGAGAAAAGCAAGATACGAGTCAGAGAGAAGCAAGATATGAGTCAGAGAGAGAAGCAGGAGGCAAGGCAGAGAGAGAAGCAAGAGGCAAGGCAGAGAGAGAAGCAAGAGGCAAGGCAGAGAGAGAAGCAAGAGGCAAGGCAGAGAGAGAAGCAAGAGGCAAGGCAGAGAGAGAAGCAAGAGGCAAGGCAGAGAGAGAAGCAAGAGGCAAGGCAGAGAGAGAAGCAAGAGGCAAGGCAGAGAGAGAGAAGCAAGAGGCAAGGCAGAGAGAGAGAAGCAAGAGGCAAGGCAGAGAGAGAGAAGCAAGAGGCAAGGCAGAGAGAGAGAAGCAAGAGGCAAGGCAGAGAGAGAGAAGCAAGAGGCAAGGCAGAGAGAGAGAAGCAAGAGGCAAGGCAGAGAGAGAGAAGCAAGAGGCAAGGCAGAGAGAGAGAAGCAAGAGGCAAGGCAGAGAGAGAGAAGCAAGAGGCAAGGCAGAGAGAGAGAAGCAAGAGGCAAGGCAGAGAGAGAGAAGCAAGAGGCAAGGCAGAGAGAGAGAAGCAAGAGGCAAGGCAGAGAGAGAGAAGCAAGAGGCAAGGCAGAGAGAGAGAAGCAAGAGGCAAGGCAGAGAGAGAGAAGCAAGAGGCAAGGCAGAGAGAGAAGCAAGAGGCAAGGCAGAGAGAGAAGCAAGATGCAAGGCAGAGAGAGAAGCAAGATGCAAGGCAGAGAGAGAAGCAAGATGCAAGGCAGAGAGAGAAGCAAGATGCAAGGCAGAGAGAAGCAAGATGCAAGGCAGAGAGAAGCAAGATGCAAGGCAGAGAGAAGCAAGATGCAAGGCAGAGAGAAGCAAGATGCAAGGCAGAGAGAAGCAAGATGCAAAGCAGAGAGAAGCAAGATGCAAGGCAGAGAGAAGCAAGATGCAAGGCAGAGAGAAGCAAGATGCAAGGCAGAGAGAGAAGCAAGATGCAAGGCAGAGAGAGAAGCAAGATGCAAGGCAGAGAGAGAAGCAAGATGCAAGGCAGAGAGAGAAGCAAGATGCAAGGCAGAGAGAGAAGCAAGATGCAAGGCAGAGAGAGAAGCAAGATGCAAGGCAGAGAAAAGCAAGATACGAGGCAGAGAAAAGCAAGATACGAGGCAGAGAAAAGCAAGATGCATTCAGAGAGAAGCAAGAGGCAAGGCAGAGAGAAGCAAGATGCGAGGCAGAGAGAAGCAAGATGCAAGGCAGAGAAAAGCAAGATGCAAGGCAGAGAAAAGCAAGATGCAAGGCAGAGAAAAGCAAGATGCAAGGCAGAGAGAGAAGCAAGAGGCAAGGCAGAGAGAGAAGCAAGAGGCAAGGCAGAGAGAGAAGCAAGAGGCAAGGCAGAGAGAGAAGCAAGAGGCAAGGCAGAGAGAGAAGCAAGAGGCAAGGCAGAGAGAGAAGCAAGAGGCAAGGCAGAGAGAGAAGCAAGAGGCAAGGCAGAGAGAGAAGCAAGAGGCAAGGCAGAGAGAGAAGCAAGATGCAAGGCAGAGAGAGAAGCAAGATGCAAGGCAGAGAGAGAAGCAAGATGCAACTTAAGGCAGAGAGAGAAGCAAGATGCAAGGCAGAGAGAGAAGCAAGAGGCAAGGCAGAGAGAAGCAAGATGCAAGGCAGAGAGAAGCAAGATGCAAGGCAGAGAGAAGCAAGATGCGAGGCAGAGAGAAGCAAGATGCGAGGCAGAGAGAAGCAAGATGCAAGGCAGAGAAAAGCAAGATTCAAGGCAGAGAGAGGCAAGAGGCAAGGCAGAGAGAAGCAAGATGCTATCATTTGAGTTGACATGAGCGTTACAAACAACATGATCTATACCGGTACTCACTCTCCCAATTTCTTGATGTTATCCACATCGTTTTCCAGCAGTTTAGAGCGTAGTTGTTCCATGTTGCTTATAAAGACTCTAAAATTAAATATTTGTGTGCCAAAATAAAATTAGATTGAATTCAGTTAACTTTGGCACAACATCGTGCAGCTGTTTTGAAGTCTATTTTAAACCAAACAAATTGGAAAAACAAATACAATTTCATCGTCAATCAGTTTCCTTCATATTTAGTGTTTGTGTTTCGACAAAATATCAACCACTTAATTCATTCATTTACTCACTTATAAACAAATTCAGCCTTTGAAACACTGTACTTGGTGCGTCATCGACAATTCATTGTCATTTGCAAAGAAAACAAAAAGAAACATTATGAATATGATTCGTGTTTGAAATGGTCTCTGGTTTTTGGCCATGATGTCGACCTTACTATTATTATAGTGATCAATTAATATGAAGATTCGGTTAAAGATCAATCACAGCTATTCGTGGCAGTCTTGTTTTCTTTTATCGGAACTCAGTGCTTAAATGTTTTTTAAATGCTGTAAATAAACGAAATATTTAACTAAAAAAAACCTTTGTTTACAACAAGCGTACACGAAATGTTCACAGTTGTGTAAATAATGTCACATGGGTTCAAGATGAAGGTAAACATTATGTTCGTACGATCATGGAACCATGGAGGAATAAGACCTCCATGATGGAACATATAATGTACAGCATCACCATCATTCTAAACATTCAGACAATTACCACGACCTGTCTGGCGATTGTTTCTATTGAAGACCATAATAATACGACTTGGCCGAAGGGGAAACCAAAGTGACACATATAATAAACATGTACATTACTCATCAATCTAGACACGTTTACTTTTAACCCAACAGTTTGGCATAATTGTATCACACTACATGGCTTTTACTACTCACCTAAAGCGAAGTAACTTTGGCACGCTGCTGTTGGAAGAGGCCCTAAAAAAAGGTGTGTCGACGCCTGTGCCTATCCGCAGTACAGTGCCGTGTTACTAATCTATACAGTAACTATATGGGATTTTCGATTGAATGCTTGAGAGACTTCAAATACAAGCATTATCCATACTCTTTCTCTATGCTCAACCTAACCCTAAACACACAGATTGTATTGAATTTAGTGGAATGAAGGCCGTGTGTGTATTGTATTATTGTGTTCTCTAAACGCTCCATGTACCCATGACTGCGTCCAGTTCACCTGCCAGTTTTGAAGGGGAGGGGGGGGGGGGAGAGGGGTTTCGTTAGGTATAACAATAGTACATGTATAGGTATGGGGACTATATAAAGGGGGGAGTCTGTCGGTCTCGTATCGTGCTGGGTATAAATTAGCACGTACAAGACGCACAAAAGCTCTTGTGTCAAACCCTTCCCTTGGGTTAAATTCCCCTCGAGTTTTCACCGGTTTTGGATGCACTTTTCTCTGAAAGCCAAGTCCGGCCAGGCCGCGAATTTTTTTTTCCCCAAACAGGTTTGCACAATTTCATGAATTATTCAGTAGTTTGGATGAGAAGTTATGTTTATTCATCGGAATAAAACATGACGTCACAGCATTGTTGTTATTAGTTAACTAGTTACAATAAATCACTTTAAAGAACAGCTGTTGTCGAGCTGCTATACGTAGTGTAGTGGATAGTGGGATTGGCTATGGATCAAAGATCCCGGGTTCGAATCCTGGTGTAGTAGGTCACCTCGTTTTTCCTAGTCAAATTGATATCTTTAGAGTATTTTTAATTTAAGGGGAAAAGGAGACCTAGAACCTAAGTGTTGTACAGCGATCAACGCAACTACTGAATAATTCATGAAATTGTGCAAACCTGTTTGGGAAAAAAAATTCGCGGCCAGGCCACCTCCCACTGGAAATATGCAAATCATAATTATTCAGTTTCGCCAATGTCCTGAGCAACTCTAGTGCCCTACTAATATTTGTCACAACTGTACATAAATGCTATTCGCCCACCTTGTAATAACTCGGAGAAAACTGAAATATTACCCGTGCAAATTTTATTCCAAGTGTAACAACAGTTTGCAATAAGAGGCAAATACAAAACATAATTTGTGCTGCCAACTATTTAATAATAACTATTTGGACAGTGCTCGATGATTCTATTCACGATTTCAAAATTTGTCAAAACATAACATTAAAGACTAGTTAAGGAAAAAAAACTAGAAATAGTTTGTAATCTGAACAAAAGGACTAATATAGAAACTTTCATCACAACTAACAGCCGGATTTGTTTCAAAAAGTGGTCGATTTTCTTTATGTTTTGTACTTGAGGTTGTGATAAACATCCAACTAAAATTGTCGAGCAGTTTTTCCAGTCCGTTTGTGTCCGATTCTTTGACGGATTTATTCCATCTTTGTGGGAGAAGTTGTCTGATATGATCCTGCTAATTGCCTTGTGCAAAATGAGAGAATATTGAAACCCAATATATATGCACGCTAAATTAAACCATGGAGGTAGGAAACGAGGTTGATTTAATCAACCAAGCATCACGTCTTGGTCTCAGGTTAGTCCTAGAACTACTAATTGTTGTTTGACTTGCATTAACTCGTAAAAAGAACTAAAGAGTACCAAGAAGCCCGAATAAAATAAAATATCAAATCTCAAATAAAACTGATTCCACGCCCACACATGACCACACATGACCAAAAGGGTCAAAGGGTAAACCCTTGACAACAATCTGGAATATTTAGACAAGATAGCTTTGATCGTTGGGCATTGTGTCGCTCATTTCTAGTTGACCAGGGCGGATTTACAGTAATCCCCATGAACCCTTGACCATTTTAATGAAGTCTTCATCGCTGGCGAACCGCTGGCTGACAGGGGCGTAGTATTTCTCAAACTCCTCAAAAGTTATCTGCAAAATAATCCCCCAAAATAAGACAAAACAATGAGATCAGTCATTTCGATCGCTGCAATTGTATTTCTAGTGCTATAATAATTGAGATTATGCAATATAATGAAAATATGTCTATACCCTAGTCAATTTTACCTAACAATTTGGTACACGTCACCACGAAGTAACCTAGCTAAACCTCCACATAGCTAATGTTGTGAGAAGCGATACGCACCGTAAGTACCACTACACTACCGATAAAATGAGGGCAAACAATACAACCCGTCTCTATTATAGTTTTAGAATTGGCAGTATACCTTTCCATCTTTGCCTGCTCCTTCTGGCTCAAACGCGTTAAGAAACTCCTTCTCTACGTCAGCTAGGGTCTTAGTGCCAGCCTTCACGCCTGGGTCATTGGCAGCGAAGGCTTTGGACAGATCAGCTGAGGAGATCACGCCATCTCCGGTCTTATCTGCGCTCTGAAAAACTTCTTTGAGAAGAGCCTTGCGGGACTCAGATAGTGACGGCTGCGAAGGGATAAAGATTGTATGATTAATGTTTGCGAGTACAAAAATATGGTAAGAATAATCTCATGCGGTAACAGGTGAAATGTTCTATTTCACAAGGCAAAGTTAAGTGGATTGAAACATTCTGTCTATCACCTAATTAATTATTATTTCCATTGTACGAATGTTAAACATTCATTATCAGTTTGTACAGTGTGACTAATACTAGCTGTGACCGTGCTGGGACAAATAATTGATTGATCATAATCATCCATCCACCAATCAAATTACGGGGATTTATTCGGGTGCAAGTGAAAATGCATCTCCAATAAAAGAAAAAACTAATTTGTTGCAATCATACGGTTATCAACAAATTTGTTTTGTTTGTTTTATTGAACTATTGATCGACACACTAAAAGGAAAAGCACTCTTTGCTATGCAAATTCTACGTTCAAATTCAAGAATTTGGCACCATTCCTTTGATATTTATCACATACTAACCAGCAGGATGTCCATAAACTCCCTTTTTTGGAGAGTTCCAGACTTATCTACGTCAAGTGAATCAAAGGCTTCTTTCAGCTCGGCTTCTGAGAGACCAATGCCCTCAAATCCCTTCTTAAATTCTTCTCGATCCAAGAACCCACTCTTGTCGGTGTCCAAGCTTTTAAACTTCCTGCGTTGAAACGAAAGAGAATTTACAGCAAACTTCTTTTTTTTTTTTTTTTTTTTTTTTTTTTGAAAAAAAATGATAAATTTGACCATTATAGCCAAAAAATATTTTTTTTAGATCGTATTCTAGACTTTAGCATCACTGTGTACATGCTCTGGAAATATATTTTGTCTAATAAATAGGAAGGTTAGGGTGTGTAGTCGCGTACGGTGCATACATGATCGACCCACATGAATTTTAATTTTTAATCGTGGGTGAACCATGTTTTAATTTTAAATTGGAAGATAGGGTGTGACATGTTCACTACATGACTCGAATTAAGATGTGTCGGGCGGCCATTTTGAAATGTGAGAATCCCACCATTGAGGGATTTGTTCTTATTTCTCAAAAATCCATATAAATCTATCAAAAGATAGATGAGATTGTTGCCCAATGCGTTATGCACAAAAACTTGCTCCATTTAAACAATGCGTTATTTCTGGAGTTTCACACTAATTTCTATGCAGATTTTTGGTAGGCACCATGGAAAGTGATTCTGTTACAAGGGCCTAATATAACCCCCTGTTGATTTTCGTAATATTTCGAATTAAGTTAATCTGTGGCCAAACCTACTTGTACACTCGGATTTTGGTAGTGACATCGTTGTCATTCAGTGCCTTATTAATCTTGTCCATCTCGGTCTAGTAACAAGACTCCTCGTCTACAGAAGAAAACAAAAACAAAAAAACAGAAGTTGGTGAGAAATTATGTTCAAGCAATTTGCGACCGAATTGGGCAAATCGTTTTTGTCCAAATGACCAATAATTACCCTTTTCTCGAGTACAACTTATTTCTTGACAAAGTATGGAATTGCAAAGAAATGTAGTTGTTTTCTTTCAAACAATTCTCTAACTTTTCTCTCCCATAAATGTGTTAATTCAACCTGCAGGGACTGCTTGGTAAAGATTATGTCTGCGAGAATTGGCCCTTATTATTTGTTCATAAAAAAAGTGGCCGGATATCACCTCCGATTGCACCCACTAGACCCAGACCCCACACCGAAACTAAAGTAGCTTCACGTTGCACCCCTAGAACATGGGGCTCCCGACGCCCGGCAGGTTATGGGAGAATGGGACTACCACCCACCCCCCCCCACCCCCCCCCCCCCCCCCCCCCCCCTTCTAATGAAAAGCTAGATCCCCCCCCCCCCCCCCCCCCCCACACACCTGCATTGGACCCGAAGGCAAGTCCTTGGGAGATTCGTGCACAAATCGTATGGGGGGAAAGTCAAAAAAAAAATTCAACACAATGTCAATAATGAAGGCTCAACATGCATTGAACTTGAAGAATAACACAATTCAACTGCGTGCATAGCGAATTTAGAAGCATGCGTGCACGCAATGGGGATATATAAAACATGCCTTGTCCTTGCAAAAATGAAAGGTCCACAAACACACAATAGCTGCAATTTTGCAAATCGAATTGGGCGTTGTGCCGCATATACTGTAGTGTTCACGGTTGGTTGTTCCATGAAGGAATAAGAGACCCCGTCATATTCCTCCATGGTTGTTCACTCTGTGCAAAACAAATAAATGATTATGCGCGGTCAACATACCCTGCGATTCTCGTGTGTTGTTTTAACAATGAGAAAGAAAATAGTCTATTCCTCCTACATGTTTCAACAGAACTTACCTAGAGATTGTTGCAAAGATGTACGTGCTTCTAAGCTTCGCTCGTTGCTAGTGAGCGAGCTGGGAGAGGGGAGAGGGCCGCGCCGGGGGAGTAAAGGGACGAACAGGTGACACAGCACGTACCGGTAGGGCGTGGGAATCCGGTGTGATATGAAATTCAGACTCCTGTGAAAATCGAACAACTTTTCAGTCCACTGTTGTTATTGGTCAAACCCTTTCATAGCGACTGGTCACTCTCCTAATTGGTATGCGTAATAGACCAGTTATCTAATTAATTCAAATTTATGCACGCATGCTCATCATAAATTGGCGGCGGGAAGCAACAAGTGAAATTGGCCTTTTAAAAATGTACAGTGATTAGTAAATAGAACTACAGGGGAGGCAAATTTGGAAAACCCAGAGCATGTCGTCATGTACAATAATAATCTGTATATTGCAACCAAGGACTACTCCGTTCATCGCGTTATTGGCGTCGCTACAAAGTGCAAAACGTGCGTGGTGTCCGATGCTTAAACTTTACCTTTGTATACAATATAAGAGGCTGTGAACGAAATGGTGAGCTCTTTTATACATGTAGTTTTAAATGCGCGCATCCAACCGCGTCTTACTATATGCAAATAACCCAATCAAGTGTTGTGGAATGTCTATTCCAAACAGACTTATTATTCAAATGCAAATTACTCTCCGTAAATATCATTCATATTCTGATTATGCCCCATGGAGGAAACAAATCTTTTTTCAAATACGTATAAAGCAAGAAATAAGGCAGATGTGGAGCCCCCCCCCCCCCCCCTCCCCCTCCCCCTCCCAACCCCCTCATTTGTGTTGGTCAATTGTGTTCCCGGAATCTCGGGAATTCTTTTCGTGTTGGTACCTGCTTCAGAAACATTTAATTGATTGATATAGGAACTATATCCAACTATATGCTTATCAATTTTCTTCAGTAATTCAGAATTCGGAGGCCAAGCCAGAGGCGAAGCGAAAGTTTCGAAAACCCAAATAGGTTTGTATCGGTTCACAATGATAACGCTATGCGTTATTTACAGACATAAATTCCATAAACAATATATATATTTTTTTTTTTTTTTACTAGTTGCTGGCGCTGCATAAATCCATTTATTTTATAAATATTTTTAACATCAAAATGTAGGGCAATAATTATTGTCATGAATTAAACTCGATTTGCCTGTCAGGACTGCGCCAAAGCAATAAATTAATGAAATAAATTTGTTATTTTTAATAAAGACCTTGGATCGAACACACCTGCGCAGTACCGGCACCTAATGTCATGCCTGACAAGGCTCGTTGCCATAGTAACTGTATCTATGAAAGGGGGGGGACGTTGTTGTTGACAGTTTGTATTTTAAGTGTTACTCTTACATTCTAGTTGTTATTCTTATAGAAAATTACATCGAAAAATAACAGTTATGTACATGTACATGTGTGTGAACATGTAAGGCCCGCACGCAGGATTTTTTATGGGGGGTGCGAATTTGTACTTGGTGGGACCAACAATGGGACCAAACATTTTCGTTTGCCAGTACCGTTATTTCTACATCAAAATACATTTTTTTTTAATTTTTTTTTAATTTTTTTGTGGGGGGGGGGGGGGGGGGGGGGGGGGGGGGTGCGTACGCATCCGTCGCTGCCCCCCTGCGTACATGTACTGTACTTGTATACGCGCATATCCATACATTCATGTACATGTCTCTCTAGCTCTAGCTATGGCCTTGACTCCTCTTGAGTACTCGAGCGCTGACGTGCGCTAATTAAGCTGAGTGCTGCTGAGTGATCCTAGTGCAGATTATTTTGATATAACTAACTATGACAAGTCTGTTCACGACAATTCAGCCAATAGGAGCGTAATATGCAAATACTGGCCTTTCCCAAAACGTTAACCCCAGACCGCGATTTTTGTCCCCCAAGCGTTTCTGGTTCCTGTCTTCTGATTGGGCAGCAATACATGCATATCTAATACATGTACATGTACCTTGTTCTTCACAACACAAACCCTAAGATAGGCTTGACGTATTATGTTCTACCCTCACTTCATTTATAAGTTAAAATGAGAAGTTAAAAACGCCCACTAGGGACTACTTCCAAACAGTCCACGAAACCTGCTGATTTCACATTCCTATAGTCATAACCATGTTAAACCTATTCTAAAAGTCTTTTTGGATACCATGAATATAACCAAAACCGCAGAGAGCATGAACCTTCTTTTGATATTGTCTGCGGATATTCAGTTGTCGAAATCGCCCGCACCCCACGTACGCGTATGTTTAGTAATACGTACAGTACATGTACACATACAATAGCCGCTGGTACAATGATCATTGTCTGCAGAATGAAGAAATCACGCAGTCTTGATTCAAGGGCGCTTTAGTGACCCGGCCGTCGTTGTGTAACAAAAATGCACCGTTTTTACTCTAGAAAACAGTACTACAACAACACAAAACAAAGACTACAATATACCGATTGCACAATACCACACTGTTGTCGGGTTCTTCCAAGGTTATATTTAACTGAGTAACGTGGGTACCAGTGGTGTCAACAACAACAATTTGCATGTTGACCCGTTTTGTTTATTTACAAGAGAGCGATTTCTTGTTTAATATTATCTTTTCGCAACTCAACGATTAAACAAATAATATTTGCATTTTGTTCCGCTTTATGTCAATTATGATTACTTACAAATTCAAACAATAAAACTATTCTGGATCAAATTACAGGAAGGGGAAAAGGAAAATGAAGAAATCATGCATCACATTTTAATCGCTTTATTTCACAAATTCAAATAACAAGTTTCAGTCGAGATATATAATTGATATAACAGGGCTATTTTAACTGCTTCGCATATTAGTACATGTATGTCGACATTCGTTTTATTTCCGTCTGATTATACGATCGTGATAGATATTCCAACAATGGTCGATAACACCGCGGTAATTACTTCATTTCAAATTAAATAGCAGGGCTTCACATAGTATTAGTATGTCGACATTCGTTTTATTTCTGTCTGATTATACGATCGTGATAGATATTCCAACAATGGTCAATAACACCGCGGTAATTACTTCATTTCAAATTAAATAGCAGGGCTTCACATAGTATTAGTATGTCGACATTCGTTTTATTTCTGTCTGATTATACGATCGTGATAGATATTCCAACAATGGTCAATAACACCGCGGTAATTACTTCATATCAAATTAAACAGAAAAGTTGTGCAGGATTTAGTTGATTTATTAAAAAGGTATCGAGCTCATTTTTATTACATTGATTACAGAGAGTATTCACACCAAGACATTGTGTTATGCACTCGAGTCATCACGTTGATGCTTTGGGGAGATATACCACGAGGTAGAAAAACTATGGATATACCATTTCAATTTTTCTTTTTAAGATCAAACTTGGTTAAACTTTTAATTCGTGTCGTTTACAGTCCATATGAGTTTCTCATCATATCTTGGAAATCTTTTTCTGTCTCAAAATGTTGCGCAACCCCGGCATAGTACTTGTCAAACTCCGCAAGGGTCACCTGAAATAAATAAAATATAGAACATGAGCCATACAGATAGTGTACAAGGGTTATTGGCGAATATCAAATCGCAATTAAAAGCACGTATAGATCGGGACGGACATACGTCACAGGTCAGCGCGCCGATGAAAACAATACGCGCTGACACTGCACTGTAGCATACAAGACTGCACGCGCGATCATCGTTTTTACCGGCGCGGTGTACGTATTATGACGCGTTTTTATGACAGTTCCCGGATGTCCGCCCCGATCTATAGCCTCGTTTTCAAATTGTAGTCTCTTTTCAAGTAGCCATGTTCTTATACCTCTCCATCCCTGCTAGCTTCATCTGGCTCGTAACTGTTCAGAAACTCCGTCAGTAGTTCGTCCTCCGTCTTTTTCCCGCTCATGAAGTCTTTGTTGTACTTGACGTTGTAGACTCCCTTCAAGTCGGCCACTGTCAATTTCTGGTCGCCCGTTTTATCCATCTTTGCAAAGGCCTGCTTGATAAGGTCCTTACTGAGCTTGGGCAAAGGAGGCTGAAGATCACAAATAAATAATGGTTAATTAATAATAAAAGAGAATCTATCGTTATCTTGCAGTATTATGCAGGAGATTTGTAGTTCATAAAAGTATGTACAATCGTGGTTTTTATATCATAATTTGTCATTATTCAAACAAGTCTATGATAAAATGTAGATTTTTGACAAACAGGTTTACAATCGCATGATCTCCTTTCGTATTATTGAAATTATCACGGTAAAGCGAGACTTCATCATGGCCTGAAAATCATAAAACCAAATCACATGTTCGTGGTTAGGTTATCGTAGAATTTGTACACTATCTACTCTTAAAATGTGTAAATAAGTCGGTTCCCACTTCATTCATATCTGTACAATTAATCTGAAGTTACTTTGTGGCAACCTAGCCGTTTTTCATTAACTTACTGGGTTTTTGTATACCCAGTCTTTTTACAGGAATAGCAACGTAAAATGACAGCATTTGAAAGTCGTTAAAATTACGGCCTTATATTGTTACAGTGTACTTGTACCTGTACATTCTATACCTAGACGACCGCTTACCGTAATAGCTTCCATGAACTCCTCAGTATTCAGACTACCAGAGCCATCCTTGTCCAGCGTCTTGAAGACGTCTCGGATTTCCTCCTTTGTCATATCTACGCCCAGATCAGCGAATCCCTTCTGAAATTCCTCCAAACTCAAAGTGTGGCTACTGTCGTCGTCCATGATTCTAAACTTTCTGCATGTTACACACAAACAATGGAAGGCTCCATAAATAGCTCCGCCCCTGCATTATGTTTCGACCAATCCCAGCCACGATTGATGCTTGACGTGCTCGTGCGCGCGCCGGCTGGATCGTACATGCTTTGTAAAATATTTTTTTGTGAAAATCTAATACGGCGAGTCGAGTGCATTTTTCGTCGGAAATGTTTAGTCCCATCATAGAGGAATTCCTCAATGTAGTTTATGCTTTAACATTTAACAAAATCGGCATGCAACACCCTTTCTAAATTGTAGTCAGTTTTGCATCTTTGCTTGGCCTATTGTAAACTGCAAGATGAGCAAACCGATAGTTGTCCAAATTCGAACTGGGGTCATTTAGTTCACCTGACGGGCCTTTTTTTTAAACCGCCGGCTTCGGCCCCGTCCATGGCACGTCCAATTACTTAATTACATGAATAAAGCCGATACGAAAACTGGGTTTGAAAAACGGCCCTAACATTATATCAATCTTTGGCAACGCCCGAAGCAGAGCGCTTCAACTTATATACTTGAGAATTTGTGTCGACATAAACGATACCTTTGCATCTTCTTGAAGCTATCCACGCCCCTTTCCACAAGTTTCTGCCTTAGTTTCTCCATCTTGCTGTTGGATTTCAGAGGCGTCGTTTGTTCTGCAAACGGTGGAATAGTAATGTAGTTAATCATTAGTAAATAGAACTATAGGGGAGGCAAATTTGGAATTGTAAAAGAACGGTAACAAAAGAGAAAGAAAGAAAACCCAGATTATGTCGTCATATACAATAATGTCAATTGCAACCAAGGACTACTCCGTTCATCGCGTTATTGGCGTCGCTACAAAGTGCAAAGGGCGTGGTGTCCGATGCTAACCTTACCTTGGTATAAAATATAAGTGGCTGTGAACGAAATGGTGAGCTCTTTTATACATGTTGTTTTAAATGCGCGCATCCAACCGCGTCTTACAAATAACACAACGCATTATTGTGGAATGCCTATTCCAAACAGACTTATTAATTATTCAAATGCAAATTACTCTCCGTAAATATCATTCATATTCTGATTATGCCCCATGGAGGAAACAAATCTTTTTCAAATACGTATAAAGTAAGAAATAAGGCAGATGTGGAGCCCCCCCCCCCCCCCCCCCCCCCCCCCTCTCCCCCTCCCAACCCCCTCATTTGTGTTGATCAATTGTGTTCCCGGAATCTCGGGAATTCTTTTCGTGTTGGTACCTGCTTCAGAAACATTTAATTGATTGATAGGAACTATATCCAACTATACGCTTATCACTTTTCTTCAGTAATTCAGAATTCAGAGGCGAAACTAGAAGCAAAGCGAAAGTTTTGAAAACCCAAATAGAGCAATGTTTTAATCGATTCACAATGATAACTCTATTCGTTATTTACATAAAATTCATAATCATAAACAATATTTTATTTTTTTATTTTTTTCCACTAGTTTTTCTACTAAATATTTTCAACATCAAAATGTAGGGTTTTATGATGATATTAAAAACCTTTGATCCGGAACACACCCGCGCAGTACCGGCACCCAACGTCATGCGTGACAAGGCTCGTTGCCATAGTAACTGTATCTATGAAAGGGGGGGGGGTGGAAGTTGTTGTTGACAGTTTGTATTTTAAGTATTATTCTAACATTCTAGTTGTTATTCTTATAGAAAATTACATCAAAATAACTTTGTTTGCATTATATAATTATGTACATGATATGAACACTCACACATGTACATGTACATAATTGATGTACTATGCCTGTTAAATGCCATTGCAGTGTCTGCTGTAACCCCGTGAAAAATAACCAGAATAGTATTTTTTGTGATTGTTGTACACTTTAGACACATCTGAAATATACTAGTCTGGATGTTATCGATCATTTAAATGTATAGCTCATGATGATGGAAATAGGTTTTGTTCTCACTGTCTCAGCACTGCCCTTCCTTTCAATTCGCTTGATTTTCATGAATTTGATTCAGTGATTACTGACTTGAATTCAAGTACAAATCAATCCATGAGCTTCGAGACCCTGAATGACCTCGATCCAGGGATGTAGTCGAGTCCATCACAAGTCCCTGCAAGTCCCTGTAAGTCCCTGCAAGTCCATCACAAGTCCTCCAGTTCCAATTCAAATCGCAAGCTATTCAAATCAGCTTTGACAAAAGCATTCCTTTGTCATTGTTGATCCAGTTACTTGTGACTGGCTTTATGAAGGGACTTGTGACTGGCTTCACGAAAGGACTTGTGAAAGGACCTGCAGGGACTCGACTACAACCCTGCCTCGATCTTGACTCGCTTGAATTACCTACCGATGAAGATCTGGACAATTAGAAACTCGTGTTAGGCTACTCACTAGACAATTGTATTAGTCTTTTTAGACCCCACTTGTATAACCCCACTTGTACATATACATACGCGCGTATACCCATACATTGTACATGTCTCTCTAGCTCTAGCTATGGCCTTGACTCCTATTGAGTACTCTAGTGCTGACGTGCGCTAATTAAGCTGAAGTGCTGCTGAGTGATCCTAGTGCAGATTATTTTGATATAACTATGACAAGTCTGTTCACGAAAATTCAGCCAATAGGAGCGTAATATGCAAATACTGGCCTTTCCCAAAGCGGGAAAACAAATTCGCCCCTGGGCCAAACGTTCACCCCAGACCGCGATTGTCCCCCAAGCGTTTCTGGTTCCTGTCTTCTGATTGGGCAATACATGCATATGTAATACCTTGTTCTTCACAATACAAACCTATAGGCTTGACGTCATATGTTCCACCCTCACTTTATTTAAAAGTTAAAATGAGAAGTTAAAAACGCCCACTTGGTTGAAACATCACCTGATTAGAAGTCGGGACTACTTCCAAACAGCTCCACGAAACCTGCTGATTTCACATTCCTATAGTCATAACCATGTTAAACCTATTCTAAAAGTCTTTTTGGATACCATGAATATAACCAAAACCGCAGAGAGCATGCACCTTCTTTTGATATTGTCTGCGGATATTCAGTTGTCGAAATCGCCCGCACCCCACGTACGCGTATGTTTAGTAATACATGTACATGTACACATACAATAGCCGCTGGTACAATGATCATTGTCTGCAATTAATCATTGGCGCAGAATGATGAAAACACGCAGTCTTGATTCAAGGGCGCTTTAGTGACCCGGCCGTCGTTGTATAACAAAAATGCACCGTTTTTACTCTAGAAAACAGTACTACAACAACACAAAACAAAGACTACAATATACCGATTGCACAATACCACACCGTTGTCGGGTTCTTCCAAGGTTATATTTAACTGAGTAAAGTGGGTACCAGTGGTGTCAACAACAACAATTTGCATGTAGACCAATTTTGTGTTTATTTACAAGAGAGCGATTTCTTTTTTAATATTATCCTGTCGCAACGCAACGATTAAAAAAAAAATGCATTTTGTTCCCCTTTATGTCAACTATGGTTACTTACAAATTCAAAATATAATACCATTCTGGATCAAATTACAATGCTATAAAGAAGAAGAAACTGAAGAAATCATGCATCACACTTTAATCGCTTTATTTCACAAATTCAAATAACAAGTTCCAGTTGAGATATATAATTGATATAGCAGGACTATTTTAACCGCTTCGCATATAGTATGTCGACATTCGTTGTATTTCCGTCTGATTATACGATCGTCATAGATATTCCAACAATGGTCGATAACACCGCGGTAATTACTTCATAAAAATATAAAAAGAAAAGTTGTGCAACATTTATTTTACTTATTAAAAGGGTATCGAGCCCATTTTCAATACATTGATTACAGAGAGTATTCACACCAAGACATTGTGTTATGCACTCGAGTCATCACGTTGATGCTTTGGGGAATATACTATGGAGGTAGAAAACTATGAATATACCATTTCAATTTTTCTTTTCAAGACCAAACTTGGTTAAATTTTAATTCGTGTGGTTTACAGTTTCAAGTCATAGGCGATGTTCATCATCGAGATGAAAGCTTCGTCGGTCTCAAAATCTTTGCCCACTCCGGCATAGTACTTTTCGAATTCGGCAAGGGTCACCTGAAATAAATAAAATATAGAAAACATGAGCCATACAGATAGTGTTCCAGGGTTAGTGGCGAATATGAAATCGCAATTAAAAGCACGTATAGCCTCGTTTTCAAATTGTAGTCTCTTTTCAAGTAGCCATGTTCTTATACCTCTCCATCCCTGCTAGCTTCATCTGGCTCGTAACGGTTCAGAAACTCAGTCAGTAGTTCGTCCTCCGTCTTTTTCCCGCTTTTGAAGTCTTGGTTGTACTTGACGTTGTAGACTCCCTTCAAGTCGGCCAATGTCAATTTCTGGTCGCCCGTTTTATCCATCTTTGCAAAGGCCTTCTTGATGACGCCCTTTCTGGCATCGGACAAATCAGGCTGAAGATCACAAATCAAAAATAGTTAATTATTAATAAAAGAGAATCTACTGTTATCTTGCAGTAATCTCATTACTGCAGGAAATTTGTAGTTCATAAAAGTATGTACAATTTATTATTGTGTTTTTTGTATTATAATTTGTCATTGAAACACCAGGTTAAAAACGTTAAAAACCAGGACCTTTCCGTACAATTACGGCTTTATTTTTTAACAGTGTACACATGTACATTCTATACGGGCACCCGCTTACCGTAATAGCTACTAGGAACTCGTCAATATTCAGGGTACCAGAGTCATCCTTGTCCAACGTCTTGAAGACGTCTTGGATTTCCTCCCTAGTCATATCTACCTTCAGATCAGCGAATCCCTTCTGAAATTCCTCCAAACTCAAAGTGTGGCTACGGTCGTCGTCCATGATTTTAAACCTTCTGCATGTTACACACAAACAATGAAAGGCTCCATAAATAGCTCCGCCCCTGCATTATGTTTCGACCAATCCCAGCCACGATTGATGCCCGACGTGCTTTTTACTGGATCATGCATGCCTTGTAAAATTATTTTATGCCTTTTTACAACAAAATTGGCATGCAACACCCTTTCTGAATTTTAGTTAATTTTACAACTGTGCTAGGCCCATTGTAAACTACAAACATGCCGTTTTGAAAGAGTTGTCCAAGTTCAAACTGGGATCATGAATTAGTTCTTTAATATTATAATAATCATTGGCAACGCCCAAAGCAGAGCGCTTCAACCGATACTCCTTAAGAATTTGTGTCGACATAACAATACCTCTGCAACGCCTTGAAGCTACCCACGCCCCTGTCCACAAGTTTCTGCCTCAGATTCTCCATCTTGCTGTTGGATTTTGAGGGCGTCGTTTGTTCTGCAAACGGTGGAATAGTAATGTAGTTATAACGAGTAGTAAATAGAACGATAGGGGAGGCAAATTTGGAATTGTAAAAAGAACGGTAAAAAAGAGAAAGAAAGAAAGAAAGAAAGAAAACCCGGAGTATGTCGTCATAATACAATAATAATATGTCAATTGCAACCAAAGACTACTCCGTTCATGCAAAAGGCGTGGTGTCCGATGCTAACTTTACCTTGGTATAAAATATATATAAGTGGCTGTGAACGAAATGGTGAGCTCTTTTATACATGTAGTTTTAAATGCGCGCATCCAACCGTGTCCCACCTATATGCAAATAACCCAACCCAGTAATGCGAATGCCTATTCCAAACAGACTTATTATTCATATGCAAATTATTTCCGTGAATATTATTCATATTCCGATTACGCCCCATGGAGAAAACAAATCTTTTTCAAATACGTGTTTCCGGAATCTCGGGAATTCTTTTCAGTTATCTACTGGCCTTGAATGTAAGGCTGTGCTGTATCTGTAGCGTATGTACATTGTGATCGGGCTGTCTGGTCACCCATGTGGAGTGGAGCCAGCATACTAGCCCAGACTATGGTGGCCCAGAAGGGACTACGCATATCGTGAATATTGACGATTATTCGCGACAAATTTCACCACCTTCCCCAAAGTCGCAAATAATGACGTCAAATTTGACGTCGTTTTTCTCGTCAAATTTCACGACTTTTCTCGAAAGTCGCGAATATTGACGTCAATATTCGCGACAAAATTCACGAAAAGTCGCAAATATTGACGTCAATATTGACGTCAAATTTCGCGACTTGCCCCTACTAAAGTCGGTAATATTGATGTCAAATTTCACGACCAGACCTAAATTTTAACGCGATTTTTTCCCCAGCAAGCTAGGTTTTGGCTAGTCTTGCTCCAACACCGAGTTTTTCCATTTGTCCGGGGCGCATAGACGTGTATGTGTAGGGCATAGTATATGCGGACAAAAAGTGTTCCGATCGTGAGGGGTATATTTTAATAATCCTAGGCCCAGTAAATTCACCGATATAGGACGGTACAGTGCGATGTTTCTTGTGTTTCTTTTATCAGGATCTTTTCGAATCCTTAACTTTGTTCTTAGGCTTAAGGCGATTTTAGGATGCGGGAACTTCGTGTTGGTACCTGCTATTTAGAAACATTTAATTGATTGATGATAGCAAGCCAACTATTGCTTAATTATCAGTGATTCAGAATTTGGAGGCGAAGCCAGAGGCGAAGGTTTCGAAAACCCAAATAGAGCAATGTTTTAATCGATTCACAATGATAACGCTATGCGTTATTTACAGACATAAAATCCATAATCATAAACAATATTTTCTCTCTTATTTTTTTACCAGTTGCTGGCATAAATCTATTCGTTGCTAAATATTTTCCACATCAAAATGTAAGGCAATAATTATCGTCATTTGCTTGATTTGCTGGTCAGCCGGGAATGCGCCAAAGCAATAAATTAAAGAAATTTTGTTTTATTGTATTAAAAACCTGTTCCTTTCTCTATGATCGAACACACCTGCGCAGTACCGGCACCCAGTGTCACGCCTGACAAGGCTCGTTGCCAGAGTAACTGTATCTATGGCAACATTAGGCTGAGTCACGCGTCAACAATGGTAAATTCATTGCATGCACTCGCCACGGCGGTTAACGTCGTTTGTATAGTGACGCGCTATCTGCGCTTAATCTTCTATTGTTGCACAATGTAACAGATGGGTCGATTTCGAGGGTTTTAGACATAACCTTAAACATTATGAACAAAACTACGTCATAAGGGCAAGACCCCATATTGAAGCTTGAATCTTTGTCCACGTTTTAAATCAATATTTAGAGTTTTAAAATGTTAGAAAATGAACAAAACTACACGTATAAATCCCATCATGAATTTTAGCAATACTGAATTATTATATACTAGTTTATGCACAAATGTAAATCCAAAATGAATTAGACAAAATGCATGAACTAATTATTAACAATTACTGACAGCCATAAAACCAGGGTTTGTTTTTGGTCAAATCCACCAACCTCCACTTTTTATTAACTTACATATCTCTTGACAAACAAAAGTTGAGATACTGGAAATCCAATTTTAGTTTTTTTGGGGTCTGGCATCTATCTTAATTCACATACAAATTTAGACCTTTTTTGGGCAGAAAAAAAAAATGTACATGTGTATGTGTATACTTTAAACAGGCTTTAACCGAGACAACAATTATAGTAGGTCCAAACATGTTTCATTGTTTACCCTTAACAAAATGTTCACATTAATTAATTTTTACAAAAATAACATCCTTACTGAATACATGATCAACATTATTAGATGCAAGTTAAGGCCGTGTCCGAAATGGGCCTTTAGAGCTATGACTACGTCTATTATCAGCATGCTCATGCATAGACAATAGCCACAGACAAGAGATTGCTACATTAGCCTAAGCGTGTCATTATTTTGTCAAGTACATGTAATATATTTCAAAACATGCAGAACCCCACAAAACAATGTCCAATCAGGATAAAGTAACATCATGAATATGTATGATGGCCTCATAATCGCCAAATTTCACAGAACTGTTCAGAGAATCCGGTTTCGAAATTTTTAGTTCACAATTAATAAATACATGTATTTACAATGTACAGAATTCAATTCAACATGATTAGAAAACTATCCAAACTAACTTGCACATTTGAAAAAGCAGTGATCTTTGGAACGACTTTGAATCACTGACCTCTATACATGGACAGATCATCCATTGTTTCATTTTGAAGTCGGCATGCAGAGAAGTGCAACATGGCAGACCCACGAAGTCACTCTGTGAGCCAATGAAATGTCCAGGTGTAGAGTTCAGTTGGTTGGTAAATCCACTGACCTCTACAACTGGACATTTCATTGGCTCACAGCAGTGACGCCATGTTGCACTTCCAGTTCGCGCCGACTTCAAGTGTTAGCACAGCAGAATATGGACAATGATCCGTCCAGGTGTTGAGGTCAGTGCTTTGAATAGTATTTATAGACAAGCCTTGCTCTACCTTCATGTTCTGATTAATATGTGAAAGTACATTACCCTCAAGCATACTACAAAGATTGGGTCAATATGTTAAAGTTCAAAGGTTAATATGAATATTCAGTACACATTAATGAATATTTACAATGAACAGAATACAATTACATAATAAGAAATCCATCAGAACTAACTTAGTTACTTTTGCTCGTCAATTAAAAAGGTTCTTAGGTTTTCCACTTTTGTAAACAAAAGCCAACATGTTAAGGCCAACTTCAACTGTGACCGTAGAAGAATCTTAGGAATGTTTTTTCAGCTTTCAAACTCCTCCTCAATAGTTAACATTTGAACGACGTCTTCGTTTTTTTTCAGTTCAGCAGGTGACATATTAAGTACAATTAAAAACAATGCAGAACATTCCAAAACAATTCAAACAAACATTACAATGTAAGTACACTTTTGTGTCATTATTCGAGTCAATTTTGAAAAAAGAAAATGTTTTTAAAACTTTTAAAAAAATCAAACCTTATAATTTTCAAATCATTTAAGGTGATGATTGAAAACATGGAATTAATCTGAATTAAATTTGAATTTAAAAAAAAAGAATATTAAAAACAAATATATATTTTACATTTACAACAATTTCTACAAAATCAGTCATTCTCAGTAAAAACCTCTTAATTCTCATATCTCTACAAATAAAAAAAAGGGCTTAAACTTTGGAATGTTAGTTCTCATTTTCAGATTACTGCCCAATCAAACAGCTGAGTTTTGCAGGATTTATACTGGACCTTGCTCTTTACAATAGAATTCATTTAAGTAAAGATGTAAAAACAGGTTTATTAAAAAGTGTTTACATTTCTTGTAGATTTAAGAGGTTAATTTTACCCAGAGTTTTGGTCTTAATTCATACTACTGCAATCCTAACATCTTAAAGACTTTGCACCATGTAAACCTCAAAGTCTTACCCAATGCGTGTTGCTATCCAAAATTGAAGCCAAGGATTCCTGAACTAAGTCAATCAAGCTTGTAAGCAGTCTTCATCATTAATACGAAGTAAGGGTCTTTGTCAATCGAAGCACTGACGCCGGCGTAATAGTTCTCAAACTCCTCTCTCGTCACCTGAAAAATATGAGCCACATAAAAAAAGGCGACAATTATTCAAAGGCGAGTGATCAACAACAACATTCAAAGAAACAAGGACAAGCCAGCTCGATATGATAAGAAAATGCCTCCCAATGCTTCCTAAAATTATTCTAAATTTATAGTACTCAAATCTCGTTTGTCATACAGTAATATCCATTTCAAGTTCTGCCTCGATTGTTTGGTTTCAACAAGACACATCACAAATATGTTAAGCTTGAATCCAGACTTAACGGAGTACGGTTTATATAACAATTTGTTTTCCATACTATGCCGTTGTTGTCGTCCTCAAATTGGTTCAGAAAAATCTTAAAGATTTCCTCTTCCGTCTTCTCCCCATTCAGGTACTTGGGATGCTTCTTGACGTTGTACACGCCCTTCATGTCTTCTGTGGTTATCACGCCATCACCGGTTCGGTCCATTTTCTTGAAGGCTTCGCAGATTATATCTTTTCTGGTGTTGGACATTTTCGGCTGTCATTGAAAAAAAGAAAACAAATCTAAATGCTGGTTAACTCAGCCAGTGCTTAATCCATCAATTTAAATACAAATTTAGTTCACACCCCGGTTAGAGGTATCTGTGGTCAATCGGGAGTTTTTACTTAAATATTTAGAAAAGACAGATCAAATCAATCTTGGGTTATGTCCAACATTTTTATAAACACTGGATACTCAGTGTTGTCACGATCAGGTGTGAGAAAACCACCGCACCCTACTTGGGTGGGAATCGAACCCACGACCTCCTGCCCACTACTCAAGATATCTTTGCCATCTGATTACAAGGGCATGCTGGCTAAAGTCCAACTGTAGGCACAGCAGGCACCTTAACGAAACTATGGCAAGTCTAGCCGTATCCTCACCCGTAGTGAAAGCAGGAATTCATCAAAGTCTATCTTTCCACTACCGTCTTTGTCAAATGCGGCAAACATTTCCTTGATGGTCGAAGCCTCAAAACTCAGCCCATAGTCGTGAATTCCCTTCTTGAATTCATTGTAGTCCAACGTCCGATTCCCATCATCGTCCATAATTCTGAAGACGCTGTTGGCAGAAAGAAAGAAAACAGAAACTGGTTACACATGACTTCTTTTTACAAAGCAAGTCATGTAGCACCTTCTATTTGGTAAGAATGCAATATCCAGACATCACATGTTATACTGAGGAAGCCCACAAAGGATGTCTACATTTCGGAAAATGTAGAACACTGTTTAGGAATGAGAAAACAAATGTTATAAGTTTCTCCTTGACAATATTATTTCTGTCAGGGCCCATTCTCGCTTTCGGATGGGTGGAAGGGATAGGGGAAGGGATAGAGGAAGGGATAGAGGAAGGGATAGAGGAAGGGATAGAGGAAGGGATAGAGGAAGGGATAGGGGAAGGGATAGGTGGAAGGCATCTATAGGGAAGGCATAGGTGGAAGGCATAGGTGGAAGGCATAGGTGGAAGGCATAGGTGGAAGGCATAGGTGGAAGGCATAGGTGGAAGGCATAGGTGGAAGGCATAGGTGGAAGGCATAGGTGGAAGGCATAGGTGGAAGGCATAGGTGGAAGGCATAGGGGGAGGGATAGGGGGAGGGATAGGGGAAGGGATAGGGGAAGGGATAGGGGAAGGGATAGGGGAAGGGATAGGGGAAGGGATAGGGGAAGGGATAGGGGAAGGGATAGGGGAAGGGATAGGGGAAGGGATAGGTGGAAGGGATAGGTGGAAGGGATAGGTGGAAGGCATAGGGTAAGAGATAGGTCAAAGGGATAGGTCAAAGGGATAGGTCAAAGGCATAGATGGAAGGCATAGGTGGAAGGCATAGATGGAAGGCATAGGGGGAAGGGGCATATTTTTCATACCGTCCAATTCCCTTGATACCGCTGGAGCCTCGTTGCAAACACTTGAGCCTGAGTTTCTCAATTGGGTCCGTGGTGGTCTGCAGTTTCTTCTGAGCATTCATCTTCATCTCACGGTCGTGTCTTGCTGTGCCCGCCATCTTACTCTTTTTTTTTATCCACCAACTTTCAGTCAATGTTCGGCACAACTCAGCACCGATCAACTCGTTAAGAGTCGGGCAGTTTTGGGGTGCGGTTAATTTGTGCACTGGAAGGATAAACTGGGTAGGTGTTGCAACGGGTGTGACAGATGGTGGCAATGCAACGGGCGTGACAGAAGATGTGGCGATACCTTGAAGGACCCAGAGAAGACAACCTAGTACTAAAGAGAAAAACAGGTTTTCAGTAGAAGTAACTGAGCCAAATTCCACAGACTCTTTTTCTGAGGTGCTAGCGCGCACTAGAGATATGAAATTGAGAACACCGCCCCAGTAAACAATTGTCGTTAATGGTAGTAACTAGTATACATTATTTGCAGATATCAAAAATATTGACTACCGAATTATTTAGAAATATCTTACTCATTTGAAAGTAAATGTTGATTCTATTTCTAGGCATCCAGCAAAATTATTGCGCTAGATATCCTGTCATTATTCCGAAAAATAGAATTTTACAATGAAAAATTCGCGATCGCAGTCCGGCGATCGCGAATAAAACAAGGATAACATAAGAATAACTGCTCGACGCCGGTTGAAAAAACCCGCTGTTTTTCTTGCTTTTTCTCGGCATCCATGATTGTGAAACTTCGGACAGCTCAGTTAAACGATATTTACTATAAAATACAACCACACAAATCTACTCATTCATGATAATTCAAGCAATGACCAATGGTGTATCCTACCTTTAATTGTCCATAGCAACAAGGCTATGCGCAGTACCGTGAAAAAGTAAAACATTTTCTTACTTTAATATTTTATAATAAATTTCTTATTTCTCCATATCATGGACTTCAATCTGCTGCAATAGCAATATAGATCTTAACCTTATTCGGTGCAAATAGAAAAGACATTCATACAGACATACCTTGCTTAAATCATGGAGGTAGGTAATTACTTAAAACCACATTTATAGCACAATTTGGTGTTGGTCTACGGAGGATGGCAATGGAACGTGAACAGGTGACTGGTGATGATCGCGTTATGAAGCTATGGAAATAACGACCGCCCTCTATGGCAGGTCTGGTTCTGCGACGTTATCGCACCTTTTCAACGAGAAAGGACAGTTATGACGAGAACCAGACTTTGGAGGCGGGGCCAGCATTCCTTTTTTTCAGGGGGGGGGGGGGGGGGGGGGGTGGGGGGTTAGAAATCAGAATAGAGTACTGGTCAAAATACACATGGAAAGTTGTAGTTGGTCTCTAATTGGTCAACTCGGGTTCAGTTGAGTCAGAATTGGTCAGGAAAACAACAACTTTTAATAAAAATAAGCGCAAGCCCAAACAGTGTGATTTACATTTCTACAATGTATTTATTGACCCGAATTTCCAAGAGATAATAAACAATTCATCCTATGTAACAATATTTCACAATTATTACTACAGAATGCAACTGCCGCTGCGAAAGAAATATAACAATATACAGAGAGAAAAAACCCAAAGAATATCCCATACGTACATGTTTACAACACAGTACATGTACTACAAGCCTGTACTTATCATCACTCCACGCTGTCTACATGTGCGTTTACTACGCATTATGGGGGACAATACAAAACAGTCATCCCGAACTGGCTCCCGTAAGAAAGCGCACATCTAAACAAAGTGTTGTGGCATTAGTACGCAGGCTTATTGTGCTCCAAAGAAAAGAAAACAAATCTATTCAGATGACATCCGGTTGCCAAAGTGTTATCTTGTTTTATATTAGAAAAACAGTACAAATCAGTATGTCATACACAATTTCTAAATGGCATCCTTATTTGTTTGCATTTATATTGGTCTGCTAAGCAACGCTGTAAAAACAATCCACTTTATTAATGTATTATTTTGATTCAAAATTCCATAATAGAAAACGGTTTAATTTAAGTCGGGCGCGAAGAGTATTAAACCACCATGCTTGTCACTAGCACATACGGCCTACGCCGAATACACATCGGCATCCAAACACAGTTTGCTATCGAAGTTCACCGTTTTCTTCGACAACACTTTTGGTTGCTCGGTACGGTCAAAGTTGAATAGATGCCGAATGATTTAATAATACACGGACATGATTGTAGTTGTAACAAATATTTCAACTTCAATCTAGAACTGATTTTTATCTGGAAAACATTCGAGATTCTATTTTTCTCTAATGCATCTTTCTACAGATTAAAACGAGAATATTCCCTTGTATATACTTGGTTTTTCAAGTCCTGCAGAATTTTTTCGATTTTCTTATTTAATTTGCAAGTTTCAAGATGTAATGTATCAAAATGCAGCCAGGCAATTTATCCCTTAAATTGGCAGAACTGGTCCGATATGAGTCTTCTAGTTTTGGAAGCTTAAAAACAATCACGTTATGATAACAAATCACTGAATAGGACGGACATACCCCCGAATCTGATGCCGAGTCACGCAAACGAACACGAAACTACGCGAAGGCGCATAAACTGCCCAGTAAAAAGATCTATATTTTAAACTTGTCTTCCTTTTTTCTCCAACAATTTTGATGTCCAAGTGTGTCATTACTAAACCTTGATTTGTGTCAATGACCAAAATGCCAAGTTGTGGTTATAGTTAATGTCCCTTTCAGCTCGTTACTGTTTAGGTCGTAATTAACTGGTTTAGACAACTATTTATGGTTTAATAGGTAACAAAATACTTTAGATAATGTGCTGAGCACAATAATTAACGTTGTACAAAACATAATTATTCTAATTAGTAATATACACCATGGCTATACTTGAGGGACAACCTTTTGTACACCAAATAGTCAGCCTAAAGTCTAGCTTCTGAAGCAATGATATTAAAACAGGTTCACATTTTTTACCAAAAACTAACAATGGGGATAATTGAGTAAATTCGCAGCCTCAATGGCTAACATAGTATTTTGTTTTCGTAATGGAATTATAATATTTCACTCATTATAAACGAATAGCACCACATTGTACCATTGCAAATTAAGTCTTAAAAAATGCAGCATTTCAGGGTAATAATATCGGAAGCGTTCACATATTACAACTTCTACTGTAAGCGATGTCAAAATATCTACTGGGAAAAACCTACAGATTAATTGAAAGATCAATTATAGTTGCCAACCAAGCTCGCGCGTGTCGCGCTCAGGTGGTACGCGCACACACTCCGGGCTAGCTCCTACCACCAATAGGGTCGCTACAATGCGCGCGCGCGCGCGTCGTCTGTATAGAACGCGTACAGCGTGCGCGCGGCCGGTGGCGTTACATAAAATGGCTTTTTGTGTTTGTTTTACGAATCAATCTACAGGACCAAGGTGAACAAACGGAATGCAACCAAATGCGATTGCTACTGTGAATGTTACAAAACAGAGGGTATTTGATAATTTGTGATTGGCTAAAACAAAATTAAATGAAGGATTTTTCCCTCATTGGTAGCTCGACCAGTTTCTATTGGAGGCATTTTTATTCAATGTTCCACCCCCCCCCCCCCCCCCCCCCCCCAACTCTACCGATAATGACTGACCAATCATGTTGGAGCAATACCAAACTCGGCAGCAACAAGCAACATGATTGGGCCCGACTGGTATATGCTAGGATAATAAAGTGGGGTGTAAATATATGCCGACATTAGAATCCAACATTTTGCAACGTTTTGCATACCTCACAAATGTTTTGCGAAACATTTAACACATTTTAGTTAGGCCTATGTCACTCGATGATATACCCAAAAAAACAAAAAAACAAAATAAAAAATTTGAAATAAAAGGAAAATTATACATCGTTAATTTAATTAATGCATTGATAAGGTCCGATATGATAAAATTGCCTCATATCTCAACAATAATTCTAAAAATGATGCATGCCTTGAATTGCAAATAGTTAAGAACAAATTAAACTGCTATAAATGACAACCACCAAGCCCAGCAAACAACAACATTATACTCTGGTCATACAGCAAAACCACTAGCTCAAATTCCCCAATACAATTCTATTAATTCCCTTAAATCTGGTCACAGAAAACGGCCACTTTGCTGATAACTACACGTACCTAAGAAAATATCAGGTCACGGCTAAAACACCTTCCATTACAATTAACATCAACTTTCCAAACAACTTTTTAAATTTAACATTTTTTTTTCTCACGCAAGAAACCTGACCTAAATGTTCGACCTTTGAACTCGATCTAATGAATATTCAAACAACCATCAGTGTCACCACGTACATGGACAGAGTTTCTAGTACTGATTTAACAACTAGGAAAAATTGGCTTCTACAATGTTTGTAATTTCATTCTTCATATCCCCCTAACTCCCAAGGCTCAGATTCTTCTAGAAAAACTAATAGACTTTTGAAGAATTCTAAAAAAGGTTGAGAATAAGAACTTTAACAATACCAATCTTTTTAGATACATTATTATTTAAATTTATTTTTAAAGCCCGACAAATTTCTCATTCTCGACACCATTTTTAACATTTGAATTCTACTCAATTATCGGATAAAGGAAAAATATAGAACTTTACAAAATGCAGCATAAAAAGAAAACAAATTAGTTTCCAACTTGACAAATGGTTCACTACATTATCAATAAAAACAATTGAAAAAAACCACATCTTTTACATAAAAAAAAAGAAGAAAAAAATGTAATCTGTACACTGCACACAAATCTAATATTCAGTTAAACCCCTAAAATAGCATCTTTTTGTTAAACTAGGATACAATATAAATAAATACATTTTAATGTAATGCGTTCCTTTTCCACAAACATTTAACATGAACTAACATTTGGTCCCCTTTAAACTTGTTAAAAAAATGGTTATCAATTCACCAAATTGCATTACACCAGGCAAGCTACATAGTGCGGATTCCAGTGATAAACTTCCAGTGACAGTATCTTAGGAATACAGCATGTGCTTGCGAGTACAGAAAGCTGAACAAACTAGCAAGAAAAATGCTCACAGCCAAGTCAAAACCAACATCGTAAAGACAGCAATTTGCTATTTTTGTAACCGGGTAATGTACCCAACACACAGAATCCACCATTGACAAATGCCAGAGGTTTTAAAAATCAAGTCATGATTCACACCAAGTCAATCACAAATTCTCCTGGATCAAACTACCCGGTATTTGAGTTAATTGTAACATTGATTCATTCATCCTTGTGGTTGACTTGTGATTGACTTGTGATTGCCCCAATTAAACCGTTTAAAGTAGACAACTTGTAGTAATTCTAGCTATAATTTGAAAAAATAATGCACACTTTAGAATTGTCTATTTTACTGTAGAATCACCATTCACTAACTATCACATCGATTTAAGAACAAAATATTTGATTTCTACACTGTTATAATGCAACACCACATTTGCATCTGAAATGAAGATTTCATTGTTCCGTATTGAGCTCGGAATTACTGAAATCACTCATTCTCAATTTCAAGGTGTGTTTTGTTTTCAGAATTAATAGAGTTAATCTACATTTCTATATATTCTTTCTTTCTTTTTTAATTTTTTTTTAAATTTCTCTTCACAAAAATAGTTCATATTTATATTAATTTAAACTTCTCTCTGACATGTCTATAGCCCCTGAACTATTAGTGTATGCAAGACTTGTCAAGTGGCAGTGATATTTTGTTTAGTTTATATATCATGCCTAGTGCATGATGACTAGTTATGTGAAAAGTCAATCTTCTATACATGTATTGTTATATCGTGTGCTTGGGCACTGTAATCTCATTGGTCTTCAACGGTCACGTGTTCAGTCTATAAAAATACACTGCGATCATTGCACATATGCGTACAACCAGTTCACCTGACGTTATCATTTAAAGGTAGTATACACCATTTGCAGATATCGAAAATATTTACTACCGAATTATTAAGAAATATCTTACTCATCGGAAAGTAAATGTTGATTCTGGGCATCCAGCAAAATGATTGCGCTAGATATCCTGTAATTCTTTCGAAAAATAGAATTTTATAATGAAAAATTCGCGATCGCCGGACAGCGAGCGCGAAAAAACAAAGATAACATTAGAATAACTGCTCGATGCCGGTTGAAAAAAAACGCTGTTTTTCGTGCTTTTCTCGGAATCCATGATTGTAAAACTTCGGACAGCTCAGCTAAAAGATATTTACTATAAATACAACCCCCCAAATCTACCCATTCATGATAATTCAAGCAATGACCAATGGTGTATACTACCTTTAATTCTAGCCGAGTATAGTTACAATCATTTATCTTCTCGACTTACTGGCACGATATGACAAAACCATCATTGGCCGTTGTGATGTGGGATATGTCGTTTTGATTCATTTCAGGTGCTGTGTGCACGAACATCCAATCCCACATTACATCAGTCAACTATTGTTAATAGTTTTGCAGTGTGTGTGTTCATGGTGCACTGCTTATCCATGTAGTACTTTATCACGTAACATTCCAAGTGCACGTGAATGCCAAATATTGATTGTGCAGGTTCAGTTTTTTCTGGATAAGTTTTTTTTGTTCAATTTTACCCTTTGACCATGTGTTTTTCAATTTAAACGACTCGGAATAAACTGAAATGATAAGGCCTACAGATATTATAGAAGAATAATAACATCTGGGCCAACTAAAAAATATTCAGTGATTTTGACACTCGTAAGCTCCCAGAATACATCACACTGCAAAATCAAAATCTACATGTAAATGACAGATGTTTCCAAGACATCAACACGACTAAAAAATATACTGTTACTCTCTAAGTCTATAAGTTATCTACCTCTGTTCATAGTATCAACTCTGGCACAGTTCCTATCATTAAAATAGTGATATATTTGGCAGTAATATTTGTAATACTATTTGTTTTAGCGCACACCTCAATGTGCACATTTAGGCTATGAAAATCGTGGAAGGATAATCGTGCTTATATGAGTTTTTGTTTTAATACACATCATATCAAAAGTTGAGTGTAGTTGGGTATAATTGCGAACCAACAGTGCATAATACATATAGTAAGGTAAATTAGGAGATAGCTGATTGACCAATCAGATTTGAGGCTGTATAATTTGAGCCAATCCAAACTGTCGCTCACACACTGTGTAGGATCGCTAAGCTAGCTAACTTGTTTGAAGTGTTCGTTGGTGTCTGTACATCATTTGTGTCGTAATCTCTACTTGCTCAAGGTTTAACCTGAAATGGCGGACAGATTGAGGTAACAATGAGTATGAATGTTTATTAACCGTTACAATTTTGAACTGAGACGAAAGAGAATACTGGCCAAGAGCCGAGTTGATAATTGCAATAATCGTTGGTGCTTTTGCTTTCCCAAGCCCACGCTAATAATTATGCACTGATAGCCTATTTGTTTAAATAGCCCAAACAAATTCAAAGACAAATTTATCTAAATGATAACATATCGGTGATGCAGATTGTCAAAATGCTAATCGGCTGTCGAACAATTTAGAAATATTGGTAAAGTTATTCATTTATTGACAGGTGATGAATTATAAAAAGTTTCAGATGTGACCACCTACTGACCTGGTTTGTTTATCTAGGCGTGGTGCCATACTGCATGATGTAACCGGGCGTGGCATTGGGTGTGGTGAATCCAGACAGATTAGCCTGTGGGTGTGGATGAGGATAGGAGGAGTGGAGATACCCAGACATTGCCATCTCAGGTCTGGCTGAAATGGCGTACGATGTCAGCATTGGGAACCCTGGTGACATGGCCATGCCTGGACGTATAGTGTTAATCCGAGGTGGTAGCGGTCTGCCTGGAGGTGGTGGAGGGGGCTCTAGGTCCTCGCTCCTTGGGGGTGGAGGTGGGGGAGGTGGCGGCTGTTCTGTGGGTGAGGCTAAGGGGGGCGTTGTCCCCTGTGAGATCACTCTGTTCTGGTTAGTGGGGCTTGGATACGGAGACCGGAAATGGTTCGGGGAGGTTGGGGAAGGAGTGTGTTGGTTGTAATTGGATCGTGGCGATTGTAGAGATGCCCCAATGGCTCGATTTGGAAGACTTTGGTTATACGGGGCCACCTGGGCACTGTGAGGGACTGCATGTCCTGTTTTGGGCAGTGAGTTACTGTAATTTGGGGCATTTGAAAAGAGTGAGGCATTGTTGAGGTAACTGGCGGTCGCGTTGGTCTGATTGCAGGATTTCAACGAGGTGCCTGCATCTTTAGTCTTATACACACCCACATGTTTCAGTTTGAGTGCTGCGTTTGCATCTCCAGCACCTTTGAAGAGTCCAGCAGGTCCTTGTGATGGTCCGTTTCGCTGATGCTGTGATTTGAGTTCAATATAAGGGGTGTTGGGGGTGATCCCGGTGGGGTATCCACTCCTGGTATCTTGCCGACTGCGTTGGCAGGAGGCACTGGTTGGAGAGATGCTGCTGGTGTCTGTGGTAGAGCGTCCATCCCAGTTAGTAGAGTACTGCTTGTTGCTCCCCTGCCCATCCCCCACCAGCCTGGGATGGGAGAGCTTCTGGTTGGAGGCAGACATGTTGGTGTATCCAGGTTGTTGGCTTGGCACAGAATAGGATGCCAGCTTAGAGGAGGTTGAGACAGGTGTGTAGTGCGACAAGGTAGGCGCCTGGTTCTGAAGGCTCGCAGATGACCTCAGCGCCACGCTTGATTGCAAATTGTAAGAGGAGTTGGGATGGTGAAGTTTCCGCCATTTGTCCTCTGTCTGCTGATAGTCCCCTACAGCCACAATATTGTCTGCTGTTTTACCCTGGGATGGACCTGAGGTGTTTATCTTGGGGTCGTTGGTGGGGTTTAGCTGATGTTGCAGCCACAGCTTCCCAAACTTCCGGCCTTCCTTCCGGGAAAACTTCTTGTGGAACTGGTCGGCAGGTACAGCCTCGATGGTACTGTTTGTTACCGAGTTGGATACACTTATAGGATCTGCGACAGTCGTGATTGTGGCCAGTGAATGGCTCACAATGGAGAAGGTAGCTCTGGGCTTGGTTGTCTGGGAAGGATTTGGAGGAATAGTGGTTGATTGACTGAGGGTCTGATGTGATGTATTTACAGGTAAACCATTCCTTGTTCCTTGGTATTTAGATCCTGCGCTCTGGACCAGATTATTGAGAGGTACACCTTGACCAGACACAGATCCCATCAACCCCCCTGCATGGTGCTGGGAGGCTGTTGGTGCACTGAACAATCTGTTTGGGTTGTAGACAGGAGCTGGAGTGAAAGCAGGGTTGTTACACCCGTGGTTTGCTATTGATACCTGCAAAGGCACTTGGGCCTGAGTGGATGCAACACTCGCAACAAAGCCTTGCCGAGTCTTTGGTGGTGCTGATGGGGTAACTGATACAGGCTGAGAGTTTGTGTTTGTGCCAGCCTTGTCGGAGAGATTGCTGGGTTTTTCCTGTTGACAGGGAGGCTCCTCTTCCTCCTTCTCATCGTCTACGTATCGAAGAGCCTCTTCATCCGCCATCCGTCTCCATCCAGGAGTGCGAGGCTTCAGTAGCTCATGAACTGAGTCCGTCTCCTCTACGTCGATGTGGACGTCATCCTCATCCTCCGATATAAGATGGTGCTCGGTCTCGCCGAACCGCACACCATCTGCAGCATTTGGAAGAGATTGCATATTGGCACCTTGATCGGTGGTGGATGCAGCATTATTCTGTTGCGGCGTGCTGCCGCTGGATATTGCACCAACGGGTGAGGTCAGGGCAATCATCGGGGTAGACCCTTTCTTTGGAGTGTCAAACGAAACAGATGAACCCTTTTTAGAGGTCTTGCAGCCCTCCAGAGTGGCTTCTGGACTAGCCACTTGACAAACATGAGGAGAGCGACCCCCGGCACCTATGGGACTCTTGGAGGCATCCCGTCGGCCTTGGTTCTCGGGGCTGTTGCCAGCACTCTGACGGCGGATCTGCTTGCTGCGATCCAGCTCAGTTGAGGCGAAGGCTGCCAGGGCATCAAAGCCGCTGCTGATCTTGGCCTGAAGCTTCTTTGTGTTGGGGGACTCCTTGACCTTTGGCCTAGCTGGCTCAGGGGAAACAGGCGAAGGAAGTCTGTCTATTTCTGTCAAATAGTTTTTAAAAAAACCATTGATTTATATTATATTTCTGCAATATAGAGGTTTAGACAAAGACCTGTACATCATATGAAATAATGGAATTTAGTAAACCTATCCGATCACTGTTCTGGAATAACTTAACTGCTGAACTATCACTGTGAACAAGCAACAATGGATTCATCAGTGCCAAGTAACAATGGATTCCATTGTTAGTGCACCGTTTTCTTTTGTTAGATGTTTATAGTATAGGCTCAGTCAATCTGTACCCAGTAAGTATAGTTTCTCAAACCGTTCTTCAATAAAAAGGCAGTTTATCCTGCGTCATACCATTGCTCTGTTCCTTTGTTGGGTCAGGAGTTTTACACACAGCCCTGGATGCAGCAGATGTAACATTAGTCTCAGCGACAGTTGACTTGCACAGTTTGCTGCAGGAGGAGAAGAAATGTCCGACATTTAATAAGCAACTCCTAAACTATAATTCCCATTTGCGAGGCATTTTGGCAAAATAAGACAAAAGCAGCCAAAATGAGGAAAAATTGAGAAAAATGGGAAAAAAATCCAAAAAATCCCACAATTTGTTTTACTTTGTAATCTTTAATCTTTGTAAGATATCAAATATAATATGCTGAATAAAAGTGTTTTAAAGGAAAAATAATTGGCATTTTTCATTTCTACGAACACAAAACTCGAAACTTTGCCTTCTTGGAATTTGACTTTTTGACATGAGGAACTTTAAAAAGGATTGTAAGAAGAATTTGTTTCCTTTTCATACATCCCACAATCCCTTATTTGGACATCTGCCCAGTTGTCTCATTTTGACAGGACGCCTCACATTTATTCCCAAGATCATACATTTCAAAGTACACAAAACTCATTCTTGAGGTTTGGTCCACATATTGGCAGAGTCTACTTACTTCTTAAGAGCCAACCTGGCTGCAGATTTGACTCTTCCTCTCTGCGCCTCCCTCCCCGTAGACCGATCCAACGACGACAGCTTACCATCTGGAGAGGGAATGGCACTGATACGCAGAGGCTGGTTAACATTTGTCAGCATGGTCAGGATGCTGTCTTGAGATTCCAGGCTCTCCTGTCGGACCACCGCGGTTATCTTCGCCGGTAAATGGGTGTCGGATGCTGTCGTGGCTGCCCGCTTTCGACTCTTCTTAGACCTGATTAGCTGTGGCTGGGTCAGGATCGTGTTTGAAATCGTTACAACTGGCGAGGCTTTAACTGCCGATGACTGGCTTGCGGACGGATCTAAAGTTGCAGAGGTTGGCTTTGGTTTCTCAGCAGGAGCTTCCGGCAAGAAATTGGAGAGAGGGGCTGGATTGGACTTGGTCTTTTTAGACAAGGCTGCATTGCTCTCCGAGGTAGTAACGGTTACAGTACTGCTCATTGGGGTGACCGTGCTAGTAGGTTCGCTTGGGTACAGGGTGACGTTTTGGGGGCTTAGAGGAGCATCTAGCGAGGCCAAACTGGCCTCCTTGACCTTGCTGACTGGGTTAGCGGCAAGCATGTTGAAGATGCCGCGATGCTTGATGTCTAGGGGGCTGATGAGGGTCATCTGCTGCGTAGTCTGGGTTGTAAGTGGTGTTTGGACAGTTATTGGTGCCTGGGGGAGGGCTCCCACCAACCCAACAGAGGTGATGACAGAGGTGACCAGGGGTTGGGCAGCAGACAGAGGAGATATAAGCTGGGTCATGTCCTGATGGGGGACATCAAATGGCTTCTTGGACCCTTTCAGCACAATGTTCTGTTTCACCAGGCCTTTGTTCATAAGTTTGTCATCTTTCATCGTTTCCAGACCGCTAGATGTTCTTGACGTAGGTATCTGTGGAGAACCCACGAGTGCAGACGGTAATTGTGCATGGAGCTTAGCCAAGATTGCAAAGCCTCCTTGAACTCTCTCCTTCCCGCTTGTACTCTTTTCTTTGGCTTCACTATTCGGCACAGATTCTTTGCTCATCGCGCCGTGTGTAGCGACAGGCTTCCCCGTTATGTCTTGAGGGTCGTAGCCAGAGAGCCTACGGTGAAGAGCAGCTTTCCCTGGAGACAGGTGCGTGTAGTCATGCATGCCAGCAGCGAGGGCAGCAGACCGCGGCGAGAGATTAGGTGGCAAAACTTTGGTGACCAGGGCTGTTGGTGAGGGACTGTTGGAACTGATTCCCTTGGATCGGGCAGGACTTAGAGAATTATTACGGCGGTGCTCCAAGCTTCCATTGGGTAGGCCTGTTGGATAATAATCAGACAGATTTCTTTGTTTAAATATTCAATATTGATAAGTTAGTGTGAGAAGTCTAATAACTATTCAAAGTTCTGCAAGTCTCAAACCTACCAACTGGGCTTCCTGAAGTGCGTTTGGCAGGACGTCTCCCTTGATTAACATGATGGTCATCACCTTGAGTTGTTGACATCTTCTCCAATTTATAGACCTTTAAATAAACAACAAAGTTTTTGACACAAAGTTAATTCCTCAACCAGTTCATGCCGGGATTAATTTGACATTTACCAGTCCCCAACAGGCACGAGATTGTTTTTTTACGAGCCTCCATCCAAGACAGGTTCAGGCCGGCATCTGTGGGTAGCACACCCTGATAATTCCAGGATTGTTCGCTGCTAGCTCGTCTGAAAAATGCTTGCGTGTACACACATCATCTGACGCAAACTAGATAAGCCTTATACTTTGTTTGTAAAACAGTCATCTCAGATTTTATGAGCGTAACGTAAAGCATGCATGAAAATGAACTTGTCTTCGTCACGTAACATATTAGGTACTATTAGGTTAGGTTAGGGTAGGCCGGGGGCTGTACCTCTGACTCTAACTTCTCCAGCTCCTTGCGGAGATGCTTCTGTTGATTATACTCCTGGATGATCTGCTCTGTGATGAGCGACGTCGGATTGGAGTGACTCAAGACATCCTGCTGACTCTCACGTACCTGATAGGCAAACAGAAATGATGAGGGCGGAGTCCGAAAGCAAGATGCACTGACTGATAGGCAAACAGAGATGATGAGGGCGGGGTCCGAAAGCAAGATGCACTGACTGATAAGTCAAGTTGACGTTTCACTTGTGCATATGCAAACTCTTCATTATTTTTGTTGAATGTATTTTAATGATTACAAATAGTACAGTTGATTTTTATGACAATTTCAGATTTCTTATCTCAGTAAAAGCCCGTCTTCCTACAAGGTTTTAAGCAGACAATACTCGTCTCGTGTATTCTAATTCATCGTGTGAGAGCGGTTTGTTTCTTCAGCCATAGCCACTACAATGGGTCGTGGCACACAGACTCACCAGTTTGTCATTAGCGCCCTCTATTGCCTGGATTTGGTGTTGCAGTGCCTCACACTGTAGCTGCAGCTCTCGATGCCTGCCGACTATCTCCTTCGACTTCTCCACCAGCTCTGATGGAGTCTTGGCTTCAATACCCAGCTGTGAGGACAGAAAACACACAACAGACCTCATCAATCCAGGGCCATTAAGATAGGACAACGTCTCACCACACAGTGTGGATGTTAAATGGAAATGCTAATGATGAATGATGAACTGTGCTTGCACAAGTTGTTATATTTTAAGAACGTTTGCAACGTACCTCGTCTAGTCGTACGTTGAGTATTTTCATGCTGTCTTGTCGCAGATGCTCAATCTGTTTTTCCAGTTGCTCCTGTCTAGCGCCGAGCTGATCTTTCCGTATCTGCAATAACAAGTACAAAATGACACTATAATCACAAAGTATTATAATTATTTTGTCACTTTATTTCCAGCTACGACTAGGATGCGAAAAATATATTCAGTTCTTAGTCGCCTATCGAGAGCTGGATAGTGTGGTTATATTCTGAAAGAAGTTTTAAATTCGCAGATGAAATATAATTGAATATGGCCTATGACATATGACCTGACCTATGACATATGACCTGACCTATGACCTTTGACATGGCCTACCCTTTCTTGGTCGAGCTGCATGTGCAACAGGCACAGGTAGTCAGGACTTCTCATGTAGGTGACAAAATCCAGCATCTGCTGCTTGTAGGACTCTAAAATAAACAACATTCACATTTTAAACATTGATTTACTTCAGCACAACGGTGTGAACAGGTGGTGGTTCTCTTAAGTGGCTTGTTTAAGTTGTCTGATCATTAATCTGTGCGCTAAGCCAAAGTTGGCCGAGAAGGAATTTACAAGCAATATGATTTTGCTAAGAAAGGTTCGGCACTAAACATATTTATTTTAGAGTTTAGCATCTAAATAATTTTGGTCACTAGGGTTTGGATCTTTTGCTTGTTCTTGAGTGAAATGTTAGTAGTGTTTCCTTAGCGCATAGCTCACCTAGTAATCTATCCAGCGATTTCTCCACGTTGTGTTGCTGTTTGCTACTCAGTGTCGTGGGACTCGTCTTCAGCTTTTTCTTGGACGTCACCATGCTGGGGAGGTTGAACTGTGCATTGTGGATCAGTCTCGGATCTGACAAAACAAAAGAGCAGTGTACAACTTTTATTGAGGGATGAAGGGCCAAAGGGCTGAGAGGGGCCCGAGGAACCCGAGGGAGACGAGGAATGAGGCCTGAGTTGGCGAGTGGTCGAGAGGCCGAGTAAGTGGTGAGGGGTTAGGGGTGAGGGGTTGAGAGGCCAAGGGACTAAGGGGTGAGGGGTGAGAGGCAAGGCGGGGCACGAGGGGTAGGAGGAGAGAGAGAGAGAGAGAGAGAGAGAGAGAGAGGGGAGAAAGAGAAGAAGTCACTGGCTACCAACCTTTCTTGTCGGGTGGTGACTGGCTCAGCGACACCGTGTGTTGGTGAAGAGCCTCCAGACCCAGGACAGCCGACTGTTTCTTAGTGACATTCTCATCCTGAATCTTGGTCGACTTGGGAGGGCGTCCTCTTTTGCGTTTGGTCTTCTCCTAAAAAAATCCAAGATCGGCAGTTTTAAATCTGGCAACGTTAAGGAGAGCCAATGCATAAAAACTAAAGTAAAATATATTTTAATTTTTTTTTACAGAGTTGTTTGAAAACTTTAATAAATACCTCTGATTCTTGATTCTGTGTCCTTTTCCGTCTTTGTTTCCCTGGTTCTGAAGTCTCCGAGGCCTAATGGAAGTAATCAGAAAAAATAGGAAATCAGGGGTTAACACTGTCATTTCCCGAAGATCGCCGGGTGCAAAAGAAAGCAAATTTGTCTAAGCCCACTCGATCAGATTTCAAATTTGAAAGCTCCTTTCATCTTTAATAATATGTCCAAAAAATCCTGAAAGCTATTTATTTTTCACTTCACTAATGTTTTTTTATTTATTTGACCTTCAACCGTTCTTCCGATCCCTACCTTATCATCTGAATTCTTATCCATGTTTTCCTTGCTGCCGTCCTTAGCGATCCACTCCGTCCATTTCCGTCTAGTCGTAGGACCAACGACCACTGACTCACTATCGCTAGAATTGTGACTGAAATCCAAGTTCTTGATAGCGTTATACTCAACGCCTCGCCGGTTTCTGTTCTTCCAGTTCCGGTATTCTTCTTCCTAAAAGACGGCAAAATACCACCAAATTAGATTTGTGATTTGCTGGATCAGCTCCATGATTCTACTCAATGAGCCTTGTGCAGACAAACCCCCATTTTTGTATAATCCATTTAACGTCAAGATTTTCAAGACAGCCCGAACTGAAAATACTAGCGCCTTAAAAATAAGTAAAAGGCACTCACCCTGAGTTTAGGATCTTTTAACCGCTGGAAATACTTCTCGAGCTGCAACAAAAGGAAAAGACCAAGAACAAACATTTATTAAAGCAGTTATATCAAAACACTGAAATGAGAAATTTGAAACATTGATTTACAATCACACATTATTATTATTATTATTATTTTTAATAATCCATTAGTCTCACAAACTGCCCTTCGCTGTATGGTTTGTAGATACATGTACATTGGGAAATAAATACAATGTATTACAACGTATTGCAACGTTTTACAACGTATTACAACGTATTACAATGTCATACAATGTAGTACAGAGGTTAATACTCCCAAGGGTTCTATCTATGGTATGGAGGTAGTAAGATACAGGTTTGCCTGTCGAGTACAATGTAGTACAATGTAGTACAATGTAGTACAATGTAGTACAATGTAGTACAATGTAGTACAATGTAGTACAATGTAGTACAATGTAGTACAACCTAGTACAACGTAGTACAACGTAGTACAACGTAGTACAATGTAGTACAACGTAGTACAATGTAGTTCAGGTGTTATTACTTACCAGGGTTCTATCTATGGTATGGAGGTAGTAAGATACAGGTTTGCCCGTCCAGGATACGGAACCTCTTAAAGGCGACAGCTCCACAACGTGCATGATGCTACCAATATCTGAAAAATAAAAATTGCAAGCCTGAATAAATTCCTCGACCTTCTTGGAGTCGAATGGAGTAATTTACAGAATGAATAAAAAATGACAAATGACTAAAAAAAACGTACCACTTAGGTTTCTGTCTGTGATTCGGAAATTTAGGGGACAGAACGCTTTGGAAGAGACGATCTTGGCTCCTTCTTTCATGTTGGCAAAACGCTCCTTCAACTGCAAAAAAACAAGAAGATAATTTGTAGTTATATCTTTATTGGAATGAAAAATATTATATATATATATTTGTTAATGTTCTGGAACTTGAGGCTTTTTTAATACCATTCTGACTGCTTCACAACCTCACAATTTGTTTTATTGATTTGTGTTTCATTTATATAATTATTGTTAAACAGCATGTTCTCTAAACCCGATTACTTCTAAATGTTCTTTATAATAAAGTTTATAATTTTATTATAATAAAAATACATGTATAATTCATTTTGTTACCTTGTGGTCGACAGTAGGACCAAACGCAAAGTTGTTTACAAAGATAATGCTGTGAAAAAAATGCAAGAGACAAGTGTTTAACTGTTTATTTATTTGTTTCATCAGAAAAACTTGAAAATACAAATAAAGAGCATTGATTGTATGAAAAAGTCCATTCATGGGAAATTACATTATTACACAAAACCTCCTTCTTTTTCGCCGTCAAAAAAATTGACATCGGATTTATGTACTTTCTGTTATTCGATGACTGAATAGAGTAGACACTTATAACTAGTCAAACTTTTTTTGCCAACAGTAAGTTCCTTCTTGGAAATATGTCGGAGAGGGGGGTTATACAAAAAATGAAACCTAAGAAAGACTCCCAATCCAAATACAGAGACTGAATACTGATGACTTTTTCTCTGCAAAATTGGCTTTAACCCTCAACGGACCTCGACTTACAGATTTCTGCTTTTTATTTGTCCAAGTGAGCTTGGCTTAAATCAAGTTTTGAGATTTTGAGCTACATATATGTAGATTTGTACGATAGCAGTGCCAAAAGAGACGAATGACGTCAAACAGACATTTTGAAATTCATGAAAATTCCCGGCGGTATGGGCCAAAATATTTACCCAGATCTTTTCTCCGGGGGGCTGGCAACTTTATTTGACCAACCGATCACAGGATCTACCGAGACATGTTCGATGAAACAATCTAACAAAAATGTCCGCAAGACAATTATCTTTCTTTAAATAACCAGCTGACATTTCTACTGGCAATATTTTCATGAGAGTGAGCCAGAGAGAGAGAGCTTCACCCGTAAACCCGACCCCCTTGTTAAAAAAGAAAACTTGATTTACATGTTACGAAGAATCCCGTGACCTACAGTGATATTTTGTTTGATAACGGCTCACCGCCTACACAAATCTCTAGCTCTTTTCAGTTACGAAACCTTTCCCAAATTTGTTTTTGGGTGGTGGCAAAATCAGTCCACTTCAGGTTTCGTGCTAAAATTTTGAATCAGTTAAAAAAGTACTTTTTGAAAAGTCTCCTATAAATAAAACTGGTTTTTTTCTTTATCTTAAGAAGATGGCTTACTTTGAATTTGCAATCTTCTCTTTCATCTCCGCAGACAGGAAGTCCCCTTTGTGAAGCTCATATGGACTGTACTCCTTGCCGTACCACTTCATCCAATGCTCAAATTCCTTCATCATAACCTGCAGAACAGTCAAAATGACAAATGCATGTACATGCATGGGTCATTCTGTGTATATTTGTCACACTATAGACCATCAATAATAGAATACCCACGCTGTGATAGTGAAATTGGATTTTGAAGGATAAAGGAATGTTAGAGGCATAATAGGTATATTTACCTTCCCATAGGCAGCAGGGACGTCTGCTTTCTCTATACCATAAGTTACTTTGCATCTTACTGATGCTGCTACTTGTAAAACAACCTGACCAACACCTGCACATTAAAAACAGACAGAAGACAGTTAATTGATCTACTTGAAGGTTGGGGGCAAAGTTGGAGGCAAAGTTGGAGGCAAGGTTGGAGGCAAGGTTGGAGGCAAGGATGGAGGCAGAGTTGGAGGCAGAGTTGGGGGTGAGGTTGGGGGTGAGGTTGGGGGCGAGGTTGGGGGCGAGGTTGGGGGCGAGGTTGGGGGCGAGGTTGGGTGCGGAGTTGGAGGCGGAGTTTGGGGCGGCGCGGGTTTGGGGCGTGGGTTTGGGGCGTGGGTTTAGGGCGTGGGTTTAGGGCGTGGGTTTAGGGCGTGGGTTTATAGGGCGTGGGTTTGGGGCGCGGGGTTTGGGGCGCGGGACGGGGTTAGGAGCTGGGTTAGGAGCTGGGTTTATGGCGGGGAAGGATTGAGAAGCAAACTCACCACTTCCAAGGTCGATGAACAGATCATCTGGTGATATCTGTACGTGTTCCAGCATCTGTGCCACGAGATCAAAGGATGTTTCCCCGTAGACCTGAACGTAAGTGGGAAATCAAACAAACCAAATCTGGTAATTTCCAGTGCCAACAGCCAATGTGCTTTAACCCTAACCACCCTGAGTCCATCAAAATCCATTTCCTGTTTAGGAGGATTTTAGCGGATTCAGGATACCTCCATATTGAACAACTGGAGGAGTGTGATGGATTGAGGATTTTAAGCCTAGCGTTACTGCAGGAGTTTGATGGAATCAGGATACAGAAATTCAGGTGATGGACTGTGATGGACTCTGTGGAGAAACGCACTGCAATTTTGTGTATGCCACCTAGGTATCCTGGATCCGTCACAGTCCATCAAACCTTTGCTGGTGGATTATAATGGACTCAGGATCTCTCCAGAATGCATACTGGTGGAGTCTGATGGACTCAGGACACCAGCAGTTTTTGCAAACCAAAATTGGTGGACTGTGGCGGTTTCAGGATACTTTCTAGTAAAAGCCGTGAGGGAGTTAGGGTTAAAGGCTCAGGGTAGAAAAAATTCAGGTCATTCAATATCACATTCTGAGGAGTGATATGAACAACACAAACACTTGTGTAGAATGTATTCCATACAAGACTTATGTTATGGGAAAAAGAAAAAACATTATGCGTAGAACCAGAATGTATTACATTCAAGACTTATAAATGGGGGGAAAAAAATTATGTGTAGATTGCATTTCATACAAGACTAACAAATTAGGGAGACAACAACAGATTTAAGTGTAGTCCGTATTCCATACCAGACTTATAAAATGGAAAAAATAACATTTATGTGTGGAATGTATTTCATACAAGACTTATAAAATGGGGGGGGGGGGGGGGGGGGAAGAAACATATTTATATGTAGAACGTATTCCATACAAGACATAAAATGGGAAAAAAATACATTTATGTGTAGAACGTATTTCATACAAGACTTATAAAATGGGGGGAAAAAAACAGTTTTATGTGTAGAACGTATTCCATACAAGACTTATAAAATGGGGAAAACGGATTTATGTGTAGAACGTATTCCATACAAGACTTATAAAATGGGGGGGGGAACAGATTTATGTGTACGGTAGAACGTATTCCATACAAGGTTATAAAATGGGGGAAAACAGATTTATGTGTAGAACGTATTCCATACAAGACTTATAAAATGGGGGGAACAGATTTATGTGTAGAACGTATTCCATACAAGGTTATAAAATGGGGAAACAACAGATTGATGTTAATGGGACCAAATCATTTATTTGGCTAAATTTGTTACATTGGGCTACCCTACAAATGTGTACATCATTATCCTATTACCTCTGTACTGCAAAGAACACATGGGGCCTGCTGTAGACCATGTACTGTGTTATGCATAGAGAGGATATTCTGTCAACTCATATGGAGAGAAACCTGAGTTAGTGTATAGTATAGTAATTCTAAAGCAGGGCAGTAGATAAACAATAGGGACCAGAGGATGCATGGGAATGGCACGTGACAATGTGGTATATGGTTTATGTGAGCATGGGCCATGGGCCGGTTTACATGTACCGGTACCATCAAATTTAACACAACTACTGAATGTATCACGTTCACACAATTGTACATTCAATTAATTTGTACATTCAATTAATCTGTACATCTCGCATAATAAAGCATTATAACGTGCATGCATGCTGCATACGTGTATGTACCGGTATGTAAAATACAGTATTAGGACATGTAACACTAACAATAACATCATCTACAGTAATACTACAAAATACTACTTAAGTAAACTGTAGTATACTGTATTACTGGCCTATGAGAATTGTGTAGAATGTTGTACTATAGTGTACTGTGTAACAGTGTACCCCAAATAAATGCCTAGAAGGTTAGGGTTAAATTAACACACACACAATGCAAACGTACACCCATACTTCCTTTGTACATGTATACATACATGTAATACATTCTACATACATTGTACATGTACTGGTACAGTGATGTACAACTGACATGATCTGTACACCCTAGTCCCTGGCTCTGCCAGCTGGGATCAAAATCATCTGATTATGCAAATGAGGGGTTCTTCTGTGTATATTTAAGAATGAATGATGTGTATTTTACAGGTGCATGATGGGTCACAGGCCTGATTTCATTGGCAAGTAAAAATCTTGCTTGCTCTAGCAGGAAATTCTATGCTTACCGTAAGAGTGTTTCACAGATCAGCAAGGAATGTTTGGTTTATACACATACACATCCTATAATTATGAATTCTGTGCTTACAGGTTTAGCATATTTGTTTCTTCTGTTAGTGCTGTAAGCACAAAAAAACTCAAATTCGGTTAGCAGAGCCATGAAATTGGGCCCAGCAAAACAAAAGCAAAACAAGTGAGTAGTATTTCTGACTATAAATAAAATGATTCTCGCTGTCAAAGATCTTGCTAGGATCAAAACATGGTAGGACTAGGTTGTCTAATTTTATTTAATTTGTATAGTTCAGGTCAATCTAGCAAGCAAGCAGTTTCCAGTAATGCGACTCATTTTTAAATAATTTATTTAATCAATTTTTTATGTGAAAAGCGGTTGTTTGGCAAGGTATAAAATTGTATTTTTAGCAACATGTTACACTCCAACAAAAATCGCTGACTTCTTTATTGTAGGAACGATTTCTACATTATCTACTCGTACTTAAGTCCCATTACTGGTGATTTAAAACATTTCTATTTGTCTGAATTAAGGACGACCACAGCTAATGAGCCTTGACTGCTACATCCTATCATGCATTGCCAATGCAGTCCATGACAGGTACATGTACATATGTACCGGTACATCAAGTCAAATCATTGCGATAATGACCAGATTTAGCAAAATGAATGATCGTCATGATCATTTCAAGGAAGAAACCTAAAAGATCACTGCTTATAAATCTCACTGCCTAATTTTACAACACCATTTGAGGAGACTAATTGGATCTCTAAATATCCAAAAATGAACTTTTCAGTTAGACTCTAATCCCCCCCCCCCCCCCCTTGAAAAAACCTTGATTATTCCTGGGTTATTTCACTGCCCTTGGAATACTAAGCGATTTCACATAAAGGTGCATACATGTATACCTGCATGTTAAACCTGTTGAAATTCCAAGGTGTGCTGTGCTTCAGCCATGCATGGTAATTGACTAGAAGCACATGTCAATAGCATGAACAGTGACTGAGCACCCAAACTAAATTGCCCCAATATACCCCCCCCCCCCCCCCCCCCCCTTTCCCCCCCTCACAAGTGGAACAGGACCTTGGGTTTTTAATACTAGTAATCATCTCTTTTACACATGAGTGTCTCAAGGGAAAAAATCCTACACTCTGCAAGCAGAACATTATGAACGCTGCCTCAATGTTTGGAGTCCAAAATTTTACTATTGTCACCTTAATTTCACTATTGACATGCTTCAAAGGAATTCAATACATGAAGTCAGGTAACCAGACTCGGTCTCTTCATGTTAGAGGAAGCGATCGTTACACAAATCTGCTCAATTTGTATTGTACAATGTATATGTATGTGTCACACTAGTAAAGTATTCAAGCTCAAAATATTTCAACTTCAACAAAGTAAATGCAGGGAATGTTTTCTGACATAAATTTTCACATTACATTCGCATGAAGTAATCCCACGACCTCAAGTGTACGGTAATAAATAATCATTACAAAAACTGGGTTACTACGGTGGCCTTGAATGGACATCCAGTCCATCAATTAAATCACATATTTATTTGTATTCCTTACCTCTGGCGAAAATGGTTCATATGCATTCAGCCTGTCGGGCTCATCGATGGCGTGGCTGTACACCTGCTGCATAATATGTTTGAGATGACCGCGGGACGTCCGCGATTTAACCGGACGCTCAATGTATAATTCCCCCCTCCACTGTTGAAACAAAAATTACAAATTCTACAGTTAGTTTGTCTACTGCCATTGCAGCAAAATAAAAATGATACACCAGTCACAATAGACCTGAGACGTAATGATGCAATGACGCTGTTTACATGTGTGTTTGTCTATGGGCGCAAGGTGGGAACGATTGTCTGGCATCCTGACCGGCTCCCATAGAAAAGTGCACATAAAAACAAAGCCACTGCCTCTTTCCACCCAGGAGTACACATGGGTAGCTAGCTGTGAGGGTAGAGGCTGAATAAAGCCTACATATCAGCTAATGAATGACCCATGGCCTGATGGGGTAATAATTGTAAAGTGCTTTCAGATTGTTGATACGATAGAAAGTGCAATAAGCATTGCAATTATATTATTATAATTATCAGATAAACACTGATTCATACTACAAAGTAGCATTTACAGATGAATTTTGTTCCTCCGGGCTTCCCCTACAGGTTCCTATAGTATTATTGTGAAAAAGACCTAACAGGGAAATCATATTTTTACAATACGTTAATTCTGCTGTTTCGCTTTCAGCAAAATTTATCTCTTCATCGAAATAGAAACTGCACTTGATTCTACATACATTCAGTCGCACGTTTACGTTTCTCCTGAAAAAGAAACCACTGTGAAAAATTATTCGCATACGCAAGCTTTCTGTGAAAACTGCATATCTATGAAAAAAATAAACGTACATTATGCATGCCTTTATACAAGCACAGTCCTTATCTAAAAAATCCTAAATATAGCACCCCTGACTATATAAAGGCACGATTTACATCATATATTTCTATAAAAAGGTATGTGCATCTATAAGGGGGCTGGGAATGACGGCAGGCATCATGATGACTTCAATGCAGATCTGATCTGATACTACGGACGAAGCCACAACAAAAGCCCGCACCTTTACTTCCTATCTTCATGTATTCCCGCACGATTTCCCCCTCTCTACATCTGGGCCCCCGAGCTAAAAATAAAGCCCATATCATCATCTCCATTCATTCGGGACAAGGCGGTGAACAGGACGCACAGTGCTCAACTATCTTTCTCTCTGGGGAAAGGGGTAATTTTAGAACGAGCCTCGACTGTAAAGAACGGATGGAAATCTACGTACAACTCCCTCCCCCCCTCTTTTTTGGCAACACGATACTATTGAGAGCGAATATTTTCATTTCATCTTGAACTTGAATTACACAAAAGGCACTCTGCTCAATGATTGGGGGGGGGGGGGGGGGTGTTGATGGAAGAGAGAACTGGATGTGCTACACTGACATTAATGTTATGCTCCGTTCAAGCCACATTTACAATGTTCTGTACCTTACAAAGAGATGTTTTCTCATTCCAAACGTGCCAAAGCAAAAAACAACACGTCTTGATGTCACTGTGCGACACAATGTACCGGCGTAAACAAAAATGAGGTCACAAATTTACACTTTGTATACGATTTCAAAACAATTTTAAATGTAGGATACACCATTTGCAGATATCGACAAAGTTTAGTACCGAATTCTTTGGAAATATCTGACTTATTTGAAAGTAAATAATGATTGTAGGCATCTAGCAAAATATTTGCGCTAGATATCCTGTAATTTTAGAAGAAAACAAATCACGATCGCCGGACGGCGATCGGGAAAAAAACAAGAACAACATAAGAAACATTGCCTGACGCCGGTTGAAAACGAACGCCGTTTTTCTTGCTCTTCTTAGCATTTATGATTGTAAAACTTCGGACAGGTTCGTTAAACGATATTTACTATAAAACACAACCCCCACCCAAAAAAAAAAAAAAAATCTACCCAATCATTATATTTCAGTCAATTACCAATGGTGTATTCTACATGTAAGTATCAAAATTATTGGAAATGATAGTTTCTAAAAACTATTTTTAGTTGTTTAACTGAACACTAATACGCAGCACACGTACAATGTACGTAAACATGGAAATAGGCAAATAGCAAACTTACACATTGTCAACTGTTTCAAAATATAATCTTGGCCAATGCCTCGTATGAATTACTTTGCTAAAGCTTGAAATTTAAAATTACACGCACATCAATAAGCGGCTAGGGTAGCGGCTTCCTATCTATGTGTGTAAATTCAAGCCACAGCCAGGTAATTCAGATGCAGCCTTTAATAGCAGCTTCCTAAAAATGGGTCCAAATCACAAAGGCTGCATTATGCTTGCAATAAAGAAATGATATTTGGAATTGTTGTGTTGTTCAAGACAGGTGCATATTTAATACTACACTTGTGGCTCACATTCAGGGTGCGTTAACATAATGACTGGGGGATTCCCCTATTATTCACTCAATGTTGTTGTATTTATTCATTTATTGAATACTCACCAGCTGTCTCACTGCATCAATGGCTCTGTTATATTTCTCACATAGTGTGCACATGCTCTCAAAACTGCAACAAGAGAAACAAAACATACACAATGTGAATAAAAATGGCCAATGAATCGATGCGAGTAAAAATGGCCAATGAATCGATGCGAGTAAAAATGGCCAATGAATCGATGCGAGTAAAGATGGCCAATGAATCGATGCGAGTAAAGATGGCCAATGAATCGATGCGAGTAAAGATGGCCAATTTATCGATGCGAGTAAAAATGGCCAATGAATCGATGCGAGTAAAGATGGCCAATGAATCAATGTGAGTAAAAATGGCCAATGAATCGATGTGAGTAAAGATGGCCAATGAATCAATGTGAGTAAAAATGGCCAATGAATCGATGAGAGTAAAGATGGCCAATGAATCGATGCGAGTAAAGATGGCCAATGAATCGATGCGAGTAAAAATGGCCAATGAATCGATGTGAGTAAAAATGGCCAATGAATCGATGCGAGTAAAGATGGCCAATGAATCAATGTGAGTAAAAATGGCCAATGAATCATTGCGAGTAAAGATGGCCAATGAATCGATGCGAGTAAAGATGGCCAATGAATCGATGCGAGTAAAAATGGCCAATGAATCGATGCGAGTAAAGATGGCCAATGAATCGATGCGAGTAAAGATGGCCAATGAATCGATGCGAGTAAAGATGGCCAATTTATCGATGCGAGTAAAAATGGCCAATGAATCGATGCGAGTAAAGATGGCCAATGAATCAATGTGAGTAAAAATGGCCAATGAATCGATGTGAGTAAAGATGGCCAATGAATCAATGTGAGTAAAAATGGCCAATGAATCGATGAGAGTAAAGATGGCCAATGAATCGATGCGAGTAAAGATGGCCAATGAATCGATGCGAGTAAAAATGGCCAATGAATCGATGTGAGTAAAAATGGCCAATGAATCGATGCGAGTAAAGATGGCCAATGAATCAATGTGAGTAAAAATGGCCAATGAATCGATGCGAGTAAAAATGGCAAATGAATCGATGCGAGTAAAGATGGCCAATTTATCGATGAGAGTAAAGATGGCCAATGAATCGATGCGAGTAAAGATGGCCAATGAATCGATGTGAGTAAAAATGGCCAATGAATCGATGCGAGTAAAAATGGCCAATGAATCGATGCGAGTAAAAATGGCCAATGAATCGATGCGAGTAAAAATGGCCAATGAATCGATGCGAGTAAAGATGGCCAATTTATCGATGAGAGTAAAGATGGCCAATGAATCGATGCGAGTAAAGATGGCCAATGAATCAATGTGAGTAAAAATGGCCAATGAATCGATGTGAGTAAAAATGGCCAATGAATCGATGCGAGTAAAGATGGCCAATGAATCAATGTGAGTAAAAATGGCCAATGAATCGATGCGAGTAAAAATGGCCAATGAATCGATGCGAGTAAAGATGGCCAATTTATCGATGAGAGTAAAGATGGCCAATGAATCGATGCAAGTAAAGATGGCCAATGAATTAATGTGAGTAAAAATGGCCAATGAATCAATGTGTAAAGATCCCCACCCCCTCCTGCCAACTCCCTCTCCTACCCGCCCTTATAATATCCCACTTGTCTGATTCTCCTCCTGTTATGTCTGAATCTGACTGCAACTTTAACCCAACTCTTCCGCGCCAACCTCCCAGAGCGCGTTGCGGACAGGACTACGCTTATAGAACTTGAGGAAAACAAAGTAGCGGCAGTTTTCCCGTGAACAGGATACCGATAATGGAGAGTGACTAAGGACAGATTAGGCTCACTACCTGTCCAATCATCCCCCTATTCAACTGCATGTACTCATTCACTGATTCAACACATGCTACAGCATTCACACACAATCTCACGATGCGACCATTAAAGCCTTCTCACCATACGCAGTACGCACATACATGTATGAACACAAAATATACTAACCTGCAAGTCACGGGTGTAATTGGTCAAAATATTATGTTTTTAAAGTCTACATTCTCTGTACCGTTCGTTGGTTCATGGCACAGATCAAAATTTGAAAGCAATTGGGATGGTTCCTTGAAAAATACGTTTGATCAACGGCAACAGGAAAGTGTCTCATTTCTAATATAAGATCTTGTAGTATAAGATCTTGTAGTATAAGATCTTGGAGTATAAGATCTTGGAGTATAAGATCTTAGAGTACAAGATCTTAAGAAATAAAGCCAAGCTTCAATTTTGACTTCCTTTATAAAACAATAAGCCATTTTATTCCATATCCGCCGAATGGCTAAGTGAACTGATACAGTTTTGAAAGTCAAGTTGAAGTAAAGATGAAGTATTAGTGAACAAGAAATTCAAACTTGAGATGCCACCCAAGATTGTAAGATTCTTCAATTGATTCTATTGAGTTCCAAGAATAAATGGGAGAATCAGTGACGGGACAAATTGTCAAGCAAACCAACAGAAGGACAGGTGCCTTGGGCAGGTGGGGCAGATGGGGCAGGTGGGGCAGATGGGACAGGTGGGGCAGGTGGGACAGGTGGGACAGGTGGGGCAGGTGGGACAGGTGGGACAGGTGGGACAGGTGGGACAGATGGGACAGGTGGGACAGGTGGGACAGGTGGGGCAGGTGGGACAGGTGGGGCAGGTGGGGCAGGTGGGACAGGTGGGGCAGGTGGGTGATGCGGCAGGAAATGCAACGGGTGGAACACCATGAGTTTCCAGGATGCTGGTTTTTTTTTATTAGGATGTCTTAAATAAACGAGCCTGTTGGGAGTTCAACTGTCCGACAATTTTAATCAAATCTTGAAGAGGCTGTGCGGGGGTATTCTTCCATTGCCATACAGAGTCTTGGGGAGGTCAAGATGTTTGAAAGGTCAAGGGGTCAAATGGCCTCGGGTTCAAGAGGTTGAGGGGTCAAGAATTCAAAATTTACCAATTTCTTTCTTATTTCCGGTACATTATGCATTCTGGTATATTTAAAAGCAGGTCCATGAATTATTACAGACAAACAAATTTTAAAGGTTTATTACTTTTTTGTGTCGAAGTCGTTGAGTACAAATGTCTGCATCGCAACCATCATTTCGGGGATATCATCACACACCCATCTACAGGGAAAGAATAAGGTAAAAACAATGTAATCTGTAGTATGTTTAAGATCACACATGGCCTTTTTATATAATGGGATTTTGTAAACTTTAAGGCTGATGTCTATACCAAAACTGTTCCTTTGGAATATTATTGACCTTTAAAAGCAAATCACCATTGTGTATGGAATAAAGAAAATCTAAAAATGAAATATCAATTTGTTGGCTGAAAGGGTTTTATAAGGAAGTACATGTTCATACATCAATTCAGCACAGAAACATGCATTCATTTTTCCTGTAGGTATGTTCAAACATTTATCACGTTCAAGCGTTTCTTGTACTTTATAGATCATGAGTTAATGAACCTGGGCAAGATTACTAGTGCTACACAAAGATAATTCAACAGTTTCCCATTGGCAAGTAATTAATTATTTAATTAATAAAGTGCATATACAAATGTGTTTAACAACAGACTTACTTGATAGTGTCAACAATCTCATTTGCCCCATCACTTTTGTCCTGAAAAAAATTGCAAAATCCAATTACTACAAACATGAAATTACAAGAGTCCTTCATGAGGATATAAATCGATAAACACACAAGATAGACTTGTCATTAACCATGTAGGCCTACAGTGAGCTATGCTGCTGTGTAGATAACATAAAATGTGTCTCAAATGTTGTTAACAAAGATGCCAAAATTCCTACAATTCTGTTCACCAAGTTTGAAACAAAACATCTAAGTCAATGTAGATTGTAGATAGGGATATTATTTTTTCTAGTTTTCATTCCCAGATACTTGATTCCATCCATAGTGAATATCAAGTTGTGAAAATTCAGGGAAACAACTTTTTAATTTTTTTTTTCAATATTTATCAGGCATCGCTGAGCCGCATGACAATGAGGAAGTTCTCATTGTTCAGTATTTGAGGGACATTTGACAAAACATTTTTACAAAAGATCACTGTTATACCCCTGAACAGAACATGCATAGGTCTACACAAACGAGTAACAATTCCTTCATTTTGTGCACAATATATCATTGTGCTATGCAAAACATGCATGATATTTATTCCATGGGTCTACATTGGAAATTAGGAAAATTTAAATTGTTTCCCTAGGCCAATATCTTCTTTTATCATGTTGTTGTATAATACATGTAAATTGTAAAGAATGTTGCAACCAGACGCTACTTTTTTCTTCATATCATCTCAATGAAGGTCAATCAGTGCAAAAATGTTGAAAAGACAAATCTAAGACTAGACTTAGACCATGGAGGAATAAGAGCTTATTCCTCCATGCTTTAGACTGTGTAAACATTTCCAAATTTGTCAGGATTTTTCTTTCTTGATTCTCCTCATTGAAGTGGCATCATCAGGACAGCTACATTCTTTCCAGTAAATAATTTGACAATTTATTGTAATACACAATTTATATAAAACTACACAAAGAGATAAGTGATCAAACAATGTACAACAAATCATGTCATTCATGACAATATAAACTTGTTGAAACTTTTTAGTTTCAAGTCAAGGTCAGGCTGATTGTGTTCGTTTAAGTTGTAAACATGAATTGTTGGCAATGTCATTACCAAGATTTAATGAGTGTTTCACAAAACAATACTGATCAATTTAACAACAAAAACAACTTAGTTGAAACACGGAGTTTAAAACAGGCGAAGGGGTTGATTTATTAAATGACCACAGTTGGCCTTGGGAATATAATTATTTTGTTTTGTATACAAACTGTGCACAATAGTATAGGCCTACGTGTATACATACATGTACAACATGAACTGCATATACTCACCGTGTGTTGCAGTGGCCATGCATAGATCGCTGGTTCTGCTCCGGTTGGGCTGTGTAATTTAAGTTCCAACGGTCTTTTCGGTTCCCCCTGCTCCTCGTCCATCCTTCCGATGCGATTCGCTGTCAAAAAAATGATCGTTATAGTGGCATTTTCCACAGAAATATACTACTTTCCGGCTATATGCATTCTCGCCTCTTGGATTCTATACACACACGTACAAAGAAAACCCACCCCGTCGACATATCACGTGGCCCCAATATCTTTGTTTGATTGGCTACTACGTGAAAGGGGCATCTCATTAGTAGAAAAGGGGTGTGCGTTTTACGTCATCGCTCTCGATGTCATCAAACACGTCGCACGTGCCACTTTATAATATGTAATCAAAATACTCATTGAAAAAGGTTATCAAATATTTAGTGCATTGTCGCTTACCATTCATGAAATCCCAGACCAGGATTTTGTAGTTTCGTTCGAGGAAAACAGTACGTAGTTCCACTCGGACAGAACGTACCGAAGCCAAATTATGATTGCAAATTTGTAAATGTGTTTTTACCGACTAAAAATCTTAAATGCATAGAATTCGTAACGAGAAATGCCTGCCTATACATGTATTTCCGCGTATTATCCAAAAGAATACATGTGTTTGACTAGTCTTAAAACAGAACAGGTTGAAGAGATATGTGTTATTTCACATAATGAACTTGGCCATCGATACACATACATGTGCAAACCGCGAGAATGTTGGGAATCCCCTCTTTTTGTAAAGTTCATTTCTCGTTTTCTCCCAAATAAGTTTTTGTTTCTTGAATGTTACATCATGGACATACATTACTTCCCGCTCAAAATGTACTCATTGATCAAAGCACGTGCTGCGCGTACTATGTTTTTGGTAGACGTGACTCAAGCCACGTTAGACATTGATAGTCATGGACTGATGGGCATTCAACAGACACTAGGGTGGCAAATACGGAGACCAGACTTGAGCAACGTTTATGCTTGGGAGGGCGCCAAGCTTTTCATGACTGTCTTGCACGTATGTACGTGTGGGCTAGCAGTCGGGAAACCCCTTTTGTTATGAGTCATTATGGCCAAATAAAAGCGTCATCATAACAGCTTGAGAAAAGTTTCCCCAGTAAAGGCAAATATCGCTCTCGCAAAAAAGGAATAAACACAAAACATAAATTAGGGGTTTTATAAAAAATGTTGCGATTCCTTTCAAAATGTTGCGATTTATCTAGATGTGGAAGTTGTGGATTTTGAGAGTTACCAATCATCGATACAGTCATTTTATTCTGAATAAAGTTGGCTTCTATCTTGCATATTCGCAAATGTCCATCTTGTTTATGCGCATGCGTGCATACAATGTTAACTAATAACGTTAACTTTAAGCTGCGGTCACGTGGTGTGATTGCCAACTTTCGCAGGCAACGAAAAAACAATACCACAGTTACCTAATTTACCAAAAATGAATTCGAATATTCCTTTTAGGCAAGATCAGCATACCCAAATCCTCAACAGACTCTTATCGTAAAAGTCCTGATTCTCAACATTCGTTTCGTCATGCTTTCGTCACAAAGAGTTGAGCAGATGATCCGTAAAAGATTTCCTCGATGACCATATATCGACACGTCGTCGTTGTGCATATCTTTCCCTTGCGCGTTTGACGTCAGCACGCGCTGTCTGTCACATCGACCAATCACACCTCGGGGATGTACACATTAGATGACGTAGGAGAAAAGCGCGCGCGGAGCTGAGAGAGTTCTAGTTACGCGCTTGATGCGCAATGTGTACAACCATTCATCGCGCATTGCCGTTGGGAAAACCCCGACTCCTCCCGTATACGTTAGAGACTAGGAGAGATAATGGAATATTATTATGCAGTGTACGGGTCTTGTGAAAATGAATAACTATTATAATTAGCGCGCGGTTTCGACGTCATATTTTATGTTAATTATTATCGTTACAATGTATATGTATTTTGGCATGCCTTAGAAAAACAAGAGCGCTTAATAATACTGATCCGAATAATCATGACTATAATTATAACGATTAAGATATAAAAACAAAAAACTCAACAAAATAATTACCCAACGGAAGATTCGATTGTTTTCCCCCGAATATAGGAAAGCAAAGCAAAATACGTTGCGCGTCTGGTTTATATTTTGCTACGCCCTCTACCACCGGCCAAAGAAACGGAACATTTATGGCGCGACAATTAAAAAAAAAATTTGTTTTAATTAGGAAAGCAATTTAATCAGCACGAAAGGTAACAAAATGTCACGAGAAAAATTGATAGAATGTATACAGTTGGGACTGCAAGAGGCTGAAGGGGTTCTTAAAATCAGCGAAGCGGAAACTACCCGTGCAATGGTTTGTATCGCTTGGATAGACACGAGTAAAGAATTATGCGCATTTTATTTTGCATGCTAAATTAAATATTCAATACATGATTCCGCCCTTCAATTCAACGACGTATTTATATAAACGCTGTATACTTAAGGTTCTCTCGAAAAAGAATTAACAAAAAACTCGGGCGGGACTTGAACCCACGACCCCCTACTTTCTAGTGCAGATGGGTGATGCACTCTACACTCTAAAACACTACACTGTTTATAATAGACAATTGTACAATTACAGCTTTTTCGTATGTCGATGGGTATAGTACCACAAGAGCTACTTTGGGGATCAAGCCACTGACCTCTATACATGGACAGATCATCATTGTTTCATTTTGAAGTCGGCATGCGGAGAAGTGCAACATGGCGGACCCACGACGTCACTCTGTGAGCCAATGAAATGTCCAGGTGTTGGTACGATACGTATTACGTAATGTTTATAAATACAAAATGTACAGAGTAAATCCACTGACCTCTACACCTGGACATTTCATTGGCTCACAGCAGTGACGTCTCGGGTCCGCCATGTTGCACTTCCAGTTCGCGCCGACTTAGTGTTAGCACAGCAGAATATGGACAATGATCCGTCCAGGTGTAGAGGTCAGTGGATCAAGCTCGGCGAACCAGTGGATGAAAAAGGCGCCCTCTATAGCGTCTCAGGTGTATATACATGTACATGTACTTGGTATCGCACGTTCGCTCGTACCCGTACCCCGGCTCGCACCCCGGCGGCGATACCTTTCCCCTACCACTAACGAGTTGGGCTCGTACGTATATAAGAACATGTAAGTTGCAAGTCAGGTTCTCAGACTTTAGTTCCCTTGAAAAAACAATCCTCCAAACTGTTATACCCAGCACGATATGTGGCAGAGGGGTACCCCCCCTCGTATCCCTATACTTTATACGCACTCAACACTATTGTAACCTAACTCATCCCCCCCTTGAAACCTAAAAGGAATTCCTGAGATTCCGGGAACACAATGGTCAACACAAAAGAGGGGGGCGTTTCTCTGCCACATATCGTGCTTCATATGCAAACTTTGATGGATGGTGATACCCAGACTCGAACAGCTATTTTTGACACTGTTGCGGAAAGGAGCCTTGCTAATTCGAACGATTCACAATACCTAGAAGCTGCCGTTGGAGGCGCAAATCCTGCTATACCCGCAGTGCATCATGGGGAAAAGTCGGCATCAGTTTGAAAAAGTGTATTCATTTTGTATGAACTCATCAGTTTTTACGTCTTTTTGGATGCGCACGATTAAAGCTGTAATTTTGTTCTGCAAATAACAATGTTTTAATCAACGACGCTTCCGGATACATTTATGTCTGTGTTGTACCTCGCGTGAACAATGAAGAATAGATATTTCACTACAGTATGATATACGGAAGAAGTCGACCGTAAAGTTTAAAAGTGGCTCTTTTAGTCAAACGCTTGGTGGCGCACTGCATTGTGAATCGCCCGAATTGTCCTTGACATCGTGCGCAAGAAGAGAGGAAAACATTTTTAACGTTTTTATTTTGTGCATACACAAAAAAGTTCATGCTGAATAATGAATGCAACGCCTAGCTTTCAAACAACTCATTTCATGGCCGGGATCGTGGCATGATTTGTATTCCCCAATGCATGTTGTTGTTTTTGTTGGTGGGGGTGGGGGTTAGTCGTCCTGGCAACGGTGCAAATAAACAGCTGTGAGAAATGCCAGCCACTGATTTCTCAATAAAGCCACACGGGAGTATTATTTTTGTACTATAAAGAGTGACAATCCGTAAAAGCATTCGAAATGTTGATGTGCACGTCGCGTATTCTTGTACGCTGTGTTCGAGTTAGGGAGATGGACTAATCGTGTCGTTAGCGGGCGCACTGTCGAGTACAAGGCGCACGCGGTTATGTGTGCGGTAATAGTTTCCCCGTGTTTGCGTTTGTGCGTGTGCCATTTTATATTAGGCGAGTGTAGTGTGGTCGTGGCTGGATTGCCTATTCGCGATTGCGCGGACGAGATACACTTTTGTCATATCGTTGTCGCCAGCATACGACAAAAGCCTTTTTTGCGATTCGGCATACTGAGCAGCAAGGCTTAGAAATCATCAAACCGTATCAACAGACTGGATAGAGCTTGTGCCATCTGCTTGTTCAGTGAAGATGTCAATAAATCAACGTGAACCATAAAGAGCAAGGGCTTGAACTGACTGGTTATCATAGGGAGGCAGTGAACCGTGTGTAATGTCTGCTTGGCAACGGGACCACAGAGTCAATTGGTCGGTAGTGTCGTAATAATTGGCAACGCACACTCCTCAGTACAGTATGAACATCCCAACGAACGCCATGCTAATGAATTGTCCTGTACTAGCGACTTGGCCCGAATCATCTGAGCAATATTATTGGGGATAGAACTGCTAAAGACAGTCCTCTGAAACTGGTAAGTAGATTTACAGTAAGTGCGACTGATGGGGGCTACATGTATATAGGAACAGCTCAGTTCATCCGATCATCACTTATTTCCAGTATATATATATACTTATTTGTCATACTGAGTTCCATGCACCGGCACCTTCGATGGCCACTGCATAATAGTCTGTACTCGCAAAACGGACTCTCTGGCAAAACAAATCCCCTTTTTTTCCAGGTTTCAATGAATGTTGTTCTCTGATATAGCCACCGCTGGATTCACCACTGATTCTGCAAGAAATATCCAAATCCAGTGGATACCTTTATGAAAATTGGTGCGCTTTAAATCAAAGTTTCCATGGTAACGACCAACGCTGCGTTCGAGGGCACAACTTAAGTGTGTTAAAAAAACACCTCAATCGGCAGTTGAATGTGAAATGGAAACACTGGAAATGGGCCATTGTGTGCACGCATTCGTTACAGTTAATCGGCCTTGGTTCCTGTTGTGAACCTCAAAGAATAGGGGAAACTGCAGTGACACTGAGGCGTTCTGATGTGGACCGTGGTGCCAGAACTGGAAAAGAGGCTAATCCGACATCAACAAACGGCGTAAGACCAAAATAAAACTAATTTGGACAAGAAAGCAGTCGTGTTGACATATGCAGCCCGTTAGGCTGTGTAGAATGATCATGATGTACTGTTCACGACGGTTTGTGGTACATGTACATGTAAACACCTCGTTTCTGCATGTCCTAAATGGTATTTTATCATCCGTTTAAAACCGGCCACGTAACGGGCTCTCGACCAATGGGAGTGGGTAAACTGTCCAAGGTATTTATAAATGGCAGTTTACGTTTTCACACAATTCTTATACCAATCAGCATTTTAGATAAAACACACGACTCGGGACCATGGTTCAAGGGTCGACCTACTTTGACATCGCGCTAAGGTTGTTCCTTGAGGCCACGTGGTGCCAACTGCACGTAACACACTGTTACCACGGTAACGCCTCCCGAGTTATAACTTATAAGGTATAATAATAATTATACACCAATTTCTTGCTTGATATACTCCCTGATAATGGTATATACATAATAATCACAATATCAATTTATGACGAGCATATAGTATTGTTGATTTTCTAAGACAGCTTCCATAGGTGCTTGTCTAGTTTTTATACGGTAGGCCTATAGTAAATATGCCCTTAAAGGTAGGATACACCATCGGTAATTGCTTGAATTATCAGGAATGGGTGGATTTGGAGGGTTGTATTTTATAGTAAATATCATTTCATTTACCTGCCTGAAGTTTTACAATCATGGATGCCAAGAAAAAAGCAAAAAAACCGGCGTTTGTTTTTAGCCAGCGTCATGCAGTTTTCGCGATCGCCGTCCGATCGCGAATTTAATTTTTCGTAACAATTGCAGGATATCTAACGTGATCATTTTGCTGGATGCCTAGAATCATTATTTACTTTTAAATATTTAAGATGTTTCTTAATTAATTCGGTAGTAAAATTTGTCGATATCTGCAATTGGTGTATCTTAGCGTTAAAAGTATAGTTACAATAATGAGAAGTGTAATACTCATTGTTAAAAAACATAGCAAGCCATGCATCCCGGGCCCAAGTTTGACAGTCTCTTGAAGATGGACAGGGCATACCGTTCGAAACGTCGGCTGGTTTTTTTTTCCAGAAGCACACAAAGAAACTTAACAGATCGAGATCTGAATACACTTAATGTGTAACTGCAACTGTATGTCTGATGACGTTTACTTCATAGCAGGTCTTAACTGAAAACACCACTCTGATATGACTCGTCAACGTGCGAGTCCAGCTATTTCGGCGTCCACGCTGTTACTACCGCCGCCCAAACAAGTGCAGAAAACAACCCTCAAACCCTTCCGGAATTTCTTGTACTTCAACTCATAGATGATGGGGTTGGCCACCGAGTTAAGGTATAGCAGAAAGCTGGTTATGCCGCTGACGTACTTGAAACTCTCTGAACCACAGAAATCAAATGTGCTGTTGCTGGTAGGCTGCAAACAGAATAGGATACTGACGTTATCCGGTGTCCACAGTACTATGAGAGTTCCGAGGACAACCGAGAGCATACTGATGACATGTTGCCTCGCGATCAAGAGATCATAGGCTGCTGCCTTTGCGTGTATGTTCAGAACCTTCGCTTGTCTTTTGAGGGTAACTTGTATTTTGTAGTAAGCCCAACACATCATTATTACAGGCAGTACGTAGGTGAGTAAAACCGTCACCACACTTAGCAAGACGGGGTACAATCGATGAGGGTATTTGATGGCGGAACAGGGTTTGTCAGGGTCGTCACTGGCTCCGACTGTGAACAGAAAAGGTACAGCCAACAGGATTGACAGCATCCAGATCAGAGCCACGAGTGTTTTCATCTTTGTAGCCGTTACTTTCCGGGCATACTTCAGTGGATGTACGATAGCTGTGTATCTTTCCAGTGTCACCACACAGAGGTTGTGGGCGGACGCGTTGAAAAACACCCAGATGAGAGACTGGGACACCACAAGCCGGCAGTATAGTTCTCTTCCAAGAGAGCTTGTTGGAACGAAGCGGATGATGATACACCTGCTGGAGGCAGAGAGGTAATGGAAAAAGGCACAGAGACATAGTAACATGTCGGCTACAGCTAGATTCACCAGGAGATAGTTGGTCATGTTGTGGAGAAATCTAACGCGCAGTATGACGATGCACACCAAGAGGTTTCCCAAGAATCCCAAGACGACTTCTGCTGCGATGATTTGACACACCCAAGCATCTGTTTTGGCCCCTTCAAGACTTATCAACGGAGTCGCGTTTTTCATCGACATTGTGTGTTGGATTGTTTGTTTTGTTCCAAAGCAAATATTTGAAGATACTAGCGCAATGTTTTTCTTAATTAACAGTTTATTAACAGTTTAATTGGATAAAGATGTCCTCGTTTGCAATTTTGCAAGCAAACTCGATCGCATGTTAAAATAACAAAACCAGGACAAAATCGCCACTTTTCTTTCTCGCTGCCATTTCGTACGTTCTCGCTATCATTTTGTTCGGTTGTTGGTCGATGCGGTGGAGTATATACCTCACAGACGCTGGATCGAACCGTGACTCTCTCGCGCTGGGTTTACTGAAGTCCACTTTCAGACATACCATGGCAACCAGATGCGCTGATGTAATAAAGCTCTTTGGCTGATTCGTAATTCAATTCCAAAGATGTGGTGTTTCTCAAAATAAAATCGGAAATGGTATACCCTCCTCCAAGGGTGGCAACATTTGGTACTCTCGTTGAAGATTGCCCCTTACCTATAAACTGGGGCGACAAGACAAACGAGATCTGCGCTTGCAGCACTTATTGCAATCGGTGTGTTTATAATGTCATCAATTAAAAGTCCCCACCCCTCTTTCTTTTGCTTGGAATCTTGCTTTTAATGAAGATGCGTGTGCTCTGTTTCGTGCCCTGAATTCTAGTGTCCTATTTTAGGGTATTGTATCCACAGATGCACGGATAATGTCAATCTTTTAAATTAATTGTAGGCTCTGAAAGAGACCTGATTGACATTAATTCGGAAATGTAATGTGCTGCCACATCGGTGGTTAGTCTCTGCTCGTGTCTAAAAACACTTACTGCTTGTACAGTAGACTCGTACGTGTTTTACGACTTTTTGCAAAGAACATTGGAAGCACACAAGTGTAAACAAAATTAGTTGTGTTTGAAAAATGTGTTAATGGGTGTGTTGCATTATGCGACCCTGTTGGTCTTGCAGAATGGTTGTATCCAATCACTTTGCTGTAATCGTGAAGTTCGTAGTATAGACATTTGGAACCACTTGGCACCAAGTTGACTTACTGTTTTATAGGATACGAGTCATAGGTTATCAAGTGTAAACAAAATAGCACCAGCGCGCATAATGTAAACACGCTAGTTTCATTATTCCAAGTACTTGGGATAGAAAGCATTCTGTGAGCTCACCCACTTCTTGGTATAGTATACGTGTATAGTCAGGAGCAGTTAATTCACAATTTTGCGTTGTTAGTTCATTTTTGTGAGGGTTGGTTTGGTTGTCATAACGATGCGTGTAGCAAACTTGCCAATCTTGATTAGTGAGAATTTGGCATGGTGGGCGTGCATTTGTTACGGCACTGGTAATTATTACTGGTTTGGGTCGGTTTAAAATAGACAAATAATATCAACAATCTATCAATTAAATTCGTTTTATCATAAAAACAAACAATGTAAAAAAAATGATATTTTCTTCAGAGTGTAGTCCCCCCTCCCCCCCCCCCCCCCCCCACCTCTTTCTTCTGACCGTTGCTATGGATTCGATACCTATCGGTAGAACTCGCCTTTTCATTTAATAGTGAACTCAATGTTGGCATATCATCAAGTCTGGAAGTAAATTCTACCCTTGAGATCTAATAAGCCAGTTTGATATTCTAACTTCGCGTGTTGGTTTTTTTTCTCGTAACAACGAATAAGCAACCACGGTTTTTCACAGCGGGACAAAAAGACTGCTCACTTGCCAAGATGGCGCTGTTGTGAACGGTGACCTTAAATGTATTATTTGAAGCATTGCCAGGCATTTCATTCATCGCTATTATATTTATTCACTGCCATTTATAACACTTTGAATGCCCATTCATAATACACAAGGTCGGTCGTCCCACGAAAGTTCGTGCAACTTTGTTTAGCATTGTAACAACAGACCATTCGTAGTTGGTACCCGCCGTTTTTTACAATAATAAATTATGGGAGACTGAGTTCGGTTTGTACGTTATACAGTTCTATAGCCTAATCAAACATTTTTGATGATCTGATTTTTTTCTCTCCATTTTCTACATTAGATTGTTATCTTCAAAACATAACGTCCACGGTTTAACAGCTGTAACATTCCCCTGACCACGATGGCGGCCCTGAACGCCCAGAACTTGGAGAAATTGAACCGTCAGGACGGCAGCGTAAAATCCTCCCGTCGCTTCTCCGTCGTGTCTCGTAAGAGCTCCATCAGTCACTCTACCGTGGGCGATGGAGCGGCTAGCAATCGCTGGCGACGTCTATCCCGTGCCTACTCCACCTCCATCGGTAATCCAAACTTCAGGGTAGCCGTGCGGTCCACAGACACCCCAGCAGCGGCCAGCAAGCCCTTAGTCCGCTTCGAGAACACCTTCAAGATGGCTCCGGATCCAGGCACCCGGTTTATGCCAGGCGAGGTTGAGAAGATCGCCCGGCAGATCTTAGAGGCCAACTTGACAGAGAAGACACGCTACGAGCCTCGCACTTGCTCAATCTTCACCCAGCGGATCGCTGAGGAGATCAAGATGAGAGTGAAGGAGCTCAAGATCCCTCGTTATAAGATCACGTGCCAGGTTTTCATTGGATCTGTTAGCGGTCAGTGCCAACAGATGGTCAGTCGTGCGGTCTGGAATACCGACACTGATAACTTCGCTACTTGCACGTACCAGAACAACTCGCTGTACGCCGTGGCGCTAGTGCATTGCACTTACTACGAATGACCATTTTATTACATGCACCCATCTTGCTTAAACTAAAGGTGTGCAGTTTTCGAAGAACCACTGGTTCTATAGTGGCATCAGATTTTGACAAGGGTGTCGTTATGAAATGTTCGATCGGCTCCAATTTAATATTCCTTAAGTTGCCTCTCTTTTCATCATTCTTCGTGTAGGCTTAATTGCATGCATTTTTTATAATGTATACGTACATGTGCAATTTCTTCAATTTTTTTTATATAAATCGTCACCGTTTTCACGAAGAGGCGAATTTCATGAAAAATCGTCTATTTATCGAAAACAAAAATTTTGATGAAAACGATTAAATATTGCAATTTCTACAACCTGGTGAAGTTATACATCCACAAAATCATTAAAATCACAATTAACCTAATTAACTAATGGGCGAATTGGTCCTCAAGTGCCCTTTTGCGTTTTCACGAAGAGGCAAATTCGAAATAGCGTTGACTTCAACGTGTTTATGAAGGGCACTTTGGTGCGCTTAGTCACTTTAGCGTTTTCACGAAGAGGCGAATTGGGCGAATTGGTCGCGAAGTGGCTTTTATCGTTTTCACGAAGAGACAAATTGGGGGCGCAATGGGGAAATGTATACATTCTGACTTTCACAGCCACGGGCGAATTTGCTAATGTATCGTTTTTTTCGTTTTCACGAAGAGGCAATTCTATTAATTGATTAATTCTGCAAAACTAATCACCTATTTTTCTTAACGTTTGCTATATTTGAGAAGATTAAAATCTCTTCTTTCCCATGATACCTTAATCTTGTATATTCTATGAATATTTATGTTTCAAACTGCCAAACGAAAAAAGGACAAACTTTACAAGCGATTATCTCGAAAGTTTGTTCAGACCGTGAAAGGCTCAATTTGCCTCTTCGTGAAAACGGTGACGAAATGTTTGCTTTTTATTCCTCGTCCACGCATTGTTTTCATAAAATCAATTTTATTCTCGCATATCTCATGCTTTTTATGGAAATAAATATATTATCCATATATTATTTTAACAATTAACAATTCCTTTACTGATAATGATATATGTTGTTTAAGTATAGCCTATACATGCACATGTTTTTGTTTTTACAACCAGATGTGGGGTATAGCAGGTCTACGGATCACAGTAATTATTTGCTTTTGCTGCTCCAAGCTCATCTGGAAGTAGTGTTTTGTATGGTTGCTTAAGTTGGTTGTTCATGTTTGTGATGGCTGAATAAATAATAATAATAATAATAATAATAATTTTAATATCAAACAGCCACAATATTGGAGACTATGGGCGACTTTTAAAAGTGTGAGTGCATATTGTTTGGATATTCAAAACTCGAGAAACAAGAGCCCGGGCAGCAATAAACGAAGCCAAATGTGCGCCATTGAAATGCCGCCAACCTTGATTAAAAACTACCATTGGACCAGTGTAATAGTTGACTGTTGGTTAGAAGATTGAGATTTAGTGGGCAGAAAAAAATGGGCGAATCAGCTTGTCTGAAATACCACGTCTTGTGAGGCAAAATGTACATGATTTAGATACACATAATAGTTTGTCATGTAGCTAGTAGTCGGATTTTTGTAAATAAATTGTGTTGCAGTCGCTTCAGCTGAATGATCACTTTCACATTGTTGTGTCTAAATTAAACAACACGGTACAAGAGCGCTATGGAATACCCCCCCCCCCCCCCCTACCCCCTTCCTCCCCCCCCCCCCTACCCCCTTCCTCCCCGTTCGAATAAATAATTCAATCAAAACATCGCGCAACAATCAGACAAGAGTGATAGAGTGAGCATGAGGAGGGCGCTATTTACGATTAACGGCAAATGTACGAATGTAGGCCGTGTCCAGATATGTATGAAAGCCACTTACTGAAGGCGCGTTTAGCGTTCCATACTAATGAGCTACGGCTAGGCTACGTCTAAATTGTCAGCCTGCTGCTCACGCGTAATTGTAACCTAAACAATATAGCCAAATAGCCAAAATAAAACTAGACTATAAAAATGGGAACCAGACTATAATAAGTTCAATACAGAGAAACGTCAAAGTGAACAAAGCAATTGCCAAGGCGAAACTCGAACCTGCGACCTCCGGAATACCGTACTGGCGCTTTACCAGTACCAACTGAGCTATCTTTCCCTATATTGGCGGTCTCCCAAATTGTCAGTATCTTTGTTTGAGGGCGCTAGTCAGAAGTCATAAACACTAGAATTCCGTGTGGCCAGGAATCACGCCCAATTTTACGACACAATCTGGGAAGCGACATTGTGGGGATCGCTCAATGAGGATACGACTTGTATTTTAAAATACACAAATAAACTGCAAGGGAAACTGACTAGGTAATTTTGCATAAATTCCAAAGTGAACAAAGAAATCTGCAAGGCGGGTCTTGAACCTGCGACCTCTGGAATACTGGATCTGGCGCTCTACAAAGTACAAGAGAAACTTGTCTAAAGAGGGCGTTGTTCGTGCTTTCAACTTAGTCTGGTTTCGCGCCAATCGACTTATGGTCGGAAACCAGAGAGCTGAGCGAGGTGCATTCAGTTTACTCACGTCGCGACTCGACGGCCGCCGTCGTAACTTAACTCGGTTCGATATTAGGCGCGCTGAGCTAGGACTTCATGACTCGACTTTGTACCCGTACTGTCTGTTTACACAGGACATTTATGACTTCCAAAGAGTGGAAATGTGACAAATGTTTGGAATAGTTTGTATACAAACGCGTGAGTCAGGTGAACGTGGCTGTGTGTGCGTGTGTGGAAGTTTTTTAACCGGTCTTTGCTCGAATTGCGCTTGATTTCTGCGAATTTCAGCGGACTTGTTATTTTTTGTTTTCAAGTTTCACCGGGCGACGGGCCGGTTGATGCGGGAGGAAACTGCCTGCGTGTTCAGTGTGACTGCTCGCTTGACGAGTAACGACGTTCGTTGTATGTCTTGATCGAAATTCTCCTAGCCTAGGCCCTATAACTTAAGCAGGGAAAACTTGCTGCAAGCCAAGCTCGAGGAAAACTCATTGGTGAGTTAAGAATTTCTTCGCCATCAGTTAAATTTATATAATATTTGTTTCATTTTTTGTTTCAAAAATTAATGTTTATTGTTAAGTTTTGTTAGGGTAATGGTATTAAACTTCTTAGTTTATTTTTTCTTCTCGATTTCACTGTCTTTATTTTCAACTCACTTTGTACTACATGTATTAGGTTGTTTTTTTTCCTAACAGTATTTGATGTGTAATATGTATATTATCTGTGCATATTCCTTGATGTACTGCTTTTAATTTATTTACTTAGATTTTGGTAGCCTAACTTAGTTTGAAATGAGTTTTGTGCAAAATTTAAAAAAAACAGTCTCTAGGAAAAAATGTTGCACCCTGATGCCAATCATTGCTGGTCATTGTATAAATGTTGAAAGACATGATATTAAGACTAGTAGTAACAACATTTTTAGTTTTGCTAGAAAATGCTTAGGCCAATTTTTTTCATATTTGTATGTTGAATCATTTAATCAAATCATTTTTAAAACCCTTGATAAATGATAGAAATAAATAAATCTTGAAACTGATGTAGTTTTTACCGGTCTATCTAACTGTAGTAAACCACCGTCTCGCATCGTCAATGCTACCAGTTGTCCCAGAGAATGCATCTCCACAGGCGCCCGCCCTGCCCCCACCGCCCCCACCCCCCACCAGGGAGGGGGACGTGGGTGGCAAGGGGGTCAACAACCCCACCCAGGGAAAAGGAAAACACAATGGTTCCCCAACAACGGAATCGAGCAAGCACCACTTCCATTTGGAGTTACCGGCGGTTATCAAGGATCCTAAAACAGGAAAGTCATACCAGCGAGGTCGACTGCTGGGAAAGGTGAGTTACCAGCAGCTAGCTAAAGTTAGTGCGGAAAGGGTTCCAAAATCAAAATTGCAAAATTGTGTTGTGGTCTTTTATCGATCTACACTGAGACTTTGAGTGCATTAAACAAAATGCAAAACAAAAGCACACCAACTTTATTCGCTCATTTAATAGCTGACAACATTTTCCAATTTTTAATTATAATACTTAGGCAAAGACAAGTCCTTTTATTCATTTTTGTATAATTTGTTTTTAATAATTTGCACCTGAGAGACGAGAGTGAAGTAACATGGTTTCAATTTAAAACCTATTATTACTACATGTATTAGACTGGTACACATATCAACTGTTTAAGTAGTCTGGTGGCAGACAATGTGTAGAAATACAGACCGGTACCAGATATTTCCTTGGATTCATGAAGTAGGTAAAATAGTTTTTTTATACATGTTGTGCGACTCATATGGTTTGCATGTTACACGTAATTTATACATACATGAACCTTACTTTTCCATTATGTAAATCGGTATATTCGTCAACCATCACCCGGTAACATTTGCCAAGACTAGCTTTTAAAGTATTAGGAAGTCATGATTAAGAACACACCGTATCAATCAGCCCTCAATGAATCACAGCTTTTTCCTGTGTACATACAGTACATGTACATGTAACGCTATACTTATCTTTAGCTGTGCAACAAATGAATGCTTCATGATACAATTTCTAGCTTCCGGCTCTATTGTGACGCAGTGAATACCGCAGAAAGTGATCTTTATTCTCGGTGGAAGATCCGTTTCCCTTTACGGACAGGGAGCGTGGTATAAATAACTTGTATTGTATTACAGTATGTAGAAGAACTTCTCAGAATGTTACAAAAGAAATTAAATACCCATGTATAAATACATGTAGTACGTTGAATCTGATGCACTTGTACACAAATATTGAGAGTTAAAATTAATTTTAATTGATGACAGTTTTTCAGGATGTATTTTATCAGCCGTAAGAGGAAATGGTTGATGTAATTAAACCTTTTAAATTGTTTCGTACATGTACAATATCCTCTTCTACCTTTTTAAGAAGAAAAACAAATCCTTTGTTTTCCTCAAAATGTGTCACTGGATTTTAAAAGACACTTTTCTGTAAAATTCCCTCATTTGCAAAATGTAGTTTACAGGACTCGTAGTCATAGCCATCAAAGTGTAAATCTTCCCCTCTCTATCCCAAGAAAACAGGTGTTAAACCATGTGCAATGTACACAGAGACATGCACCTGCATTTGCAGTACTTTCATCACAAGTTTCTGATGAGAACCTGATGGAAAGTATTGCATCTGTATGGTGTCTACTGCCTTCTCATAATCTCAGCAGGCCTTGGATTATTCACAGTGGGATGATTAACTGTGAAATCTAGTGCCACAAAGAACAGATGCAGACAAGGTGTACCACTACCATTCATTGAAGGTACTAGCTGTCATTGTTGCCATACTAGGTTTCCATGGTGTATGCATGATCAAGGCTTGCCCTCATCATGAACTTTCAGAACAAATTGTTTTTACAAGTGTTTTACAACTATAAATACACCCCCCCCCCCCCCCCCCACAGGGGGGGAGATTTACAGTTTGGGGAGATGTATAAAAGTAGGTATGTATGGTGGACACAAAATGGACTCCAAGAATAACTGCGTATGCACATCGTCTCAGCAATTGAACATGCACAACAAGTACTGTTTATAATATTTACAAACACTTCACAATCCACTAGTGTCGTGAGCCAACGCGTGGTTTTTATTCCTGTATGCTCATACATTCCCCAATGCACATGTACATGCAAAATTTAGTTTTCTCTGTATTCACCATGCATTCATCGTTGATCTTTCAATTCAAAGGGCTTGTAAGTAACGCACAGGTGTATCATACCAGCTTACCAGTTAACAAATTCCATCAGTCATGACTTATGTTTCTGGTACAGTACTCATGCAGACAAACGTGTAGGAATGGCATTCCATTTGTTTTTAAAGGCCAATGCATCAAATTACATCTTATATTCTGTTAGAGCACAATTTGTTTGCGTGCATTTCCAAATCAAATGTTCTCCTGTAGGGTCACCTTTATGGATTATAAGGAGGTGGTATGAAATTTAATCTTCTCTATCTTTTACACAATTTATTAGAGAATACAAATAAGTGCTTACATGTACCGTACTAGGATCATTTTGTGGTCCACTTTTTTTCTATCCCTGTTACATCTGACCTTGTATGATTTTGTAAATTTTCTGGTCAGAAATCTCAAAGTCAAACTGCTTCAGAGTCTGCAGTCACAGAATGCAGCAGAATCCATCTTTGGCATTGTTTAATGAGGATTAGTTCTCATAGTCTTAGACTGTGGTTGTTTATGCACTGGAGTTGACAGCAGAGTGCATCAAAGTGTACCAGACTTTTTTACCTGATGCACTGCGCTGCATCTAGGGTTAGGGTTAATAACGCAGTCATCCTCCACGAGTGATTATCAGCAAAATCTGCTAACAAAGAAAATTACTTGAATTCATTATGAATAACACCAAAAAATTGAACGGTAAATTACCAAGTAAATTGTACCAAGGTATTTTTTGTTTGTTAGATTTTTCTAAGATTTGTATTGTTGTTTTTTTTTGGTTTTTTTTTGGGGGGTGATCTTTACTTGTTTTTGTATTTCTGCCTAATGAGGATAACAGTTTGTAATTTACATTAAAAGGGGTAACAATGTATGTAATGTGTATACAATTATAATTGAATGAAGTAAACTTACAACGTAAGTTAGGCATAAACCATTCATTGTGTATAGCTCAATTATCAATGATAGTGCATGCTTAAGTGCACACATTAATAACGATTACTTCATGCATATCCTCAGAAATCTATTTAGCATGGACCAAGAATTACAAGCGTGACCTTTGCTCTTTTTAAACTGCCAAGCAAGTGTTCTCACACTAGGGGGTGGGGGGTGGGGGGTGGGGGGGGGGGTGGTGTTGTGGCATGAGTGCTCGTAATATGTTCTGATGACAAATAAGCAGCACACATACTGTACTTGCAAGGAATGAGTCACTTTTTGTGTAGGGAACAAAATCAATCATCGTTGTGTTGCTGCAAATACACTTATAAATATGTCGTGTGTAGGTGTACGGTACAGGTGGTAAAAGTACCTAAAAAAATAAGGTACTTACATGCGTAATCATGTTCAGTCTCAGATACATTTATTCACTCTTAATAATGAATTGGATATTATCATTTAATTAATATGCAATGTTTTGTTGTAAGTTATACCTTTTCGGGCTCTGTTTTTATTTATTATTTGTATTTATATAACAACTTCTTGTAATAAACATTGAAAACCTTTATGGGAAACAAACACCACAACACATGAAGATAAATTGACGAGCAATTAAGCTGAATCATTCTGACTGACACATAATAAGAGGGGGTGGGGTGATTATGTCCCCCTGTCAGCAATCATGAGCTGATGAGCACAGGAAGACAATGATTGCTTATTCATTTCCTTGTGACTTCCCGCATCAAGGCTGCTCGTACTAACTGCAAGGAATTACTGCAGTCATATAACTCAAAGTGCAAACCGAAAGCCATCTTGAGAAAATGTTTGAAATTGTCCAACACTGTTGAGTAATGAACTGTAGCTATGATTCGTGTGAAAAATCATATTGATTTTGGAGGATTGAGGACTGTTTTAGCCTAAAACAGTTCTAAATCCTCCAATTTAATTAAAGATTTTCACACCCCAGGGAGTTAAGGTTATTGAATTACAGGATATCTTGTGCAATCCTTTTGCTGAATGCCTACAATCATTATTTTCTTTTAAATAAGTAAAATATTTCCTAATAATTCGGTAGTACAATTTTTTTTGATATCTGCAAATGGTGTACATCCTACCTTTAAACATACGCTTCACCAAATGTCTCAATTCCTTTTCTATAAATGTCTCTCCCTTTTTATTCTTTTTCCCCGCTACAGGGTGGTTTTGCCAGATGCTATGAACTCATCGACCTGGATACCCGACAAATTTATGCGGGGAAGATTGTGCCCAAGACTCGTATAGCCAAGCCCATTCAGATGGAGAAGGTATGTGTCATCATGGACAGACACCCAAGGGGCCAACAATGGGAGAAAGGCACAGATTTTGTCTTTATTTATTCGATTTTGTATTTGAAAAAAAAACAGGTTTGAGAATATTATTCATTTTCTCATTTCTCTCCACCATACAATTACAAAGCTTATATATTTTTTATTAAAATATTTGTTGTGGGAAATTGTTAATGAGACGAGAGTTGTACAGGGTAAAGAAACGCAAAAAAGAAAATCTCAACACAGCTGTGCTTTAACAGTTGAAAAGGATTGGTTGGCCCTCAATTTATCACATAAATTTGCACTTTTTTGTAAGATGCAAGGGGCAAATTAAGGTTGGAAATTGGGCATTTACCATATTTTTGTTGGTAAAAAAAAACAGTAAAATTTGTGACTTTACTGCAAAGTGTACATTTTTTATAGGAATTTGATATTCTGCTTTTTGTGTTCTGTTTGTGAGGATGGTACAATCGGAACAATGTTCCATTTTTGTCTACGTGTACATGTAGTGTGTGGGCATTTAGGAAAATACACAAATTCATTTATTTATGTTAATAATGTGTCTGCAGAAATCTGGTCAATTGTCGTAAAGTCAGTGGCTGTTAGGGCCTCTTAGTTTATTATATGCACGATCCATTCTGTGATTGTTTCTCATTTCTATTCATGCCATCTCGTTCTTGTCGCTGATGTTTTTACAAGGTCCCTGCCACTATTATTGCCGGCCCCGTTCTGTCATCTTCTCAAAGGAGAAGAAGAATAAAACAAAACCTAGAGGTAGATGTGATGAGCATCTATTGGGATAACTCTTGACTAGCAGCCTGGCCATGCGGCCCCAAGGCAGTCCCTTCCGACTTGTTCATTAAGACGTTGACCAGATTGTGACCGCTCGTTACACGCGTAGTGAGCGAGCAACGGGGGGAAATGAGGAACTGGGCTGGATAGACACTCAAGAAGGATTATTTGCAACCTGCAGCGAGACTGGCTGTGGAGATTTTAAATGTCAGTCGCGACGTAGGCATTCAGTGTGACGTGGTGCTACTTTTTAATACAATTTATGTGTAAAGACGAACAAAATCAGCGGATATTGCAGTTTGCTGACCGCAAACAAAACTGTGTTAAGACGTGATCTGTGTTAGTGGGAATACAATTAAACTCGTTAAGTTTTATTCATGTTTTCTCTAAGTACATATTTCAACAGAAGTCAATTAAAAGATTCCTAATTATAGAACAAGTCTAAAAAAACTCTTAAATACTGTATAATTGTACACGATATGAATTATTCAGAACGAAAATTCAACTCTAGCCTTGCACCAGAAATCAAGTCATTTGCGATCTTAGAATTCTTCTACATACATGCAGTACATTGTACAGTATGCATAAATCCTCTATGCACATAAATGGCAAGTGATTCCCGTACTGTACATGTACAGTGTGGAATGGAATGCACACAACTTCGTCTGATCTAGCAAATTGAATTACAAATGAAGAACGTGTACATGATAATGGACAGAATTAGTGGCACTCAGGGTACATTGAATGCATGCTAATTGAGAGAGTTTTGCAGTGAAAGTGAAAAGAAATTACATTATCATATACCACCGTAAATGGGTTAAACTTGTGTTGTATGTTATCATGTGTTTCTTGTACATTGTGATACTAGAGTGACAAATTTGTTATTATAATTTTTGTATTAATATTATTACTATTTTGAATTTTTTTTTAATAGATGTGTAATTGGGACATAATGATAATTTGTTTAATGTAAATTAATGTAAACTATTGCAAATCAAATCAAATTGGGATGGGACAAATGCCACACTTGGATCCAACATTTATAGAATAAGAACGACCCGTATGGATATTATTTGACTGAAAACATTGACAGTTTCTACTTCCTACTGTTTTCCGATGTAAGATTTGGCTGTGACCAGCACCCCCAAGCTCTTACTTTAATTGTCTCATAAGTAATAGTGACAGTTGCTGTAAGACACAATTCTTAAGATCACACATGTCCTTCTGCATCCTTCCATAATCTTATCAATTCCTCTCTCTTTCTTTCTCTCTTCATTTCCTTTTTATAGATGCAGCGTGAGATTCACGTCCACTCCCTTCTTAAACACCCCAATGTTGTAGGCTTCCACCGACACTTTGACGACGATGATAACATCTACATTATCTTAGAGCTATGCAGCAGAAAGGTTGGTGTCATGAATACGGGCACAACCTGCAAATGCAAAGATCAGCCGTGCAAAGCACGTCGATATTCGTCTGCATTTTTTATATATTTTTTTATTCTGGCAAACGCTCACTAAAAAACGCTCACAAAAAAATATGTTAAATTCCTTGGCCAATTTTAGCCGAATTTATTTTTTGTTTTTTCATTTCCCTTTAGGCAATGGTCCAAATGTTAAAGTTGCGGAAGACCTTGACGGAGCCTGAGGTGCGATACTTCATGAAGCAGATTATTGAGGGCGTCCGTTACCTACACAGCCACTGCGTCCTACATCGAGATCTCAAGCTCGGGAATATGTTCCTGACCGATGACATGGGAGTCAAGATTGGCGACTTTGGGCTGGCTGCAAAGCTGGAGTTCCAGGGAGATCGCAAAAGGTGGGTTTGTAAAAAAAAAGCCAAGGTCAATTTTGTATTATTTTTTTATTTATTAATTTTAATGCCAATTTTCTTGCTTTTTTCTTGGCATCCATGATTGTAAAACTTTGGACAGGTCAGTTAAATGATACAAAATACAACCCCCCGAATCCACCCATTCTTGATAATTGAAGCAATTACCAATTAATGTTGGACCTTCCTTTCAGAACCATGTGTGGGACTCCCAACTACATTGCTCCCGAGGTCCTAGGCAAGATCGGTCACAGTTTTGAGGCAGATGTCTGGGCTCTGGGATGCATACTGTGAGTGTTATTCCTCTTCTACTTGGGGGGGGGGGGAGGGGGGGTTAAATGCCATCATTGGCTTTTATGAATGTCCTTTAACTCTCCTTTACTGACTGACACAGTTAATAATAATAAGAATATTATTATTGATAATTGTGGAGGCTAATCATTACTCGCAGCTGGGATGCTGAATTGCGAAGGACGCGGCTACAACGTGGTCGAGCCGCTGGCATGTAAAGGCACCTATGGCAGCCCGCTACATCGACTCATATGACTACGAAGCACAGCCTGAGATCGAAAGTGTTTGATTTTATCAGAGGAGTAAACCGGACGTCGCGGAGAAAAACCCTAGTGGCATAAGAGAGAACTAACACACAACTCTACTTACAATTTTGGTCCGGGCAGGGAATCGAACCCGGGCCACATTGGTGAGTGGCGAGACCCCATGCCACCCCAGTTGGAATGATATACAGTACTTATGGTTCTAATTGCAATCTCTCTTGTTTCAGATACACAATGCTCGTTGGCAAGCCCCCCTTTGAGACTACCTCACTCAAGGAAACCTACTCCCGCATCAAACACAACAAGTACATCATTCCAGAAAACCTCTCCCCTGGGGCAAAATCTATCATCACCTCTCTGCTGTCCTCCGATCCTGATGAACGACCCCCTCTAGAAGCCATCCTGGATCATCCTTTCTTCACAGAGGGTTTCATCCCCGACTCCTTACCTACAAGTTCCTGTACCACTGCCCCCACGTTCCCCATCACCAAGGTCTTGATCAGTGACAAGTCTGGGGAGATTGTCACCAACGATTTCTGTCGGCTGAAACGAGAGAGCACGCTGCAGCGACGCGATGTAACAGCACCCCTAGCTCAGCTCAAGATGTATTCCGGCGGAAACGTCCCCAACACCAAACCAAAGTCTTCCTCTGGTGGAGTGAGTACCAAAGTGTCTCAAGAAAAACCAGTGTTAATTGGAGCCGAGTCCATCACAAGTCCAGTCACAAGTAATGGGATGAGCAGTGACAAAGGAATGCCATGTACATTTTATTTGAATAGCTGGTGACTTGATCGAGACTAAAGAACTAGGCTTGTGATGGACTTGTGACAGACTCGACTACAACACTTCTACAAACTTTCCAAAATAATATTTTAAGTGTTTGTAAAGACAGTGTTTGAGCAAAAGGGAAAAATGGAAAGTTGTTAAGTAATTCACGATCACAAACCATATATTGCGTTCCATTTTTAGGCTGGCGCTAGGCAAGCAAGCACACCAAAGCTACGTACAAAGCACAACCATGGGTCAAGGCCCAAGACCCCGGTGACAACGGCTCTGAAAAATGTCATGTCGACTGTTTCTGAGAAGAAAGGTAAGTTTATTATTTCATCTATTCTCTCTAGTCGTAACCAGAAACTTGACTTTTTACTCGAATTAAAAAACGTAGACATCTTCGTCTTTGTTTTAACTATTTGTTTTATCTTGTTGTTTGTTGCAGTTGTTGTGAGCAAATCGTGTAGTCCCGTTGCCATAGAGACAGTTGCCGAAATGCTGCAAACTTGCCTAGAACACTTGCCAAAAGGTAGGTTTAATTCATCCAGGCTAGAAAAACAAAACAAAATTATAAACGGGGTCAATTGGAAGAGCTGAAGACCAGTCACAAGTTATATTCATCATATTTATTTTGGCCGAATACCGGGTGTTTGCATATTTATTTTCATTGCTTATAATCTCTGTGAAACTAGGAGTCTGGGAGTTTAAATAAAAACTTACACAACCTGAGTTCAAATTTTTATTTGTTTTCTACTTCTAAATCAGGTGAACGTCAGGGTACCTCCAGATACAAGCCTCAACCCAACGAGGTGTTATGGGTCACAAAGTGGGTGGATTATTCCAACAAGTACGGCTTTGGCTACCAGCTATCGGACAGGACCGTGGGTGTCATGTTTAACGACAAATCACGTATTTCCTTCTCTCCAGATCGGAGGTAAAATAATCATCTCTGTATTGTTGGGAAAACAAGAATGACAAATCGTATTTTTTAAGGGATTTACGTCGATTTGTTTTAATGGACTTTGGATTTGTGTTAATGGACTTTGGACTATACAGGGTGTCTCTAAAAAAAGTATACCCATTTTCAAATTCATATTATTGCAAAATTACTGAACATTTCAGAAAAAGGCAAATGTCTGTGGAAAGGGTAGAATGCCCTCTGTCCAATGGTATGAGGTTCAATGTGTCATTGCCATGGATGACTGAACTAACAAGACAGTTATGAGAGGTACTGAAATCAGCACTGTGACAATTTGGGACGATAAGTCAGGCATGAGACCAAGATGCCAGCTATGCATTAACAGGAATGGTGACCACCACCTTGCATTTGTCAGGAAAGGGACCCTGTCATAATTTTTCCAATTTGTTCAACCTCAAACAGCAAAATAATTTGTCCTTAAAAACACCTGCCGGAGCTTCGTCACTCAAGTAAAACCAACTTGTCACAGTGCTGATTTCAGTACCTTTCATAAATGTCTTGTTTGTTCAGTCATCCATGGCAATGACATAATATACCTTATACTATTGGACAGAGTACATTCTACCCTTTCCACAGACATTTGTCTTTTTCTGAAATATTCAGTACTTTTGCAATAATACCAATTTTAAAATGGGTATACTTTTTTTAGAGACACCCTGTACAGAGCTGTTTGTCAAGGTCACAGATACAGACTGCAATATTCTGGTTGACTCAGGTTCAAATCCCACCCCAGTAAAAAAATGTTCAACTTTAAAATTCCCATATAGAATTAATTGGACCATGTTATAAAAAGCTTCAAGCTTTCACAGTAATTTCAAGCATAATTCTTTAAATAAACTGATTTATTATTTATTTATTTTTTCGTTTACTTTCTCGTTTCAGTTCAGTGCAATATTTATCGACGGATGACAAGGCCCATTCATTCAGCCTCTCCTCCGTTCCATCGCGACTCTCGAAGAAAGTCACTCTACTAGATTACTTCTCAACTTACATGGACGAACACCTCATAAAGGTACGTGACTACTTGGACACTCAACGTTGAACATGAGAAAAACACTTTTCAGTTTCCAAATCGGGTGTTTTTGCTCCATGTGAAGCAAGATATGAGACGGAGAAACCCCACCCCCCCCCCCCCCCCCCCTCCTCCTCCTTTGTGGTGGTCCTTGTGCTTGCGGAATGTTGTGGTTTCTCAGGAATTCTTTGTAGGTTTAAAGGGGGGGGGGGTACGTTAGGTAACAATAGTCTAGAGATTGTATAGATATGGGGGACTAAAAGGGGGGAGTCCCTCGGTCTCATATCGTGCTGGGTATATATTTTGCTCAACCTTATAACCGTGTGGTCAGAGTGGCCGTGTGGTCAGTCTGTGGTCGTGTGGTCAGTCTGTGGTCGTGTGGTCAGTCTGTGGTCGTGTGGTCAGTCTGTGGTCGTGTGGTCAGTCTGTGGTCGATTCCAGCTGCTGGCCATGTGCTGTGTCCTTGGGCAAGCCACTTTACCCCAACTTGCCTCTTTCCACCCAGGAGTATAAATGGGTACCGACATTAGTTGGGGAGTAACCTGCGGTGGACTGGCATCCCATCCATGTGGAATTTAAATATTGTCAGTTGTCTTAGCAAGGACATTGGAGATGGGCCTTATTGGCTCGTGACAGACTCGGCCACGTTTTAACTGACTCGGAGCAGTTGAACATTTCTTGGCAGCCCAGAGAAAAGCCCAAAGCTGACAACTCGCCTTCAAAATGTTTGCCAGATCATTTCTTAATTGCAGTTTAAATTAATGGATTTTAACAAAATGATTTTGGAATTGAAGACTTTCTATCAATATTTCCTTTTGTAGGGGCCATCGTCGGATCTTGCGAGCCCTACCTCACCAATTGGAGTCTTGAAGGTTAGCATAAAAGCTGCCCCGCAAACACTCACTAACTTTTCCCCTCTTAACTTACTGCTTTTTTTGCCCCCAAAAAATTCATTTTACATGCATTTTGTATGTTGTTGTACATGTTTTTTGTTTCACTTTTAATCACTGCTAGTCTGCTAACCACTTTTTCACTTCGCATTTTTAGATAATTTGTTTTCTTGGTTTAAAATAAAATACAACAATTGCTTAATTTAGTAATTGTTTTTCCTGCAGGCGAGTGAACCCAGTGAATACGCCATCCGGTCCCCGTCACCCAAAAGGAAAGGAACGGACCAATCACAGGCTGGGGGCGGGGCCTTGTTTCAGCCGCGCCCGTACCTAGTGCAATGGAGCCGTACCCCTAAGGCCATCTCTATGTATCTCAGTAATGGAACATTCCAGGTGAGGTTAACACAAACATGTTTGTAAAATAAAAATGTTTGTCACTAACGTGCTTCTTTGAGCAGCTTGTCAAAGGTTGTTTTTTTACTTTGGCAAAATAATTTGTCCATTTGAATTTTATGTAAAAAAAAAATCTTGTTACTTGTTTTTACTTTTTCTTTCTTGTACTAGTACACAGAAGAAACAAATCTGAAATTGCACCTTTTTTTTAGCAATCTCTTGGTCTAAAACCTTATTTATGGTGTATTTTAGACATTTTATAAGATCACAAATTATGAGAAAACAAATTAAATCTCTATTTTTTGCTCCGGGTGAATTCTTGTAAGCCTTTCACACCAGGAAATGTTTGATCTTAACATTCTCTCTCTGCCAATCAGATGAATTTATTTGATGACCACACCAAGCTAACCCCAAACAATGGACGGTTTGATCTTAACATTCTCTCTCTGCCAATCAGATGAATTTATTTGACGACCACACCAAGCTAACCCCAAACAATGGACGGTTTGATCTTAACATTCTCTCTCTGCCAATCAGATGAATTTATTTGATGACCACACCAAGCTAACCCTAAACAATGGACGGTTTGATCTTAACATTCTCTCTCTGCCAATCAGATGAATTTATTTGATGACCACACCAAGCTAACCCTAAACAATGGACGGTTTGATCTTAACATTCTCTCTCTGCCAATCAGATGAATTTATTTGACGACCACACCAAGCTAGTCCTGAATCACAACGAGAGCGAGCATCTGATCACCTACATCAATGAGGAGCGAATCGCCAACACCTACCGACTCATCCAAGTCACTCATCATGGGTGCTCGATGGCCATCGCCAAACGACTCCACCTGGCAGGGGAACAAATGCGAGACATGATGGGCGGGTCCAGCGAGGAATCGGAGGAAGAGGAAAGTGAAGAGGAAAGTACCAATTTATAGGGGATTGGGGAGGGGTGCAGAAAACGAAATAGTGGGTGTGGCCAGTATTGCATGAGGGAAATCAGATGTGTAGGAGAGGACTTTGGGGCGGTGGGCAGAGTCCGAAAGAAAAAAAGGGGGTCAGAAAGAGAAAAAGTGGGTGCGGTCAGTAATGCACAGGATAAATTCAGATTTTTTGAAAGGGTTTTAGGAGGGGATGGTGGGCAGAATGGAATTAATGAGGAGGAAGAGAAAAAGTAGGCGTGGCCAGTAATTTGGGAGGTCATGGTGGGCGGAGATGTGAATTAATGGGAGGGTTAAGAGGTCCTTTTTGACGAGCACATAGATTGCTTTAAGGTGCATGTATCCCAGTATTATATCCGATACATCATCGAGCTGCAAATGCACGAATTGTAGTTTGCAAATGGTTTTGTGCACTTAATGGCCCAACTACATTGTATTTACTTTTGTGTATTGACCAAAATTCAGTTGTTGCGCCAAGATGCAAATGAATTGATTGAACTTTAGAGATTGCCTGCACATATTGTTTTTTATGTATAGAATATGAAAAAGCAGAATTAGAGATTTATACATTTTTTCCATAAAGTGTCAGACATCAGAATTTTGAATGCATGTACTTAATTCTGTTCCGACACCTCCACTCTTTATTTTTTGTGCAATATTGTCGAGAGAAAAAAAATGAGCGATATTAAAAACGTTGTATTCATTATAGACCACCAAGTTTGAACCCGATATCTGGTGGACAATATTTTTTGTTTAAACTTCTACAAGTTCAAAATCAGAAATCATTTAGAAACCAAACGTATCAGTCCTAATCTATTTATTCAAATAAAACTACATAATTGTGCATGCATTTGGAATTTGCTAAAATGCTAAAATCAAAACGGGAAAAAAAATAGTTTCTTTTTAACTTGTGATGTGAAAGAAACGTTCTAAATCAGTATTAGGGGCTTTGGGAAAGTACATTATGCAAAACATACTAATTTCTAGAGGCAAATCTCAAAGTAGAAATTAGTTTTCCAAAACTATTTTAGTACAAGTGAAGGTTTGCGGAAACACAATGTGGAATATTCTTTTTTCAAAAGATGTTGTTCTGAAAGAGAAACATGTCTTTCAAAAACGAATTTTCGACATGGTGTCTGCGCAAACCTTTACTAGTACTGACTGTCACTGTGCAAGATATGAGTGTATCCAGAAAGATGCAATTTTGTCTTTAAACAAATGTGTAGAATTGAGCCTGATTTGTCCAACAATGTACATGCAGTAAACAGTTTAATATAGGACTTTGGCTTTTCTAGGAGTAATTCGGATGGTAGATAAATAGATAGTCAGGAGATAACTCCGGGGCTAGCTAGCTCCACCAAAATTGTCATTTGAATGCAACTAGACTCGGACTCTGGAGCTAGCCTCAAAAATGTGAAGGGCTAGCTCCACTTTCAGCTCAGCGGGTCTTCATTTTATGATTTAGCTCCAGTCCATCGTTATTTGTTGTTTGGACTCAACTGACCAAGCTCCATGCTGACAAATCAATTGTTATTTATCCGACCAAATGTTACATGTAATTAATCTATTGTAACTCTGGAGTTACCTAATTGTATGAACAATGGCAGAACCCTGCTGATGAGTTCATTAATTGGAAAAGAACTAGCTCTGGAACGGCACACTGTATCTGTGCATGTTCCTTGACCAGTTCGAGTCGGAGGGCGTGTCTTCAAATTCAAAATAGATGACAGATCACGAGGCCGGAAATATCTGTCAGCAACTGTCTCGCAGCAAGCGTGGCCAAAAATATCAGGGTGTGCTACCCACAGATGCCGGCATGAACCTGTCTCGGATTGAAGTTCGGGAAAAACAATTCCCCGTCTAGGCCAGTCAATGTCCAAATAATCTCGGCACGAACTGGTTAAGGGAGCCATAATGCAACAGTTGCAATGGCTACAGACATCGCATGTCAATTGTTTCCATTGTTCGGGTTTCAGTAAATATTGTTACAAGCGTAAACCCTTCTGTAAAGTATTAATTCTTTTATTATATTTTGTCAAATATTCAGGGATGCATCACGTAGTAATGCCAATATATGCGATTATTAAGACATTTTGTGTTTGTTATGCAGTTTTTTTGTACAGATTTTACGGAATAAGATGTAAATTAAAAGAAAATATTTTTATTTATTATATTGTTTAGAGAGCGGTATGTTTTCTCGGTGCTTGTGTAGAGGGTATTTTTAATTTTTTTTCATAGATTTATTGGTTGAATTGTAGCCAACAAAACTAGCATGGTCTAGACTTTTCAATTCTCTTCAACTCCAAATAAATGTCCTAGTGTCATCTCCAGAGAGTGATACATTATTTTGTGGAGGTTTGCTGCAAAAAAAGTTAACAAACTTTGTGTTAAGTAACAGGTTCAGACATTTTCCAAATAAAATATTGGAATTTGACTTGATTTCGCTAAGCAAATCATCTAAAATGTTTAATCTCCATGAAAACGAAATTTTTTACTTTATCTCAGAAATATGTAAACCATTTGTGATTGCAGTTTCTGGTAATTTACCTATTACTTTTTACATGACTCCTTTCAAATACGGGCTGATTTGAAAATGCTTCCGTAGAATTGTGAGTATTAAAAAAACCAAAATTGATGAAATAGTTTAGTTTTTTTCCAGCCCATAGTCATCTGACCATGCAGTATGCACATTAGATCTTAGCATTGTTGGGTACAGTTTTCTGTAGTAAGCAGGGCATTTTGCTTATAACCGACTTCACCAAATTGTTAATAATATATATTTGTGTGCCATATTTAATTTGCATTTATTAAGTCTTCCTTTTTTTTGTCTTCACCATACACGTTTTACTTGAGTTTGATTGAATGCACATGTTGATGTCTGGTACACTCATCCGATTGTTTCTCCGCTACCCCCCCCCCCCCCCCCCCCCCCCTTTCCTAAAATAGGGAGGATACGACAATTACTGATCCATGTTGGTCATCAAACAATAATAATTTGTTTCTCTTCCCTAGCCTTTCTTGTTCCCCCCCCCCCCCCCCCCTTCCCTCAAAACAAAACCACCGAAAGCAACAAAAAAAGATAAAATAATACGAATGGTTACGAAACTTTGTTTTGTTAATCAGTTATAATACAAAAAAATAATATACAAAAAAAAAGAGGCTTCTCGGTCTAAATGTAGCCGACTCGAACAAACTTTGGGCATTATGGTCCTTTTCTGTACTTTAGGAAGGTTTTCTGAAGTAATTATCACCTTAAAACTGAAAGATACTGTTTTGTTACAGTTTTTTAGTTTGAAAACAAAATCCTGTATTAAAACAAACTTTCCTTTTTGATAGCCAACTGCCATCGATAGTAAATGTTTTGGGGCTAAAAAAACAATTGTGTACAGAAGTGTATATTATTTGATAAAGATTTGTTTGCATAAAAAGTTAATTGAGAATTTGTGTTTTTCATAAATGGTCTTGTACCATTTTGTTGGTTATTTTCTACTGTAGAAGAGTACAGCTGTTGTTACAAGATATCTGTCCAACTGCATTGTTGAAAGTGTTTGTGACCTCTGACCCTGTAGTCTGGGGCCAATGTAATGAAGTTGCTAATTATAAGCACAACAAATTGCTTAGCATAAAAGTTCTTTCTTGGCAAAAACTGGGTTACAAACCAAATTTGATGATGATGTATATTGTTTGTGACTGGTATTCAGCTGGTTTTTGCTTAACATTAAAAGCACATGGAGCTTTTTTCTTTCTTTTTCTTACTGAGCAAGACTTTTTGTGCTAAGTAAATATTGTTGCGCTTAGCAGCTCCATCAAATTGGTCCCTGGTCGGGGTACATTTTTTACAAACAATATTTAAGGCTAAAATAGTTCTGCCAAATTGGTTCATGCTAGATTTACATTTTTCGTATTTTGTCACAAATGTTTGTAATCTAAGGCCATATCCTCATTTTCAGCATGTGTTCTTTACTAATAAATTAGTTTTTATTGATAAAATAATTTCACTGCAAATCAAGTTGTGAAATGAACAAATTATTCACCAAATACAGGAGCATCAACAAAAATTGTCCTTTGTATTATAATACACTGTAGTAGGATTCTTTACTATTCCAACATCGAATGTTTAACAATGTATTTAAAGTCAACATAAATGGATGTCCAAAAAATCTGTTTATTATAATGAACAATTCCCATAGACTGCAACCCGTAGGGCCTACATTTAGACATGGAGAATAAATTGACAGAAGCGAACCATATGAAGTTGTAAACGAATTTGAAGTTTCGGAAATTGAATGAACTTGATAATAAATTTTAAAACGGAACAAAGTGTGTCATCACTTTGTTTGTAGTGGATTTTGCCATAGAGAAATGTCCTTTCTCTATGGTTTACAAGTTTTGTGTTTCTTCCAGTTGCATATATATTCCACTCCTATCTCGCAAATTACTCAGAATTTACTTTTTTGTTTGAAGCGCTTCCACATTTGCACTTTTACTCGACCTAGTTTCTGAAATGGAAATGGAAGCAGCAAATTGAGAGCAGAAATTATTTCTTCGAATTCATTAAAAATTCCATCAATTCTAAGCTTGTGTTCATTTAAATGCTTCCTAGATGAAATATTATTTATTTTAAAAACAATATATGGGCACTTTCGGAACTCATTTTAAAACTTGCAACATATTGAGCTTTGCTAAAAAAACAAATTGTCTTATCACTGCACTGCACTCTGCAATGTGTTGCCATCTCGAAGCAGAATGAGGTATCTGCAAGAATAAAAACAAAACATTTTTTTTTTTTTTTACAATAAATTTCACAAACCATAATAAGTCAAGTAGATTTGTAAAAGAAAACAAATTTAAGGGCAAGTCCAAGCAAGCAGGGTCATCGGTCACTCGTCGATCCTCCTCCCTGCTTCCGGTTCCTTCGCGTCATCACCTCAATTACCAGAGTACTGTAATCTAAGAGAAAGTGGCTGAAAAGAATCTTCCTAGCAGAGCTAGGTTACGTTAGTACAAATTACAGTGATTTCTTGGTCAAAAGGCATGGGTGACCGATGCTGTGGTAAAAAGAGAATTGGCCCTCACCTGACCACTACATACTAGTACAAAATCATAAACTTATTTTAGATCTACACTAATTAAATTACTAGGCCTATGGTAAAAAGAGAAGTGGTCCTCACCTGACCACTACATAGTAATATAAAATGACAACCTATTTTAGATCTACACTAATTAAATTACTAGGCCTTTGGTAAAAAGAGAAGTGGTCCTCACCTGACCACTACATAGTAATAGAAAATAACAACCTATTTTAGATCTACACTAATTAAATTACTAGGCCTTTGGTAAAAACAGAAGTGGTCCTTACCTGACCACTACATAGTAATAGAAAATGACAACCTATTTTAGATCTACACTAATTAAATTACTAAATTATAGGCCTGTGGTAAAAAAAAGAATTGGTCCTCACCTGACCAATAAAGTAATATAAAATGATAACCTATTTTAGATCTACACTAATTAAATTACTAGGCCTGTGGTAAAAAGAGAAGTGGTCCTTACCTGACCACTACACAGTAATAGAAAATGGTAACTTATTTTAGATCTACACTAATTAAATTACTAGGCCTTTGGTAATATAAGAAGTAGTCCTTACCTGACCACTGCATAGTAATAGAAAATAACAACCTAATTTAGATCTACACTAATTAAATTACTAAATTACCAGGCCAAATTACCAATAATTTATTACCAATATCTTTATGTAAAAACAAATTATTCGAACTTCATATCAGGCTCCTCCAATAACAATGTGTCCACTTGCTATCCATTCAGTTTAAGAAGTAGCGGGTACCCATCAAGGGCTTCGATGTCCACCTCAACTGTAGGCCTATGTTGTGCTCTAGAGTTCGTCATTCCAATGAATATCTTCCTTCGATTGGCCTTTAAAATCTCAAAATTTACACAATTATAATTAGAATCTCTTCGGTTTTTTTAAACTTATTATTCACCCTAAAGTATGGAGGTGATTAGTTTGATACAATTGGCTTGTTTAATTATTAATAAATAAAGCTAAAAACTATTTAAGCCCTATTTTCAAAATTTAAAGCGTTCATTTTAATACAATCATAAAAGGTAATATCTAAACCTATTTTTCCCCATTTAACCCCTCGTTGGATTGCCTAGCAAAGACGCCACAACTGGGCGCGCGGTCTTTTATATTTTCGACCAATAAGAATCGCGGGAATCTTTGAACACGCCCACTGCGCCAACCACAGCCACGTGGGGACCACGCGCTGATAGTAACACTCGCGCGAGCTTTCAAATAGATTTTGTGACCATGCGTACGTAAGTGCAATGCACCAAACAACATGTTGAAAAAAACTGCATGGTATAAAATACATGTAGTGGGTATTGATATGCAAATTACTCTAAATTACAAGGGTGTTGGAATGCAGAAGGAGACTCAAAGAAAGGTCATTTTGTTGGCAAGTAAAAATCGAAGATTTACCGTAATAAGAACCGCATTTTATCGCACATTTTCCAGCAAAGCATAAGACAACATTGTAAACAAAATGCAAAATCTGGCCATACTTTACAGCAAATAGAGGTTTAAAAATGTAATATCATCGCTCCTTTTTTTCTTTCCTCATTTTAAAATGCGAGGCCGGGGGGGGGGGGGAATTATTTTGTACTCACCTCGCTTGCTTCACAAGTATTTTCCAAAACCGTCATTCAGATCATTCGACAAAATTCACACAAAAATCCATTGCATTCAATTCAGTTCAGTTCAGCACAAAATAATTGGCATTCAAAAGGAATGCAGCATGCAAGTCTAGTGTCATTGTTTTTAGTTGTGGAGGCTTCAAGTATTTTGTGTCGTCGACAACGCAAAATGTCAGCGTGAAAGCTGCAGTGGTCTTGAAGACTGGTTTTCTCTCCAACATTAAAGATTCAACTCGTCCAAATTGTCCACATTGTTTGCTAGATGAAGCTCCCACAAAATGACGGCCGACACCAAGGCAAACGTCTGAAGCTTTCCCTGGGAAGTTTGACTTGTTTGAGGCAATTTTGACTGACCAAAATATTAGCAGGAAAAAAATATGTGGCGGTGCATCTATCGACCTCCTCTCTGTAATTTTCAATGGCGTTATGATATGTTGGTGAAAAGTGCCGCTTTTTATATCACAGGCTGGTGCACCTGGATGTTATCGCTATCTCCGGGCAAAGTACTCGCGGTGTATTTCTCCGCACACTGTGTTTCTTCCGTGTTATGCCTAAATATACGTCAACTTTTTTTTATCGGGAATGAACATTGTAAATTAAAAAGAACAAATATTATTCGAAGGAATAGTCTTCATTTTTAGATGGAGTAGCATTAATTTTATGTAAACAAATGCCCTATTTTTCGTAAGACGGGATGCGGCATTCGGGACGTTAGGCGTGGCTAAGCGCGAGTGGGTATAATTATCTGTTTTTCATTGGTCAGAAGTATCGTCTCATCAATCTAGCCAATTTGATTGGACGAAGAAGTCTGGTTAAAAAAATAGGCAGACGAAAAGTTATTATGTACATTGCGTACACGCGTGGGGCGACATAATTTTGTCTTTAAGCTATATTCTTTCGATCTCTCGGTCTTTAGTCTTAAATTTGGCTTTTCGAAAATGATTGGGTAGGGGTTCATATTTGTAGTAAATATTCTGACAATGACTTGTTTTAAAATAATTCACCAGACTCAAATAATGTCATAGAGTTAGCTCAAGAGAGGGCGCCATGCATGCCAGTCAAGTCGAGTCGCATGGGGTGATTTAACTTTGTTAATTTGTAGATACGCAGCCGATACTCGACAAATTCTGTTGTCTCCGTGAGGCAAACAAAACAATTCCAAAATGGACGTGAGTACCGGGAGATATTGTAAATATTAAAGATATCTTCTTTGTTTTAATACGAAGTATGTTGTACACAAACCAGCCACTTTTTGTTGAGCGCAATGTCTAATATATGACAGCAATTTTGCCCACGTGAATCCATCGAGGGGCGGGCATGGCGGGAGTCAAGGCCGGGCCAATTGTGTGCCACCCCTGGCCTCGAGGTTTAACACTGGAAAATTAAATCTCAGTTTAACATGTTTAACGTTAAACAAATCACTAATTTGTCATTTAATGTCTGCCCAAAATTGACCCTACATTATGAGGACACGGTCACTGCATTTTGATTGCCTAACATTAATTATAATATTATAAATATGATAAATATCAACCCTAACCTAAATTAAAATTTACATTTTAAATTTAAGAAATCCACTTGTTTGTTTTTTTCTATTTTTTTGCAGATCAAAATTTTAGAGGCAAGAAGTAGTAAGGAGCTTCTTACTTTGACGAGCGTAAGTATTTGATGTTTCTCATCGTGTGAAACCAAGTGTTGTTCTAAACTGTGGCTTAAATTCAACCGGAAACTTAACTTAACGTAATAATTTAATTGGTTTATTTATGTGATTGTTTGCAGCTTGGCAAAGCTACAACTATCGCTGATGTCAAGATGCAGGTCCACCTTAAAAGTAAGCACAGGAAGAATAGGTAGACAGAAAAGGGGACATCTAAAACGACGTGTGTGGCCTTTACTTGAGAATTCCGATTAGCCCTTTGTGTGTAACAATATTAAGCCAATGGGAATTCTTACAGGTAGGGGCTAATTACGCATGTCATTCAAAAGTAACCAACCAAATTATTGTTAAAAGAAGCTTACTTGACTTCATTGTATTGGATTTTGTTACCTTCCAGAGAGAAACTTCTACCCAGAGAGGCAGTCCTTCCGTACATCGTCAAGTGAGTACACACTACACACGATGCTTTGTCACAACATTTTGCAAATGAATTTCAAAATGAGTGACGTATAAACACGTCACGAGCAAGGCTGGAAATGTCTGTCAGCAGCGAGCAAAGCCGGAAATGCGTGGGTGTGCTTCCCGGTACCATCGGCCTGAACCCACCTCGGATCGAGTTTCGTTAAAAATAATCCCGCGCGTTGGCTCGGTGATGTTAAAATAATCCCGGCGCGAACTGGTTAAACTTTATTGTTACACGTAGGTCATAAAAGCCTTTATCAAGTACAACAGTTGTTTTGGTCATTTGACAAATTATCGAAATTTCCAGGAAATTTTGAAAAACAAGAATAATGATAATGCCTTTTTGTGTGCTGTTTTTAGAGGGAAAGTCCCTGAAGGATGATTGCACACTAGAGTCGCTAGACCTAAGCAGCAATGGCAAGCTGTACTTCAAGGATTTAGGACCGCAAGTTAGCTGGACTACGGTAAGTTCAGTTTAGTTCAGTTTATTTATTTTCACAGGTTTTGCAATAATATAGATTAAAATATTACGTTAAAATTGAAATATGAGGCCCTCTTAACTTGATTTGTATATTTCAGGTCATTCCAGGTTTTTTTGCAATTATTTTGCACCAAAGTTAACGGTAGGATACACCATTTGGAATTGCTTGAATTATCAGGAATGGGTGGATTTGGGTGGATTTGGGGGGTTAGATTTTATAATAAATATCATTTAACTTGACCTATCCGAAGGTTTACAATCATTTTTTAAATGAAGGTTAATGGACTATAATATTTGCAGGTGTTTCTGACGGAGTACGCTGGTCCTTTGATCATCTACCTTCTCTTTTACATGCGTCCTGCACTCATCTACGGAGTTGAACATGTCAGTGTAGATAGGCAGCCAGTGGTGCAGTAAGTAGTATTTAATTAGTTTGACAAATTAACGGTGATATTATTACCCTTACACACCAAACTTATGTGTTTAGAATTACCTTTTTTCTGGAACATAGATATGAATAACTAGATACCAGCATCGTTGCCCAGACTGATTTCATGCACGTTTAATCTGTCTTAACAGAATTGCGGCTGCTTGTTGGACCTTCCATTATGCCAAGAGGCTTCTAGAAACCATCTTTGTGCATCGCTTCTCCCACGCTACCATGCCAATCCTCAACATCTTCAAGGTACAAAAATAATCTACAATTGTGTATTTCTCTTGACACCAATCACCAGTTAACATCGATGCCGGAATTAAAAACAGATGACAGATAAACACGTCACAAGCAATGCCGGAAATATCTGTCAGCGACTGGCTTTCAGCGAGCGAGGCTGGAAATATTAGGGTGTGCTACCTACAGATGCCGGCCTGAGCCCATATCGGATCAAGTTTTGTGAAAAACAACCCCATGCCTGGGTCCAGTCAATGTAAAAATAATCCCAGTGCGAATTGGTTAACACGTGCATTTCTCAAAGGTTCTCAAAAAATTGGTTGTTTTTTATGCCCACAACAGAATAGCAGCTACTACTGGGGTTTCGCTGCTTTCGTGGCGTACTTTGTCAACCATCCATTGTACACACCACCAGGTAAAATATATGACTTATTTTGTACATTATGCTTAAATTGTGCAATATTTTAGGTACCATTCTTTTACCGGAATCTTGCCTCTTTTTGTGTCTTTCAGCTGGTGGGGATCTTCAAATCTACGTTGGGCTTGCTTTCTTCCTGGTAAGTGACACTGTGATTAACCTTCGAGCTTTTCTCCCGCACTTTTACTAGTTGTCTAACAGGGGTGCGATTTGACCGAATTCTATTATGATTTCAGTATTTTGTTCAGCATTTTTTAACCCCTAATTTATCTGTATTTCCTATTAACAGTTTTGTGAGCTGGGTAATCTCAGTATTCACCTTGCCTTCCGTAACCTACGCCCACCCGGCACCAAGGAACGTCGCATCCCACACCCTACCTCCAACCCAATGACCTTCCTCTTCAGCATGGTCAGCTGTCCTAACTACACCTACGAGGCAGGTGCCTGGATTGCATTCAGCGTCATGACTCAGTGTCTCCCTGGTAAGAGAGAGTTCCATTTGACCTGACCCGACCTGATTTCAATTGACCCGACCCAGTTTTAATTGACCTACCAACCCACTTTTAATTGGCTCTACCCGATTTAAATTGACCCTACTTAGTTTCAATTGACCTGACCCAACCTGATTTAAATTGACCCGACCCAGTTTCAATTGACATTTCTGTGGTTTCTTAGTCAGTTCTTGGGGTTAAGCGCATTTCAAGGGTGTACACAAGGAGTTTCAGCGAAGGATTCTGTGCTTGGAGAATTGCGCAGACTTTCTTTGATTCTACTGTAGACGAAGAGCGGTGCTCGTAAGCGCAGAATTTCATGGTTAGCAGAAACTGCTGCCCCTGCTTACAGTCCATAAGAGTTGCTATAAAGTAGATTGCCCCTCCTTCAAGAATTGCAGAACCACATTTGTATGGTTTAATCCCCCCTCCCCCAATCTACAGCGCTCCTTTTCACCGCTGCCGGCTTCTTCCAGATGGCAATATGGGCTCTAGGCAAACATCGTAGCTACAAGAAAGAGTTCTCCAACTACCCACGAGGTCGCAAGTCAATTGTTCCTTTCCTTCTTTAATCCTTGACCTTCTAAGTGGGTGAGACAGGAGTAGAATTGGGTTATTGTACTTTGAACCGCCAACAAGAGTAAGTTGATGAATCTGCTTTCTTTTGTAAAAAATTGTGAATTGAATGTGATCACTTTTAATGAGTTGTATGACATCGATTGTTTTGAGCATTTTCTATTTGAAATTTTGGATTTAAATTCATGGAAGGTTTTTACGTAAAACTTTATGGCAAGTCCAATTTAAGGAATCAGAATGCATTTTTTTATTTGGACTGAGTTTGATGTTATAAAGCATTTGCTGTTGAAATCGCTAGAGTTGAAATGTCTTCAACTTTTGCAAATGTTTGCGCGGAAAACTTCCAAGTATAAACCGCCCTTTTGTAGATTGTTTTAAAGACAGAATTTAGGTCCGCCTACTGACTAGAAATCATAACTTCATTGTGATGTTTATTGGCTGCCTTGCAATGTTGATTTTTGCTGAAATTTCTGCTACAGGTCCAATTTGTTATATCTTGTCTTGTATTTCCATAACATGGAGGTGATTTTAGAGGAATAAAATCAAGTCAACTCTGTTGCCCATTTTTTTTTAAGACAAGTGCTGCAAAAATGAAACATATGGCTCAGCTCACAATTGTTTTATGCATTTATTATTCTTTGGTAGGGGGGGGGGAAGCAAGAAACATTTTGGAAAGTGGCCAGCGACCAGGTTTATTGCCGTTTAATCCTGTTTCTCGACCCATTACAATGAGAGTACCGCCCAAAAGTCTCCAGATTATCTTAAATCAGAAGCAAATCGGCGGGTTTAAATTGATTTTGTATGTTATAAAAACATCTTCTAAATTTTGTTCATGTCAGAAGTTTAATTACTAAATAATACATGTATACGTTTTGCTAAGAGCAAACAAGATATGTTAATTGTTTTTATTTATTTTGCTTTTAATTTTTTTTAATTTTTGTTTCAAAATTTTCTAAATATTTGACCAAGTCTTTTTTTTACATTGATTTTTTATAAAGATGAATTGAATTAAATTTCAAGCTGTTCGTGAACGGATACAAGTTGATATGTTGTGTTGTTGCCATTGGTGATAGGAATAAGGATAGCCACAACAAAGAAAAAAAATACCAAAATTTTAACCAAAAATATGTTTTAATAAATCCAACAGTCCTGCTTGCTATATGATACACACACATATTAAACATAAATCACATAAAATATTTAGATTTATTGCAGAGAAAAACCAAAATAACATTTAGACTACACCTTGTGGACTACATTGTACATTCTATTTGCTATTAATGTTAGCCAAATGTTCAGCACCAATGCATAAAGTTTACCATTAGAGCAAAAATATTGTCCGAAAAAAAACTAGAATTTTTATTCAGACTGATTACTGAAGTAAAGATCAACAGAAAAGCAGTATGGTAGATGTTTTTAATGTTTTGTAGTATTCAAAGAAAGTCTACAAAGACTGTTGTATTTTACATTTTAATGCTGTTCTCTTAAAGGTTTTTTACCAAAAAGAGAATACGGAAAGAATGCTAAACCTGGACATCAGCTTTTTGATGGCTGAAGTCACTGTAGGAAAGGAATTAGCAATGTCCGTGTATGGAATTCTTTCAAAAAATGCACGTTAATTACAGCATGAATCATCTTCATCCGCCAATCTCCAAAGTCTACAAAGCTTTTTAAGCGTACTTGTTTTGTCCACTGCTAAACCACACAGGAAACAGGAAATACCTCGTAAGACTAAAGCGCCTACGTTTTTTTTCTTCAAACATGTCGACTGAAGGCTCTGTGGAGAAACATTGGATTGTTCTGCTGAACGTTTTAGAGTTTTCCCTTTAATCAACCCACTATATAAAATTAACTCTGAAAACTTAGTTTTATTTTTCTTCAAACTGGCAATTCTAAATTTTCTAATTTTGATTTAGTAAACTTCTATAAAACAAATATACATACTATTACACAAGTTTTTGGCAATATGCCACTGTTAATTTAGATTAATACAAATGTTTCTTAAATTTGAATATTATAGAAAATGACAGGTAACAGACTGCATTTCTGGAACCCGAACCTCGATTTAAAAAAAAGTTACTTCAGGTTCCAAAGTCTCCCATTTTTCACACAATTACTTTACTTTAATCAAGAGTACTTGATATAATCAAAGTAAGATATCAAAGGTCAAGGCATCTACAATGCTACTTTCAGTAATAAATAACATATTTGAAGTGCAACTCCAACATTTTCCTGTATATCCTGTCTGATATACATGTATGTATAAACTAACGAGTAAATTAATTTCCAAAACGAAGGGTTAAACTTTTTGATCAATTTTGCGAACATCTAGATACCAGAACGTACATAAATATCATCTGAATATGTTTAATGGAGCCACCTCCAAATTTGGAACGGGCTACATTCATATCCAAGAACAGTACTACAGGAAATGATAGCCATGCATATTTATTTCCTGCATTGCGTAAACACTGGACTTTTAGACAAAGGAAATAGAAAAGAAATATGGCAATGTAACCAACTTTGCTTCCAATATTGACAACCTTTTCCTCGCAGTGCAAACAAAATCAATTTCTGTCTGATAAATTCACCAGACATATTTTTAAAACCAAAACAGAAAAGTCCAGTGTATTAGTTGTAAAAAAAAAATTATAACTTTAAAAGCAATCACTGTCAATGTCACTGTTTTCCATCACAGAGTGGCTCACTGGCTCACAACAAAAACTCTAAACAAATCACTGTCATAACTATTACAACCTATCAAAATACCAATCTCTTCCTCTTTATAGCGTATGAGTTACGATTGGTTTGGATAGGGTAGCTGGCTCTGTTTTAGCACTGAGAGAGGGCAAGGCGCCAGGACGCGTCAGTGCGAATTCAGCTTTTGCCCCGATGTCTTGGTAATGCTTGCTCCTCATCACGGGAGACAATCAGATAGTACCTCCTTGGTGGCGCTGTTGAGGTACTCGGGGAAGACGATGTCAAATTTGATTTGCATGTCACCTCTCCGCGAGGGCTGCTTGGGGTAGGGTAGGCCCTCCCCACTTACCCGTTTCACCGAGGTGGGTTTGATGATATCCCTGCAGGGGACCGATATTGTACCGCCTTTAATGGAGGGCACTCGCAAGGTGGTGCCAACAAGAGCCTGTAGAAACGACAACAAGAAATTGTGATTAATAATCAATATGAAAAAATGGTACGACGAAGTTTAGTGGATAGCTTAGTGGATGCCATTTTGACGGCAAAAGATTGCTTTTTCTGAATTTTGAGCAAGGTTCTGTTCTTCCGTTCATATAATAAGTTCCAGCAAAGTCTGGAATCGGGACTCGGAGGATTGGGGAAAAAAGTCTCAGAATTGTTAAAATTTAACTTGCCTCTTTGAGTGAAATCTTGGCTTTGTAGTGTAAATTACTGCCATCCCTCTTCAAATGCTGGTGAGGTTTGTCCTTTAATGTGAACACAATGTCTGCCGGAATCCGTTCCGGATACTGGTCCCCTTCTTTGGGAAATGTGATTTTGGTGCCGGCTTTCCAGCCGGGCTTGATGTTGATTTCCAGTACTTTCTGCTCGGCTTTTGTGGTGCGACCGTCCGGGTTGAGCACCCGCCGCGAGATCTTCATCTTCTTGGTGCAGCCTGTGTTAATGTCTTCTAGCGATACTCTGAGGTCGTGTTGCACTGACGGGTCCTGGCGTTTTGGTGGTCTAGCCGACATGCCCTGCATGCCCTGCATTCCGGGCATCCCGGACATCCCTGACATCCCCGGCATTCCGAAGCCAGAGAAGCCAAAATCGTCATTAATTTCCATAGGATCCTCACCCGTGGAAAACACAGTGCGATGGCCACCGCTGCCACCTTGCCCGCCAAAGTTCATGAAGACCTTGAAGGGATCCTGTCCGCCGAAGAAACTCTGAAATGTCGCGTTAGGGTCCCCGTGATAGGTCCAAGATTTAAAATTACTGGAGCCAGGCGGAGGACCAGCGTTCCCCTTCAGGCCTTGCTCACCATACTTATCAAAGACTGTCCGCTTCTCTTTATCGCTCAAGACCTCGTATGCCTCTGAGATCTCCTTAAACTTGTCCTCGGCACCTTTGGCTTTGTTCTTGTCCGGGTGATACTTCAGAGCCATCTTACGATAAGCCTTCTTAATTTCTTCTTCTGTAGCATTGCGGGCAATGCCTAGGACCTTGTAGTAATCTTTACCCATTGTTGCTGATTGAGGGCAAAGGGCTTCCCTCTACAAGTTGGCAGTTCAATATAAAGAGAATGACTGATGAGGCTACAAAAAAAACACCTGCGCAAGAAAATCAAACCAAAATTGGTAAATTACAAATATCATTACTAACTTTACAAATAGTCTACTTGTTTACTTTCTTCCTTCAGTGTTTGAATACACCTATTCTGCCGATCTTGTCAAACACCATGCATTATGCTAAACCTCTAACAAAACCTTTTTCCTAGTCCGAGTAACTAGGACCCAAATATCGCTTTTTTATGACATGATCTTGCGATAGGGTCCTAGGGAGTCCCATTAGTTTTTCTACATTTAAAATAAATCAAAATGTCAAAACATTAAAATAATATAAAGAAAAAATTGATTTTTTCAAAATTATATATTTATTTTAAATTATACTGAATATTGTATAAATCACCTTGTAATATCCCAAAGACTGCAAAAGAAGTAATCATATTTTCGAACAGAAACTAACACAGTAATCATGCTAATGTTATGTTATGTTAGGGGAGTAAAGTTAAAGTTAAAGTCTTACCACGTACACAAGTTCTGTGCAAACAATTATTCACATTCAGATCACACACAAGTCCCGCCACTGCAGTGCAAATACGAAGAAAGGCCAAGGTATCGTCGACTATGCCTTGCTGTAGTTGGTTTAAATACTCCTCTTAGTCTTACAAGCAATCGGTGGCAAAATAACACTGAATCACCCTTCCCGCCTTTATAAACAAAATTCGCAATTTCTAGAGCTTTACCGTAACTTCGGGACTTTTGGTTAAAACCGGTTCAACGTCCGTGTTTACAATTATTTCCCTGGTACTGCTTACTAGGTGCTTGTGTAGTAATCGAATGCGGAATTTGCGGAACCAGTGAAATAGAACTTTCTAGACTCTGGATGACGTCATTGGAATGCCTTAAAAATAGACTCGCTTGTCTGTCGTTTTTATCGCGTGACTGTTTTTTGTGTTGTAGTTTAGATTTACGGAAATGGCTGATAATTAAAAGCTTAAATAATTGTACTTTAATGCATGTTATTATCGCACAAAGCATTCGTATTATTATTACTTGCAATGTTACTTAAAATCCAACCCAATTAAGAGAAGGGCGAGTCGGGGGCGCGCGGGGGGGGGGGGGGGGGGGGGGGGGGGGGGGGGGGTGGGGGTGTATCCGCTTAATGCCGCGGCTAAAAATCACTGGACGCTTGGGGCGCTATTTACAATACACGGTATGTACATGTTGATGTACATGTATTCGCATTTTTGTATCACTGTACATATACATGTACGTGTGTGTCCGTGTACATGTACTTTGTACATTGTGTACATTTTTTACTTGTTCAATTTATGTATCCGCAACGCGTCGCATTTTCGCCTCTGGTTCTTTGCTAGAGCAAACTCAAGTTTCACAGAAGGGGAGATTTTATCAAGCTCTAGACATTCCGTTCACATATTCCGTTAACTTAATAACAGAGACATTTATTTTGGCTTACTTTCTTTTCTTTTTGAAGTGTCTCTCATGATAAACCCTTTAAAATTGCGCCCCACGGCAAGAAACCAAATTTCATGACAAACTTCTTATTTTGGGCCGGTATGCCACGAACAGACACTGAAATATTCACAACTACGGTTCAACATAAACAACAAGCAATATTACTAAGGTATAGATGCAATATTTAATTGGATAAATTCTAAATTTGGTACGGGCAACATTGCACATCACGAGAAAAGTCGAGGAAAAAGCCATAATTATTAGTACCGTAAAAAAACTACAAATGTTGACAACTTCAAGGCAAATCTTGAAAGCATATCAAGTAAAGTTTTAATCATTTATGCCTAAATTGGCACGGGTACCACAACCAAATTCTCCGCCAAATTTTGAGGCTCTTTTTGAAAAAGATTATACTTCTGAAATTATATTTCGATTGGGGAGGACTTTTCTTGTTCTGCTTTTCCATTGGCTAGTGTGCTAACCAATCAAAAGTTACCGGGAAGATTAAATTATACGCATGCGCACTGATAGCAAACTCGTTTTCCCGTACGGAATTTCAGCGTGCATTTGAAGTATTCAAAAATACCGACAGTGTTCGGACATTGAAACCAACAATAGGAACAATGTTTAGAACAGTAATGACCAAACAACAATGCAACAACTTTTGTTCAGAAAGAAACATTTTAAGACAACAATTTTGGTGACATGTTTCCTACCTCCATGATGACACCAACTACAAGTTGCAATCTGGTCATGGAATATCGCTTCCGTACACTGTGCATATAGGTGCAATCTACAGTACGTGTGGGCGATTTTTATGTCTTTTGAAATGTACATCGGTGTATTTTTGACTAATAACATTGAAGAGTTATGCATCAGCATAAACAGTTCACAGGTAAGTAACACCTTGGTGTTTCCCATTGTTTAAATCACCTCAAATTCAATGAGGTTTTGATGTGCACAGTGAACATGCTAAAATTTGTGCAGTCAGTCAGTACAGCTACATGTACACTATTTTTGAACTGGACGCTAGAGGGCGTTGTAACTGATACCATTACCAATCACAACAAGAGAAAAAAATGTGTTTAAATTTTAGGTTGACCAAACGTTCAACTTTTAGTTATTTTGTTTTATGTTAGCCACAATTGTTTTACGCATTACAAAGAATTTATTAGGGATGGATAATGTTAACGTTTTGCTGAAATCAAAATTGGTATGCCTATTTATTTGCTTTCTCCATGGCCTACCCGTACTCACCAACAATAAGTCGCCCTTCTTCAGTTTGAAGTGTTGCTTCTTCACTTACTTCCTTCCTCCACTAACTTTATTTCCACTTCAAATTCTAATTTTAAAATTGATAATAATTAATATACTCGAGTGATGGAGATCTCAAGACCGTCTTGAGCCTGGGTTTCGGTCTTGGTGTCGAAAGCTTTGATCTCTGTTTTGGACATAAAGGTCTCGACGACAACACTTATATACATTCAGTGGAAAGGCAAACAAATATATGACGAAAGCTTGGAAATGGAGGGGTCGATAAAAAGCGCAGCTTAAGCGCAGCTTGTTGAGTATGGCCCCCTACATTACAATGTATGTTGATTGTAATTTGGGGAAAGACCCAAGCAACAACCGACACAATAAACATAGAAAGAACTAAATGTACATGATGTAGCATAATAAGACATAATTATAGTGGAGTGACTATAGATAAATATGAAATGAATACATGTACATTTAGAATTACCTACATTAATTAAGGGGACAATACAAAACATAAAAAGACACGAAATTAAAGAAAAACTGGTAAGTGTGATGAGCAGTAATCAAACTGATGACGTAATAATATGAACAATAATAATCAAAATACAAAAGCAGGCATTATATCATGTGTGTAAAACAATAAAATAATAAACGACAAAAGCTAATAAATAAGAACATAAAGCCACGTTGTACTGTAGGTATTAAAAAGATGTTGGAAGTTACTTTTAAAATGGTCTAGAGAATTAACAGTTTGAATGGGTCTAGATCTAAAGAATTCCAAATCTTTCTAATTAATTTGCGTGTGTCGTTTATGGGGCCATGTACTGTCTGTCAAGTATCGAAATTGTACGGAATACTGTACACAAGAACCTACCTGCAGAAATAAAATGTAGTAATATTCATGATCAACTAAATTGGCCTTTTCATTAGCATCAATGCATCAACACACGGATGAACTGACCTTCATACACTAGAACACAGTTTTTGACAGTAAAATGCTTTATAAAATGTTCTTGTTTTGGAAATTGGCTGTAACTTTGAGGCCTGCCAATATTCAAATGGTGATGTAAGTCAAAATTAAATAATGCACAGGTGCGTGTGTGTGTAGTGAATTCTCATAGAATATTTAAACAGAATGAACAGTTCTACAAATGTAAAAACTACGAGTATTATTATTACAATGTAATCAATTTGTAGGTTCATTATAAATGTACAGTGCATGGCCACTGATGAGCTTTCTCACAAATGTACACACCTCCTTATTTTATGATTCCAAAAGCTGAAGGGCCACACAAGTTTGCCCAAAGTTGCAAATTTGTGAACCTGTTTATTGAAGCCGGAATGAATTGAACTTGGAACCTAATATAAATAGGTACAACAACAATAAGCTGAATGGAACTTTCCTCTTACAAGCAACAAAACTTATGTCAATGAACTTTCGTTCTATCAAAGGTCTCTTTTATAGTTGTTAGTGTGGAAGGACACTGTATTGAGTAAGGTGCAGTGTGGTTGGGTGAAAATGGCTCTGCAGGGGAGCAAATTCCTCATGTTGTGGTGGTGGTTAAGCATGTCTGGCTTCTCTGTCCCATTTTACACAAAAAACAGGTAGCTACAAAAACAAACTGAATTGACTCTATTGAGAAAAACTGAAAAGCTTGTTTGCCAATCAAAACAAATGATGAAAATGTTTCAATTCAAAACAGATAATAACTCAAAAAATGTTGACAGTTACATTCAATTTGTTCCTCCACTAAACATTGAAAAGCTCTTCAGAAAGTCTTGTAATGCTTGAAATTACATGTACCTAATGTTTGTCTTGCCAGTTGATTTCAATTCAAGTGAGATCATTGTCAAAAACAGTCTCTTGTCTGCATTTATTTTATAATATTTGTACATGTACAGCATTTTTATTGAGTGCTTGACATGCACCAACACCTGGTATTGTGTTGATTTTGTTGATAACAAATTCTATTATAATTTCAGAAAAAAATCTATCTTTTATTGATCCACTAAATGCCTGCTGATGATGGCAAACCAAATGTAAATTTTGTATTATTCAAAGGTGGAACAGGTGCAGAATATAAAAAAACAATATGGACATTGCCTGGATTGTCGTCATGGCAACAAAGACTAATAATAGGACTTCACAAATTGTGTCGAGAATTACAAGAGCTCTTCATGCTGACTGGGTACTAATTATGAAAAGCTATGCAAATTTGCAAGGATAAAACATAAAAAACAGTTTTGGGGAGATTTATTTTTTAAAGAAACCTTCGGGATAGGATTGTGGTTTACAGTGTCTACCAACATTTTACCACATAATTGTAGGTTGCCCCAGTAACCAGACACAATTTTAATGGCATTCCTGAGGGGTTATTCCAATATTCAAAGGGGTGTGGGTGTGTGGGCATGTTGAAAGCAATGAACATAAATAAACATGCTCACCCTGCACCAACCTGTGTTTATCAGTAACACTAACAGCTGGAGTAGGTCACAGGACAACTTCATAAATCATCTGAATTTTAGAATCTTGCTTCAGTATTGATTCCTAAGGGCCGACATGAATTTGTTGATTGATGAAATAGGCTTGGTTGTCATGATGCTGTGGACCTAAAAAACTAATCTGGAAAAGGTAAAGCCATCAAAAGTCCTACTTTTTATCCGGATTTTGTCCTCCAAAGTTTTGATCCTACTTTTCCACTTGCTTGGAAGCCTACAAAAATATTATATGCACGGGAACATGCATGAACTTGCACGAGTCGTATTTAATTGGTTACTTGACATTTACTGGATTCACAGCAGTCAGGACAATTCATGTGAGTCAATATTCCTCTACGAGTCAACCCATTCAGCATTACCAATGGATGATTGGCATGCAATGTTGTTGTTGTTTTGGAGTCTAGTAGGGGCAATGTTCAAGGCTCTCCGCCCCTGCACTACACAGAAGAAGGCAGGGCCTGTACACCTGTAAACAACAAAGTCAGTGTGTTACTGTACAGGAATTGTGTTGAAGTGTCAAATGTAATTAGTTGTATGTTTCCTGTGAATCATTATTTACAGTCTTTGTGAATAGATGATGTACTCGGACTTTAATTGTTTTTGTCCGGTGGTGGTTTTTTTACAGCTGTCTTGGAACATATCACAGGTAAACTAAACTGACATTCTACAAAGGAATGTTTAGTACATTTGAATTTTGATGCATAAATGTAGAAGGTAAATGTAGTAGGTGGTGTTTGTTTTTCTTTGATTGTGTTTTCCAAGAATATTAATTTAAAAGTTAAACAGAAATTTCTCGGTATTTCCTTATTTTGTTTAACATATTTAATTGCTTAAGTGCAAAGTCAAAATTACTAAGTGCAGCATTTTTTTTGATGGATTAAGATATTCAGAACAATTATTTTTCTTTATTTATTTTGCTTTTTCTTGTCTTCCTACTTCCAGTTTGACTAAATGCTCTCTACAGAGAGCATGTCAACTATGTCGGGCTGGGATGCACAAAATTTGTCCGCATTTTACCCTTGGAGTCGGAGCCACGCCTCTGCCAGCCACGCCCCTGCAAACCACACCATTGCAAACCACGCCTCTTCAAGCAATGCCCCTGCAAACTACACCCCTGCAAGCTATGCACCTGGCCATGCACATACCAGCCACGCCCCTTCAAACCACGCCCCTTCAAACCACGCCCCTTCAAACCACGCCCCTTCAAACCACACTTCTTCAAGTCAGGTTTCTTCAAGTCATGCTCCATCTGGCCACGCCCCTTCCAGCCACACCCCAGCCCATGAAGACTTTGTCTCTAAGTACCTGCGGAGCCACACCCTTCAGGCCAGCGCCATTTCAGACGACAGCTTGCACCACACGTTGCACCACAATCGTCGCTCGGGACTGTTGTTCACGTCGCCCCGTTCTGGCCGCAGGCTGTCCCAAACATTCGGGCCCTCGTTTTGCAATAAGGAAAATTTGGAACAGTGTGTGTCATATATAGACCAGGTTTGTATACAAATAAACCCTAAAATCCCTAAAATCCACAGCCATGGAATTTAAATGTGGCCTGGCTTAAAGCTGCTAAACTGATTTTGCTAAGCACAGAAAATGTTTGCTTGACAGAAACAGGTCACTGGCCAAAATGCCACGCTATGATTTTTACTCATGACTGGTCCCCAGCTGATTTTCGCTAAGCGTGTAAATTTGCTAAGCGTTTTTGTAATTGGAATCCTGCATAGTTTGACTCAACCTGCTAAGCCACAGTCCACAACTTTAATTTAATTTGTGCGTCATGCAAAAATTCTTTCTTGGGTGAAATGACACAGACGCTTGTCACATCCTCTCGTTGGTAATCATTTCCTTTACCGATCCCCTAATGGATGTTTCCTTTGGCGGGCATCCCACGTTTAACGGTGAAATCGGTTGCTATGTTTGTGTGTACAACAAGCTTCCTTCTGATTTCCTATGTGGTTACCATTCAAGTTGTGCATAAAACAGTTCACCATGATGATGCGAATTATCAGAAAATGTTGTACAAAGAACAAGCTTTATAGGTATGCACACATACATACAGATGTAACATTCTAGAATTAAATATATATCACTAGTCTTCAAAGTACTTTACACAGAATGTGCTCTAAGTATCAGGATTATTGCAAATTGGGCATAGTCCCTTAAAAAACAAATCTGGGGATTTGGGTTAATAATATTTATCATTTTCATCGTTGTCGTCTTTTAGCTTAGAATATTACAAACCTTAAGAGAAAGAATAGGACTAGACTCAAGAATATCTTTTTTTTTGGTGCAAACATAATTAAGAAAAACCTGATTGTGTCCGTCTGTGTTTAGTTTCATTTACTTTTCACCCTGGCTCATAAATTGGCCTCTGGTTTGCAACAGGCCATGCGCACTTGTTATTGAGAAATTGTGCCTCAATTAATGGTGTGTTGAGAAATGTCATCTGTCTGAAGCAAACATTTCAAATGCCAAACGACTGTCTGCTACAAACACTTATTCACTACGTAGAAGTACATATAATCATGTATGTGAGTCTGAAAGTATTGAACAGAGTTACACAAATTTAGTTACAGCAAGTACATGCGATGTAACATATGTTTACTATTTTGTTAGCCCCCTAAAAAACAAAAAAGAGTTTTAGAAAAGAACGTACATGTACATGTTGTGTACAAAGTCTATAGAGAGTCAAGTGCACTTTGTATGTATTTTTTAACTGAAACAAATTCTCAGTCTCAGATTCATGTCGATTTAACATTTTTGCAATGATTGACGTCCTTCATCAAGGTAATTGATAAAATAATTGGCATCAGGGTGCAACATTCTTTCTGAGTTTAAGAAAAAAACGAACATTGGCTAGCTCTTGTGGTGAATGTGTACTGACCTTTCCACACTAATAAGCAATATTGTATCTGTTGTAATATTTATATTTGATCAGTTATTGATTAATTTGAATTGTTTATTGGTTATTGATTACGCAGGAGATGACAGTCCTGGGTTTCCCCAGTATTTATGCCGCCTCGGACCGGAACCAGTCCGGGCCGTTGGATATTGTGCAATTAGTCAATTGTTGTTATGAATTCATGCAAAGACACCAGCAACACCTCAAGAAACGAGAAGAAATGGAGACCAAGTAAGTCACTTGTCAAAGAGCAGAACTGTTTTTATTTGTTTAGGGGAGAGGGGGATTCTTCATTATTGTTTATCTCTCTTACTTGTGACCGACTTGTGACCGACTTGTGACCGACTTGTGACCGACTTGTGACCGACTTGTGACCGACTTGTGACCGACTTGTGACCGACTTGTGACCGACTTGTGACCGACTTGTGACCGACTTGTGACCGACTTGTGACCGACTTGTGACCGACTTGTGACCGACTTAATCACAACTTTTCTTGCGTAAGCATGACATTCATATTATATACTTCATGCACTCTTTGCCGGTTGTTACAATTTTAATATTGTAGTCTCGTTTAAATTGATTTCCTCACAGACAGATGCGATCAGACTCGGATCTAGAGCATCTCCAATCTAGTCACAACCGGCTAAAGGAACATCTAGAACAGGTGGAACGAGACAATGTATCAATGACGGAGAAAGAACGACAACATCTTAACCAGAATAAATCCCTGGCTGCAAAACTCAAGAACACAAGAGAAGAGGTTTGTTACCCCTGGGTCAGGTCAGGTCAGGTCAGGTCAGGTCAGGTCAGGTCAGGTCTGTCACAAACCAATATCTTTCCATAAAACGACAGAATATTTCTATTCCCCCTGGATGGGATGCTATAGTCCATCGCAGGTTACTTCCCAGCTAATGTCGGTACCCATTTCTACTCCTGGGTGGAGAGAGGCAAGTATGGGTGAAATGGCTTGCCCAAGGACATGGATTCAACCTCTGACTCTGACCTACAAGAACCCTAGTCTCTTGACCAATTTACCCAGGATTCCTTTGTGAAATCAATATTTAAATGCTGGTTTCCATCCTTATAAAATAAAATCAGAAGTAAAACTGCTGTGTTTCGAAAAGTAAACTATTTTTCCAAAACAGCAATTACTAAATCTGCTTTCTAACTCGATCAACACATTAAACATTAGTGATCTTGACCGCAATGTTGTCCTGTAAACATTTCATTATTTTGCATAATTTTGTTTGTTTGTTTTTTCTAGATGAAGAAGCTTGAGAGCATCGTCAAGCATCGAGACACACAATACAAACACGAACTAAAGAAAAAAGAACGAGAAATCAACAAAATGAAGGAGAGGATACATCAACTATTAACGGACAAAAATCAAGAAAGAAGAATAGGCAAGATTGCAATTAAAAAAAACAATTGTGGGGGTTGTTAAAAGTGGTTGTAGACCAAATCAAAGGTTTGGGCACTTTTAAATTGGGCTGTGAAAATTAGTAATAATTAGAAAAATTAAGTTAGAAATAAGTCCATTTCTGAGTTGTGTAATTTTAAATCTTGGTTGTGATGTTTTGTGTACTGTAGGAATGGACATACTGAACTCCCTGCAACGGGCTGATGGGAAAAGAACAACCTGGAAAACTGGAAAAACAGGAACAAAGTAAGTGGAAAATGCAAGATTTATTGAACTGGTACTACTAAGCAAAATTAAGGTCGTGGGGTCGAATCCCACCTGAATAAGGTTTTGAATTTTATCTCACATTACCCTGAACAACACTGAGTATAAGTTACTTATGAAATAACTGTTTGTATTTCTCTAGGCATGAAGAGGAGATGTATCGACTAATCATCATAAACTACGAGGAGAGACAAAAGGAGATGATGTTAGAGAACCAGGTACTGAGAGAGTCTTTAAGCAACATGCAGAAGGAGCTGGTAGACCTCCTGAACCGACAAGGAGACAAGGGACTGGTGAGAATTTAGTATCTGGTGGGACTTGAACTCGCGACATCTTGCTTACCACTTTCGATAGCTAGTTTTAATCTAATGTAACAGCGGGTAACACGGTCAATAAATTTAGGTTGTCAAGTGGTTAGATGTCTGCACTAGTAAGCAGGAGGTTGCCGTTTTGTCATTGACCTGTCCATTTTGTTATTGACCCGTCCATTTTGTTATTGACCCGTCCATTTTGTCATTTTGTCATTGACCCATCCATTTTGTAATTTTGTCATTAACCTGGACATTTTCAGCTGTCCAGTCTCGGTGACAACAGTGACAACGAGGATGACACCACGTCGGTTGACGACAACTCCGTGGACGAGCTCAGCCACGGTCACTTCCAGATGCCCTTTGAGATGGTCCGGGAAGGAATTGAAACCAGTCTACGCAACAAATGGCAGAAACTCAGAGAACGCATCCAACGTATGGAGAAAGAACAACAACAAATGGCTGGAGGGATGGGCGGAGTCGGGAGTGGGGGTGAGAATAAAGAGAATGCTGGGAACCCTAACATGCCGGGAGATAGCAACGGTCCGTCCACGGAGATCTTAGAGGAAGAGATCTCACAGTTGAAGGATAAAGTCAAGGTGTATCACGATATCATCCAACAACAAGAGCAGGTATTACAGGTTGGTGGTGGATATCAACAAATTAACTGAAAACTGAACAAAATGTGTATTAGTGTTTGCCAGTTGATATTCTTCCTTTGCAATTTTCTACAATTGCTACTCAAATTGCTACTCAAAGCAGGCATTATATATGTAACCTTTTTCTGAATTAAGACTTTTTGGAATCTTAGAGATATGCATCTTTCAGACATTTCATCAAATTTTTGATTTTTGTCTTCTAAATTGGCAATTTCATCCCTGTCAAAGTGAGAGATTTTCACTGGTCCCAGATCATGATTATGTATCTTATGAGTTCGTACAGGATACCCGTGGAGACAAATGTTTGAACTGGCTCATATTTGCTACAATGTTTTATGCTATTTCTCAAACCTCTATTTCATTTTTGGCTTTGACTACACAAGCCAAGATCTTGATGTATTAGTACTTCAATTTGGAGATTCTAGTTCAGTGTATCTTCCAGATATAAACAATAAATCATAGCAAATTGGAGTCATATTATTTGACTTGAAGTTTCCGAACTAGCGGTCCATGGAACAGACACGAAGCCACATCTTCAAATTACCCCGTGGTTTCAGAAATGATTTCTATATCTATCTCTGCTTTTAGACAGTGCAGGATAGCAGTATGGACGAGGGACTGATGGCACTACTGAAAGACTCGCAGTTTCTTGAGGAGAAAGAAAGTCTTACTGAGGAGAAGAAGATCTTCTATCAGCAGAAGGCAACTTTTGAAAAAGAACGGAGGAACTTCACCGACGCTGCCATCAGGCTCGGTCATGAGGTAAGAAAATGCTAGAAAATTTCTAGAAATTGACTTAACGTTTTTTTTCGTAAAGACCCGAGAATGACATGTTTCTTTCTCGTGTTTGTTTGTTTCTTGTGTCTTTCTTCATCAGCGTAAGAAGTTTGAGGAGGAGCGAGGTAGTTTCCTTCAGCAGCAGTTGATGCTGAGTCCCTCTGGTTTACAGGGCTCCACGCCGCCACTCCGACCACCAAAGTCCATCAACACCTCAAATAGTAAGTCAGTGTAGGAATGACTTGGCTACGACTAGCATTAATACACGTGTCTATGGGAAGCGGCTTAAGCATCATTTGAATGTGGCCCAATCCTCTATAGTTTAAGTTGGCGGGAGGTTGCTGTTGGGGGGGGGGGGTGGTAATTCCCAACCTCAGCAGGTGCGGTGATCAAGTGGTAAGACCTTTGCACTAGTAATCAGCAGGTAGTAGGTTCGAGTTCAACCCGAGTAAGATTGGCAATTTCTTTGTGTCTAGGTCCTAGTGGCTTTTCAGTAGATCGTTTGCCCGCAACGCCTCCCAATGAGAGGACTCCGGTTGGACAACGAGCTGTCATCAGCACCCCAACAACGGTAGAGCTGTACCGGGCATTGAAGCTCATCCCTGACCGAGGAGAGTGTCTAAACTCGTAAGTTAACCCCCCCTTCCCCCTCCCCCTCCCCCTTCCTTTAAACCAAGTCCAGAAATTGCTTGTCTTTCCAGTCTTGTTACAGAATCATTTCTAGATTTGCAATTTGTCAGTTCAGCCAAAAGAGAATGTGACCTCCGCCAGGGCCCCTGGAGCTTCTTAGCTGTAAAATTATGCTTACCAAAATTTATGTTCTAAGCAGCAATCAGCTGAACATTTGTGATTGATTTAATGTCAGCTGTGTGTTTGTAAAAACAAAACTGTTTCAGATCGAGAGAGAGCTTGCACGCGCCGAGTTACTACTCGGACACGGACCGGTCGGGAGCCAGCACACCGCGTTCTGGTGCGGCTACTCCGCGATCGCTGTGCAGTCAGAGTAGCGGAGTTAACAGTAGTCGACGGTCATCCAATCAGTTGAGTAGTAGCCAAAGAGGGAGTATGAGGTCAGAGGAGCAGAAACAGAGTCTAAGAAGTACGTCTCATCACTCCCATCGAAGTAAGAAAGGAGAGGGGCAGGGGAAGAGAAAGTGAGAATGGCAAGGGAAATTAGTAGCTAAAGAGGAGGTATGAGGTCAGAGGAGCAGAAACAGAGTCTAAGAAGTACGTCTCATCACTCCCATCGAAGTAAGAAGGGAGAGGGGCAAGGGAAGAGAAAGGGAGAATGGCAAGGGAAATTGTATAAATTGTTACCTTGGTTGAGGTAAAATTGGACAAACTATTTTATTTGAATTGCAACGATTTCTTGGCATGGTGTGTGGTAACAAAAAAATATTTTAAAAATTAGAATTATTTTTGTATTCCGTTTTCATTCATTGTGTGTATCGAACGTGGATCTTCCTATTGTTGTAATGCAACAAAACCCGACCACTAATTACAAGATGCCTTAATTTTGCTAAATTTTTCTAATCATTAAAAAAAAACTTGTTCAGATAATTGCCTAACACATTTTCACCAAATATCGCGTCATTCCTACAGCTGTGCATATCATTTGATTAGTTGTTTCTACCATTGCTTTCGTTTGATTATTTTTGGAAATTGGATGTAAATTTATCGTTTTGTTTGTTTGCCTGAGGACAAATATGTAAGTTGTTTCGTGTATATTTTGCTTATTCCTAATCTGTATTTTGTGTGCTGGGCACCATGTATTGTATGTCTTCACTTAGGAAAGCTGTGTATAATTTGGAGGGTTTGGTTTTTTATCCGCTAGCTGTCAAGGATAATAAACGTTGTGCTTTATATTTATTAAGAGTAAAATTTAGAAAGAAAAATCAGAAATGGTATGCAACAGCCAGATTTATGCAGAAGTAGCAGAACTTGAAATTTGGAGAAATATTTGAATCCAAACCTGAAATGTTGGTAAATGTTTGGGAATCCAAAAAACTATTTGATAAATTGGGAATTATTTATGATTTATTGAACCGACCTGCATTTGTCCTGCTAAAGTGGTAGTTATTTAAGAGATAAACAGCATTAGCAAAAGTGAACTATCAGACAAAGTAAACAAAACAACTACAATTATTGTCAAGCCCTATTTAGGCAAAACTTGTATCAATTTATATTCTGGTGGGAAATATTGGTAATATACTATATTGCAATTGTATTGCAAAAGCATATCTGTATACAGCATTATTATGTTTGCAGAACTACGCCAAAAAACTGCTCATATAAACTTAGTTCAGAAAAAAATCACGCAATTGCGGATTTTTCAGTGCAATTCTAATGTAGAAATTAAACAATTTAGCAAAATTTTTCAAATTTAGCAAAAGTGAACTATCAGACAAAGTAAACAAAACAACTACAATTATTGTCAAGCCCTATTTAGGCAAAACTTGTATCAATTTATATTCAAATTTAGCAAAAGTGAACTATCAGACAAAGTAAACAAAACAACTACAATTATTGTCAAGCCCTATTTAGGCAAAACTTGTATCAATTTATATTCTGGTGGGAAATATTGGTAATATACTATATTGCAATTGTATTGCAAAAGCATATCTGTATACAGCATTATTATGTTTGCAGAACTACGCCAAAAAACTGCTCATATAAACTTAGTTCAGAAAAAAATCACGCAATTGCGGATTTTTCAGTGCAATTCTAATGTAGAAATTAAAAAATGAGTAAATATGAGAGTAGAATTGTATTTAATGTACAGAAAAATTGCTTAAATCTTGGACAGAATGAAGATAGGGAAATAGTATGGTGTCAATATTAAACTGAAGAAAGGGATGTGGAAGGAATGGGTGGGGGTTGGGCACCATACAAGGATATTTATTATTATTATTAATATTTTTTTTTCGATAGAATTTGTTGTTTTGTTTTGCTTAACTCGAAATGTTGGGCCTTCTAACTTTTTAAAAAACTACTTTGTTTTGGAGCCAATTTCTGAGTACATACAAATTTACTTAGCAAAGAAAAGTATTTTTTAAAGACAACGGGTTACCAGCCAAACAATATCCCTTCTGATTATGTATTGCTTTTAACTGGTTCCACATAGAGTCATGCTCAGCAACAAACATGACAAAATGTGTTGTATATGACATCTGCTTAGACTGGTTACTGTAGCCACACATTCAAAGTCAGGCCCTGTGGCTGTGCTATGTTGTTGCTATGGGTGGTCATTGTCTACCCTTAGTAACAGCATTAACAGCAGAAGTTACAACCAAAGCCAGCAATTCAAACACGGCCTTAAAATAGAAATTGTAGAAACTGGAAACTCAGTCTAATTTTCTGCTGCATATATTAACCCTATAAGGAGTTTTGCTTGTTAAAAATGGAATAGATATCTATATATTCATGTGTAAATATTTATGAAAAAGAAATGAACTTATTGTATTACTTTGTGTATGAGAGGAGATATTGAAATATTGAAAGAAAACGCGCCATTAACAGACATGCATTTTGGCTTGCAGTGTTTTTGTGTATATTTGGCTTTTTTTGTTACCACCCCCCCCCCCCCCCTTCCCTCCCCCTTCCCTCCCCCTTCCCTCCCCTAATTGTTTGTATTTATTTGTATTTAATAAATAATCATTTTTTTGGAGGGGTGGGGGAGCGGGGGTGCTGTAGGGCCATAATTATGGGGACAACATAGGTTTAAGTGCACAAGTTTTCATCAGGAAAAGCTTTAATTGTTTTCGATAACAATTAAAGGCCGAGGAATTTTTTTTACATAATTTACGACAGAATACGCCCCCTACAAACATGCTAAAGTTGCAGTAAACTACATCTCCATTCTTTATAAACGGCGCCACCACTCGGCGAGCTTGCTTGTAAAAATAAAACAGCTAGACTACATGCGGTTCTAGAAGAGACTTTGAAAACAATAATTAAAGTTGTTCACATTTCTTGCTGAACTAGTAGTACCAGTAGATGTATTCATAGTTGAGTGTCACATTTGAAAGAAATATCCAACATATATCATAAGGACGTGTTGTCATTTAATTGGATGTTGTTAGCTTGTTTAGAACTCTCATAATCAGATAAATAAAAAGTATTAAGTTGATACGGCACGAGACGAAGGCTAACTTTGGAGAAAATATAAACCTCTTTTTGTCAAATGGATTTAAGTGATTATTGTTTTGAGTAGATCGAAATGGCTTCTCCGTACCAAACCGCTGGGGGAACCTTAAAACTGAAGGGAATCGGTGACTTGGGGAGCAAGAAGTGAGTAGTTATTCATGATTAGTTAGTAGATCATGATTGTAAATTATTTATGCCGTTTAGTGATAAATTAGGTCTTTTTTATTTACCAAACTTCACATTTTCATTTTGTATTGCCGGTAAACCAATCACATACAGTTTCGAACTCGATATGCACAACGTGCTGAAAAACATGAAAACTAAGCCAAGGGATGATCTCACAATGAAATATGAAAAATAATCTTATTAAACTTATGTTTTGGTTATGTAGTCTAGTTTGGTCATCTATGTGATTGTGATATAATGTGATTGCAAAAACAGCATAACGACACGTTAACTTATGAGCATATCTTCTTCAGTCCTTTATTTTAAAAAGTGCGTCAAATCATCATTTTAATGATAAAGGAAAAAGAAAAAGAAGGTGGCTTTGCAACAAATCAAGGAGATCTCATCAACTACAGTTGGGGCCGATGATGAAGGCCAAGGAGAAATAAAAACTAAGATGGACAGGAGAACGCCGGCTGAAAAAGCCTTCGCTAAGATTCAAGAAAGGAGGGTAGGTATACCAAAAAGGACTTTATAAAATGGTGACGTTATAAAACATGTTAACAAATAGCCACAACTCTATTTGTAGGCCTTGGAGGGTAGGGAACCGAGCTGTGATAGTTGAAAACATTTGGTCTAAAAATGAGTATCTACACGAGAATTTGCATAATTAAATCCAATACAAATTGTTTGTAGTTGGATATTAAATATGCAAATAAAAAAAAAAATCAGTACCGCAATGATTTTTTTGTTGGATTTTTTATTCCTCAAAGAGTTTAAGTCTGGCTTTTGTATGGATGGAGGGAGAACTCAAAATTTCTGCTCTTAACTTTTAAGACTTTTCCCATCATTTTATTTCTTTAATTTGCAGCAAACGGAGCGGATTTTGGAGAAAGCTCAGAAGAAACACAAAGACAGGGTCAATGTGAGTAATGTCAGATTGGTGAATGGTTTGGGCAAAATGAGACAGAACTTGAAATCAGAAGTTTTTAACCCTAACTCCCTCACCATTGTTATTGAACAATACAATTCCTTCAAAATCCTCCAACTTCCTTTGTTGTGTAAGGAGTTATGGTTAAGCAATAAGCAAGAAAATAAAATTTGTCTTAAAATGCTGTTTGTTTTGCTTCAATTGGATATTCTGTTAAAGTTGTGCCTGTTTATCATTTGCATTTATTGACATGTTAAAGAAAAAGCCCTAAAATTTTGAGTTTTGCATTTTGCATTTGTTCTTTTTAAAAACCCTTTCTTTCTATTTCTTTACAAATATGGTTAGTAGACTTAAATATAACAAAATCTGAAAATTGAAATAAAAAACGCATCCATTCCTTATTTTGCATTATTCTCTACTGTGGCCTGTGCCCTGTTTTGTCTCATTTTGCCAGAATATCTTACAATTGTGCTTTTTAACTTGGGTTGGCTAAAATGTGTTGATGCAATTTTAAGCTGTATTGAAATGATTCATTTGAAAATAATAAACAATAAATGACTGTGTTTATGTTTTTCATGCAGGAATTCAACAGCAAATTGGACACCTTAACGGAACACTTCGACATTCCTAAAGTCAGTTGGACCAAGTGAAAAGACACTGTGCGGTTTTTAACAGGTAAAACCAATGATTGCCATGGTTACAGCAGATTCAGGAAAATCTTGCGTCAACTCCAAAGCCCATCTTCTTCGTTCGGATGGGATGCCAATTTTCTGGTGTTTTATGTACTTTACAACAGCTTTCCCAGGATGGTTTAATTGTTGAAATCTCAATGAACCTGTTAAATTCTTCATAAAAAAACCCCAATAAGATGAGAACTGAAAAACATAGCGGAACTCTTTTTTGGTCTTAAAACCCTCTTCTCTCAGACTTGAGTGAATTGTCTAGTACCCTCTGTTGTCCACAAGGATATGTGACCTGACGTGACATTACATCAACAAGATACCAGCTAGATTTAGGATTGTGGCTTTACCATCCAAAATGCGTTACTGCTATTTCTCCTACGGCGATCCGTGTTTGCTAGAACAGCACTGTGAGGGTTAAGGAAATGAAACAGCAGACACCAGAGGAATGTTTTGTAGAAAAGTGGCAATTCTATTTTATTACAGATAATGTCTTGATTAAAAATAAAGGTAAAATGTACTTGGAAGGAGTTCCATATCCGGCCACCGCATACATGTATATATATATATATGTTCACTGATTGAAGACAATCAAACAGAAGAACATTGCAGGCAAAGGTTTTTTTCAGTACATTTTTCAGACATATTGAAAAGTCACAAAATATCTGAGGTAAGGTAGCCAAAATTGAAATTTTTTCGTTAAAGGTTCTCATAATTATTACTGTGAGCCAAGTGGGTTTGAGTGCTTTGTTCAAATAATTCAATTTTTTAAGTTAATAGTTTGCACTTTGAAAATCCAAACTAAGCAACAAAACTATAATTTCTTTTATAGAAATTCTGCCAAATGTCAGATTTTGAATTCCTTAATTATTTTTCTTTAAAAATATCTTTGGTCTGTAAAAACATTTTCTTCTACAGAGTTACATGTATGTACTTGGTTTAAAAATAGATTGTGACAATCAACTTTGATATGTTAACTTTCACAACTTTCTGCTGTAGTCTTAACAATCTAAAATATGACAAGCAGAAAGTTGTTTTTGTTAGTAAAGTGAATAACATACAATTTTAAGTAACATTTCCAAAATATGGAATGGATCTGATTGTAAAATAACGTAATAAACATGTTACTTAAAAAACATCAGGACTAGATATTAGAGAAATGGATGCCTTGTGAGAAACTAGTTTTTAGAGCAAAACCTAGCTAACTTACTAGCAAAAACTGTCATTTGTGTTTTTTAACTCAAACTAGATATAGGATTTCTGAAATTTATGTACAATATTAAGCCTTTTCATCGTGATCAACTGTCAATAAAAAAATATAACTTCCAGATATAGTCTTCTGTACCTATTTCCCCCACAAACGTTGAATTGTTCCCTTGTTCATTCTGTTGTCACAACGTCACAACAATCACAATGATGTGACACAACCAGCACCATTGAGTTAATTGTGTATACAAAACTGCCATGCATTACTTGTTGAAAAAACAAATTATCATATTGACAGTCTGTAACTGATTAAAAGAAAAATGTACAAATTATATTGAAGAAAATGACATTGTGTCATCAATTGTACAAAGCAACAGCCCTATGACAGATTATCTATATAGCTAGCACAGTGCTTCCTCCATGGTAGGGGGCCTCCATTTATATTTTCTGCAGGGTCAGTGTTCACATTGTAATATACTATGTAAAGGCCTCCATTGAAGGGGGCCTCCATATATTTCCTGCAGGGTTAGTGTTTACATTGTCTGTACATGTAATATACTATGAAATGGCCTCCATTGAAGGGGGCCTCCATATATTTCCTGCAGGGCTAGTGTTTACATTGTCTGTACATGTAATATACTATGAAAGGGCCTCCATTGAAGGGGGCCTCCATATATTTTCTGCAGGGTTAGTGTTCACATGGTCTGTAGTATACTATGCAGCTCATTGAATTTCATGGGGTCGGTGAATAGCAGCGATCTGGAGACGAACAGACGCTGTTGGTTGGTGTCAAAGCGCCACATGTTGATCACATGACCTAAAACAGAGGCAGAAAATGAGAAAACAAACTTCTTAGACTCGCAAAGAACTTGAAAGCCCCTATGTCTTGAATCTCTCCTAACCCTGCATGCTCGTGTGTCTCCGTCATGTACCATAGAGCAAGAATTGCGCTATAGATCTCTGAAGAAGGCCCTCAATAATTTATTTCAGATCTTTCCAGTCAGAAAGCAGTTTGCAGCAGTTTTATTAATTTAAATGACAAATCATTCAACTTGCCTTGGTCAGAGCGTAAGTAGCTCCCCCTGTGGTCACCCACGAAGTACATGCCGGACTCAAAGCTGACTTGTTCAATATGCCGCATGTTGATGAGAACGTCGTCCATCAATGGCCGGTACATGGTCTCTCCTTTTGGCTTAACGACCTCTGACTGAAACACGCTAGCCGAGCCCTTGACTGGCAGAAAGTTGCGACCTGAGGTCGGAGAAAAGGTTGAATAGTCTTCACTCATTGGTTCCATGCTGCTGTGCTCGTACATGTACATGGTGGGTACCAGTCAATTCTTTTGTTTTATTAGTCCTAAATACTTTAAACCACTGCGATTGAGCTCCGCACACTTTGCATGCAACTTTGGTCATGCAACACTTTAGTTTGAAGAACTTTATAGGCTATTACTGAAAAGTCTTTTTTATACTCTCCAAACTGGCCTTAGGAGAAATATGTCTGTATACAGCATGTTCCAACTCTGCTGCCTTGTGCAATGGCCTTTTACCGATTTATCAGACCATAACATACAGGTGCTTGGCCAATACACATTGTATATATGTTGAAAAGTTGGTCTTTATCATACCACACTAGTATAACACTGTGCATGGCTATGCCTGTTATTGAATGTGTACGTGTTTACACAAACTATGGAACTGCTGATAAAAAAAACTTGTTTCCCCATTGCAGATTTTACACACTTTCTAATTACTTTCAACATTTCTCGCTCAAAGTGTATGTTTTAAGAAAAGAAACTGGAACAGCTATGGATATTTTCTGTACACAGGCACACAAAGTGAAGAATCAAATATGAACTTATGAGGTTTTGACTTCAGAGTAAACAAGTTGTTGTTATTGTTTGCCAACAGGTATATAAATAGGTGATGGCCTCTGTTACAAAGTTCACCAATCATTGCAAGGCCCAGTCTAGCTATCTGCATGGTTTGCATCCATTATCATTGCCAGGCCCAGTCTAGCTATCTGCATGGTTTGCATCCATTTCCTGACTATAAGCCATGGCCTTGTTGTCAGTTTTAAGAAGGTTGACCTCGAAGAGGTCAACAAAAGGGAAAAGGTTGAATCCTTGATATATTATTGAATATAAATAATGCTGATTGCTTTAAGTACTCTAGACTTCCTTCAGTCCTACAGACATCCAATGATATTTAGCCGTGGGGTTTTAGTACATACAATGTGTAGCCCTATGTTATAGGGCCCTATAGGTGGGCATGTTTTATAAGTCCTAAACATGATTTTATGTCCTCTTTAATTTACCAGATTTTAATATTTCAAACCAACTAAATGATCATTATATAATTTCACTGTAAACTCTCATAGTTTATATAGTTATTATATATAGTTGTTATAGTTATAGCTCCATGGTAAAATTAATTCAGACGTAGTGCTGGGACTCAAAACCGAATATTCGGTTATTCGAATGTGCTTCCACAAACCGGTTTGAAATTTAAAAACCGAATATTCGAAAAAAAAAAAAAAAAAAAAAAAAAAAGGGACTGCTGTTTTTATGATTTCTGGGCAGAAAAGAAAAAAAGTTGTTCATTTTGGAATTCTGATTTGAATTGGTTCCGTAGACGATCGCTTAAGCGCGACGAAGTTAATGAGCAAGGCTGGCTGTGCGCCATTGTCATCGATTCAATGGTTACTTGAATAAACACGAGCCACTACACTAGATAAACTCATGAATACAGTCAGCTGGTACGCGGAAAGACGTTCTGTTTGAAGTAGCTGATAGCACGTATTGGAGAACGCAACTTCCATGTCACTTAATCCATTAAAATCACTTTTATAAAAAAAAAAAAAAAAAAAAAGAATTTTAAAAAATTTAAAAAAAAATTAAAAAAAATACTTTTTGGATTTTGTAAACCGATTAACGAATTCGGAGGATCGATTATTCGATATTTTCAAATTCGGTTATTCGGTTTTGAAAACCTCCGATTTGTCCCAGCACTATTCAGACGGCTCATAAATATCGATTCTGTCCTAAATGTTGTTGTAAAGAAGTGTGGAATTTTGGTAAATGATAACATTGTCACGTATTGGTCTGATATAGTTTGAATTCAGAATGACAATTACATCTTCTAAAACAACAAATATTTCAGTTTGTCATATCAAATTCTGTCTGACATGATTTCGGCACTTTTAAAACGTCCAATTCTACAAATAATTGTTACATGTGATGTATTCTTTATCGATTGCATGACTAGCTGGCTTATAATCGAGTTAAAGCTAATATTAAGACTCAAGTCCCCAAAACACTTTGCGAACAATATTTACACCAGTGCCAGTTTATGATTATGTACATAAACACACATCTTCCTCCAACATAATACATACATAAACCCTGTTGTCTATTCCCACCTTGTGTGTATAGCACTAGCATACATGTGTTTGTTTATTTATTGGGTAGTGTTCAAATATTTGTGACTGGAATTGACTCAAGCTAAATATTTGACTATACACGCTTGACTCGACCTTCTTGACCTGGCTAATGTCTCGACGCGACTCGATTCACTTCTTTAAACTGACTCAAATCGACTTGAGTCACAAAATCATTGACTCGTTACAACTCTGCTAATTGGGGCATAACAATTACAACTGAGTGTAGAGATGGTCGGTCATTTTACGCGTACCTCTGAAATTGGACGGCTGAAAATGGTTGCACCGCTTTTGCCTGGGCTCTTCCATCGTCTCTACTTCCACCCTCTTCCGTTTCTGGGCGAAGCAGTATCCACCGTTGAGGGCACTGTTTGCCCCATTGTGCTGGTTGTTGTTAACGTGGCCGCTAGTCACACCGGTGGCCATGTTCATGTCAAACTGTGCCATGTGGAATGGGTTGCCTGGAACTTGCATTGTATTTTAGAGATGGGGTCTTTAATTTGGAGATTTTGACGAATAGCGTTTTTGTTGTTGTTGGGATGAATGTTCACAGTTTGTAATTTAGCTAAACTTGCTGATCCGGTTTTTCCATAACTTCATGTTCTCTGTGTCTGTGGGAAAAAAAGTGGGGAAAATGATGTTGGTATATGGGTTTAGTAACATACAACTTAGATGTAAGATGTACTAAAACATTCAAAACGTGTATAAATTAAATGCTACAGCACTGGCTGCACACACAAAATGTAAATATTTCCAATCTCAGTCCCACTCATCAGCAAATTCATTTTTGTTCTTCAACATTTTGCAACGACTGCCTTTCATTATAGATAATAATATATGATGCTTTTGCATCAACATTCTTCACCCACCAACAAGCACCACCCTTCCCCCCCCCCCCCCCCCCCCCGGCCCCCGGCCCCCTTAATAATAGAACCGCCCACCCATTCCATTCACTCCTCACGCGTCACTCAACACACTGTCGAAGTTCTTTTACCCATGTTTCTGCCCTCCATGTTTCGTTTGGCCCCACAAAATCAAAACACAAAACTTCACAAGTCGCATGTTTAAAATCTGCAAACAAACATCCAATTAGAAATAGAACTTTCGATATTTACCTTTAGACAAAATTATTACAACCCTGTGTACGGCGGCGCCAAGGCAACATTTTCTTTTGGAGCAATGGCAGTTGGCACTGGTTTGATGGTGTTGGTAAAAGTTAAGTTAGAGAGGTGATGGTTTGAATTTGATTATCTATAGGGGTCATTTGAGGTCAAGTGATAGCTGCGCCGCAGAGCGCGCTATGCATGATGGGACGGATTCTCGCCGGCCACATCACTTGCGTTATTTGCAGCTTAAGTTCGAGTCCGTGATTTCTAATACAAAAACCTCTTTATTGACCAATTTAATTTCCCAATGAACGGTTTGGACAGTTGAAAGGTGACGCTTCAAGTCTGCCATCATGTCTTTGTCGGCGGTTTTCTTCTTGGATCTGAAGGGAAAGGTAAATATTGCCGGTAACGTTAAAAAATCACCAAAAAATTGTAGGCCGAATACGCGATACGTGCGTAAGGGAGGCGGCCCAATACCCGGACAATAAATGAAAACGGCTATAGTTCAGTTGAGTTACTGCCGAATGTTCTTAAAATGAAAATGTGCCAATAGGCAATAAGCCAGTTCAAGAGCAGGAGCCAAGACATTAAATTGGCTTATAAATAAGGTATATTATCATACAGTTAAGTTACACATTACTGTTCGCCTACTTAATTTTAACTTTGGCCAAAAGACTTGATTTGTTTTTAAGAAAATAAGAATAAAAAATAAGATGAAATTTGTTTTAAAACACAATTAAGAATTAGGACCTAGGCTATAGATAGAAGATGCAATTTTCAGGCCACTTCCTGTTTGCCACGGTCGCTGCTAGCCTATCTATGCATTGTTTGTGAGATACTACTGGGAAAAAACAGCGCGAGGTTAATTCACTTATCATTGTGTAAAGCTACGGAGCTTTTGTTTTCACCTCGCATTGACCTGAGGTCACGCAAAGTTGCATAAATCTATTGTTATTTGTTTGATTTACTAAACTTTAAACATTTTTCCCCAGGTATTGATTTCCCGAAACTACCGCGGAGATGTGGACATGTCCTCAGTGGATAAGTTTATGATGTTAATTCTAGACACAGAAGAGGAGGGTCAAGTCTCGCCTATCATAACCCACGGAGCTGTCACATTCATGTACATCAAGTACAACAATCTCTACTGTATCCTTATAAAGGGCTTGGAACAGGGTTGCTAATTTTATTTGTATTTTTTATTTATTTTTAATGTATATATTCTTATTTTTACTTTTAGATTTGTTTGGGGGAAAATACTCAAATAAATTGAAGAATCTATTCTCCATCTGAGAAAATTCATCCTCTGGGGGTGAAAAAGTGCCTGCCTCCTTCACGTTTTCTAAAAGGCCACTACACTGGACATATTTTTATTTTAAGGAAAAACTTGCCTCTTACTTTGTGGGAAAACTGCTTAACTTTGAAATCCCAGTGGTGGCGTGTTCCAAGAAGAATGCCAACGTAGCGCTTGTCTTTACAATGCTTCACAAAATCGTTGAGGTAGGTAACAGCGGGTGTCAGAAGCAAGCATGTCACATAACTCTCCCAGATGCGTACAATTCCACCAGGTTTTGGGATTATTTGGGGGGATTGGGAAAGTAGAGCTTATCCACTGTTACGTTTAGGATGGTCGATGCCCTTTTGAAAGTTTTAGTACAGAGAATATATCAGCGACATGATGTTCAGTTGAGGATTTGAGGTTTTAAACACAAATAACCATTCAGTTGATTTCACAGAAATTTAGCAGCTATCAGAATAAACCTCTTTCTCCTATCATAATTGCCAATAAGTCATTCAAGTGACCAGATAAAAAATAACACAGGAATGAGTTCGTCGTAGTTCATGACTCCACTCAAATAATGCCTTTTATTCATCTGATTCTGTTCCATTTCTCTGTTTACAATCATGACTTTTACCCCCTCTGGATCCAGGTTTTCACTGAGTACTTCAAGGAATTAGAAGAAGAAAGCATCCGAGATAATTTTGTCTTGATCTACGAACTGCTGGACGAGTTGGTTGACTTCGGTTATCCACAAACAACAGACAGTAAAATCTTACAAGAGTAAGTAATAAAAAGGCCCCAATTCTTTCCCCATTGTTGGACCTGGGTTGGAATCAATAGAGATTGCAGGCAAGTTGAGTATTACTGGGCCAGCGTGCGTGAGTTTGTACATGTTTTACGTAATTATTTTGGCAGGTATATTACCCAAGTTGGACAGAAACTGGAGATTGCCCCTAAACCCCCACCAGCCATCACTAACGCTGTGTCGTGGAGGAGCGAAGGGGTACGATATCGCAAGAATGAGGTTTTCCTCGACGTCATAGAATCTGTTAATCTGCTGGTAAGCCAATGTGACCAATACTGTCATTCCGTAACAAAGTTCTTGTTAGGTCTAAAATTTTGATTTGGTCGTTTTGTTGAAAGCAAATTTTTAAAAAAATGAACGATTTCATTAGATCAGTATGTATTCACTGGCAGAACCAGCTGGCAGATTTTGTTCAAGCCGTGGCGATCAAATGGCAGTCTGAATTCCTATCTGGTATTGACGCATATTTCTATAAACTATAATATTCTGATATGAAATGACAATAAATCATTCTTCCCCCATGTTTTATTTATCTTTGTAGGTGAATTCGAATGGTAATGTCCTACGGAGTGAGATTGTTGGCGCTGTCAAGATGCGAGTGTTCCTTAGTGGTATGCCAGAGTTACGACTTGGCCTGAATGACAAAGTGCTGTTTGAAAATACAGGCAGTAAGTGTGGTGTCCGCTTTGCCTAATAGCATTGAAACATTAAAGTTTGATTTAATGTTCTGTTTTTGTAGAGGATGTGACATGTCAGTTATTCTAAATGGTTTTTATCATAAGTTGAAACTGTTTGGTTTTTTTTATGTTTGTTTTATCTTCCTGTCGACTGTAGGAGGCGGCAAGAGTAAATCTGTGGAGCTGGAAGACGTCAAGTTTCATCAGTGCGTCCGATTGTCTCGCTTTGAGAATGACCGAACCATCTCATTTATCCCTCCAGATGGGGAGTTTGAACTCATGTCTTACCGGCTCAATACCCATGTGAGTAGGCAAATCAATTTCATTTTTATTCCTAAAAAACAAATTCTAGTCTGTCTTTGCAATTGTCAGCAAAGATTTCTCAAAGTGTAGGCACTATATTTGTTAAAGGAAAGTGTAGCATAGTGGTTTGGGACCTATGATCAGAGGACCAGGGGTTCGATTATAGTTGATGGTAATATGTTGTGTTCCTGGGCAAACCTCTTTACCCAAACTTGCCTCTCTGTACGGAGGGGTATAATTGTAAGTAGGTACTGGCTAGCAGTTAATGGATTGTAACTGTGTCCCTGGGTAAGCCATTTTACCATAACCTGTCTCTTTCTACCCAGGAGTATAAATGGGTTCTGTTAATAGCTTGGTGTAATTGTAATAAACACTACAGACAAGTTTTAAGTTAAATGTGGAGATTTCCCTCTTTTTAGGTCAAGCCTCTGATCTGGATCGAGTCGGTCATTGAGAGGCATTCCCACTCTCGCGTGGAGTACATGATCAAGGCCAAGAGTCAGTTTAAGCGTCGGTCGACAGCAAACAACGTGGATATTATTATCCCTGTGCCCAACGATGCTGACTCGCCTAAATTCAAGACCACCGTCGGCTATGCCAAGTACCTGCCAGAGAGCAGTGCTGTAGTCTGGCACATCAAATCATTTCCGGTATATATTTTTATTTTATTTATTCTTCAGCAATTGGCTGGGAATTCACCTTGGTCTTTCAACAATGATGTACGTTTTTTCCTGTCCTCTGCATAGGGTGGCAAGGAGTACCTCATGAGGGCGCACTTCAACCTCCCCAGCGTCGAGGCTGAGGAAGCTGAAGGTCGACCACCGATCAGCGTCAAGTTTGAGATTCCTTATTTCACCACATCCGGTATCCAAGTATGTTGGCTATCAAAGGGGTTTTATTAAAATCAGGAAACATTTTAAAATTAGTTTGTAAACTCTTAAATAAATTTAATGGGCTTCGCGCACAAATAACTTTCTCAATGACCAGAAATGAGAACACAGGAGAGACATATTAATGCTTTGCTGGTGACGTCTGACGCTCATTCTAAGACGCTATGGTTTGTGCACATTTAGAACAAAATAAGTTGTGCGTACTTTGTGTGAACTGCTGTATGCATAAGCAGTTTGTTTTTCAAACGTGGTAAGAGTGCGACCCCTCTCATTGAAGTCTGTAGTTGTGTAGCCATTGCAGGGAAGGGGATGCTCAAGGAGGAAGAAACTTGGAGGAAAGTGTTGCATCCTATCTTTTTTTCTTTTTCGCAGGTCCGTTACTTGAAGATCATTGAGAAGAGTGGATACCAGGCGTTGCCATGGGTACGGTACATCACACAGAATGGTGACTACCAAGTCCGAGTATAACGGAACCAGTGAATAAAAAATGTCGCCGAATAAATTGTACTACAGGACCGCGATACGAAGAGATGTACACGTATACTCCTTACAGCAGATAATCATGTATATAACTGTAACCAGTACATCAATGTGTACAACTTTAATTTAAGTTTATAGCATTTATAAAGCGATATAATTTACCTTTAATTTACACCTTAAATGTTGCACAGCATTCCAGTATGAAATACTCGACGTTTGTTATTTAAATCAATCCCAACTTCTTTCACAAATGCTACTCTCGAAAATACTCCTGAATTCTCTGAAGTCAGGTGCTTTATTTTAACTTTTATCATGTACAATATACGATCAGACTGGAAAAATTATTTTCCCTATTTCTCAATGAATGCTCATCCGACAGTGGTAAAACCTTTTACAAAAGCATATTGATGACATTTTAGTGCAGAATTTAAGTTACAAAATATTTAGATTTGTTTCTCTTATCAGCTTACATTCATTTAATCGAAAAGTGTTCTGTATTTTGTTCCCAAAGTAGAGTTATTCTTATCAACACATGCCCTTAAATTTCCTTTTTGGAAAACAATTTTGTATTCATTATTTTGTTTTGAAACAGAATCGACTGTTATTTATTACACTTCAAATTATTATTTAACCGAGAATCTCAAAATTGTTTCTATTAAAACAAAATGTTTAGATCATATTAAATTTTCAAATGATTACTTATTGATAAAAACACTTGACATGGGTTGGTATCTTTTTAAACTCGGAATTCCATTAAATGTTTCCCCCAGTTATTAATTTAACATTTGCACTATATCCAAGTGATGTTACTACATGTATTTTACTTTTATTGTTTCAATCGGGTTGACACTGGTTCAATAAATCCAGTTAGAAAAACTTGACAAAATGTACAAGAAACCAGTATTGTAAAAGTAACATCTCATTTGAATACTTTGTCTTGGCTTTTATTTTAATGTCGAGAAATAAAACAAAATAACATTAAATTTGAGGACTATGTATCCTTCAATTTGCATTGACTGTCTGTTCCTATGTTATGTTTATATATTTACGTTAATATTCAAGCGTCAAAAACCCTCCACCACAAAAAGCTAAATCTGTTGGTAAATAAACATTAAAATAATTACATAACCATTTACATGAACTATAATTCTAAACTTCTGGTCCCCTTTCCTATTCCAATTTTAATAGAAGCATGACGGACAGTTAAACTGCATTTATAAATCGGCATTTTATTGTGGTTTTTTTTGACAAATTGCCCGTCATGATTCCATCTACAGTACATTTTCCGCACCTGAAAAACAATAATTTACTTAAGTTCTTTGACAAGTCTTTGTTTCCTGTGTTTGTGGGCTATATTTGGAACACAATTCCTAAATTTGATAATTCACAAATGAATTAAAAGAAAGAAGGCTGTAGACTACTGGCCTAATGTTTGTATATCCAGCACGATATGAGACCCCCCTACCTATACACACACCTAATGCACCCCCAAGGAACCATTCCGCAAGCACAATGACTACCACAAAGGAGGGGGGGTTTCCTCCGTCCCATATATTGCTTCATATGATTGTTTGGACCCCATCAACACATCCAATGTAGTAGATTTTCCTTTGGGGTTCTACAAATTAACAGAAGATAATGGCTTGACATGAAACAAAAGTACTTGATGTACTTTGTGTGTATATACATATGCAGCAATATAATATGTGATTCAGCTGGCCTTATAACTGGGGTGGGGTAGGGTAGGGGGTGGGGTAGGGTAGGGGGAGGGGGGGGTCTTGTTCGCTACCCGTTAGCCGATTCACAAGCGTCAATCCAATCACTGTACACATCCACTGGCTCTGTTAAGTCTGATGTGGATTCAGTCAAGGATATACTTTATATAGATATATGTTTGTTTCTTGTACACAGCCATTATGTCTCATTAAGAAAATCTTGTTAAGATCGAAATATTAGGCCCTCTTAACTTATTTGATTTTTAGATATATTTTAGTTAGGCTAATTTCCACATTCGTTTGAAATTAGCCTAAGTATCAATGACAACAGAATGCATCTGAAAGATTTGTGATGGAGTTGCCTACGTCCCTGCTAAAAAAACTCCTTGTTTTAGTTCAAGGCAGCCAATTTTAAATTTCTACTAAAACACTACTTATGATTTCAGGGGAACTCAAAAACTGATGCCTGCAAGTTGTTTTGGGGCAGTTTCCAGCTTTTACAAGGAGCAGTGTTTTTTATATTGCTGATAGACAATTAAACAATCTTAAACTGCTGCCAATGTAATGGCAAGTCACTCTTTTTGAGATCTTGAACTAATTGTTTTTCTAGTTTTAAAGAGACATTTCCAAAGTAAGCAAAGACCAACTGGTAGGAGTGGGATTTGAACCTGCACCCTACCAGCTATGTCTTGCCTTATGTTGACGATCTTTAGAATTGTCAGTGTCTCAGTTTTAATATAAAGGATACAGTTAATGCTTGTCTGGAAGTCCTCCAAGCAAACTCTGCAGGATATAACTCCAATCTGTCTCGTCCGATCCCTGACAAGGTAAAAAAACAAAACACCAAAATAACATGTTAAATAAAAATATAGACAGGATCTAAACATTATGCGCTCTCCACCTTTTTCATTTGTATATTTCAGGTCAATAAACAGTTCACAGCCTTTTTCTTTAAATCATTTTGATCTTAATGTTTACTTACATTTTGACTTCGCAGGCTTTTTCGTGGTTGCAGAAGGGACATGTGAACTGTGTGTCTAGTGTCCCGACCAGTTTCTTCTTTGGAGGAGGCTTTCTCTTTGAACGACGACGCCCCATCTTGAATGTGACTGTGAGATCTCTTCTTCAGTACTCAAAACTATCCTGCACAGGAAGTGGAATTACACGAAGTAAATGGATGATTCCATTAACAGGTGTTCACCTGTCACATCAACGCCTGTCGTTACAGCTTAATCCCCTCTTCAGTACTACGACACGTGTGCCAATAAAAAACTACGCACACCGTACCACATCGCCCCCAATTGCAATACTTTGTAATAACTATGGCAGTATGGGGTAAACGCATAGAGGAATTCCTCCATGGGTACACGCGTGTACACTCGCCTCGCTCGCCGTATCGTCGTTGTATTTTTAAGTTCTCACCTGTAATTTCAACTATTTTACGCCATAATTACTTTGGTTAATTCGCCTTTGAATCTACTAACACATTTGTTTATTTAATAAATAAAATCAAAACCTTTAGTTAATTTTGGTATCCTTACCGTATTTCGTTTTGTGCACGTTTAACGACGTAAACGCATGCAACAACATATGCAACATGTGTCGCGATCACCCTTGCTCTCAAAACAGTGTGAATGTTTCGAGTCTGAACAAGTGGCCCGTTATATTTGGGGACAAGGTTGTTTCTTCTCCAAATCATGGGTGGAGCTTAGGAAAGTTAAGGTGGGGGAAACACACGTACATAAATGTACACAAGTACAAAGTCCTTTGTTAATCACGTATGTATTTTTCTCTTTTGCAGCACAATTGGAGTTTACCATATTTATTTTATCGAATAACAAACATCCCCTTCTCCATAAAAGCGACTGCAATATAAAATTAACACAATTGTAAGTATTCTGTTAATTAATTGTTATATTAATTATGTATGTTTATAATTTTCTCGAATACAAATATTAAGGTGTTAATTACTTGCAAGCACAATCTTTTAAGTTTGTGAAAACAAAATGTCTTTGTTTCTCAAAGAACTTACCCAATTCTGGGGGTTGATAATTATTTTAACATTAAACACGGTTTCTCTAAATGTTAAAATGTTTCAAAGTAACCAATTTGAGCATTATGATATCCTGTCTTAAGTCAACTTTTATGAACCTATAAATTAAGGCTCAAAGATAACGCAGTAATAATTAGCCAGTGTCTCCTTTAGTAAATAACACACACTACATGTTTATTGTAATTTTGTGTAGAATAAACGGCCCCAGTGTTAACCCAAGTTGTCGCATAAACTGCACTTTAACATTCCCCCCCCCCAAAAAAAAAAAAAAAAAATTGTATTTTTATAAAAAGCCTAGCCCCGCCCAGGCAGATAACGCATTAATGATCCCTGGTCACATGACCTAGCCTAATCAACGGTGTAATGAATACATAAGTATGCGTGTTCAGGAATATCATTGTTTTGTCACCCGTTTAAGTTGTACTGATATGTTACTAACAAATATATTTACAGTTCAAACAAAACAGTTAATGGAATTGTTCTTGTTACCAGAGAGATGTTTATTTCATAGTTTGAGTTTAAAACTTTCTTTTTGTTAAGAATTAATTCATTATCATTTTGTTCCAATTCCTTTTGTTCTTATACCTACATAAGTTCTAATACATTTATTGTTTTTCCTTTGTCAATAGCATCATGGGTGCCTTTATTACGCGATGGATTCATAGAGAAATTTCCTTATAATAATTGTTTGATCACTCAATGTTCTTAGAAAGCTGGTGAAAACTGTTTTTGGGTCATATACAATCCAAATATGCCAGAGATACAGTGCAGAATATCTAATAAGGTCTAATCAGGCGTATAAAAAAAACCCAGAGATTTTGGATAAATAAAACTTGGAACACCAGTTAAATTGATTTTGCCCCTATTTTTGTAAACAGTTTTTAAACAAACACCATTCATCCAATTACAGTGTAAAATTCTAGTTGACCATTTCCATTGCAGTGGCAATCACGAGACATTGTTTTGCCGTGTTTCCTAAGAGAAAACATTTAAAGGCATTAATTATGAAATCTAGCATCTTCAAAAGAAGACAACTGTTTAGTTCAGGTTTTCATAGCAACATCTGGGCCAATTTTTGTGCGCATTCTCCGACTTTGGCAGGTTCTTTGACAGCACAGTGTTTCCTGACGATTGCAAGAATATCCAGTGATTTTCCAATTGCTAGCGCATTGTCGTCTACACTCATGATTGTTCCTAAAGCAACAAGGAGTCTGAAGAGAGCCTCTGGATCACCCTCATTGTCCAGGATCGTAGAGGCGGCCGATAGGCAATGCGATCGGGCTTCGATGTCACTCCCGCTTTGCAAGACCACTGCAAAATTCAAAAGCACTGTCGTCATGGCAATATGGAGGTTTTTGTTGTCAACTCCCTGGCACTGTAGCGCGGACGTGATGACGGCGTCGCGATTTAATGCCAACAGCTCGGCGCCGTGTGATTGGCTGAAAGCATTTGAGAATGTCCTCATGACCAGCATGCGATTGGCAGAGGTGGAGCTCTCGGAGCCTAGATGAAGGAGGCGGGACAGGAACTGGTTCCCGTCAATCTGATTGCAGTAGTACTTGTTGACTGACGGGTGGCGGATTACCAGCCGAAGGATGTCAATAGCCGGAAATACCTTGTCTGTAATAAAACACAAAAATGCAAAACATCACCATTAAAGCTAATGATGCAAGTCTAATGTCAATTTGGGGTTTAGCTTGGCAGCTTCATAAATATTTGTTTCTAGGAACTTGTCTTACCTATTGGCCACTGTAAGGCCTTCCACAAGGCACCAAGTTGATCAGCTGTAGGGCTGGATTCACCTACGTTTTGCACAAGTTGCTCGAGATGACCGAAGGAGACATCGTCCAATTGACTGGACTCATCCAACACCGAGTTGAAATCTTTCAGTTTAGCTACAATTGAATCAGAGTATATTATTTACGTTTTACATATACATGTATGTGGGAGGAAATAACTTTAATGGTTATCACAATGGAACTTAAGTATTTATGGGCTAAAGGTTATAAATATTTATTAAAGGGTCATTTAAATAGGTTCCAAGTTTACCTAATATGGCCTGTGCATTAGCTGCATCGAAGGTTACGAAGGTGATCTTTGGAAAGTAGAGGTTTGGCTGCTTGGTCTCAGATACAGTGGATGGAGTCTGGCTTGGTTGATCAGACGCCCCGTATGTAGGAATATAACGACCGGTTCCTGAGAAAAAATATTTGAAATTGTTATTTAGTTTTGCAAAATGACAAAACAAAATATGGGGTATTAAACTAGTCTAGTTCCTAAACTGTTGGAGTGGAATATCAGTGGTGGTTGAATTACCTGTAAAGGGATCCGTTCCTGATCTTGCTGTAGGGTCTCCACCAGCTTTTGGTACACCAGGAGGAGGCTGAGAACCGGGGATGTAGCGGGAACCGCCTATGAGAGAGGTAACGGAAAATAATGTTTATGCCAGTTCATTCTAAGGCCGAGTCTTAAGTAGCTACAGCCAGTCATAATGTCTATAGGTAGTGGCTTCCGATGCTTCTACAGGTCTATATAGAATTGTAAGCCATAGACCAGTAATTCTGACACGGCTTTAGAGTGCAGTCTACACCTACCTGTAAAGGGGTCTCCTGCCGAGGACGGGGCTGCCCCACCCAGGGTCACACCCTTGATGTTTTTGAGGATGAAGTTAGCAATCTCTTCCAGAAATTGCTGGCTCAGTTCGTGAGTGTGGATGAAGCGTTGAGCTATCAGCCAAGGGTCGTCTGAGATGTTGTAGGGCAGCTTCAATGCCGGCTTGCCTTCCTCCAAGTCCACGTTGAAGACATAATCATACTCCTTGAGAAACGAAGAGCCAGGTACAAGAAGAGTAATTATCTTAACAAATGTTAATGACTAATTTTTAGCTTACAAGATTAAGGATATTGTCAAATGTGTATGCTTTCCAACAGATGACTTGGATTACTCTAAATTGTAGGGCCATTCTTTTTGTGTTTGCCATTTATTGAAGTCATCAATTCCAGTTGACGTTTCAATTACTATGCTTTGATCATCTTCAGGAGGCCAATATTAAGTCCTTACCTTCCCTTCATACATGACCTTACTGCTGCTAGGTTGCGTGTCGTCTCCCTCCGTTCCTACGACATCACCAATCTTGTTCCAGTTTTCATCCGCCGTGCTCCACGAGTATGCTTCCACAGTGTCGCCGACACGCACAAGTTTTGTCTGCCCTTCTTTCTTTCCTTTTCGGGACAAAAAGATAAAATACTAAATTAGTCAAAAAAAGTACCAAAGTAGTAAATATGTAAACAAACAAACTTACTGCACCCGAATGCATTCAAATATGGCCTATATCACCTTACCAGGTTTGGAGAGTTCTTCTTTGCCCGGCAAGTCCTCCATCTTTATACCACCGAAGGCCTGGGTTTGGGCAGGCATGCTGAAAGCTGCCACTTGCTTATTGAAGAGATCCTGAGCCTCTGCACTGGCAATTCTCTCAGGGTTTGTGCTGAACACTCGAGCCACGCCGTCACTGTTGGTCAAACATACAGGTGCCATTCGGTCAAGAACATTTAAGACATGACTTGTATTAAACACATACTAAACTGTGAGCATAATGTTGGCTGATTTAGGATCGTTAATGTTGAAACAGTTTTTGTACACAAAGTGTGAACTTTTGTTTTGGGGGTGATTTTCTTTACGTCATACCTAGAGCCTGCTACAATATCGCCATTCGGCAGCGCAGCTACACACCAGACCGACTGAGCCGGGAGGGTGATGGTCTGGCAACACTCTCCCTGGTGCCAGACACGGACTGTCCGGTCCTCTCCAGACGATACAAAGTCGAAGCCATTGGACAGCAGGGCGATGCTGTAGACAAAGTTGGTGTGTGCCTGCAGCTGCTGGACGCAGTCCCCACTGGTCAGCCAGCGCCGAATCGTGTTGTCATTGGCTGCGGAGAGGAACTCTAACTCTGACAGTATAGCCAGGGCTCGTACACAGTCGCTGTGACCTGTAGACAAATCAGATACATGTATAGGTATTCAGTTAGGGCTAATCTGGCGGAAAATCTGTTACTGTGCTAAAATTAAATGGCGATAATGATTGGCGCTTTAACTCAAAGTTAAAGCGCACATGCAACGGAAAGCCTGAAGTGAAAGTATGTCAAAAGAAACCTGAAGAAAACGGAATTTTCAGTTTTAAGAAAACAGTATTTTTATTTTAGAAAACGAGATACTGAGGACCAATAGACAACTCGGTCAGAAAAGATTTTGTATTTGTCTTCACAAGACGATAAAGCCAAAATGATTTTGGAAGATTCAAGAAGCCTTCGGTTCCTCGCAAAAAAGTCCAGGAAGTTATGCTAACCTTCCTGAGAAACAAACTCACCAATGAAAGTGTGTTCACATTTTCCAGCCCGCCACATCTTGATAGTCTTATCGGCCGAGCCGGTCAGCATTAACCCCTGGGCGGGCATGAGGGCCACTGCCCAGACTGCGGCCTCATGACCTTTCAGGGTCATCACGTTACGTTGGTTGAGCCACACTTTAGCTGAGTTGTCCCAAGAGCCGCTAAGGAGGGTGCCAAACTTTCCTGCAGCCAGTGCACAGACTAAAATAAGAAGAAACATAGAATGTAAGCAGATAATTAGCTTAGTGAAAAAGAAAGAGTTACAACATCAAAGGAATAGAGGATGAATTGCAGTAGCACTTGCATGGCAAACCACTCCACATATTTCAGGTTGGATTTCGTTCATTCTGAAATTGATGCACACTATAGCGTGGAATTTAAAGGACTCTCTATTGTCATTCATGCTTAGTTTGGATTGGATGTCAAATCAGTAATATGAAAAGTTATACTATTAAACTTATGAAAATGGAATATGTATTGAAAGTCCAGACATTAAGTTCAGCCCGCACCTGTGTTATCATGGCCGCTCAAGGTGTACTCCGGTTCCTGACTATCTGGCTGATACACATGGATCTTATGGTCATTTCCTCCAGTGGCTATCAGACCTTTTGGGTATTTGTCACTGGGAGGCAGAACACAGACCGCTGCAATAAAGTTTTCATGTCCTCGCATGCAGTGCTGTTCTTCGTAGCCATTTCTGCAATCCAAAACACATTAGAGTAAACTTCAGCCATTGCACATTACGACATGAACCAAAACAATTTTTGACTTTGTGTTTAGCTTAAGTTAAGGATTTCGATTCAATTCCTGACAAATTTCTTTAACCCTAACTCCCTACCCATTTTTACTTACACATAACCTGAATCCTGCAAAATCCTCCAATTCCTAAATTGTTAAAACTCCAAGTAACCTGAATCCTGCAAAATCCTCCAATATTGGTCACTGGTGACCATACAGCCTGTATCCTGCAAAATCCTGCAGTCTTGCCCTGGCTGCAGTCAGTAAAAACCCAAGTAACCTCAATCCTGCAAAATCCTGCGATGCATCAAACTCCAAGTGACCTCAATCCTGCAAAATCCTTGTGTGTCACATTCAGCCTGATAACCTGAATCCTCCATATTCCTGCAGGGGTAAAACCCCAAGTAACCTCAATCCTGCAAAATCCTGCAATGCATCAAACTCCAAGTGACCTCAATCCTGCAAAATCCTGCATTTTGCAATGAGGAATTTGGAGGATTTGGGAGGGTTAGGGTTAAAATTAAAAAAAAAATTATCAGGAATGTGTTTTGAATTTGACTGAGAAAAAACGGAATCGAAAAAACAGTACATTTGTAGGCCTAAAAAGTAACAATATTTTTTTGTAAATGCACATTTCTATGAAGTCAAAGTGATGTAAGCCTTCTTTTTAATTTACAGTAAGTTAGCCAATCTAAATCTGAGTTAAAATTGTAGTTAAATAGCGCCCTCTACTGCTGGTTCAAATCTGTATACTTCCTTTTGCCACATGTTTGCTTACTACTTATCTAGCAGACAACAAAAACCGTAAATTATTATTAGATCCGTACCCTGTAGGAACCCAAATTCGAGCAGTACGATCCCTAGATGCCGTTACAATAGATCCGTCTGGACAGTATGCGGCAGTAACGGCCCGAACATCCATTTCATGGCCCTGTAAAGTACACGAAAACTTGAAAAATTCGTTGGTCATGGTGGCTGCCATTTTGTTCTAAATTGGTCTCGTTCACAAATAACTAAAATAGAAATCAAATCTTGACATATTAAAATAACATAAAACAATACTGTGATGTAAAAAAAAGTTTTGATAAACGATACATTTTTAGTTTAAAATTTGTTTAGAAATGTTGTAATAGTTATTGTGATTTATAATTAAGAAACCTTTTTTCAATGTCCAAGGGTCACATCATATTGACCAACCAGCGTGCACGTATGAACACTTATGAATATTTACATAATCTGACCATTCAGAGAGATCATTAGAAAATCTCTTGTTCGACATTTTTGCGCCACTTGCGGTTCTGATTCAAAACGCCGCGAAATCTTCGTGTGACTTTCATTTAAAGACGTGTGCGTTCTCTAGAATAATGGCAAAGGTACATATTGAAAATGTGGAAGTTTTGGATAATCCGACTTCGTACTTAAATCCTTTCCAGTTCGAGATAACATTCGAGTGCGCAGATGATTTGTCAGAAGGTGAGGGTGAGTAGAAATTAATAATGCCGAGTTCATAATCATATCCATCCAATGACCATTCATCATGATTCAGTGTCATCAGTGAGTGCCGACATTTACAGTGCCTGGTCATGCATATGCGCGCGAAAAACAAATATAATCTCATTTCGCCCCCATTATCTGTCTTTTCCGCTGTGGGGCGAATTAGCCGACATGTAGCTAGTGCCTGGGTGGAGCCAATTTGCGGGGCCGGGGTTGGGGGGGGGGGGGGGGGGGGGGGGGGTGAAAAGGTATAGAGCTATCATGTAATGTTGCGTTGGTGTTTTTTCTGCTCTTTCCAATCCAATGATACCAATTTTGTCATGGTTGGGTAAATAAAATTAAAACCACTGAACTCACTACGCTTGCTTTTCTACTTTAATTTAAAGTGAAATTAGGAATTATAAATATTTGTGTTTACAAACACATTACTTCAATACTTGTCTTCTTGTTCTCCAGATTTGGAATGGAAGATCATTTATGTCGGCTCAGCCGAATCAGAGGAACATGACCAGACGTTAGATTCCGTCCTCGTAGGCCCAGTGCCATGCGGACACCACCGGTTTGTTTTCCAGGTGAGTTTGTCTGTTTGTGGTAGGCCTAAACACAGACAGTTGAGAAAATGGTACCCAGTGACAAGAAATATGTATCACATCAGATGAGATCATCAGATGTTGGCTGGTAACCTCATATTTTGCAAAGCAAAATATTTCCCAATAAGCACATTTCAGTGGCAGTGCTTCCCTTTTTTGTTCACTACCCATCTTTGTGACCATGTGGGAGCATTTCATTGAAATAGTATTGTAACAGTTTGTTTTTTTCTTTAGTGAAATGCCCAAACCAGTTGACCATGGAAAGCTGGAAAACAAGAGGTCGTGGGTTCGAGTCCCAACGGACCTGGGTGTTTTGTTTTCTCACTGAGTGTATAGTGGTTATAAAAAAGTGCAAAACCCAATTTTGACAAAAATACCTGAAAGTTTACTAAATTGGAATGCGAACAAATTGGATTGATGTTCTTGCTAGTCTTGCCACTTTGGTGTAAACCCTGCCCTTCAGTCTAAATAGTTTTCTAGAAATCGTGGTGATTTTGGTTGATTTGTTTTTGATCTTCTCTTGTCAGGCAAACTGTCCAGATACATCACTAATCCCAGAATCTGATGCCTTAGGAGTAACAGTAGCACTTATTACGTGTTCCTTCCGAGGGCAGGAGTTTGTGCGCGTCGGTTACTACGTCAACAATGAATACTCAGATGCAGAGATGAGAGAAAACCCCCCCTCCAAACCTCAGTTTGACAAGGTGAGGATGCAGCACAGACTATAGATGACACTGAATGAGACTTGATAATGAGACCCTAAGAAGTATGCATTGTGTAGACTGGTTGGCTTTTGTGAATAGATACTGTAGTGTGTTAACACTGCCGAATATTATTCAGAGTATAATGATTTGAAAAAATTGTCAAAAGCCTGAATTACTTAAAAGCTATTTTTTAAAGTAACAGTAGCAGCTTCACAGATAGACATTCAACTGACTGACAGACAGAATAACAGACAGACTTGGGTTCCGTTTTTTAAATTTTAACATCTTTAATTATTGCTGAATTTCTGCAGGTTGTGCGTAACATCCTGCACTCAAGTCCCCGCATCACTCGCTTCAAGATTGACTGGGAGGATACTATGAACAATGAAAACATCCCACCTCAACCAAACCTCCTCCCCCCACCAGCCATCCCTAGCGCTACCCCCCGCCCCTGCCCTTGCCCTCCACATCTAGACAAACTCACAAATGATCTTGCTACCCCACTGAACACGGACAGTAACAGCAGTTTGCCCGAATATGTATCGGTAATGGAACACTAGATAGAGATTTCTTTTTTTACATATTTTTTTTTCTATGTGCTGTAAATACATGTAATAGTTTTTGTTTCTAAATTAAGATAAAATGAGAGAGATTACATGATAATCCATGTGCATGTTTAGTTGTAGTTTGGGGAGATTTTGTTTTTAGACCTGGTTTCAAAGGTTTTGATTAATGTTCACAGATGTGATACAATTGAGTACAATTACAAGTGAGTACAATTATCGATTGAATATTGCAAGACAAATTTCAACTTTTAAATGGAAACGGAGTTCTTACAAAAAAGTCTGGACAAATTGGAATTTTCTTAATACTTATAAACTGTGAACCTGGTCGCTTATTACTAGAAAACACAGCAAGGACATTAATAGTTTTATACTTGTGCCAAATGTAGGGGATACATATTCCAGATCTTTACATTTTGCATATGTGCCTTTTTATATCAATAATCAGTGGTTGAAAAATGGCAAACATTTGCATTAAATGGATTAATAAATAATATGTTGAATCTTGTTTTTATTTAATGGATTTTGTGTTGTGAAGCTATTTGTGTACATGTATATATTTATATATTTAACAAAAATTAGTTCGTTATTTCCTGTTCATGATACAGTGATCAACATAATGTTTATGTTCGTATATATTGAACTCTATGAATTAATTTATTCATTAGTTTTGTTTTTATTTACATTGACGTAGGTTTCCTCTTTTACAAAGAGATTCACATGTACTTGCAAATCTATTGAAACAAATGTTGAAAAGTCATGAATCTGGGACTGACAAATATTTTCAATTTTATAAGAAAATACTTTGAAAATGCACTCAACTCTCCACTTAAGTGGTGGCAGCATACTACATGTACATTCTTTTCATATTCGCTTTCTAAGTCGCGGATCAGAGAACTCTTTTTTTTCTCAAACAATTTCATATAACGTGGTCTGCTCAAATTTGGCCATTAATTTTGTATGCAAGTTGGTTATGTCTTCATGGCAGTTTCAACCCCCCCCCCCCCCCCCCCCTCCCCTCTCTCCCCCCTCCCCTCTCCCCTCTCTCCCCCCTCCCCTCTCTCCCCCCTCTCCCCCCGCTCCCCTATAAAATGACACTACATGTACATGTACATGTACATGTATGTCCAATTTCAATTTTAACTAAATCTTTCTTTGTGGCAGTTGGCTAATTCAGCAGTCGCTGTACGTGTTGTGTTTACCCTTAAAACTTGCAGAAACTTGATTTCAATTTCACTTTCAAGACTCGTGCCAGGACAATGTGAAATCAATTGTCAATGTTATGTTTTAATCTAGGAAAGAAAACTGTCTGTATGACTGTGTTATTGTTTGTCGGCATTAGAATAAAAAGTGGATAACCTTTTCGGTTAGCCATTAACATTTATCACATTTTCAAATTCTTTTCAGAAAGTGAAGAGCAATGTGTGAAAGACTGTTTTATACAAAGACATTTGAAGTTATGATTAATAAAAATGATAATACATATAGTTGGCATTTACAAAGAAAGAACAACAAAAAAATACTTCAAGGGGGCACCCGGATTTGAACCGGGGACCTCTCGATCTGCAGTCGAATGCTCTACCACTGAGCTATACCCCCTTTCACAACAACTAGTGCAATTTTAAAAATACATAAAGCATAGGTAAATTCAAAAGCGCGTTTGTAATTTTTCTTCGACAAAATAAACTTGTATTTAGTTTCAGTGCCTTTATAATTTCAACAATAACAAAAAATGCTTTCATTTAAATAACTCGTGCAAAAAATGGTGTGCGCCCAAATTCCTTAGTGGAGTAGATACATTATTTAATATTATTAAATGCAACAATCAACAGTGCCGGTCAAAGGTCATTCGGTAACGATGTCAACGAATTGACGCAGTGAGTGGGGTTGGAAATTGATGAACAAAATGTGGGAAAAGTAAGATTTTTGTAATGTTTTTCGTTTCTATTTTGATCAAGATATTTATATAACATTCAAAAGAGTGTAAATGTGTATAATTTAGCTTCCCGATAAAAGGGAAAAATAGTGGTCATCACGCAAGTTCCGTGAAAATACGAAATGAACGTGGCGCTGATGTTTTCAAACACAATCTATAAATCATTTCCCGCAGATTTGCGATAAAAAACGCCACGAACATTTTTTACCATTTTACCATATAGTTTTGTTTACACCAAAAGCCGCAAAGAATAGCACTCTAGCTCGAGTTACTCAAGCCATGGAGCAATAAACTAGTTTATTGCTCCATAAGGTCTATTGCTGATCGCGATAGCGCAAAGCATGATGGGTAGGAAAGGGAGCAGTTTTGCACTAAACCAAGCTTTTCGGCCCGGTATGCCTTCTCAGCAAGCTCTTTGTTATTTTCATTATTTACTACAACACCTCTGGCCCTCAAATACGATGAGAGTTGGTCTTCTTTTTAGATTTAGGAATTTTGTGACGACAGATTTTCGAGTGGTTCGCCGTGCGCGCGATGCTCCCTTTCTTGCGTAGCGCAGGGCGCCACCTGTTGAAATCGACCGATCGACAATAGACCTTATTGTCCATGATCATGCGCAAGCTACAATTAAATTACTGGATTTGATTGAAAACAGCAGGAAACAAAGATAATTCTTACTTTATTACTTTACTAGGCGTAAAACACACATAAAAACAAAGAATTAATTTGTTTACATCATGCAGGTGATCTGATTGTAACATTAGCAAGAATAAGAAGTTAACATGGCGGATGGAAAACCAATTTCTGAGAAAGAGGCGGAGTCGGCTAAGCTGGATGAGAAGGAGGAGGATACGGCCAAGAAGGAAGAGAAGCTTAAGTCGGACAGTGGGGGGATGTCCAAGTCTCGTACCCCATCGGCTTCTAGCAAGAGAAGTGCTTCACCAGTGAAGACCTCAGTAGCTAAGACCAAACCTGCTGAGAAAGGTGGCGCAAAAGGCGGGAAGACTAACAAGCCAGGTATATAGATGAGTCCAAGAATGTGAGGCCCCCTTCAATGGCTAGCACAATGCTTTCACAATTCAAGGGGGCTATCGTGATAGAATTGACAACGTGCCAGGATTGGTCTGTGACATAAAAACTCAGTGAGGTTAGATTTTACCTCAACATGACTAAAAATGTGTAAAAAAAACTAAACTAGTGTATTAAGAATAATGTTCACAATTAAGTACATAACCACCAGCCAAATTACGATACAAAACATTATTCTGAATAGGACCATTTTAAAAGTTCACCTTTTTATAAACCCTTTCTCTTTTTATTCATTAGCGGGTGCAAAAGCTTCCAAGCCAAAGAAAGATGAAGTTCAAGAGAAACCATCTGGTGGTAATAAAGATAAAACAATATTATTATTATTATGATAATTTGTGTTAACATTTTGGATTATGTATTTCTGAAAAAGTATTCCCTTCAGTTTTGAATGTGATTGAATTTGTTCTTGAATTTGTCAGGCTCTGCAGGTGATATCGTGCCACTTTTCTTGGCCTCCAAGACTCAGGAACTGTTTGGGTGTGTGGCTGATGTTGATGTGACGGAAGAGAATCCTTGCAAACTCATCCCTAAAGAGGGAATCTTGCAAGACATGAAAGCCAGGGCAGCTGTGTCCGACTTTTATCCCGTCAAGCAAAAAATACTGGTACAGCTCTCATTCTGATTTCACTTGTAATATTGATCAGACAACAACATTCTAGAGCTCATCATTTTCAGAATGTTGTGGTAACAATTCTTTCGGAAAGAGCAAGTGCTTTATATTGTATTAGATTATGTATCTGTTTTTATGGAGATTCCGACGGAGAATTGCTTTAGCGCTGTTCTGCACAGTGAAGAACTTACAATGAGGACCATGTGCACACACAAACTATAAGTTCCGCTAACTTCAATAAATATTATATTTCAACCCAGACCCCTCTATTATGTGTCTACCATCTTTGGTACAGGACTACCATACTGATGAAGTATTGGTCGTGTTCGATCCAGACTTCAAGATGGGTCAGAATTTCTACATTGTTCTGAACGAGGAGACCAAACAACGCATCCTTAAAGTGAGTAGATTAGGTTGATGTGATTGTATTGGGTTTGCGCATGCATGGTAGAGGGCGCTATATATGTAGTCTACTCCGTGTCCAAATTACTTGGCTACAGTTTGAAATGACACTGGTCTATGGTAGCGGCTGCGACTACTTCATATAGACTTGTGTGTAATTTCAAGCCGCAGCCATGTAATTTAGACGGCCTTAATCTGATTTTTTTATATTTTTTACAGCCACCAACTGAGGAGGGAGAGGAAGGGGCAGAGCAAGTTGATTATGAAGTGGAAGGGGAAAGACAAGAAGAAGAAGTGGTTGTGTATCATTACATTCCACCTGAACCCAAGGATTGGGTGTCACTTGGAAGTGAGCTAGATATTGAAGATGAGATTGTTACCGAAAGCAGACCCAAGGTAGACAAGCAATTAATATTTTGGAGAAAATTGGCCCAAATTGTCTTTACATGTCGTTCTTAATTTGCTTAATGTCAGCAAGAAATGTATAATTAAAACCTGCAGACAGTTTTAAACAAACAAACCTGGGATGCTTTTCTTCACTAGTTTTTAATTTCTGATCGGTTGGCAGATTCAACTGACCATTCAGCGAGTTCGACGCGAGTTTGGTGCTCCAATCACCTTTGCCGATCGCAACGCAGATGACGTCAAAGATGGCTACATTGAATGTGTGTCTTACGAAGACAAAAGCTTCAATGTAAAGAAAGTAGAGATGGACTCTGGAATACAGGCCGTACCTACGTACATCGAGAGTGGAACACAAACTGACTGGTATATCGGTTTGAAAGTTCAGGGTTTTTATTCATAATAATTATTTTCTGTGCAGTAATTTTTGTTGACATCATGACACTTTAATCATTGTGCATGATTGTTAACACAGTGTTAATTAAATTATTGGTTAACAGGACTGAAGTTTAATATACATTGGTTTTGTTTTGTTTTATAGGAAGCACCCTCGGAATCAGTCGACTCAGTACTTCCCACGGGAATTCAATAAAGAGAAGAAAAGTCAACTGATGGAGTCAGAAGATGTTGTGAACTTCCTCAACCTAGTCACCCCCAGGTTAGTCAACATACAGGAGCCAATTTCATAGAGCTGCTTAAGCACAAAAACCCTTGCTTAATAAATCAGGTAAGGAGCCAAAATTCCATGCGATTGTTATGCTAAGCTAACAACAGCTAAGTACCAATAACAAACAATATACATCACGTGGAGTTGTGGCTGGTAAGCTGGTTTTACTAAGCAAGAATGTTTTGTGCCTAAGCAATTTTTATGCTTAAGCAGCTCTATGAAATTGGCCCCAGGTCATACAGCAAGAGATGTAAATCCATGTTACAAGTTGACTGGTTGCAAGTCATCAAGCAACAAATAATTGAATAGAACAGACATTCCTTTGTCGTTGGTAATCTCTTGTTGAGTTGATATTAACTTATGCTTCGTTTGTGATTGACTTGTAATGAGCTTTAGGTTGTGATTTACTAAGAAGTAGATTGTCATTAGTTTGTAATCAGATTATAAATGACTTGTGATTGGCCATTGTTAGTCATTTATGATTGGCTGGTCATTTGATTTGTGATTAGCTTGAGATTAGTTTGTTATTGACTTGTGATAATCTTGGGATTAACTAGATAACTGTTCCGACTAATTGGTTTCACTGTTGTCATACTTCTTGCTGTTTATGATACAGGTTTCAGTTAGCCTTACAGCAGAACGAGATCATGAACGTGTTCTTTGACGACTGGTTTGCTCTGTCGGAGGAAGACAGCACGTTCGGATGCAAGTCAGACAGTCACCTCAAGGTACGATTAGAACAAAAAAGTAAAGTTGCTTGTGACTTTAGTCAGGTTGTTGGTTGTGAAGAGGGTCGGGCAGTGCTGTTGTATTGGATGACCCTGTAATGGGCTGAATTATGGCCATTTGTGTAGACTAGATGCATAAAAAGACTTCTAGTAAATCGCTATCTGAATCAAATAAAGAGTGTTTTGTGTGCTCTAAAACCAGTTTTACTATTTCTTACTTATTGGATTTTGTGTTCCTAAGCAAGGTACTTGACTGTAATTGCTTCTCTTCTCCCTTGTCTTGGTTTTGTAGGAGTACCAGTCTTTCACCGACCTTCAGTTCAGCAAAGACAAGGCCATTACCTGCATGGAATGGCACCCGACTATCAAAGGCATCATAGCCGTGTCGTGTGCCGAGAGAATGTCCTTCGATGATCGCGTGGATCACGCTTCTAAGATCATCATGAACCCTTCGCTTATTCTGCTCTGGAGCTTCATGGATCCTATTCACCCACAGGTGAATTACAGACTTAAGAAATTTGTTTGGTAAAGAATGTCCTGCCGTAACTTCTGTGGTTGTGTTTAAAATCTATAGAGAGTCCAGTGATTTTCTTACAAAATTGGAAATATTTCTCAGTTTCATGTTACACATGTACATGTGTACATTCTTTTGGGTGTATATGTACATGTAGGTGGTGTCAATTTTATTACTTTACTTTAGCCTTCACCTTTGTCCATGAGCAAGGTCAGTTACTGCAATACCTTTTACCAACCTAAAAAATTGCACTGTTACAAATAGGCTAGATCAATTGCTTGTCGTCCAAAACATAAATATACCAAATTTTGCTGGGGCAGGATAAAGGGAAATGTGAGGTTAGGGGTCAGGAAAGTTGAACAATTTGTGTGCACAAGTGAATGTAAATATCTCCCAAGGTTATCATTATTGGTAATAGTCCTTATTATTTGTATTTATAAGATTTTGTTAGAAGCGCCAGACGACATCTTCAGCTTCAAGTTCTGCCCTTCCGATCCCAACATCATCGCAGGGGGCTGCATCAACGGTCAGGTGGTCTTATGGGACATCAGTAAGCATGCCGACCGTCTCCGTAGCAACCAGCGTGGTAAACAGACCAAGAAGAACTCCATGATGAAACTGGTAATTAAGTCTTTGAAAAAAAAACCAACAAAAACACTCTCTTTTGTTAACTAAAATAAAATTGCATAAAATCTCCTCTTTTTTTCTTTCTATTTCACATATTTTTTATTTTGGTAGTAGGTTTGTAAAATATATATTGCTTTATAACTTCTTTTTTTATAACCATTGAGCACACTTTTATTTGAGAAACCTTCTTTCAGCATAAATTGTAGCCATGCACAGTAGCAGATTCTTGTCCGTTTTATTAGCTCATCTGACCATGACTCATACATGTAATAGGTGTGGGTTGCAGAGGGTTACAATAACATAAAAAAACGTTAATATCTTCTGTGGTGTGTTGGTGGTGATTAGGAATAGTTTACATTTCCGTTGATCGTGTCAAAGGTCGCTATAACCCATGCTCTCTTCTTTTTTCTTCCTGTCTTATTTTGATCTTTTCTATTCACACTGCCTTGCCTTGCAATGCTCATGTCTTGTTATCCCATGCAGCACTATGGTAGAGGCAGAGACCAGGTAACCATGACAACTCACTCAAGATGATCATAAAAGTCGTAACAAATTTGTAAAATTTGTTGGAAAAATATATATACATGTTTATTGTTTGTTCACTTTTTATTGCTAATTGTGAATGCTTCCTGCTAACTTCTAATATTGGTGTTATCATATTCACAAAATGTAACGTGTGATCAATGCTTAACAAGTTTAAATTGTTCATTATTTTATGTTCCCATAACCTTATCTTTGAACGGCATCTAAAATTGTTTCTTAATTAAAGTTGTTAAAATATTGTGTTTTTTTCTGATATGGAATTGTATTCAAGTTTGCATTATATCTTCATTTTAGAATTGTTGGTATATGTTTATTTTCAGTGTGTAGCTATCTGGGCATGCTGTCACTTCTGTCATGAAGGCCCCCCCTACAGTGGCAAAAGCTTTAGTCTATTTTTGAGATAATGCATCACATAATGGCAGGTGTTCTGCACAAAGGCTTACACAAAGGCTTCGGCCATTGAAGGGGGCCACATTAGGGTACAGTGATCACATGCCAGATCCATCTGTTACAAGCTTAATCCTGTTTCATTGTTCATCATTTTGTTCTTTTTGTTTCATTTGTTTGATTTCGTTTTGAGTTTTTTGAGTTTGAGTTTTGAAGATGTTGATGGTCTTTGAATTGGTTTGATTTATTCCTGATAGCCTGGTTTTGAGGACGAGAATACGGATCAGATGCCGATCATACGCTACTGTGCTGTGTCTGGAATCGAACACAGCCACAAAACAGCTATCTCTGAGTTACAATGGTTGCCAGATCACATGGAGGTAAATAAACAAACAAACAAACAAACAAACAAACAAACAACAACAGCAAACAGTACTCGCAAACAAACTATTCATTTTGGTACCGTTCTCTATTATCTAGATCACCCGTATGATTGCAAGCCAACTATTCATTTTGGTACGGTTCTCTATTATCTAGATCACCCGTATGATTGCAAGCCAACTATTCATTTTGGTACCGTTCTCTATTATCTAGATCACCCGTTTGGGTCTCGTCGTTGAGAACAAGGCAGCGACTTGCAGCCAGATTCTCACTGCATCAACGGATGGGTCAGTATAGCCACTATAAACAAAACTTGGCTTATTACCGGCTGTTGCTTCTAGACATTGGCATGATACATGTAGTATGCTGCAGTGAATATCCACAGCCATATAGACTGGAAGTCAATAATGACTACAGAATTTCAAAAGCAGATTATTAGGACTGCCCTTGACAAGTCTCCTAGGGCCGTGTCAATAATATCAAATATTCAAATATTCGTTCATTCATCAAATATCAACCCTAAAACTCTTCTTATAATTGCACCTGCCAACTTGAGATATTCATTATCTGTAAATGTTGTTTTTCTAATCAGCTATATAGCCATCTGGGACACTAAACCACCCAAGGGTCATGCGCCACCTACAGACGATGATAAGCAGAATGTTAATCCGTTAGCCATCGCTACCACCTTCAAGCATCTAGATCTGACCTGGAAACCAACCCTTAAGGTTTGTAAGGGTGCGTTTGTCGGTCAATTAACTGATCGTCATTATTGCTAGAAATCACAGGTCCTTGATTTCTCCTAAATAAACAGCAAGCCAGATGGAATAAGTTCACAGGGTGTTTAGTACCAGGACAATCTCTAATCCAAGTAAGCTCTTTGATATTAATTGGTAGGTTACTTTAACATTGAAATGATCCTCGTATACCTTCAACAACATCAGGGCCATAAAAAGATTGTTGAGTGTCGTGGTGATCGTTAAAAGATCGCAGGCTTGATTTCGTTTTGTTTGGCTCCGCAGTTTCCTGTAAGCAAGATTGAAGGCAACGGTGAATACGGAGTGACAAGGATCAGTATACAGGAACGACAAGGAGACAGGAGCATCTGTAAGTCACTAGTCAAATCACAAGTCAAATCACAAGTCAAATCACAAGTCAAATCACAAGTCAAATCACAAGCCAAATCACAAGTCAAATCACAGGTCAAATCACAGGTCAAATCACAGGTCAAATCACAGGTCAAATCACAGGTCAAATCACAAGTCAAATCACAAGTCTAATCACAAGTCTAATCACAAGTCAAATCACAAGTCAAATCACAAGTCAAATCACAAGTCAAATCACAAGTCAAATCACAGGTCAAATCACAGGTCAAATCACAGGTCAAATCACAGGTCAAATCACAGGTCAAATCACAGGTCAAATCACAGGTCAAATCACAGGTCAAATCACAGGTCAAATCACAGGTCAAATCACAGGTCAAATCACAGGTCAAATCACAGGTCAAATCACAGGTCAAATCACAGGTCAAATCACAGGTCAAATCACAGGTCAAATCACAGGTCAAATCACAAGTCAAATCACAAGTCAAATCACTAGTCAAATCACTAGTCAAATCACAAGTCAAATCACAAGTCAAATCACAAGTCAAATCACAAGTCAAATCACAAGTCAAATCACAAGTCAAATCACAAGTCAAATCACAAGTCAAATCACAAGTCAAATCACAAGTCAAATCACAAGTCAAATCACAAGTCAAATCACAAGTCAAATCACAAGTCAAATCACAAGTCAAATCACAAGTCAAATCACAAGTCAAATCACAAGTCAAATCACAAGTCAAATCACAAGTCAAATCACAAGTCAAATCACAAGTCAAATCACAAGTCAAATCACAAGTCAAATCACAAGTCAAATCACAAGTCAAATCACAAGTCAAATCACAAGTCAAATCACAAGTCAAATCACAAGTCAAATCACAAGTCAAATCACAAGTCAAATCACAAGTCAAATCACAAGTCAAATCACAAGTCAAATCACAAGTCAAATCACAAGTCTAATCACAAGTCTAATCACAAGTCAAATCACAAGTCAAATTACAAGTCCATCACAAACCAGCCACTCTGTTCAATTGTCTCTTTTTTTTCAGTGGAGAACCAAGGCAGTAAATTGTCAGACATCAGTGTTAGTGGCAGTATTGGCATGGGGAGTTCCTTGAGGGCTGGTTCGGCTAAAGACAGGAAACCCTTGGAGGGTATCACCTCCAAATTCTTTGTCGGAACAGAGGTACGTCATAGTACTCCCATTCCAGATACTGTTTGGCAAACAATCAAAAATTAAGATATTAAAGGGGCATGACGTTTGATTTAAGTAGAATCCTCTTCAACAACTAACTTAAAATAGGGCACTATTTATTAACTACATGCTTCCTGTTTGACAGGCTGGTGAGTTTGTTTACGCGGACTGGAAGCTAGAAAAGGACCCTGACTCCGGCAAGATTCAACGTTAGTTGTATGTGGGTTCTTTTTCTTCCTTGACTTGTAAAAAACGTGACACATGACAGCAAACGACTACATGTGCCTTAGATTTTTGTTATTGATTGATTTAATTGATTGTGTATTTCTGTTTGTTATTGATTTTGTTTATTTCTTTTTGTTATTGATTTTGTTTATTTCTTTTTGTTATTGGTTTTGTTTATTTCTGTTTTTTATTGATTTTGTTGATATGTTCTTGTTACCTTAGCTTCACGCCCTCAGTTTGCTAAGTCTTACCATGACTGGGGCATCAACACGCTCCAACGATCACCGTTCTACAAGGACCTCATTCTGGCTGTTGGCGGTTGGAACTTCACCTTGTGGAAAGAAGGTATTGAGGTAAGGAAAAGGGGTGTGGTCAATATGGGAAAAGAGTGTGGTCAATATGGAAAAGGGGTGTGGTCAATATGAAAAAAGATGTGGTCAATATGGAAAAGGGCGTGGTCAATATGGGGAAAAGGTGCGGTCAATATGGGAAAAGGGTTTAGGGTCCACGATGGAAGGTGTTTACACACGTGTGTGTGTGTGTCCAGACTTGTGACCAGACTTGGGATTTTTTTGTAATCCATCACAGCGCATCTCGGCACAAACTGGAATGAAGCCATGGATTTTAAAACCACCTTCAACCCTAAGAGCCCCCCTGGTGTGCGTTAACAATCATATTGAAATGGATAGATTTAGCAGAGTTAGGATCAATAAGATCGCAGCTATGTTCCTCTCATTTCAGGGTGGCCCCATCATCCACTCAGCCACAGCTCCTAAGAAACTGACAGCGGGTTACTGGTCACCTAGCCGACCGGCTGTCTTCTACGTCGGTCGTAGCGATGGTAACATCGATGTCTGGGACTTGCTAGATAAGACCCATGAGCCATCACTGTCACAGAACGTGTCTGCTTCGACTATTACACAGATCTATCCGTGGGTTGTTAACAGTAAGTTGGCTCCATGTGTGGCTTTTATTTCAGGTGTTTGTCTGTAAACTAATCCATTCTTATCACCTTAAGGAAACCTGAGTGTTCTGATGGCCGTGATGCAGTTTGGAGGTCATCAAGTCCATCACAAGTCTCCGCAAGTTCTTACAAGTACTCAGAAGTTCTCATAAGTCCTAGCTAAAATCTTTGTGAGTCCAAACATGTCCATCACAAGTCTCCGCAAGTTCTTACAAGTACTCAGAAGTTCTCATAAGTCCTAGCTAAAATCTTTGTGAGTCCAAACATGTCCATCACAAGTCTCCGCAAGTTCTTACAAGTACTCAGAAGTCCTTATAAGTCCAAACATGTCACTCACGAGTCCTTGAAGTTCATCTCATCCCAATAGTCAGGTAGATTTGTGCACAATGTGATAGACTTGTTCACTTGATGATACAAGCATGACATTTATCACACAGTCAGAGTATGTCAGGGGAAAGATATCTGGCTATAGGGCCATCGCAGATTTGTCCTTTGAAGAAACTATAGGTAGAATAACAAGCAATGGCAGCCATTTCGAAAATTGCTTGTTATTCTTTCTATATCTGTTATGGCCCGATAACCAATTATCTTTCTCATGACATACTCTGACTGTGTGTCAGATGACCTGCTTGTATCATCAAAGGCACAACCTTCCTAGTATTTCCCCTAGTGCCCCACTATGTGTGGTGTTGCATATGTATAAGATAGACTTCATCAACAATGAGTTGTTTTCTTCTGCAGGTAAACAGGAGCTGTTGGCTGTCTCTGACAGCGTAGGGACTCTACACATCCTTGAAGTGCCCTGGTCACTGCGTCATGCTACCACCGGAGAGGTTAGCTCCTCAAAGGGCCTTATTCAGTATTTGTACTTTAATCATAAAAAAAAAACACAATCGCACTATGTTTCAGTCAAAAAAATAAGGAGGATAAAATTTGATTGAATTAAACTATTGCTGTGAATTTTTTACATTGATTGTTTTTGATAGCTTTTGATGAGATCTAATTAGATTTTTGATTGTATTTGATTGCAATTATTTGAATTTTAAAGAATTTGTTTGCATCTGATTACGTTTCCTTTTCATCTCTAGTTGTCGAGCATGAGCAGCTACATTGAGCGTGAGGTCAAACGTTTGGAATACATCGACAAACGGCAGGATTTCCACATTAAGAACAAACGTAAGATGGACGCTGAAGACGCAGACAAGAAGGTAAAAGAAAGAAGTCATCCAAGGAATGCTCAGCCGGCAAATAAAATAGAACTTAGCAAAGTTGTGCTCTAAGCGTAAATCAGCCGGGTACCAGTCGCAGGTAGTATTACCACTTGACTCGTTGGCTGTTACCTGTTTCTGTGCTTAGAAGATTCAATAACTGAATCCTTTCTTCATATCTGAGAGCAGGCCACCTGTTCTTCTAAGCTTTTATTGGTTGTTGACTATTAAAAACTCCTCCAGCCTGGGATTATAGTGCGTGTGCCTTCAGGCAAGGCACTTTGTCACTCATTGCTTCTCTCCACCCAGGAGTAAATGGGTACCTGTGAGGGCAGAGATGGTTATTGTGATTGGTTTTAGCTGCTTTGCGACGTATTGGCAGCATTAGCTTGAGGTGTTTACTGCCCAGTGAGCTAAGATTGTCTAGTGAATATGTGCACATTATATTTGTACCTGTTTGGTCAATTTTATATCAAGTAGACAGTCATGCAGACTGCAGTTCTGAAATGGTTAAATATTTCAATTTAGTTAACCTTTGACCTTGTGTCAAAGTTCACCTATCTCCCATCTCTTCCCTCCACAGATGGTTCCTCCTCCTGAACCGAGCACGGAGGAAGTGGAGAACAAGATGCGAGCCGGTTATCTAGACTTCTTGGAAGATGAGAAGAAATTCCTGGAGGCGTTAGGGTTGTCAGTCCAACCTGAGGAACCACTGCCTGAGGTTTAGTCAAAAATCTCAAACTGCAACTACCAAAATGTCGCATTCAAGAGATTCCTTGAGGCGTTAGGGTTGTCAGTCCAACCTGAGGAACCACTGCCTGAGGTTTAGTCAACAATCTCAAACTGCAACTACCAAAATGTCGCCTTCAAGAGATTCCTTGAGGCGTTAGGGTTGTCAGTTCAACCTGAGGAACCACTGCCTGAGGTTTAGTCAAAAATCTCAAACTGCAACTACTAAAATGTGGCCTTCAAGAGATTCCTTGAGGTTTAGAGTTGTCAGTCCAACCTGAGGAACCACTGCCTGAGGTTTAGTCAAAAATCTCAAACTGTAACTACCAAAATGTCGCCTTCAAGAGATTCCTTGAGGCGTTAGGGTTGTCAGTTCAACCTGAGGAACCACTGCCTGAGGTTTAGTATACAAAAACTCAAAACTGCAACTACCAAAATGTCGCCTTCAGGAGATTCCTTGAGGTGCTAGGGTTGTCAGTCCAACCTGAGGAACCACTGCCTGAGGTTTAGTCAAAAAAACTCAAACTGCAACTACTAAAATGTCGCCTTCAAGAGATTCCTTGAGGCGCTAGGGTTGTCAGTCCAACCCGAGGAACCACTGCCTGAGGTTTAGTCAAAAATCTCAAACTGCAACTACCAAAATGTCGCCTTCAAGAGATTCCTTGAGGTGTTAGGGTTGTCAGTCCAACCTGAGGAACCACTGCCTGAGGTTTAATAAAAATCTCAAACTGCAACTACCAAAATGTGGCCTTCAAGAGATTCCTTGAGGTTTAAGGGTTGTCAGTCCAACCTAAGGAACCACTGCCTGAGGTTTAGTCAAAAAACTCAAACTGCAACTACCAAAATGTGGCCTTCAAGAGATTCCTTGAGGCGTTAGGGTTGTCAGTCCAACCTGAGGAACCACTGCCTGAGGTTTAGTCAAAAATCTCAAACTGCAACTACCAAAATGTCGCCTTCAAGAGATTCCTTGAGGTTTTAGGGTTGTCAGTCCAACCTGAGGAACCACTGCCTGAGGTTTAGTCAAAAATCTCAAACTGCAACTACCAAAATGTCGCCTTCAAGAGTTTGCTTTTCCAGAACTCAATTGTTGATGTTTTTCTAATATGTGCCCGATTTAAACTTGATATACAGCATCACATGCGTCGTATTTTGTAGGATACAAAATGCTTCTCAAAAATATAATCTCAAAACTAAAAATCTCAAACTTCAATACTAAACTGAATTGGAAAATAATCAAAAACAATCTGATGTGTGTGTGTATAAATATTTTGCAAGTTGTATTATAAAAGGTTTTGGGTTTCTGTCCATTTATAGAAATCCTTTTATTTAATTTTATACTTTAAATGCAAATATTAGTTTTTTTGCACCAAATGTTGGATACTGAGTCAAAATTATTTCCGTCCAATTCTATTGCCGTAACTGTCATTTGAAACAACTAATTTTATGAATAAGCTAATAAAATCTTTCTTTGAAGTAGTCATTATTGTCACTCTGTTTCCCATTATTATTTTGTTCATAGTTTTAAAAGTAAATTTAAAAAAAGTCAATTGTAAATTGTAAGGGATTATCAAACCCAGCTTATAAATAAAAATATGAGAGCTTTTGAATTGTTTCCTAGCATTTTTATTACAAATGGCCAAATTGTGACTTTGGACAAATTAAACATTTTGCAATTTTTCCTAAAAATGACAAAAAGTAAATTTTTTGGCAAAAGGTACAATAGTAAGGGGTTAGCCTTGTATTTATACCAAAATTGGCAAAAATTTGACTTTTTGGACAAATACAAAATTGTAAGGGGTTAGCCTTGTATTTATACTAAAATTTGCCAACATTGGACTTTTTAGACAAATTAAAAATTGTAAGGGGTTAGCCTTGGTTTTTATACTAAAATTGGCCAACATTGGACTTTTTAGACAAATTAAAAATTGTAAGGGGTTAGCCTTGGTTTTTATACTAAAATTTGCCAAAATTGGACTTTTTCGACAAATACAAAATAGTAAGGGGCTAGCCTTGTATTTATACTAAAATTGGCAAAAAATAGAATTTTTGTCAAAATGTACAATTGTAGGGGGTTAGCCTTGTATTTATACCAAAATTGGCCAAAATTTAACTTTTTAGACAAATTAAAATTGTAAGGGGTTAGCCTTGCATTTTTTCTTAAAATTGGCAACAATTTGAATTTTTGGCAAAATGTACAATTGTAAGGGGTTAGCCTTGCATATATACTAAAATCGGCAAACATTTGACTTTTTGGACAAATTAAAAATTGTAAGGGGTTAGCCTTGTATTTATACCAAAATATGCCAAAATTTGACTTTTTGGCAAAATGTACAATAGTAAGGGGTTAGCCTTGTATTTATACCAAAATATGCCAAAATTTGACTTTTTGGACAAATACAAAATAGTAAGGGGTTAGCCTTGTATTTATACCAAAATATGCCAAAATTTGACTTTTTGGACAAATACAAAATAGTAAGGGGTTAGCCTTGTTTTTATACAAAAATTTGCCAAAATTTGACTTTTTCGACAAATACAAAATAGTAAGGGGTTAGCCTTGTATTTATACTAAAATTGGCAAAAATTTGACTTTTTAGACAATTACAAAATAGTAAGGGGTTAGCCTTGTATTTATACCAAAATTGGCAACAATTGGACTTTTTGGACAAATTAAAAATTGTAAGGGGTTAGCCTTGTATTTATACCAAAATTGGCAACAATTTGACTTTTTGGGCAAATTAAAAATTGCAAGGGGTTAGCCTTGTATTTATACTAAAATTGGCCAAAATTTAACTTTTTAGACAAATTAAAATTGTAAGGGGTTAGCCTTGCATTTTTTCTTAAAATTGGCAACAATTTGAATTTTTGGCAAAATGTACAATTGTAAGGGGTTAGCCTTGCATATATACTAAAATCGGCAAACATTTGACTTTTTGGACAAATTAAAAATTGTAAGGGGTTAGCCTTGTATTTATACTAAAATTTGCCAAAATTGGACTTTTTCGACAAATACAAAATTGTAAGGGGTTAGCTTTGCATTTTTTCTTAAAATTTGCCAAAATTTGAATTTTTTGCAAAATGTACAACAGTAAGGGGTTAGCCTTGTATTTATACCAAAATTGGCAACAATTGGACTTTTTGGACAAATTAAAAATTGTAAGGGGTTAGCCTTGTATTTATACTAAAATTTGCCAAAATTGGACTTTTTCGACAAATACAAAATAGTAAGGGGTTAGCCTTGCATTTATACTAAAATCTGCCAAAATTTGACTTTTTAGACAATTACAAAATAGTAAGGGGTTAGCCTTGTATTTATACCAAAATTGGCAAAAATTTGACTTTTTGGACAAATTAAAAATTGTAAGGGGTTAGCCTTGTATTTATACCAAAATTTGCAAAAATTTGACTTTTTGGACAAATACAAAATAGTAAGGGGTTAGCCTTGTATTTATACCAAAATTTGAAACAAATTGACTTTTTGGACAAATTAAAAATTGTAAGGGGTTAGCCTTGTTTTTATACCAAAATTGGCCAAAATTTGACTTTTTAGACAATTACAAAATAGTAAGGGGTTAGCCTTGTATTTATACCAAAATTTGCAAAAATTTGACTTTTTGGACAAATTAAAAATTGTAAGGGGTTAGCCTTGTATTTATACCAAAATTGGCAAAAATTTGACTTTTTGGACAAATACAAAATAGTAAGGGGTTAGCCTTGTATTTATACCAAAATTTGAAAAAAATTGACTTTTTGGACAAATTAAAAATTGTAAGGGGTTAGACTTGTTTTTATACCAAAATTGGCCAAAATTTGACTTTTTAGACAATTACAAAATAGTAAGGGGTTAGCCTTGTATTTATACCAAAATTGGCAAAAATTTGACTTTTTGGACAAATTAAAAATTGTAAGGGGTTAGCCTTGTATTTATACCAAAATTGGCAAAAATTTGACTTTTTGGCAAATTTAAAATAGTAAGGGGTTAGCCTTGGATTTTTACTCAAATTTAAATTTGTAAGGGGTTTGCCTTTTTGACATTTTGGAAAATTAAAAATAGAAAAGTGGTAAGACTTGTATTCTAATTAAAGATTGTTCTGGGTAATAATTTAATGTAATAGCGGTAAACGGTGGAAATATTGTTTAAGAAAAGACACTACACTGCATAAGTATTAGTCATAGACTTTTATTTAACATTTTTGGATCCTCAAATATTAAAAAGGCATCCATTTCTGAACACAAAACTTGCAGCACTACACTGTAAATGGGCATTCTACAAGACTGACTTACTAACAAGTTGAAGTTAACGTCAGCGAGAATTTAACAGTAATTCTCTCTGGCCAAATATAAAAACCGAACGGTAATACTTCGAGTATGTGGTCTTGGTTGAGATTTGCCAGCAAACATTTCTGAAAATTGAAAATTGTATTGTACATTTCAACAGGTAAATTGATTGGGAAACAGGTGCCGTTACGTCTACAAAAAGTTCATGTACAGAGGGAGTCGCACCGATTGGGTTTTTGTTTCTCACCTGAAAATGACAACCAATACTAACAACTGCAGGACCAAGTCCATGTTGTTTTTCCTTGTTTAATATCAACACAAATTGGCAGGTTTATTTGTGTAAGTGGGAAGATTTTGCTGCTTTATATCATAGAAAAAAGCAACGTTTCCTGCGAAATATTGAAAGATTGCTCTTTGGCATCTCCAAACAACTGGCATAAGAAGACAAACTCAACAGAAACTGGGTATTAATAGGAAATGTTATTAAATTGAAGGAAAAAGATTACATCTACTCTACAAAAGAAATCTTGTTGAATGTTAGGAGCTACATGAGGCTTGACAAACAGTAAGTACATGTTATTCAACTGCAGGCAACTTTCAAACATTGGATGCAACATTCAATAATAAAAACCCAACAGATATACTTCATTCCATTCATTCCATCTCAATTTTTGGTTTGTATCTTACACGAACAAGCAGACTTATTTAATACCAGCTACACATGAATTGAGGGTACACAGTTTCTCAAGTCCAATTTGTTTTTCTACATTTATAAATTTACAAATGAATTAGATTATGTTGTTTCTCTGTTTTTGAATAGTTTTTTGGTATATACCTTTTTTGTTACAAGCATTTATTCTTTTATTACTTTGGGACATTTTTCAAACTTGTGCCCCGGCAGTTTTATGGGTAATTAATTCAACAATCTCAGGACAATCAACACAATTGACTTCCAAAATTATTTACATCACATGAACTTGCTTAACTGTCGCAATTTTAAAATTAACCCCCACACAAACTCAACTGTAAAGCTTGTCACAATTTCAGAAAGGCAAGTTGAAACACTTCTAAAAATGAATAAATACTAACTGAGCTCAGTTCGTCAAATACAGAAATTAAATCCAAAATTGCTTATTGTATTCATTGAAATACATGAGTGTGCCCACTTCTTACTTTGTGTACGATAGGCATTTAGAAGAAAACAGATAATTGCTTCCACAAATATAAATGATTGCTAGCGATTATACGGCAAACAGCTAGAGATAAACTTTTATATATATGTGACCCGCTCCTACAAAACCCGACATAAGTCGCACAGGCTATTTTGAGATACAGCTCGTCAAAGTTGAAATGGGGTGAAAACTCTGGCGGACATCGATTTTTGTTTTTCGTTACTTTTTTATTCTTTAATATGTATACTTTAACCCTCAGTTAGGTTAAACAAAATCAACTTTATTGATGAGAAAGTACAAAACTCGTGCATTTATTGAGGCAAACTGTGTCCTAAAAGTGGTAATTTATCTCCCAAATACATCGAAATTAAATCCTCATAAAATTGGAAGTACATGTATGTATGGTAATGGTATAAAGGTGGTTTGGTACCAAATGAAAGCTAAAGATGTGTACTAAATGGAAATAACAATATCTGACTTAAAACAAAACCCACTTATGTCTGCTTTTGTGGGAGCAGGTCACATATTCACATGGCCCTGACACCATAATATGAAGAAGTGACAATTGTTGGTGGGTTGACACATTCATTAAGATTATGGTGTTCAGAATATTGATTGCTTGCATTTTGTACGAGGCTTTTACAATTTGGATTTACCAGTCGGAGACCACAAAATGGTCCTAACTTACCACACAATAGTTTCTATCAATTTGCACTTGAACATAGAGCCATACTTATAACGTTGTTACTAAATCAGGGTCTCGGTAATGTACACGAGGCACATTTGAATGTTCTTCGCGAGGTTTCCCAAAGCCACGATCCTCTATAAACTAAAGAGATAGCGCCCTCTTGTGGCCCTTTGGGGGCAGCTATGAAAGATCTCGGAGTTTTTCAAGTGTGTTTTGACCACACAACAAATAATTTCAAAATGCTGTTGCAATATTCTTTCATTTCAGGGCACTTGCCAATTGGCATCTATGAGCAAGATGTGAAAATCTGTCCAGAAGCAAGAGCAGAAAGTTGAGATTTTCATCTTGTAAAAATCTGCCGAAGATAACTTTTACAAACAGACACTTCCACGTACGGCACAACGTAATCATATTGCACCATAATAAAACATCATACATGTAAAAAAATCACACTAAAAAAATGAAAAGCAAAATACACATGCTAGTGTGTAACATCAATGCTTAACTCCCCCCAATCCCAATAATGCCATTTCTCATTTTCAGTGAGAATATATAATTACAATTCTTTTCAACTTTTTAACAACAAATAACAACAATAGTAAACGGCTAATGAGAACATAATCTGTTACTCGCATTAAACTTGACAAACATTATGAAACATGACAGGCAGACCTATGTACAATTTGTCTCTCTCTCTTATATATATCTGATTTCTTTTTTCTTTTCTGTTTTTGAATCTCATAAGAGAAAGGCAGTATAATCTAAATTTCCATTTTTTGAATAAAAAGTGGGCGGAAAACCCCACAAAATTGTTAGAGCCTTTCAAATTGAAACAAAATCATGTAGGTGAGCATTGAAAAATTTAAAATGCTGTGTTTTGCCGAGAACAAGTTAACTATTCGAGACTATTTACATGCTATTGTCCCCCAACACTTGAACAACCCCCAGTTCATGAACAAGTTATGAATGTTATCAGCGAGGAATAAACCATTCAGAATGGCATTCCAGAGTGGTGTCAAACCTCGGTATTCAGAGCAAATCAAATTGAGTTTCCCTGTTTCCAAAACTGTGCAAACCCAAACCTTGACAATGGCATTCAAGGTCATATTCTGTTGTTGCATGCCCTCTGAATGTGGCAGATATCTATCATCATCTCTGCTATTTTTGCTAGATTGACAGAATTCAAGCTGTCGATTCCGAGGGCTAGCTGTTTTCAAGTCAGACTTGTCTTTAAGAAAAGCTTCTTTACAGACTAGTTGGACAATTGCTTCTTGAGTTTGTGCTTGAAACTTAATCGGTTCTGGCAAGCCGGATTTTGTTGATTTACACAAGTCGACTTTGAAAAACAAAACAAAATCACCATGAACTGAGCAGAGTGGTTGAATGTTGAAGGGGGGGGGGGGGGGGGGTGAGGGGAGCTGCTATGAGGAGGAGCAAACAGGGGTAATATATGGAAAGGAGTCCTGGTTAGAAATCGGCAAATTCCTTGGCACATTTTTCTGAGGAGGAGATGCGAAGGACCTCTTCTTCGTAGTCATCAAAGTTGCTGGGATCGCTGGCGCTTTTGACTTTGGGTACAAAGGGCGCTTCAATCTGCACAGTTAAAGGGGAACAAAGAGATTGTGGGGTTGATTATTTTTATTTTAGTTCTTGAGCGAATGTTGCAGCGTTGTTTGAATTCCTAGTAACCTGTATCAACCCAACACAAAACCTGACATATGATGGTGTGCTTATTAGCAGATCTATGAAATTGACTCCTAATTAAAAAGAAAGAAGGCAAGAACCATTTTAAAAATGATGGATTTACTTCAGCTATTCCCAAATCATGTAGACTTTAGAGAAACCTAGGATATTCAAGTCTTGAGACAGTTGGAAGTTAATGATTACAGTTTGAATAACTTTGGGCAACAAGGGAGGTTGAAGGCAAGAGGTGGGGAAAAGGGAAGAGACCCAATATGTACCTTCTTCCAAAGGCAAGAGGTGGGGAAAAGGGAAGAGACCCAATATGTACCTTCTTCCGAAGGCAAGAGGTGGGGAAAAGGGAAGAGACCCGATATGTACCTTCTTCCGAAGGCAAGAGGTGGGGAAAAGGGAAGAGACCCAATATGTACCTTCTTCCGAAGGCAAGAGGTGGGGAAAAGGGAAGAGACCCAATATGTACCTTCTTCTAAAGGCAAGAGGTGGGGAAAAGGGAAGAGACCCGATATGAATGTACCTTCTTCTGATAAATTGCGATCCAGTCCGTGCTGGCAAACCACCTGGCTACTTTGATGTCCACGATGCCATTCTTGAGGTTACCGAAGCGTTTAGTGAGGTCCACTTGGAGTAGGTTACGCAGCAGTTCCTTCAGGTCCTGGCTGAAGTGTGATGGGAATCGGACCTACGGGGTAACAGGCGAGTTATTATTGTTTGTGTCACCACGTGTCACTTTGTGGCGACAGGTCACATATTACCTTTTGTTATCAAGACAAGGAAAGCATAACGTAGCTAGCTGGTTTACACAGCCCACACTTCTCAATGGCTACTCAGAAACCCTCTCATTAAACTGTGCTCAATGTCAAGGCATTTCCAGCTAACCACTCCTTGCCTTACAAACACCCTTATTTGCTAATGACTCTAGCAGAAAACAAATTATGTGTAATACCCATGCGCATAAGCCACAATTCCTCACTAACCAGTAAAAAATGTTTAAATGACTTACTTTCCCTGAGACGATTTTCTCGTAGATCTGAATAGGCTGGTCGGCGAAGAATGGTGGATAACCGGCTGCCATCTCATAGATTAAGACACCCATAGCCCACCAATCTACGGCCTTGTTGTAACCCTGGATGCGAGAGAGAGACAACAGCAATTTTGTTTACTAACGAGGAAGGTGTACGTAGAACTACAAGAATGTAAATATATTGTAGGGTTAGAAAACACCGGGGGTTGAAGCCATGGGCCGTGCTTGTCTAGAACTTAAAGGTTTTCGACAGTTTCTTGTCATTTTTGTTTTATTAGTTATTGTAACTAATTGTAATTTATGTTTGAGCCACATTTGCCAAAGTCAAATTTCTTAATTTTTGAAGTGTTGCTATTTCCGTTTCTTATAAATGTTTTACAAAAAAGGCTAAAACTGTTTTAGGTGTTTTTTGTGCTTTTGTCACTGGACCTGTAAAACATTAGGTAGCGAAACAAATTCAGCTGTGGGTGTACACATTATTCGGATGTCAGATTTTTTAAATGCCTCTTCTCCATAAAAAAACCTGTTATACCAACTACACTGCACTCACACACACAAGAAAATACTGGTATTGTGCACTTTGAATAAATACAACCGAAATACACAAAACAAACACCTACATTACATATAAAATAAACCCCCAAAATAGACTAGAATAATTATCATTTGGCTATTACCAATCGACAGGTACATGTAAGGTCTAAAGTTCAGGTAGTATCTGATTTGCTTGTGGATATCCTGGCATAATGGCCCAGTACTGAATAAGATAACAACTCTCTCTGTGCATAGACAATATATATCATCCAAAGTCTCACTGTACGGCTGAGACATGATGAGAATAAGATAAAGAAAACAAGGACAGTCCTACACTGCACTGCCTCTACAGACGCTGTAGATAGATATGCATAATACTTTCATCATGTTCATTGATTGGTCAGCGGACTGGCTACAAAATGTCACCGGCATTCATTATGTACAAATGTACATGTACAGTGTTGTGTGCTGCGCATGTACATGTGCATGTTGATGTACATGTACATGTCTTGGCATTTTTGTACACGTTCAGTAGTATGGAATAGGATCCTTATATGTACACATGCAAGCGTGTACATGTAATTAATTTGCATGCTTGTCTCAAAGGTAGGATACACCATTTGCAAATATCGACAAATTTTACTACCAAATTATTAAGAAATATCTTACTTATTTGAAAGTAAATAATGATTCAAGGCATCCAGCAAAATGATAAATACAAATTAAATAAATACAAGAACAATTGCCGTTTAAAAAAGAAAGCCATTTTTCTTTCTTTTTCCTTGGCATCCATGATTGTAAAACTTCAGACAGGTCAGTTAAACAAAATTTACTATAAATAAATCTGTGATTTAAACAATATAATATGATAAATTGGAGGTTGCAACAAAAAATGGATTAAATAAAATATTTAAACAGCCATTTTCTCTGTAGAGTGGGACCATTAATCCCAGAAACCCAAATGCTGGATGCTACAGACATTTCCTGGAAAGAATTTGAATAAATTCCAAAGTACAGTTAACCAAAACAGTTACAGGAGGGTAAATCAAATCATCTTGATTAAAATGCAGTTTACTTATCCAGTACCAGGTGTTACCAAGTACATGTACATGTACATACATGTACTTGCCAAGAAAAAACTTTATTATAAAACCTACTCAAAATGTAGTAACGTAATTCATGATTAAAGGATCCCGTGTTTATTGTTTTCAGTAACATGGCTTCTTATTGGGAGTCACTGAGGCGTGACAACATGAATCAAATGGTTTGTGTGAGGTTTAAAGGCCAGTTTACACCTAATCTGAACACAAACAAGCAGTGAATTTAGACATTACAATTTACAAAGCATTCGCTGCAAATAATTCTCCAGAGTTAAAATGAGTTCCACTTTTGCGAATTTACTGTGCGAAACATTGCCTCTACCGGTATGTCACAAATGTGTGGGTAAGTTGAACTTTTCAACTTACCTACACTTCATCATAGGAGAACCGTTAACGACTGCTTATTTCTGTATAAACATATTCACAATCACTTCAGTCTAACAGATGTCAACCCATTTACTTTTCATGTCCCTAGTCGGCGTACTAGGTCAGCTCCTAAACACATTTTGCATGTTCCATGGAGTCGGATTAAGGCGACTAAACGAGGGTTTATCTCCAGAATTTCGTCTGCCTACAACCGTATTCATGAAACATGCGATGTGTTTGGAGCCCCAACGCTAAATTGTCTTCGTAGTCAAGTCTACAAAGCTTTGTAGTGTGATCATCCAGTTTAAGTCTATTGTCGAATTTTAAACTCATTATACACTAGCTCACGCATTCGCATTTTTGTATCACTGTGGAGACATGGCTTTGTTCTCGTGTACAAAATGGTTAGAAAGTCGAGCACGTTTTTCAAAATGCTCCCATTTTAACCATAATTTTTTTCCTGGGTTGAAATTTCGACCCAATATACCCTATATTATACCCTAACCCAAACCCTAACCCTAACCCACATCCTAATCCTAGTTTTTGAGTAATTTAATCAAAATCCAAAAATCTAATTCGTGAAATTCCCAATGGAGACCTATTCATCTATAGAAATTTACCCTCCGGAGACGTTTTGTCTCCATTGTACACATTGTGTTCATGTCTCCAGAGGGTACGGTATTTCGGAACACTGTAGGTTGTTAATTTTATACATGTATGTACATAATCTGTTTCTAATTGTTTTGTTTCATTGTCTTGTTTGGTATAATTAATTATTTTAATCTGTAGCAAATATTTTATTTATTTTGATACCAAATACTACTTTGTTTTTAATTTTGATTTTTAACTGATGCCGGTTCACCGTTTTTAGAAATAAATAAATAAATAAATAAATAAATCCAAGTTCGTGTTTTTAGGGAGTTTTGTTTATCTGACCTTGCTGAGGATGATTTCTGGAGCAAGATACTCCGGCGTCCCGCACAACGTCCACGTACGACCCTTCACCCTCTTGGCAAAACCAAAGTCTGTTACCTGCAGGGGGTTAAAGAAATAACTTTGGTTAAATCAAAACCAATATACCGTCAAAGATTCTGAAAAAGGGGAGAGTGGGAAGAGCCCCACCCCTAGGCTAGACTGTTGTGGGGAAGAACCCCACCCCTAGGCTAGACTGTTGTGGGGAAGAACCCCAACTCTAGGATAAACTATTGTGAAAAGAGCCCCACCCCTAGGCTAAACTGTTGTGGGGAAGAGCCCCACCCCTAGGCTAGACTGTTGTGGGGAAGAGCCCCAACTCTAGGCTAAACTATTGTAAAAAGAGCCCCACCCCTAGGCTAAACTGTTGTGGGGAAGAACCCCACCCCTAGGCTAGACTGTTGTGGGGAAGAGCCCCAACTCTAGGCTAAACTATTGTGAAAAGAGCCCCAGCCCTAGGCTAGACTGTTGTGGGGAAAGAGCCCCACCCCTAGGCTAGACTGTTGTTGGGAAGAGCCCCACCCCTAGGCTAGACTGTTGTGGGGAAGAGCCCCGCCCCTAGGCTAGACTGTTGTGGGGAAGAGCCCCACCCCTAGGCTAAACTGTTGTTGGGAAGAGCCCCACCCCTAGGCTAAACTGTTGTTGGGAAGAGCCTCACCCCTAGGCTAGACTGTTGTGGGGAAGAGCCCCGCCCCTAGGCTAAACTGTTGTTGGGAAGAGCCTCACCCCTAGGCTAGACTGTTGTGGGGAAGAGCCCCGCCCCTAGGCTAGACTGTTGTGGGGTAGAACCCCACCCCTAGGCTAAACTGTTGTTGGGAAGAGCCCCACCCCTAGGCTAGACCCTTGTGGGTAATATCTTACCGAGATGTAGCCCGTTCTGTCAATGAGTATGTTTTCAGGTTTGAGATCTCTGTAGATGACGTCCAGATAGTGTAGGTACTCAAACGCAAGGACTATTTGCGCTGCATAGAATCTTGCATGGGGTTCACTGCAGAAGAAAACAAATATGGGAAAAACAAAAAAATGCTTCATAAATATTTAGTTAACAATGTACATTAAGGAGATACCTAGGACCATTTCCATATTTTCAATAACCAGTTAGCGCTAGGATTATTTCGGGAGTGGGATTGTTTTTACAAACATCGATCTGAGACAGATTCAGGCAGACATCATGGATAGAACACTGATAATCCTGGCCTTGTTTTATTTTCGTAGAGTGTATGTTGGAGTGGCAAGAAACGCAAATCCAGAAAAGCATTACAATGTACTTTCTACTGTAAAATCTTCACCAAGACGTACTTTTAACCTCAACAGCATTCAATCCATCAATTTAACATGAATTACGGTATATCCACACAACCTAGAGGGGTGCAAGGGGGTGGACACAGGAGGTGTCAGGGTTAATCATCTTTATGAGCAAAAATATATTTCTACAAAAGTGATTATATGTTTGAGTAATCTACACAAAAATAAACATTCTTGTCATCTCCGTCCCCAATTCAATAGTCTTCAGTATTATTATTATTTATTTTAATTTTTTTTTTGGGGGGGGGGGGAAACACTAAACAATTTACAATGACAATATCTGAAAATAGTGCCCTGGAAAAATATTTGCGGAGAGTTCAGTTGGCTGCAGGGGATAATAAAATGGTGATTTAACCGGCGTGCAAATGCAATTTCTTTAGAGAGTACACCCACTCAAACATCCGTCTCATACGACAAAAGCGACTACATGTAAATAACAATCTTGAATAGGTGTGTTTGTAACACAATGCCAGAGGATAATCAAAATAAGCATCATTTCAAGTAGCTGTCAAGCAGACAAAATATCTTGGTAAAAAAAACAACTGCAAAGTTACGAATTTCAGAACATTTCAGAAATTACTAAAAAAATATGCTTTTAATAAAGAAACAACACAATTTTGGGGGCAAAATCACAGAAATGTGTCACAAAATTAGCTGACTGTAAATCAAAGTACATGTATGCTAGCTGGAAGCCTGTTGTAGTAATGCAACAGTTTGTTTCCACTAACGTAGTGTAATTTGCATGCATACAGGCTCTGTGAAATTGCACCAAATTCCCATTAATCAAAAAGTCGCTTCTATACCTAAACCGCCCAATTCGCCGTAAGTGTGAGAACATCTCTCCTCCAGGTATAAACTCCAGCACCATGTACAAGTTGGAGTTGTCCTACAGCAAAACACATTAATCATTCACAATAAGTCATTTAAATAAAAACAACAAAAAATCCTGCAAATAATTTGATTTGGGTTTCAATGACAAAAACAAATTGAAATATGAGATAATTAAAATTTTGGGAGAATGAAGAAAATAAAGATAATTTATGCAACGGTATGCATGAAGTCCTGTACACTATTTGCCAAATTGACAATGTACAAGTATGTATGTACTTGGTACATAGATTGGAACAATAATGAGTGCATTACATGGATCTATTCATTAACCCAAACAAATTAGCAAGCATGCTCCATTTTTAATAGAAATGTAGGAATGTGCACACACCCTAGGTTGCTAATAGGGTTAATCTTATGTTCTAGAATTTAAAGAAAAGATTCCCTGACATTAATTTCTTTGCATTTGAGCACAAAGAAACAATATTACAATAAGTTCTCTTTTACACACGGTATAATAATTATTACACTGTACTGTGCATTTATGCGTGTACATGTACCGTTTGGATGATACAAATCTCTTTGATTTACAAGTAAATCCATGTACAGTTACAAGAATGCAACAGGGTAATAACCTCCGATACTTCCATATCATTTAATTACTAATGCTCTAATGGTACAGCATCGCAAAGAACGTACATTGTACACGTGTGTGTATTAACATTTTATACACTCGTCAGACCGGATAGATTTAACAGCTCTCAGATCCAAGTGCTGCTTAATTATTAATTCCCAGCTCAACATGTTCTATGCAACTCATATGGTCTACATTTACAAGCGGGTGTAATTTGCGTGGGTGCTTTAATGGATATCCAGATTTTTTTCATTTTTCTTTTTCTTTCTCCACTTTTAATGCAAATTCCTCTCGACAGTCCTCCAAAGACCTCCTCAAGGCTCATTCGTCAGTCGACAAGTGTGAACGCAATGAAAAAGATTAGGTGTGAAGATGGTTACTATGGGGCTGAGGTTACCGTAGCAATGTCAGATAACGACGATGCAATTGACACTTCCGGATGGCATCACTAACGCCGGAGTAAAAGACCTCTTTGCGTGTACACTGACAGATTTTGGGGGGTTTTGGAAATCCCCAATGATGAAAAAGGAAACGTGACTTCTAGTGTAACACACCACTCCCTTACCCCCCCCCAAGCCCCCCCCCCCCCCCCCCCCACCCCTCAGAAATTTACAGAAATTTGATTAAAATGGCCTTCTGATTAAAGATTACTTGGCAAACTGAGTAAGATGATCATGTCTATGAGTGCACATGTACATGTACTGTACTGCTCTTAAAGTTCTACTAATAACAATTGTTATATCATGTGCTTAGATACTGTAATTTGATTGGCCTAGAACAATTACGTGTGCGGTCTATATTACATGGCACAATCCTAGCATATCACGTGTGCGCTATTCTGTGATGTCAGCTGTATCATTAATACACACGCATTTTGGGAAACATTTTTGTGGGAACAGCAAACTGGTAGATGGTCAACTTTTAGGAACATGTGATTTTATCAAATTGATCACAGCATCCGTTGAGATATGGAATTCAGCCAAAGAAGGTATTTTTGGTTGTTATTCCAAAGTTGGTTACAATGCATGCTTACCTTGAAGTGAAACTCTAAGCTAACAAGGAAGGGGAAGCTGATGGATTGTAAGATCCTCTTCTCATTCAATGTGTGTTCTACTTGCTTCAATTTCACAACCTGAGACAGAAGGAAAAGAATAAAGAAAAGAATGTCAAATATGTCCTTAACCTTTTTATTTTCAGCTAGGAAGCATCATTCAAACCTTAAGGCCAACAAATACGGTAGCTTAGGTTAAAAAAGAAGAAAAGGGAAACAAAGGTTTAAAACTCAACTCAACATACGTACATGTACAGTACGTGTTTATGACACTTTTGCACAATACATGGACATGGACATGATACTTCCAAAAAGTCTCTGAAAATTTTGAATCAGTAAATTGAAGACAAACAGTTCAACATTAATTTGTCCTTGACAGACAAATAATTAATATGAAAAGGCGCTGGTCTTCAACTGAAAAGCACAGGATGAAACGTCAAAGATTAGCGTTGTCAATACATTATTTGTTTTCTCAGTTGTCTTGGAGTATGCACACTTTATTATATTCATGATGATGATGAAATATCTTCATTGATTTTTTATAGATCTAGAAACTTTAGAAAGACCAAACTTTATATTTTATATGTTTATTCTAAGTAGCAAAACCTTAGAACCTAGTTTCCTGACTCTACTTCAGACGAAACGAGAGGGAGGAAGGGTTGTTGTAGAGATGATTGTCGGAGAGAGGGTTGGAAAGGGTGGAGGAGGGCTTACCTTTTGTTTGTCGAGGATCTTCATAGCAAAGAAATTACCGGTGGCTTTGTGTTTGACGAGCATGACTCGGCCAAAGGAGCCGGTTCCTAAGGTTTTTAATCGATCAAAGTCATCTAGATGTGCTGTGTTCTAAACAAATAAAAATAACACAATTAACCAAGCAAAAAGAAGGCCAATGATAACAAAAAATATAAAAAAACAACAAGGCTTTAGGAATGTTGTGGTTTACCGCTGGCTTGTGTGGCATTTATGGCAATAATGAAAACCATCAATGTTAACAATCATGAAAATATGTTCAATTAAACAAATCGTTTGTCGTCCGTCCTACTCACTTGTGTGGGGGTGTCCCATTTTTTCTGACACTCTTCTTTTGCCTGCGCTAGGAAGTTTTTCACTGCAAATACAAATTAAATGAAAGGTACAAATGCATTATTTTGTAGCTGATTTGTTTTAGCTCATTAATCGCCCAAGATGCACGATAAACATCAGAGACAAAGGTGTAAGTTTCCACATCCACTTTGCGTGAGTAATTAAGTTGTTTTTGTAACACATTCAGCAGTGTACGTGTACATGTACAGGTAATTGTGTTGTATCTGTAACATTACTTAGGATGATACAAACTATGCAATCCAAGCAGCAGAAACACTGTTTTCAACATTCAATCAATATTACATGGAAACCAAAATAGCTGTTTTTTGTTTTTTTAATCCATTAAACTGTATTAAAACCTAAAATGATTTAGACTTTTGATTGAAAAAACCTTTTCAAAAACCTTCCATGTTGGTGGATCTCACTCATTCTCAATTTACTTTTAAAATCAAGCTCTCAATTATTGTTTCTAAATGTAATTGACAACCCAAGATTTGTATTCCTTTTAGAAATCAAGGGTGTCTATGTGGAGTTTTTAACACCAAAGAAAAGATAAGTTTTTGACTATTTATTAACCCTAACCCCTTGATTACTTTTACTAAAAAGTATCCTGAATCCGTCGAAATTCTCCAAAACAGGGATGGGATTTTGATGGATTCAGGCACGTTAGGGTTAATAAATCTCCCCAATAAATAGAATGATAACGTAGGAATATGCATGGTCCGTGCATATGATCATGGAGCTTTGCGTTCGTTTCTGGCCCATGTTGGGTGATACTGGTATGATAAGCAATGTCGATGTTCATGCACCGTCATGAATGCAAGCAAACAGACCAAGTTACATTGTAATTATTAACTCATTATAGATACCATTGAGCTATCTACACGTCAGAGCCATGTACGTACAGGTATTAGTACCGATAGCCTGCATGCTAATGCACCAAGGTACTGTACATGTACATGTACTAAAGAACAATGCTATGAGATGTTCTATGCTACGACATTAATGAGCTCCCTTACATCATTAAGTACTAAATGAAAAGTGTAACTTAATGGAGTATGCTAGTTACATGTAAGTCCTCCATACCAGAAACATGAATGTTCATCAAAGTATTTGGTTTTGTCTATGCGTTTCATCTGTCCATGCCCAACATGCAAGTTTTACATTCACCAAAATAAATCAGTATGTACCCATACCGGTACATGTACATGTACATGCCTAATAAATATTTCCCCCAAAATGCACAAGAAGGCCTGTACGGTATATACCATACTGTACGTACATCATTCATCGTCATGATGCAGACCAAATATTTCGACATGTGTACATGCGCTTAAAATTCCCAAAATTCCAATTACCTTTTTCATATAAAATGTAAAAAACAGGAAAAAAAAACATTTCTAAATCTCTTCCCATGCTTAACATGCAAATTCTACAATTTAATGCATGGAATATTTTATAGTCTAAACAGGAACGGTAGAAATCTATAGGCTTCGAATAAACATATTGCGTGTTTACCCGTGTTTGCGTGTGATGTACATGTACCGTAAGTCTATAATGTGTTCTCTGTACTTCCAGCTGGTATGGCCTGACATACAATGTATCACTCAGCTTATAAGTTAACACAATCTACAACGTGTACATAAACTCTATCCAAATGACAATTTACAATTATTTATGTATATCTTTCAGACAACCAATGGCAACAGAATAAGAGATTCTTTCAAAACCTCGTCTTTATCCCTTGCTTCAGAGGTTAGAGTTGAAATATATTAGTTTGACACTAGGCACACTTTCATGACTTTACTCTATACCAGAAGCTTGACAGTGACAATAGAAATAGGACACAGAGTTTGTCCAATAGAAACAGATCACAGAGCTGTACAGAAATAAAATAACAGTACCGTATATTGAAATATAAACGATTATTTAAACGATAATTTAACAATCAGATAGGCAAAGGATCTACATGATACAAGTAGCCTACTGTACCCTTGTAAAGAAAGAATGCATATAAGTGAATTCCCAGCCACCAAATTAAATTATTGCACAAAAACATGTACAATTTTACATGTACATGTACATGTGTACATGTGTACAAATGTACGCGTATACTCCACCGGTATGTTAAATTTGCCAAAGATGCTGCATGCTTTATACGTGTGCGTTTGCGTACATGTACAGTACAGTGTATGTTAACCAGTTCATGCCGGGATTATTGTAACATTCACAGAGCCGAGGCGCGGGGTTATTTTTAACGAAACTCAATCTGAGGCGTATTCAGGCCGATGGAAGCAAACCCATGACATTCCGGCCTTCCTCGCTGCTGACATTTCTGGCCTTGCTCGTTGCGTGTTTTAGGCGTCATCTGTTTTGAATCTCAGAAAGACTTTGCGTGTATTTATATAGGTCCTCCCGTGCGAACTGGTTAACAATATTTGTAAGAGTCCATGATGCCTCCTAGTGTCAAGTCTATACATGTACATGTACATGTACTTTCAAGTGTCAAAGTAATCACTAGCAATCACACATGGAATGGTTTCAGGTAATTCCATTGACAGGTGACAGAGAAGTTAGAGAACTAATAGTCTGTGTTGTCTTGTGGCGTTGGCCAGGGCATTAGCATACTATTCCTAACCTGCCCTGGGCCTGTGCACTGCACTGACCAATCAGATTATTTTTATGTGGTACATGTACATGTAAGATGGTCAAAGGGCAACAAACAGGTGACAACACCTGGGTGATAATATTATCCAAACCCCAGCTTAGACCCTGCCTCCATCACCATTGTCAAACTGCATGAACGAAGCCAAAGACACATATGAAGCTGGGGTTTGGAAAACAGGTCAGGTTCTGGGTTCTAAATATTTGTTATGCTTGAAACATATTACCTTCCATGTGATCGGCATAACATTACTCCCATAACACTAATCTTCTTGGCATTAATTTGGTTTAAAGTACAATACAGTGTACATTTGTACACTACAAAGTGCTACATGTACATGTAACTTATTTAGATTCAGTACACAAAACTAAAACCAACATGTTAGAGTTGTTTGTATTGAAATGTTAGACACTGACATTAGCACACTCAAAAAGATGGCACTTGTGTAAGCAGTGCAACAGCTGGGCAAAGTAATACACACATGTATGCATTATGTTAAACATTAAAAAATTCAGTTTGTTTACAATATAATATTTACAAATGAATTCTTCTGAATTACATGTGCCAATATCTAATAATAAAAATAGAAATAAAGTTACCCATGAAATATCAAAAAGAACCCTAAGAATTTATGGTAGGAACGTCGGTGATTTAAAAGCCGTGGAAAAATAAAAAAGGTACATGTACTTACTGAAGTCTTTTGTTCCTGATCGAATAACTAAAACAAAATTATTGGAAAGTGGTGAAGAACGTATACAAAAAAAACTTTGAAAGCTGTGGCATTGAAAGATTGTTGCCTAATTGTATTTGTTCAAGCAACCAACAGTACAGACAGTCCCATGAAACCTTTTTTTCTGAAATTAAATCCCACAAATTGATAACCGAGTTTCCTAAAAAGGTCTCTATACACACTGTAGCAACATCCTTGCAAACAAAGGACAGCCCTACCTCGCCTCCCCAAAAAATGATGTATGGCCGTTTTTATTTAGACAAACGAGAATGCGCATCAGTTCTAGATGGGAATAAATTATTCTGTTTACCCTCTTATGCAAACGTCACTATTTAGGTCAGTTGGGCAGAGTGTCTTTTTTGTGCAATGCACTAAGTACTCCTCATTAGTTTGTGTTGTCTAATAACAACTGTGCTTCACTGTTCCATGGAAATAATTGTGCAGTAAAAAGACTGTAGTGATGAGGATGTGCTTGTTGTGCATACAGTACATCCTGTCCACTGTAGCCCACAGGGTAGTACTGGTACATCTTTGATAGACAATCTAAAACAGCACAACCCATGAGTCATGTTGTGTTCTCATCTAACAACTGTCCCATTTAATCTGTGCAGAATGCAAAATATTGGACTGTTCAGTGATATCTGTGCACGTTTGTGCTGTAGGAAGGTTAATGTGTTGAACTTGTTCTGCCATAGCAAGAGTACATGTATGCCTACAATACTGTACATATAAATATATTTACTAACAAGCCAGCAGGGCTGATTCTGTTACAAAGTGACGGTAAAGGCATCAATAAGCGGTTTGTATCTCGGTGAAAGTTACACGTTGCGACCTTTTAGTGGGTCTGAAAACATCGGATTGAATTTTCACCTCACCCAACACAGTGTGTAAAGGAATCCATACATGTAGGCTTTTTTTTAAATTGAAATTAAAGGACGTCGGGTTTATTGTGAGGGTAATATTACCTCGCATCCCTAGACTTCACTGAGTGAGTATAAAATTAGCGTTGAACTAGTTACAAATGGTATCAATTACATGACATATACCGGTAGGATGGTAACCATTTCCCCTGTACCAGTTACACACAAAAAAACATTTACTTCTTATATTTTCATGATGCTTGTGAATTATGTGCATTTTCCCCCCATAATCATGATCAAGATATCAATTGTTTGCACATTAATTTGCATGAATCAAATGTGAACTATACATTGTCCAAAGTACATAATTATCCCTGTGCTGTATAATAAGGGTTCTTTCTATGTACAGTAGCATGACTCAGATTCCAAATTTGTCATAATCATCAATCTTAAAACTTACAAAATGAGTGAGGGAGCATGATTCACATGTTGCACATCTTTTAACATGTTGATTTTAATGCGGCATTACACTGATGGTTACTGTATGTACATGTAGAACAAATAATCAGCCAGCTCTCAAAAATAATGGGAAACAAAATCTGATTCCTTGAACAATAATAACAAGCAAATTACAAGCAAAACAGGCAACACTGTGCATAGTTGCCAAGAAATCAAAGAAAAATCAAAAGTGGGTTCACCTACATGATGTTGGTGAGATTGCACCATCTGAATTTATATCGTGAGGGTGCGAAGCATGCAAAAAGAACAAAGTAACAGTTAGTGTGAGACACAGTATGGGGAAAGGGGTGAGGGGGCTAGAGAGGGGTGGGGTGGGGTGGGGTGGGGTGGGGTGGGGTGGGGTGGGGTGGGGTGGGGTGGGGTGCTTGAGACATAATAGAACAGTGCTGGGGGCAGATCGGGAGCACTTAGACAAAGAAGAGTGGGGCTGGTCATGGCTGTCAAAGTTCTGGGATCACTAAGGAATCACAAAGATGCCAAAGCTTTCTCAAAGCCCCTAATAAAGGGTCATATGATGAAAACAAATACGTTTTAAGAAAACAATTGAGTTCTTTATTTCATGCACTTAACCAGTTCGCGCCGGGATTATTGTAACATTCACCGAGCCAAGGCGCGGGATTATTTTAAACAAAACTCGATCCGAGGCGGGTTCAGGCCGATGGTCCTAGGAAGCACACCCACGCATTTCCGGCCTTGCTCGCTGCTGACATACATTTCCGGCCTTGCTCGTGACGTGTTTATGCGTCATCTGTTTTGAATCTCGGAATAACATTGGGTGTATATGTACTCCGGCGGAACTGGTTAAAATCATTTCATGTACCGGTACTTGAAATTATTTTGTGAGCTCGAAACAAATTATGTCGCTCTAATTCCTTTTGCGATCGAGGATCGAAACACAAAAGAAAACAAAAGGAACAAAAGATCCTCGAAGGACGGTTTCTTTGTCCTCGATCGCTCCGGTAAGCGCTAGGCAATGGGGTTAGGTTACAGTACAGGAATAAAGGAAAACACAATAGGGGATCCTCGGTCGTAATGGCAATTCACGAACTATTGTGCACTCGAAATGATTTTGGACAAAATTATTTTGAGTGCACAAAATCATTTCGAGCGAACAACATACACTACATGTATACAATGTATTTTAGATGTACTACATTTTGAGTGCAAAAAATCACTTTGAGTGCACTAAATAACTTATTTCGAGTGCACCTAATGTTTTTGCGAGCACAAAATAATATATTAAGTGCTACAAAATACAAAACTCAAATAATTGTTTTCATAATTGTTTTCATTACTCAGACTTCATACTTTGGAAAGAAAATATGTCTGTTTTGTTTGTGTCTGTACGGTACATGTATGATTTGTGTGGATTTGATGACGACTGAGGCTGAGATCTAATTGAGGAGGGCAGCTACATGTGTACATTTGAAATATGCACAGGGGCTGTCAAGAAAATAGAGAAAATAGAAATCTGAAAGCTACATAAATATGTAATAAAGTTTGACTGTAAATAAGACCTTTTATGGGTCGACTTTTGCAATAATACAACTGTGAATGTGTTCTACAGCCAGAATAAGTGATTAAAAAAAGTTATTGCTTTCAAATTATTTCAAACCTGCAGAGACAAAAACTACTGGTGAATGTTCAAACTTAGTTTAAACCTATTAATCAATACATCTGCAATTAGGCAGAATGAAGAACTGTTTAGAAAGTGAGCTAGGAAGCTAAATAATATTATTATTCCTAAAACTTCCTATCCTAATTGTAAGTCTATTCATTGTTACTTATTACTCGAAGCACTGATTTTGGTTAAACAAAATACACTACACTAAATAATGACTTACACTAATGTTTACTGGACAGACCAGTTTTGGTCCAACAGAAAAATACACTACACTAATTATTTACAGTACTAAATATTTACAGTACTAAATATTTTTTTTACAGTACTAAATAATACCCCCGAAATTGAAAAGGGCCAAGCTACCACTACTGTCTCAAAGTGTTTTTCCCAGGAACCTTTCTAAATATGTTAAAATCCAACACCTTCAGAAATTGCACCTTGTGAACAATTTCTTTTCACTCATCCAAAATGATGCAGTCCTTTGGAAGACCGGATGTTACTGTCAACATGAAACTGAAAGCATGTGATACAGCCGTGCAAAATAAACATGTATACGTTTTTGATGAATAGAAGAAATACAAAAAATAAACAAAAAATAAAACACATACAACAGGCCACAAAGACATTGCAAAAAATACAAAACAAAACAAAACCATTGCATAACCCCCCAAAAAGAGAGAAAAAAAGGTATGATACAGTACAATGTACATTAATTAAAACATGGAGATAGACATCACATCAATAGTACCCCAGAGCCAAGACAAAAAAATAAACACAATTGAAAGAGGACCATTTGAAAGAAAAAAAGAAGCAAATAGACAAAAGTATTTTTAATAATTTAGTATTTTAAACATTTTAATAGGATGTAACATGCACTGTACACACTGAACACAAACAAGATGTATTATTGTTAGCAGAAATCTCTCTCAAAACGACAAGGCCTGTGAATGTGTATTATTTTATCTTCGCATGATGAATGTGCATGATGAATGTGCAGTATGAATGTATGCATAAAAACCGGAGACTGTCCAAACATTTTCAAAGATCAGACCAAGTGGCATGGCACATCTAAATATAGCCCAGAGCTGTGGGTTTTTGTTGCTAGCCCTTCTCTCCTAGTTAATTTATCATGCCAAGTCCAAACCAACTCACTAAACTGTCCTGGGCAAGAGAGAATGGGCTATTGGGTAATGGATGGATAGCATCATAAAAACATTGCTGTGTCAACGTCAAACGATGTATGTGCAACAGCACCATTTGGTAAGCTCTTTTGTGAGTTCACATGTACCGGTATTCCTTGTATGGTTCTAAAAGGAACCAAAAGGCTTTCCATGTATACATGTAGTTTAATTACTGCACCCGAGGAGAAAATGTAGAGCTTACTTTGTAAGTTGTAACATTATCTACTCCATATTTATTTTTGCACTTGACAATAAAAAAAGAGATCTCAAACATAATACATATGTACATGTATGTATGTAGGTTGGCCTACTAGCAAGGGGAGATTTACAATGCACATGGACCATAAATCCAGAAATCCTTCAGAGTAATTTGGCCTGGTTAGCCAGCACTATAAATAGCATGCAGCTGTCTGATAGAATGAGAGCAATAAAGCTGAGGGTTGGCATGTCTGCTAGAGAAACCTGCACAGGAAATAGGATTCCACAGTTGTGCATAGGATAATGACACATGCAGTAATGATACTGATGCTGTGGGTTATGAGCATGGTGGAATTCGTTCTTATTCCTCCATGGTATGAGCATGTACATGTAGATGATTGGCAGTACATGTATTCACATACATGTACCGGTACATATACATCCACATGTAAATCCTTTGTTGGATTTTATTACAAGCATTAACGACAACAACAAAATTCTGAGACTAAGCCCATATCAGCACAAATCACCATCTCCTAACCAGTTCGCGCCAGATTTATTTTGACATTGACTGGGCCCAGGCGCGGGATTGTTTTTCACGAACCTCCATCCAGGCCAACATCTGTGGGTAGCACACCCTGATATTTCTGGCCTCACTCACTGCGAGCCCGTCGCCTTGCTCGTGATATTTCCGGCCTTGCTCGTGACGTGTTTATCCACCATCCGTTTTAAATTCAGGAAAAACTTTGCGTGTTTGTGTACATATAGATTTACACACGTGTCATCCGACACTAACTGGCTAAAACAGCAAGAAAGAATGCAAATATTGAAATTGTAAAATGTCAGAACTGGGTAATTCTCCTGTGTCTCCGAAGTCCATACTCAACCCTGTCCCCCAATACACAGGGCAACAAAACCTGCTTCTTCAAATTCAACTACTTTATTTCAAACAGTCCACCATGACTTTTCCTTGTCTAAAACATAACATAAAAAACCTTCGCCTTGGGATTACAGGAGAGACAGGCCGTTGCTGACAGCCGCCCAAGCGTGTCCTGAAAAGTGGTCAAATTCAAATGCATAAAGCAGCCCCTGACTTGAGTGGTCTACTTAAAAACAAACAAGTATGGCTTGAAACACAAACACTGAAGCACCTTGAAGGAAACACCCCTGGAAAAGAATGATTATGTGAAACTCTGTTGGGATAACTCAATCCTCTGAGATTACCCTGGACCATTTAAAAGAGTGGAGAAAGGTTATACTTCCAAAGGCCTACATGTAATGTATACCTGGACAATCCTACCTCCATGCTTACATGTACATGCAGTATGTCAAGCCTGCTGATGTACATGTACAGTATGTATTTGTATTGATGTACCAGATGTAATGTAAATAGTATAACTTTGTAAGACTCAACAAATATTTGTATGCACTTGTGTGAACTACAGTGTACAGTACATGATAACATTAACAGCGCAGAAACATGTACATTGTACATGTACATAACATGAACATACTCATGTTATGAGGTACGTACTCTCTTCTTGGTTAATTACACCAAAACAATCAATATTTCTGCAAGGAACACATACATGTAGGCACATGTACAGTACATGTACATGTCGCCAAATATCAATACTATAAACACTGACAGAAGCCAATCCCTTACATTCATGTATATTACGTATGGTACATGTACAATTTGTATGTGACAACGCGATAGTATTGAGAGCAACTCTGTGACAAGATGTAATCATGTTCCTATCACAAATGTCACTTACTTTTATATCGCATTACCAAGCCTGACGCCAGTCCCGTTGCACTAATGGTTTCGGCTACGAAGCCCAGAAACTGTTCAATAAGGGGAGTATGACAATGTGCGTCATTGCTATCCATGATGAGTCCAACAGTATAACTTATAGCATACAATTGTATGTGATGACAAACGGGATTGTAGTCACATTCATGTACTCGTTTCATCAACAGCATCAAGGTTACCACCAAAGCGTACGACACTAATTGATAATTATTGACAACGGAATTGATCGTCCACAAACAGAATCAGGTTGCAGTTGGGTATCCCTCACCCTAATATGAAGTTTATAAAATGATTTATTTTTAAAAACTTCAATTTTCAGAACAATTACAGAATATCTACTGTAACGCAATCATTTGGCTCATAGAATAATTATTCAAATTATTAAGATATTCCTTATTAATTCGGTAGTAAATATTTTCGATATCTTTAAATTGTGTATCCTACCTTTAACACTCACCCACTTTGCCAAAAAACCAACAACCAACAACTGATTTTGCTGTGATTTTGGATAAGATTTAAGATTGTAGATGCCTGGCACTAGGCTTGTGCATTTCTATGCTACAGGTCGCGTCAAATTGATTCCACACTCGTAATCAAAATCACGTTCCCAATGTTTTTAGTACCACTTTCTAACTGCCACTATTATTTGGCAATTTACAGTCCATGTTTTTTCAAAGGGCAGAATATTCACCAGTGTTGGAGTTTGGAAAATTATCAACAGAATGACTTTTGTAACCAAACAGATTTTACATGATAAAACTGTTGATTCCTAGCATGTTTCCAGCAATGATATCAATAACAGGAGGATTGCAGTATAAATGTTGTAACCAGAATACCAGATAAGCCACTCCACAATTGCCCTTAAATTGGGTTTTGAATGAAATGATGTTCATTGGAAAGTGCATTCAAAAGTAGGACATAAACATTCACATGATCATCCTTTAACTAAAGGTTTTTGTTTTATTCTTGTGTAGAACAGCACTTAGATTTAACTAAAATAAAGTGGGCACATCAAGATTTACATATCATCTACTGTATTGGCAGCCATGGGAAGGGAAATGTCACAGCAGTGAGAATGTCAAAGGTCAAAATGTTTATTTGTTCAACAGTGGATACATAAAGGTTGAACCTTGGATAGTGTAGGTTCAATCTACAATATAATTGCACGATTTATTTGTACAGGTCTCTGGCATATGTAACCAGCAAAACACAAGGTTACACAGATAATTTTGAAACTGCAAATGTGCAGGCTTAGTACAGTTTGTAACTTTTATTGCGAATTGTCATGAGGAACTTGGGTCAAATAAATTTAGGTGACAACACATTTGTAAGCCTTGTTATTTTGGTATTAAATGCACAAGCTTTACAAATAAGTTTATTTTCCCTGAGGGCTTTTGTATTGTTGCTGAAATCCTTCATGCTTGATTTAGCCTGGATGTATTCAGGTCTTTTCCCCCTTTCCATTCCCAGACAATTTTAAGTATTGACCAAAATAGAAAGCCCATCATGAAAGGAACAAATGCACTTTAATACAAAGCTACACATACAATGACCAAAATAAAAAACCTGGAATGAGGAAAAGGTAGATCAAAAAAATATCCAAAATATTTCCATCGGTTTATTAAACATCACTTCCTGCCAATACAAGCACTTCCTCAGTACAGGTTTGTGCACACATGTAGCATCTCTTTCAAGTGAATGTATGAAGTACGACTGCATATTTGATGGGGAAAAAGAAGGGAAAAAAGCAAGCCAGACTACTCTTATTGACATTGTACCGTATGTCTTAATATTTATGGAGAGCTACATGTATCAGTTCATGTTATTTCACATCTTGAACTTGCAGGGTTTATTTCATGCAAGAATACAATGTACATCCAGTCATTTTTTATGAGAGTTTCTTGTTGGCTACCCTTACATTTTATTTGTAACATGCTGTGTGTTAAAAAGCATGAGGTGTCACAACATGAATGTGATTGTGACTTGTCATCACTGTACTAGAATACATACAGTACACACTGGAGCAAATAAAAGAAAAGTAGGAAGTACCATACATGTAGTTGTGATAGCAACACAGTGGGATGTCTGAAGCTCAAATCCAAACACCTGCTATATATAATTCAATCATGGAGCTATGAACTGGTGTCCCAAAATAGTTTCTTATTGAATGGCAAAAATTAAGAAAAAGCACAGTACAAACCCAACAACTGCCCGCTATTTCTTAAAAATGGGTACCATTCAATATTTTATTCGGATTGGTTTAGTTTGCAGGGAAATGTCTTATGTAATTATGTCATCTAGGTCATGGAACAGTGCAGAAAGAAAACAATGTCAAACAAAAATCAGGGCCACTTCACTCCCTGTTTAGCTGAATAAAGTCTCATCACTGTTCCTGAGGCAAAGACAAGGTTTTCAATCTCAGTATTTCACCAGCCAAGTTGAAAGTCGTATTTAAATTTTTAATAGAGCCATTCTGTAATATTTGGCACCTGAGAGTAAAGCCAAGTGATTTCAACTGTAGGACTAGACTGCGAGACTAGACTGGTACATGTCCAACGTTTTAGAATAATTTACACTTCAGTAGTTTGGTGTCATGGCCTGGTACGGTACGGTACCAGGTGTTTCTATCGAGTCAGTTAATTATGCAGTACTAAAAGGGGAATTAAACTGCTTGTTTCACACTATGAGTTCTTGAATAATAGAAATGCAGTTTCGCCCTTCAATCACTGTAAAATCTCTGTGAAATTTTACGGGATTTTAAGAGTGAAACGTAAAACTGCAAAGTTTCCAGAGTTCAATTCACGATCCAGTCTATTTTTTACATTTTTAAGCGTTGGAACTCTTACATACAATATTGAGCGTCCCATATTGTCAGAGTATGGCCAATTTTTGTTTGAGTTTAGATGCAGGTCTGAATACAATTTTGAGATATCACAAATTATATTTGTGTGTGGCATATGAAAAACATGTACTGTCTAGACTAAAGCATGCAAGCAATTAATTTTAACATAAGAAAGAAGCAAAATAACAAGCTTAAATTAAAACATCTGAAGTGCAAAATGACAGATGACGATAATGCTACTGTTTAAAGCCAACAAGGTTGTACTTTTTTGTACCAAGGAAAACATTTGAGACAGTAGGTAAAAACAATCGAACATGGAAATTTAAAATAGGCCTATCAAATTGAAAAAAACAAAAATTAAAAACATGTTAAAATTAGCAAGGCATATATTTCCACGTAGAGACCATGTATTCTTATTGATATTTAATTATAATGTGTAACTACTTTCTGTCACTCCGCAGCGCACGAGTTAATGAGGTCAACTCCCAAACTTGTTTTGTACGGCCTATGTCACAAATCGGCCACCAGACTTACAGGTGTAATTGCGAGATTTGATAATATAAACAGATTGTTTCCAAATCCAAAAGAAAATATACACACTATGCAGTCGGCGAATAAAATTAACAAAATTATACGCATCATCGCCAGCTCGTTGGGTATTCAAAATGAGGTCACGTACAGAATGCCATGCATATATACAGCGTACCGGTACATCAAATAAACAGCTTTTCGGTGCGCTGCAGACTGACTGCTTTTTATCCTTCAGATTAGGAGCTGACCTGGATTCATACTTTGAACAAAAAACCTTGCTAAAAACTGCTAATTTAGAAACAAATCCGAAGGTTGAAAAGTAAAGGCAAACATAAAAATAAAATAAATACAACTGTAGTGTAGTATTAAAAAAAACTGTGGAAAAATGAGCTGTCATTATTTTAAACTGAATTTTAAATTTATGTACGACGTAAATTCCCTGCAACACACAAGAATATACTACTACTAGCCTAGAACTAAATGCCTAACATTAACTTAGAAAGTTAGGGGGTTACTTTGAACAGCTATTGAACATGTTCAAGTTAATTTTTCATTCAATTATTATCAAACAGTAAATTTAATCAACAAAACTTGTAAATTTAATCAACATCAAACAGTAAATTTACAATGTACAAATAGGAGACGCTAGTATCACTAGTAGTACTAGTAGTAGTAGTAGTAGGTACTGTATGTTATAACTGGTGGAAAATAGAGCAACTCATAATCATTTTTACAAATTGAAAAAAACACATTTCACACATCACACATATCTCCGGCACAGTCATTGATGACAGTACACAACCATGGCCATGCTAATCAATTGCTACGTTTTGCTAGACGACAAGAAAAAAACCAACCACTTATGTCTTGATTCGGCCCCGGTTTTGAAGTTGGTGTGTTCCCCATTGTGGTTGCTGGAAGACAGACCCTTCCGCATAAATAGTGGGGAAATCCACAGAAAATGGTCACCGTTTCGAGATCAGACAGACAGAGTTACTAAATCCCATCAACGCACACGTACACAAACATCAGCAGTATTTTAGCGCAGCCGCGCCGACATATTCCAATTATTATGCGCGTACGTACGTACGTACGGAGTACATGTACGGAGTACGTACATGTACCTACGGGATCACGAAATGTACATGTCATCATACAGGGCACATCAAAATTATCCATCCGCGATTAATTGAGCCTTTTGTCACCAGAATAAATCATTCATTTCGCACACAGGCAAATTCTTGACTGGGAACGAATATTTTAACGCAAAATCACAAAAAATCTAAACATTTTCGTCATTTTTAACGTAAAAAAAGGAAGCTACTTTTTATCAGCGAAAGCGACTTAGTCACAAAAAAAGCAAAACCCGCCGGATGTCCAAACGGAATTATGGGGCGGCTGGTGCGTACGGCAGTGCCGTACGCGTACCGGCCAGAATAATGCGTCCCGTGTCGTTTTTTAATGTGCTCGCGCGTACCGCAGGTTTGTTTTGTGGCATTAATAATAATTATAGGAAATTTCATTTGAAACTTTAAATAGTCTTAGAAAGTGATGGGAAATAGCTAATAAACGCTGCCTAATTTCACACCAAACAAAAAGTTCAGCACACTAGGTAGTCTTCCTGCGCGTATGTGTTTTTTCCCCTTTTTTGGGTGTTATGCACTTGTCAATTGTAGTCCCGGCCCTGGGGGACCCGGGACTTTGGACAAACTAGCGGGGACATAGCGGGGGATGTCCAAAAAAACGTGCCCCGCTAGCCGGGACAATAGCGGGGACTTGGCCGGGGTTGTACAGTTTATTGCCCCGCTGTACCGGGACAATAGCGGGGACTTGGCCGGGGTTGTACAATCTTGTTGCCCCGCCGTACCGGGACAATAGCGGGGACTTTGCCGGGGTTGTACAATCTTGTTGCCCGGCCCTACCGGGACAATAGCGGGGACTTTGCCGGGATGTACGAAATGTGCACACTGCATGCACAAACTCTTTCGCACACGTTTGACCAGGTTGGATCATACGACGTTCTTCATTGCATTTACGACTGACGTCCAGGGTATCAATTTATCCTGCCATCGCGAAACAATTTACAACCAATTTTTTTCATATTTTTACCTGATAAAGGAAGCTGTAATTTCGTTAACATCTTTCTTGTGTCTGGAATCACAGATCGTCATGAGTTACAAAAAGCAAATGTGTCTTTGGGCTACTTATTTACAGAAAATAAATTGCAAATCCACGCTTTTCGACGTGAACATCGTGTACGAACTTTCTACGTGCGTGCGCGCGTACCCGGCAGCCGCGCTGGCCTAGTATGACTGATAAGCTGGCCTCTGGTGGCTGTTAGTTATCACCCCCTCTGGTCTCAAAGGGAAATGAGTTGCAATGAATAGTGTTGTGGTCTATGTAAACAAAATCTAAATAATTAATTATTGTCTAACACTACACCGAAATATTTCCAAATTTCATTGTTTTATAAAGTAACAAAATCTCTCACGATACACCGAGAAAAAAAAAATTCATTTTTTATTGCTGTAAAAAAATATAGAAAACACGTATCCCTGTACAAATTGAATGGAGGGTTTGCCCTTTGCCCGGCAGCGTGTGCAATAGGTGGAACAGCCTCCAACCATGAGAAGCATATGGCAGGAGAAATTGATACAAAATATACCTTGGACTCCATCGCGTTGCGTTGTACACAACGGAGGAGTCCAACCTGGACTAACGTGTATTTAGCTATGCCCTACAGTGCAAGTTTGTCAGCACGCTCCACGAGGCTACTGGTACCCTGTAACATATACATTTATTTCTGGTGATCTAACGGGTACCAGTACAACTCTTATGACTGCGCAACTTCGTGCATGCGTGCTGAAGCGAAATTTCCCCGCCAGAAAAGTCAGCACACCGGATAGGTGAGACCGTTTAAACCTGGATTGTGCATGTCGGGGCCGGGATCGTGCGGGGGTTGTGACAAATGCCCCGCATTCTGGGGCCGGGATCGTGCGGGGGTTGTCAAATATTGCCCCGCATGCCGGGGCCGGGATAGTGCCGGGGTTGTGCAAAATGCCCCGCATGCCGGGGCCGGGGTATAGCCGGGAATGTACAAAAACCGAGTGCCCCGCACTGCCGGGCGGTAGCGGGGACTGGCCGGGACAATCACGCTGGGCCAATTGTACATCCCCGGCTACGTCCCCGCTAGTCCCGGGTCCCCCAGGGCCGGGACTACAATTGACAAGTGCATTAATTGAAGGTGCATGGTACGCGCACAATCTCAAATGTATGCGTACAAGATACAAACCGTTTTTGGAAGTCATAAGGGTTGTGCATATTTCGGTACAAATCATAGATGAAAAACAAATAGTCTATCACTATCAGTTCTTCATATTATTTGTGCTTGGTTCTCCATGGGAGAATATAAATTATAAGTGCTCGTGTCGATTTGTGCTTATTTATTTGTTTTTAATGTATTAAAGAGCCTTCTTGATGCACTATATACACGGTTACTTTCTAGCCGATGCTCGTTCATCGTCTATCACGGCAGACCTGTATATTATTCCAAACGATGTAAATAAAACATAAGATTGTTCTTAACTAGAAGGGTTTAATTCCTTTATTTCCACCAACCCAATTAACCAACCTTATCCAACTAACCCCCCCCCCCCCCCCCCCCACAGTGACCCCTCCCCGTAAAAAACCAAAGCATTTGACATGATTCAGGAATTGATGAAATATTGCGAATGTCTTTAGAAGATTTTATGTAATTGTTTTGTCAAATATTATCTCACTTTGTTTCATTAACCTGAATTGTTATGAAATAAAATCCCCTCTTTCTTCCAAAAGAGTGAGTCCCTTAATCGCGCGGACTTTTGCAACAAAATGGTCACGACTCGACGGTAGAGAGAAAAAGCGAAGCGTGAAATGTTTTGTTTTGTCACGAGAGGGCGGTATGTAAAAACGTCGAACCCCCAACTATGGCATACACACGTTAAACGCGCAATGACTTATTTAGTGGGCGCACGTATTTTATCTGACAACCAGGGGGGGCGGAGGGGGGGGCCCTTCGAGACTGTGATTGCGCAACGCTGACGTACCGTCCATTCTCAAAATAGGGGGAAACAATTTTCTCACGCGAAAAATAAAGAGTTTTTGGCATCCAATCTTAACATCTTGTCTTTTGTAGTTGTAAAAGGTTGTTATTTACCTTAATGTTTATCATCCAATGACAACAATTGTATTGAAAATGAAAAAAGCAGTCGAAAAAATTAAGCGTTGACGTACCGTTGATGCGCGTGGAGATTGTGCACAAATACTCAAACGACGTTAACAAATACCTCCCCTAAAAAGGGCAATAATAATCGATAAATTGTGAAAAATCGTGCTTTGACCCCACTCATTTTTTTCCATGGATACGTTAAAAAAGGATGTAGCAGTGATATACTGAATTTTAAAAAAAATCTGCCTGTGACCCCCTTGCGTTTTATCGTGTTGTTTTCGAACGAAAATGGCCGAAAATGACATCGCCCCAAAACAAATTCGTGTAGATCGTGCATGTGTTTCTGGCTTTGCGGACGTTGCATGAATCACTGAATTCGGAGAGCGATACACGGAGCAAATTTGTACGTGTTCCAATGGTACGCCGCGCGAGAGCGATCTATACGTATTTACTGTGTGAGCTGTGCAGCTCTCGAGCGTGGAAGAATGAATGAGATACATTTCAACGTTGGTGGCGCACTTTGTTGGGCCCCCCCTCCGCCCCCCCCCTGCTGACAACCATTCGGAAACAAAACAGTGGAAATATAGCACAGATTAATGAAAGACAAAGTAAAAAAACAAAAACACAAAAAGGGCAGCATAATATATAATGCGGACATTCCGTTTATGTTTACGTCCACGGGTTCAAACAAAATGTGATCGCACAAAATCAATTTGTTGCATAAACGGGAATGGATTTATGTTGGCATAACTTAAGTTTTCGATGTATATGTTGCGTATAAATCTCAGACCAAAATTGCGAGCAGCGGAATCCAAATTTAATGCGGCAGTCGTCACGTTTTAGCGGGTGTTCACTAAAGCACCCCTCTGGCCTCCCCCACTGGGTGTGACTACCGTTCTGGTCCATCCCCACCTCACAAGCCATTTGTACTTCTAAGGACGTTTTTTTATTATCTTTGGTCAACCATGGGTCAACAAACGCTGCCCTTATCATCGGTTTCGTCCAACTGCTGATAAAATTCAAGTAACAAAAAGCCCAAACACAAACATTGATTACAGCTTCGCGTTAATTACAGTACATGTTATCGTCAACGCGCCCTGCATAACTAATTACGTGCAATAACGCATGCAGCCACTACCCTGTGTTTACATAACAACAATACGGGGAGCTTTATACATGTATAGAAACGGTAATAAAGAAATTATACGACATTCGATAAATAGACTGCCAATGATTCGTGTCGGGTTTTTTTCTTTCACAGTTCCATATACGATATAAAACTGCGTAAAATTGTGAGTTCCAATTTCAAAAGGCATCAAGACTATACAACATAATACAACTATGTTAATTATTGTAAAACCAAGAAGACATTCCAACATTTATAGGGCCTTTTTTATGATTCAGACAACAGAAACATAAAATCGCTATAATGGAGTAAATGCCAGTATATACATGTACATTGTGAATGTTGTGCATTGCTATACTGTATACAGTTAAATATCATCACATTTTTAAAGTTTGGTGGAAATATAGACGGAGATTATTAGTCGATGAATCCACTTGTGCACGAATATGCACACGACATGAAATTATATAAACACATACAATACAACCAACTACACTAACCGAACGTTCTTCACAGGACTAATGCTCAAATTTTAATCATTTTGAACGCATTTTCTACGCGACAAAACTTATAGCAACCAATTTTATACCATCGAAAAGTAGTTAATATATTTTGTAAGCTACAAAAACTCTAGTATTTCCCATGACTCATTTCCACTGCACGCTGCTAGCGGGAACGCAAGTTATTACAAGAAGATTGTCGCGTGGTCTGCGTGATTTTCCTGGAACGGTCAGGGGTAGTGTTTACCATCAGCTCGTTGCAGTCACCGACGTAAACAATTCTTCGACTTCCTACAAGATGAGGCAGGCTGTAAGCAACAGGTATCGATGTCATTGATGCGGTCGTCGTGGCAACGCAGGAAAGGGATAATAGAATGATGGGTGGTTTGTGGTGGGAGCGCAGGGTACGAACAGAAGTGACAAAGGCAACCAACAAAATGGTTACGACCAAACGAGTCAGTCTTAATTTGCAAATGTGTTATTCTTGTGAAGTAACACTTGCCTCATTTCATTTGCCTTGTGTGGTAAAAAATAATCCTGATGTCTATGATTGAACACAAACAATGGGTGATCACTCTTCAAAATATTAACGGATTCTCTTTTCAAGATCATTATACAGTGTACGATAAATTCTGGACCAATTTAACGTACATGGTTTACCCTATTTACATTGTAAAGATACGGGTGCCCTCCTATTTGAATTGCCTTTATCATTAAATTGTTTAATCAACACGAAAACTGTGTTCAGTTGAAGTTGTTAATCTTTAAATAAATGCCTTGTGCGTATTCGTTACTAGTACTCTGCACGCTTTCAGATCTAGCGCCGATTCTTTGGTAAGCACTTAAAGAAAGCGACCAAAATGACAACCCTAACCTTAGCCACAGTAGTGGGGCTACCACAACACTATACCAATTCCGCACGACGATGTCATGTCGTAACCAAAGCCGCACGACGATATCGTTTTGGTTGTAGCATGAGAGAAAATGTAGTAAGCGCTTTCCCGATTCCTTTCAACCAACTGCATGATTTTGTAAAGGGCGCCCTCGTGCGAAATATGTACGGGGCGTGTGCATGTACATGAACGTGCATATCGACGCACGTAGGGGTATCGTCTTTATTATAAACATTTCTTAATTAAGTAATTTATGAATGGGGGAAGATCTGGCTACGATCTGGATCCATCCCATATATTCTCCTTTTTAAGAAACTGTACGTTTTTGTGATATTTCTGTGTAGAAAGAGTTTCTGGGGTCACTTTTCTGACCCCCCAAACTCGAGCTGTAGATGTAGTCGCAATTCCATGACAACGTACATGTACGTAGTTGCGGTGATGCTGCTATCTTGCAGACACGTACTACAGTGGCATGGAATTAACCTAAATTACCAGTGTGATCTCGGTCGTGTAATTAATGCATTGTTTGCGAAAAACCGCTTCAACGTTAGCCATAAGTGACGTAACCATAGATCCGCTTAATAACAGACATCTATTTTTGTCTCGATCGTTTAAAAATAACCATGGAGCTATTGCCATGGGAACTATGTGTAATGACAGCGAATATGTGTATGGAAATTAACGGATGGTGGTTTGTTACCATAATGGATTCGCGCGTCCGCGTGCAATGTCAAATGCGCGCAATATTTGGCGATACCAATATTTTCACCACAAAACGCTACACACAGTGCGAGTATGGTCACCGTGCGCGAACCCGATAATATAAAGTGATCATGATATAACCATGATATAACCAACTAACAGGCTATTTTTAGCAGATGGGGCTTTAGATGGCTTAAGTGCGCCGCAGTAGTTAATCACAAGCGAGCAGAACTGCAAATAAAGGAGCATTGCATAAATGCACTGGGGCAAAAAGTCTACCCAATCGCCCCTAAGCCCTTACTAGACTGCTAGCTTGTAATTCGTGCGCGCGTTGGCCGAGAGTTTGCGCGCCGTACGTACAGTCGGTCTCAGGAAGTTCAATATCCTCATCATCATCATCAATGACGGTATTAAACCTAGTAATAGACATCGTGGGGAATACACACACCGCTATGGCACACTAGGTTGACAGGGGGGATTATGAGGTCTAGCTCAGGGGGGAATTAAACGAGTGAGTTCGTGATGGTGTGGTTAAAATGATCGGAACAATGAAGGGGTATGAAGGTTTGTCTGTGGGAATTTCGCAATGTCTGTCTCGATTTCGGACTCGGATTCGAACTCAGTATCCGTCTCGACATTATGAAGCAATATATGTGTGTGACAGAGACCCCCCCCCCCCCCCCCCCCCCCTCCCAACTCCCTGGTGGTGGTCATTGTGCTTGCGGAATGTTGCGATTTCTTTTGAGGTTTTTAGGGGGGTGCATATAGTCTAGGGAGTGTATAGGTAAAGTCGCTCGGTCCCATTTCTTGCTGGTTATACGTCCCGAGTGCATGAGGCAATAGGCTCCTTTGGGTAAACTACCTGCTTGGGAACGACCGTAGTAACACGTCACTAATGAGGATTAGAATAATAACAAGATGATAGAGTTAGTTTGTGATAATATAAAACTATTAGTCTCAATCTCAATTTGTGATTTATATCTGATCGATAGCCAATATGTTATAGATTGTAAACTATAAATGGATTATAATAAACTTGCATATTAGCTATAGACTACTGTACAACATAATATTGAAATGTCGTGTTCTGTGTATTTCCTGGAAAAAGCACTTTACATTCTCGTTTAGAAATCCTATCGATTTCCTCGTTACACTATTTTCTCCTTTGAATGAGTGAATTATAGGAGAAGTTAAAGTGAAGTTGGCGTAATTGTAGATGAGAAAAACCATGACAATTATAGAAATGAATCGCTGCAATGGAAGCTCACGTGAAATACTATCCGATTAAATATAGTTCACTATTCTAACCCTATACTGCCACTAGGGCGGTGTTAATGTTCACCCTTTAGAAAACAGAGAGTATGGTAATTTATCTAAAGAGAATTTAACAGCTTGAATAATATCAACACCTTGCTGGCGAATATAATTGTTTTTGCACTTTCGATTAGTGTTTTCCCTCTGATTCTGTCCCGACGCGGGACCTAGACGGGACGGGGGCCTAGCGGGGCTGAACCAACACGCTACCCGGGAAATTAATGTCTTCCCCAGATGTTAACTCTGATATTATATTGCAATTACAAAAAAAAAAATGAAGACTGCATCATAATGAAGAGAAAATTCTACAAATAGAACAATCAACTTGTTATATTCATATTGTGAAATTCAGTAGGAAAACGCCATCAGTTGTCCAAACGTTAACATTGTCAACATAAATTAGTCAAAATAACGTAAATTAGTCATATGAGGCATCATTTTGACTCAAATTAGTCAAAATGATGCCGCATGAGTAACGTTATTTTGACTAATAGATGTTGACAGTGAACCAAGCCTTAAGTGCACCCTCTAGTGGTCGCGCATTGACTTCGCAAACAAACGAACATCATTGTAAAGTTGTTTAATTCCTCCTCTATCAACTGGCTGTCTATCAGAATTTCTTTAAAGAGAAACAACTTTGCTTTTGCGAATTCTGATGTATACCCTCGCCACATCTTTTATCCTTTAAGTATTGTAACACACGGCCTACAGTTATAAAACCTGACGGACGACAAGGAATGTTTCTCGGATTACGTTTCCCGCCCAAAACTGTGTACTATACTCCACCATGCGGCATGCAGCCTCGCCGCCTCGGGCGCTGTACGGAGTATAATTACAACACACGGGTACCTGTGTCTGGCCAACCAAAGGCTGAACGATTAGCGCTAAAAATAGAACAGGAACGATAATCACAGTTGATATCATCTGGGATACAATATATATACGACGTATGGTATAATGTTAAAGCCAGGCGCTATGCCAAGTGAACGATCACCTCGTTTGCAGAGAAACCAAAACCGCTGTATGGTCAACGACTGCATTTAGTATGGATCGACGGCTAATTTCATGGATTTTCTAAGCATAAAATACTGCTAAGCGAATTTATATATGTATACTGTTATGCACCACGAACATTTCGGTTGAGAACCTTACCAGTTGCAAGTAGAATTCTGCATGTTTTCATTTTAGCTGATGGGGTACACGTTTTACATGTTCACCTTAGTAATTCAGACTTGGAAAAGCATTACTGTCCATACTGCTATAGCCAATTTGGAATTCCAGAAAATATACCAACAATTAAAGTTCGTGTTTTAACATAAACAGCTTTCCCAAAAAGCGCCCTCTTCCTCCTTCCGATGAAGCTAAAAACAAGATGGCCACAAAGTCGGAGAAGATTCTCACGTAGAGCAAACATTTTAAATGCCCCGCTGGTTTAAAACAAATAAACAACGAAGTCCGGAATTTAAGTTCAAACACTTAGAAACTATTTATAGACGACGTACTACGGATACTGTTTAGATTGGTGCAATATGTTGGGCACCAGTGACGGTTTGTTTTGAGCTGCGTAAAGTTTGCTGTGTTTGTTTTTCTTCTTCTTTTCCAGTGTCTGTCTCTTCAAAGGATCCTAGTTACCCTGGCAAACGTGGGTAAGGTCGGCTTTTATGATGATTGTTCGTGAATGCAAGGCCTTTATGGGCATACCGAACTTTGCCCTGGACAGGCCTGGTGTGAATTTATCCAAACCTATAGGGTGAAACTATAATCTACACGTCCACCGTAATTCAAGTATTCCTTCACAACTAAGACTTACTCAGAAAAGAGTCCAAACTTTCGCATGTATATTTACAAATACCAGAATCTAAAACTGTAATTGTTTATTCTTTGGGTGATCTACATTGGCAATGCATATGCCTAAAGCAATGGGTAAACATACTTGAACTAAGACCAGTGTCGGAAAAACTGAACATTGGAGAACAGTTGTCACATAGGCGTAAGAAATGAAACATACATGTACACCACATGGCAACTTGACTTGTAAGCCTCTAGTTGAAGTTACCAGCTTTGTCAATTGAGTACTGGCGCTCTCTTATATTTACGATATAGTTCTCAATGATCCAGCGCCCCGACTGTAGTACAATTATTGTTTTGCGTCTTAGATCGTTAATTTAAGGTCAAGATATAGCTCATTTGCAACTATTGAAGCGTTGAGATATTGGCTGCATCGTATCTACATCTAGGTCACGCTTTGGTGCATCGTATCTACATCTCGGTCACGCTTTGGTGCGCGCCAAGCTATAAATTATAACTGCGTGTGGCGCTTGGTATACCTTCCGATCTGCTAACTCCATAGGGAGAAATCACAAGCTGTGTTGTAGCAAGTCATGTTTCGATACAGCATGTCTTATGAGTTGCGAGGTAGGCAAGACTGAATTTATCCCCATTCTGGTAATTTGTTCACGTTTGAAAATAGGATGGGTGGAGCTTGCGTTCGCTTCAGACGTAGCAACTTTAAATTCGGCATAATGAGATATAAGCAAACAGACTTGCTATACATGTACTATAAACAGATAACGTAGTTAAGCCTAGATTTTCTTATGACGCATGTAATTCAAAACGAAATTCAAAAATGGGCCTTAAAAAGCAACTGCTCACAAAGTTAGCAGCAAATGTCGGCCTATGTATTGCTTTTTTCTCTTTTTTTCACGATGGGCCAAAACAAATCAGAACAGACTTGGTTCGAGCTTGTTTGTGCCTCGCCAATCAAAGGTGCTGTATTATGATGGAATCACCAAACTATACCAATTAGGCACAAAATACAGAACCACAACTTAGGGTCTATACATTTAATTCAATATTCATGATTTATGCCTATATAGCTGGGTATACACACTCTTTCAATCTGTGTTTACCGTTCACAATGATTCAAGCGCTTCAAGAATGTTCCAGATTGTTTTTAATCTCCGAGGCAAATAAAATGTCAAACAGGCAAACGCTTCTATCAATTGGACTTCGCGCCTAATAATGCATAAACATCGCATTATTATAGTAGACATTATAATACAGAGTGGCTGTGTGTTATTGTAGACCTTTCAAAGTGCAGCATCTGTTTAATAAACACACCGCAATATATAGTCACGCTGGATAACTTCCAATTGGATTAGAAAATTACCCAATTACGGTTTTGACAATTTTTACGAGCCCATCAAATTGGAAATATCTAGAACTTGTACCCTCATGAATGAAAGTGTGACGCCATTAGTAGCTATACTGCCAAATATTTAGTGTTCAATAAAACATCGTCCTGAAATTGGTGATTTTGTTAGGTTTAGGTGATTTTGTAGCCCAATTGGGCGCTCGCCAGACGCAGCGTGTAGCTTTAGAAAACTCTTTCAAAAACTAAACAGCTCGCGCAGGGCTTTTAAGAATTTGTAGGTTACTTGCTTTGAAATCTGCGAGATAAATTAGGATTTTGCTTCATTTATTGCTAAGCTCCCGTATACATACCCACTCAATTGTGATGTGGCTTTACGTTGTCGTGTATCTTAATATTGCTTTAGTAGGTTGTATAACGTTTGCGAGACGCCATGTCGAGGTTTTGACTTGTTTAAATTCAAGAGGTCTTCATAATAAAATACATTGGTTCAAAAAGCAGGTTACGATCCCAAAATGATTGTTATTGCTTGTCTATATCTTTAATTTCATGCTAAGCATAATTTACATTATGTGCCAAAACCAGCCGGGGACCAGTCACAAAGCAATATACAAATTAGTATATTACAACACACGGTATTTTGTCAGCTAACCTGTTTTTGCTAAGCTAATATTTGTTTCTGCTTTAGCAGATGTATGCGCTTAGCATCTGCAATTCTGCATGGTTTTCATCTATGGCGTTGGAGACCCTTCTACTCAGTGGACGGAGCTAGCCGCTGAGTCACCGGAACTGTGTCGGAACACCAGGCACTAGCCCACGTCATTGTCTCGGACGTCTGGGACTATTACTCCCGGACTACCGTCAACAGGAATCTCTTCACGGTCACAAGTCATTACCAAACATTGTCTCTCGTCACAACTTCTTAGAGCTGAACCCGACAACTTCTGGCAATTTCCCAAATTCCCTAACAAGGGCTATTAATGTACCGCCTTTGGAAAGTTACACAATCAATTCTTTTTCCGTGATTTCATACATTTTTTTTACAGAGCAGTTTTTGTATGAAAGGGGTTTCCCGTTTTCTATATCCTGGACCAGTAATTGTCTCACAGGTTCATGTAAACATACCACTCAGGACCTACGTATTGTTGATAGTTCAATTGCTGCTGTGTAGGGTAATCCCATATCCCTTCTACAAAAATTACGAACAAGCTTCGCATGCATTATTTTGTGGAGAACAGCCACGCCATATTTATTAAGGTCAAATTATAATGCAGCTCATATACTGAGCAAGGTAAAAACGAACCGCGCCACAGATGGGCAAAACATTGAAATCACAAATGACAAGAAAATCAATAAATAAAGCCCACTCGGCTAAAAATAGCCCGACGATATTTTTAGACCCTTTCAAGGCGGAATGTGCGTTGTCTGTTTGATAGAAGAATGCGTGTTTGTTATGCTGTTGAATTTGACACATGTACATGCAGCGGTGCGTGTCAGAATTGTCCTGCGGGCGATAGGAACAATACAATTGTTGGATGTATTAAGCAGACGAATTTAAATTGAAAACCAGAACCCAAAATTGAGGAACGGCTAAAAAATTTATCTCGTTTTATTACAGCCATGCAGACAAAAAACGAGCCCCACGTTCAATGACAAAAATAAAGAGCATTCGTAATATCATAACGATTTTACTCTATACACAGAAAAATATAATGAATATTGGTTTGGGCACATATTTAATGAGACAATTTTGTTAAGATTTGAAATCTTATTTTCCTGTTACTGTTTCATACACATCGAACACTCTTCGCTAAGAGAAGGGGTTTGCCCCGGTGTTCCTGCACTCTAAAAACTGAAGTGTTAAAACCTAGCACTATCCAAGTGCTACATAAATTCAGCACTTTAAGTTTTAAGATAGTGCTATAATAACACTTGGAGGCGTTCATTTCCAACACCATAATTGGTGCTATTCTAGCACTTCAAAGTACTTTAATACACAAACATCTAAAACATCTAAAACATCTAAAACATAGGATATTTGTTTGGTTTTACCTCGATAAACGTATTGTTTTGTCTAAACTTTTGACATGGTTGTTGCTTCGAGGGATCAAGTAAAAAATAAAGGCTAATTTGAAGAGACATCCTTTTGAATTTGTCATTTCTCTGTTCAATAAAGTAAGTCTGCACAAGGACCTAACTATCTTAAATTTGTCCAAAAATTGGTCCTTGTGTCAACTAACTTCATGAAAAATCACTGCCCCCAACCACCCCGCCCTGCCCCCACTGCCCCGCCCATTTAAAAGTAACGCCTAGGAAGGACTTATATTAGCACTTCATTGGTGCTGTATCGATTAGGAAATTTACCTACAGCAACTGACCAATCAGAAGGGAGGAAATGTGTGTTCACAATAGTCGATGTTAAATTGTGGTATTTAGTCCAACAATTCCCTTTTTTGACCATGATATGTAATTATTCAAACGATTCCTCGATTGAATTTTGATTTTTGGGCAAATAGTGAGAAAAAAATCGCATTACATTTTATTCGTATTCAAATGTTGACATTATTCATAAAGATTTGCTGTGACTTTTTCGTGGACAACAAAGCGAACTATAAAACTAACAACGGCAATAGCTAAGTTTGTAGTAAGTGTTCAGTAGGTAATATCTAATAGGAATAGGTTATTATTGTATGTATGTGTAATTGCAATGTGCAATAAGTTAATGTAGTATTACGTAATCTGTACACGCAGTGAATATGTACATGTACATAATTAGAGTGTTCAACAGTAGATTTTTGTATCTTGCCAATGTGCATTGAATGTTGTACGAATGTTATTTCACAACGTTTCTTTGTAACGTTCAAAGGACGTCAAGAGAACTCCACACATTTACGTTCCCGCAACGTTTTTTTCCAAACGTTCCGGAAACATTACCGTAACGTTGTAAGAACGTTCATGGAACGTTTTTTGGTTAGCTGGGATGCTGACACTTCATCAAATGCTGTATGGATTGCACCTTGGGGTGCTGGATGTACACCAAGATGGTGCTACAAAGGACTTAAATCAACACTATATTAGTGCTGTATTGGTAGCACTTTCACAGCACTTAGATAGTGCTGCAATGCTGACACTTCATCAAGTGCTGAAATGGCACTTGAGGTGCAGTCCCTCAGGAAGCACCTGGATAGTGCTAAATCTAACACTTAGGGATTTATTTATAACACTTCAGTTTTTAGAGTGTGGCTGACACAGCCTCTGTCTACAGGTTTCTTCTGGCTTACGAGCTACAGTGCATTGAGCGCTTTTGAAGGATCCTTGGTTTCATTACCAGAAAATAATAATAATAATAATAATAACCAACAGAGGTCGCTTCACGGGCATGCAGAGAAGGCGACGATAATTATTAACGGTTGTCAGGTATAGGTAGGTTATCAAGATGCAATTATAAAGTACATGTACCATCAATTATACATACTATATGTACCTTTATATAGCACGGTGCATTATTATTGCATTGCATATTCCGCTATACGACGCACGTTATTATTCTGCTCCAACTAGCCTACACGTTATATTCAGGTTATAAGTACATGTACATGTAGGTTCTAGAAGTAATGCATTATTAGTTTCGCTTTCATTTTTACCCCTTCTCGTTTTGCTTTTCTTTTGTCCCCTGTCAGAACTCATCCCCTGACAATATGCGTTTGTGGTTGACAAACAAACGGAGGGTTCCTCTTGGTGTTTTCACCGAGAAATTCCTGCGGGTTCAACGGCAGAATTCCAGTAATGCACGGCATGTAATCTAGTCATGATTGATAATGATAATTTGTGTTACATTATACAAACTGACCTGGTATTAAGCTGTAGGTGCGCCCTGCCAATAGTCAATATATAGTGCCCGGTTTGAAATCAGGCGTGCATATTAGTCGCTAGTGCATATAAACGCTAGACATTGCCAGCATATTATATTTGTTTCGTAAGTTGACTTGTTAGCTTACAAGTTACAGTACATCTTTAACCGTTGTCAAGAAAGCAGGCTTCTTATAAAAAAAATCTGCTAGTCAATTAATCTCCACTTTAGACATGCAAAACGCGCATGCGTGCATAATTATATACACGTACATGTAGTTTATTTGCTATAGCCATTTAACATGTAAAGTGTAAGGACTTGAGACAGTTGAACGACCGAATGAACCTACCGAGGGAAGCACACTCCAGTACGAGTCTAAAAACACACCAGGGATTTGACATGAAACGATCATCAATTCATTCGCTAGTACACGAACATTAGGCTCGTTCATCTACACGAACATTAGGCTCGTTCAAGTTATAGTACACCATCTGCGAATGATGTATATTCCGAGAAAATCATATTCTAAGATTTTGATTTTAAGCCAACTACTGATGTAAATTACCAAAAATGCGTTAAATTACCAAAAATGCGTCTCTGAGACGCATTTTTTGACTACTTTTTATTATTTCCCTTAAAAGGACACAATACCATAGGAATAACCTCACAATGAGTTTTGAGTCATTAATATCTTTACACCAAGTACCTAACATTTTGTACAATAATTTGGTTGGTTACTTTTTGGATGTTGCAAAAGGTACACTGTCCCTTTCAAAGTTAAATGACACGTTTGTTTTCCCGCGCAATCATACGGTGGTATCGCCAAGTTTCTCACTGAAGCGACCGAAATCCAAACATTTCGCGCGCTACGAACTATTGACTAGGGGCATGACACAACAAGTACAGTGACTTCGCCGATTATGCGTTACGACGTCAAATCGATACCTGATACAATTCCCCAAACCGTTTCAGTTTGGTTAACTCCGCCATTTTAATGGTCGTATTGATCGGCAATCGCAGTTAGTTGCTGAATTGTCTAGAATCAATAGCTTCGTGTTGTTGTACAGTGCATGCGTTGCAATTATACAAACAAACGATATTACAGGAAATAAGAGTCGACCTGGTACTTTGAGTGCCAGTCTTCCATTCAATCGTCCAAGTCGCATAAATTGTCTATAAATATATAACATACAGACAACAACATTGGCCAACAAAAGACCCCTGAACGAAAAGCAATCAAAGGTTCAATTATGTAAATTCAGGAACGTTTCCTGTTCACTTTCAGTTATCGTCACACTCAAACAATTCTGTATATCCAAATTCTATTCAGACATAAGACATGTCTGGTGGTTTTGTATATTTTCAAGCTAATAATATTCAGTCTTGGTGACAGAACTTCATAAATAATCGTCTGGCGCATAATTATATTAATACGTGCAGCTGCATACCACAGTCAACATTAGATAGCAAATGTCTTTGCACTACTGAACATTTAGCGTGATGTTCCGACTCAGCATACAGTTCTGCGACCCCGTGACCCCAAAGTCTGCTGTGCCCCGTGCCTGCCCCGTGCCTGCCTGCCTGCCCCCCCCCCCCCCCCCCCCCCCCGGTCATGATTATGATCATGCCCTGGTGAAGCTCATCCGTTAACCTCTCACATGACAAGCAAGCAAACAAAATAGAAGAAAGCCCAGGGATTTCCAAGGTGGTTGATATCTGGCCGCCCGGGAGTAAGCAAATTACTGGAGATACTACACAGGATCACTATTCACTAGGCAATAACAATTGTTTTAATTTAAACCTTAAGCCTTGCGGAATTCAAACCAAAACTTAAATACCTCAAATTATCATTGTACGCAATGACAAGTAAGTAGTATAGTCAAACTATAATTACCAGGTACCCTTTATTATAATACACTCGGTCTAGGTCAAAGGTCGTGGAGTAGGTAATGCGTGAATACGCTGAGCAGAATTAACATGGTGGTGAATATTACAGGGCCTATTTATTCTGTAAATGAATGTACATTTATTATGTTTTGCTGGATGGGAGGCGTTTTATTGCTCCTTTATGCTTCTGCAGTTTATGCTAGTTGTCCAGGTCTAAAATGGGGTAAATTTAAAAACTACGAAATCGAAAAATCAGATGAAAAATATTGTGAATTAAAAACTCGACATAGCTCGGCGGATCGAATAAACCTCTTATTTAATAGATAAGTGCTACAACAGTAATTGTTCAGATAAACAATAACTTTAGTTAAATGAGGACACATCATAAATTCATGCTTTTTTAGTAAATAAAAACAACATTTCAAGATACAAACACAATGCATTGATTGACGATCATCCCGGAGTGGATATGTCCTCATGAGGATGTTTTCCGCAAATGAAAATGCAAGATAGGAAACAATGTTTGGACAACTTACTGAAATCTTGATGGTCACCTCCACCCGACTTCTTGGACTTCGACATGTCCCCACTGGAATCTCGCGTGACGCGGAACCGAATCTGGAGTGTGGAAAAAGGTGAATATTTATATCCGGGATCAGATGAAGAAACATAGACATCCAAAACAGGCACTTTGATTATATATCCAACGGAATTGTCTGCTGTTGGTGACACTTTGAAGGAGACTGGCGGGATATCTGACGATGAGCTGGTCTACAACTTAAAAAAAGCCAGGGAGCGTTATTCGGGCTATGCGGTTGATCACAGCGGGCGGGAACGAGCTGTGAACGGTACGACCGTCAGCAGAAACACGGTGCGTTGGTACATCGACGAGCGCCCGATCTCTATCTGGTGGCAACAAAGGGGGGTCCTCACAACATACATAAACCAGGGCCGACTGACATCACAACAAACTTTCCCCTCGACTAAAACTTTTCAAAGAAAAGAGCGTGACAAACCTTGTCTATGACAGACATGGTTGTTGATATGCATATGAATAGACCCCAGCAATTCTCGAGTCAATGAGCACGCGGCATGCACTCAATGGCAGCCCAGGTTAGTACACGAATTTCATTCACTGAACTCGCCGCACAAACAGTTAATGTGTGCGCACTGAGGGGAACCACTGTATGAATACTGTACAATGCTAGCTGTGTGTGCCCATTATAAGTGCGCACTGTAGTCTACGTGTCAACACACATGGCATTAACACACGAGCGAACCTGCCAACATAGGTTTTGATTGGACGAGTTCTTGATCCCTCGTCATTTTCCCCGATCCAGACTCTTTTGGTTACGTCTTTTCCTCCCAAGTTTCGACATTTTTTTGGAAGGTCACAAGGTTCAAAGCCCAGGGGGAATTAAGTACATAATTGGGTCTACCGGTTTATAAACCATCTTACTGAGATAAAGATAGGAACAAATAGGATGTCCAGAAATTGTATTTACATTTCACATTTTTGCTAGGGGGCGCTACCACCCCTGATTAGAAATAATTTGGATCACCGGAACAATTGCGTACTAAACTTGATAAAAATACATGTTATTATTTTAAGAAGAAGAAAACATTTTCACGAAATTGACACTATAAATAAAAATCCCTTTTACGACTTTCTAAAACGAAATTATCACGCCATACTAAAGAAGATTAATTTTCATTTTGTTATTTACACTGAAAAATGTTCCGACCAAAATATATCGTCGGGGGGCATTAACCTCCGCAAACCCCCCCCCCCCCCACCCCCACCCCCTCCTTTGTGATCTTTGTCCACACGCATTATGGTGTTTATGAGTTCTGACTAGCGCCCTCGATCGAGCAAAGATACTGGCATTGGAAGACCACCAACATAGGGAGCGCCGGTGCGGTATTCCGGAGGTCGCAGGTTCGGGTGCCGCCTTGCCAATTTCTTTGTTTACTCAGATTGTTAACTTCATGAAGTGCCCAGTTCTAGTCTGGAGATATTCGAATGATACGGACAGACAGACAGCCCGACAGACAGACAGACAGAAACACGCAGTCCTGGAATGATATGATGGACTTACCATCTTGTAAGTTTATATTCCAACACAAACCGAGATCTTCTCTTTAAAAGAGTCACCGTCTGCAAGTTTTAAGCTAATTGTGGTAGAAGTCATATAGCAACAATAGCCTTGAGTTATAGGCGTGGTACTCAGTGGCACACAGAGCTAGGGATATGATGATCGATGTTCGAGTACAACTGCGCTATGTTGTCTGCCCGCCGCCGTATAACGAAAAATACACGACTCACCGAGCGAATATTAGCCGTATTATACTGTCCCAAAGTTGACCTGTGTAATAATTCTACCGTCTCGACAAAATGAAATATCTTGAGAACTCGTCACGTCACGGGAGTGACCAAGCGTTCACCCATGACCGTTTAATCACGGTAGCATACACGTCTTCCAAACATCGGCTTCGTCAACAGTTCGGCTTTGAACGACTTCACATCTAATCGCGATTAGGCGACTGTGGCTCCGAAATATTACTTAAATAATGCAGTTATCCGTAGGACATGTATATTGTACCATGGACAATATTTCATTATTTGTATATCGTATATCGTAGTTCAATTTGGTTCAGTGGTCGTTACAGGTCCCAAGATAATCATTCATGAGCCAGAGATAACGCCAGACTGGTACAAAGCCGGGGTTTTAAAAATGTCTTTTAATTATCATGCAATACACGGAATCCGGTGACCCGTTAATGTAATAATGTAAATTACAAGACACTTCAATTAAATATGGTTTTGGAATAAAGGGGTTAGCACTCTGGTGGTTTTTTTTTCAGGTCGCAAACAGGCATACTAGTATACTAGTAATAAAGTGCCCCAGGAATGTCGAGGAATCTTCACTTTTATATTAACTTGTACAAGTCCCTGGTTGGTATAAAGCTATTAGCTATTTCCTAATGAACAATACATGCTCCGTATAGCTGTATCATCATTGAAAGTAGACTTTTAATAAATATTTTAAATACAAAAGTGAAAACATTTTTCAAGGCGCGCGCGCGGCGCCGGTACGGTACGTGTGCGCCAAAGATTTTGTCCCCGGATCTTTTGCTAGAGGGCGGTATTCATTGCGATGGTGGTGAACTTTGACACGTCAGCTGTCGAGGCCTTGCAAGCGCAAGCTGCACCTTATTTACCTTCAAAATAAACTGCTTTCCAGAGTTCGCAAACTCTGAATTTTAACAAACTTGGAAAAGCGAGCTTTAGAAAAGCCATCTCTTGCTATTACAATCGGTCAATGTGCTTAGTGCGTTTAGTATCTGGATAAATGAAGGTAGTTTTTGTCCACCCAGATTTGGGGATCGGTGGAGCGGAGAGGTTGGTTGTGGATGCGGCGTTAGCGCTGCAGACACGGGGTCACTCCGTTAAGTTACTCACGGCACACCATGATTCGAGTCATTGCTTCAAGGTAGGATCTGATGACGGGGTCGATGCATGCAGAGGTGGACAATAAATAGAAAGAATATCGTTTACTGTTGTCTGTGCTTTTTACTATGATGAATGTCACAATATTTGATTTTCACTCAATTTTAGGTGGAAAGTTTGGACATCCCTTTTCTATTGCATCATTTCAAATAATTTTGCATCATTTCAAATACCATAGCAACTTCAAAGTTCAAACTCAAGTAGACATAACTACATTTTTTTTTGTAAATATAAAAATTTATTATAGGCTTGGGAGTCAGGTTGGCATAGCGGTTCTTTCCTCGCCTTCCACTGCTGTGACCCGGGTTTGAATCCTGCCTGGGGCTGGCCAATAATAGTTTTGGATTGGGTTTTTCCTCTTACTTCTAAAAGTAAAACTAGACCTTCTCATTGTCTTCTCTACAGGTTTTTTCAGGCTTGCAAGCTACAGTGCCTTGACGCTTTTGAGGGATCTTTCGTTTTATTACCAGAATTCAGAAAGAAATAATAATAATAATAAATAATATGGCTTTGCTATTTACATGTAGTTGGCTTTGTGTAGATGTCCATATTGTTTCATCTCATTATCTACAACAATGTTATTAAAAAATATATATTTCATGACTTTGCCATGATCTAAACTCTTGTGTTAATTACATTTTTGCCCGATTTGCAGGAAACTAGTGATGGCACATTGGACGTTAAGGCAGTCGGTGATTGGTTACCGAGGAGCTTCTGTGGTCGTTTCTACGCCCTGTTTGCATACATTAGGATGGTATACATCGCTCTGTACCTGATTCTATTCAGCGGTCTGCAGTATGACGTTGTCTTCTGTGATCAGATTTCAGCTTGCATCCCCTTCTTGAAAATAAGAAAACCTCAGGTTAGCATCCAGCTTCCTAAGAGGTTTTATATGTTAATTGCTTTGCAGTGTTTGGAGTAAAACATAACTCCAGTCACAAGTACAATGTAACAATAACAAAGTATTCATCCCATTCATTTGAGTAAAAAGGTTTCACAATCATTTTGTGCAACTTTTGTACTCTGGTTTATTTCTGCCCTTGGCAATGTAGAATTTGACTTAACAGGGCCCACCGATCAATTTAGTTGAGTTAATATGGTCATGTTTATACGCAATTTGCTATTCTTTTTGATGGGAATAATACCTTACTTCGAGTTGGCCAGGTGTTACAGTCAGCCGGTTCAGACTTGTTAAGATTACACTGTAGTTACATGCTAGAAGAGTTTGAATGACTTGCAAGTTGTATGGACTCGCCTAAGACACTGGTGGAAAAGATTAGAGATAACAAGGTCTTCTCAGTGTATTACTGACGCCTCTCCAGCCTGTGAATTTGACTCATTTCTGGTTCCAACAGGTGCTGTTCTACTGTCACTTTCCAGATCAACTTCTGACCCAACGTTTAACTTTCCTAAAGAGGCTCTACCGCGCACCCATCGACTGGTTGGAGGAAAAATCCACTGGAATGGCCGACTGTGTTCTTGTCAACAGCAGCTTCACAGGTGAACAGAAATAAGACCTTAGAAATGTTGGCCTTCTAAAATGTCTGCTTGTTTAAACCCATTGTGTGCCCCTTTCAAAAATTGAAACCCTTAGCATTCACTGGATAAACCTTGGTGTGTGTGAACATTTACATTGAAATTGGGTTAAACAACAAATGATACAATAGGTAGTATTTTTAACCTATTAACTAGCTCATTATAGCTCAGTCCTTAATACAAACTCGGCCGGACCTAGAAAAAGTTTTGAGTTTTGTAATAAAAGGAGTTTATGTACCAGGGCTGTATGTTTGCTACAACCACAATTTGTAGTAACGAGAGTCGACTATTATCTTTTCTCTTCCGCCAGCCTCAACATTTGCCAAAACATTCCCCTCATTGAGCCACATAGAGCCGGATGTTCTGTACCCTTCCCTTAACTTTGCTGCCTTTGACAGCCCAGTCGAAACCCCCAAGGACCTGCTGCCTAAGAACGTCGACACCCTCTTCCTGTCGATCAATCGGTTCGAGAGAAAGAAGAACCTGGGATTGGCCATCGAGGCTCTGGGTAAGTTGGATGTACTTGAGATGGATCACAAACAAGAAGACGACTCACAAGTTATAGGGGTGAACAGTAACAAAGAGATGCTTGTGTATTGATTCATTTCAATATCTTGAGACTTACCTCTGGAGTCGATTTGTCAGGACTTGTGATCTGTAAGCAAATACCTCAACACTTTAGTTGGACGTCAACCAAACCCTGTCTGATCTTCAATAACGAATCTGATATCAACAAATCTGACAAACTCTACCCTTGTTTTAATTTTTTTTTAAATATTTACCCAGCTCATAATAAAAACAAACCTTTCCCAGTTCTTCAAATTCCACCATTGTACCAATAGAAACAAATGACATATACTTTCCAGTTTCAATAGCCTGGGCTCGACCTTCCCAAATTGTGCAAAGTCCTACAAACCTGTTAGTAGATTTGGAACATTAAAAAATGTTAGGATAAATTAAACTCACTGTTACTTCATCTTCCAACAGGAAAGCTACTTGAAAACCTCCCAGGAAGGGCCAGAAAGGGTGTGCATCTGGTCATGGCTGGGGGCTATGACGAGCGTGTCACTGAGAATCGTGAACATTACCTGGAACTCCGACAGCTTGTGGAGAAACTCCAACTTACCGACCACATCACCTTCAAGCGATCGTTCAACGACGCTGAAAAGCTAAGCCTCCTCAATAGTTGCACATGCCTGCTGTACACGCCCAGCAACGAGCATTTTGGCATTGTGCCAATCGAGGCTATGTACATGAGTCGACCAGTCCTGGCTGTCAATACTGGCGGGCCGTTAGAAACCGTTGTTGACGGAAAGACAGGGTTCTTACGTGAGCCCGACCCACATTGCTTTGCTGAGGCCATGCGAGAGTTTGTCACTAACAACAAAGTGACCAAGAATTTTGGCAAGGCTGGCCGGGCGAGGGTTGTCAGTAACTTCTCTTTTAAAGCATTCGGCAACAAGCTTGATAGAATTGTTCGAAAACTCAAGAAATCATAACCATCGAAAAGCTTATGGGTCAATACTGTTTTGAAAGCCTTATATATATATATATTTTACGCCAAGTGTCAACTTACTCTCTCTGCCTGGTAAGCGGCAAATGTAATGAACAAAGTCCGTCTAAAGACGCAGGATTAAAAATTTGACACTAAGAATAATGAAATCATTGAGTAACATACAAATATAATTTACATAATATACATTTAATGGAGTATTACAGTGCCTTGGCAGGCACTGAGATATGGGGACAATTTCCTGTCGTAGACCTGTCCGTACATGTACATGAACTCTGTACAAGCAGCGAATTTGAACAAATAAAACTGAATAAAAAGCAACTTTGTGTCAAGCTTGTATTGATATAACTTTCACTGCAAAAATTGGCACACTTTTTTAAGTGCACATCGTTATTGCATTGCCTAGATAAGCAGAATGTTAAACCTGTTGTGCAATTATTGTTGGTTAAAACAAGAACACTGGGCGACTCCTGTAGGGCACGTTTTTACTCTCTTTGGGGTCAGTGTTTGAGCAGACCACTGTTATCAGCTCCACACATAGGAAAATGCAGAACGAATCCTTCAAGATAATTTACAAGATCCGGAAGTTAGCACTCAATGGTTAGCCATTATCTTCTCTCACGAGTCTTTATTGGTACATGTATCTAGCTTTTGCTTCTTGGCCCAATGAGGTACATTGATGTCTAGCTTCTGCTTCTTGGCCCAGTGAGGTACGTCAGTGCTATCCTTGTCTTCTCTTATGAGTCTTCATTCGTGTCCAGCTTCTACTTCTTGGCCCAATGAGGTACGCCGGCCAATGTTATCCCCATCTTCTCTTATAAGTCTTCATTGATGTCTAGCTTCTGCTTCTTGGCCCAGTGATGTACGTCAGTGCTATCCTTATCTTCTCTCACGAGTCTTCATTGGTGTCCAGCTTCTACTTCTTGGCTCAATGAGGTACGCCGGCCAGTGTTATCCTCATCTTCTCTTATGAGTCTTCATTGGTGTCTAGTTTCTGCTTTTTTGCCCAGTGAGGTACATCGGTGTTATCCTCTTCCTCCTCATCTGATTCCTCGTGGAAGATGGCTTTGGGTTGCGTCCTGAAAAAGAACAGTTTGATGTCTTGGTTTAAAAACTACAGGACAACCATTCCAAGGTCTGGCAGAGATACTGCACAACAAACAGCGGGCAAAAAAAGATTGTTCAGTTCCAATTGAAGTCTAAACCATAGTAAACATAATTTCTATATCAGCCCAGATGGGATTTGAACCCAGCTCACATAGATAAGAGAACCAATGTGCTCATAGTAAGGCATAAAAAAAAAAAATGTTTTTTTTTTCCTCCCAGCAATGAAAATGTAATGTTTTCTAATTGTTTCAGTCGGTAGTGATACACGATAGCGTGTCCAGGTTCAATATATACACAATCCACACAAACAAAAATGAGAAACGGTCAGAAATGGTTTCAAACGTATTTATAACTAGATTTATATAGATTTTAATCATTAAATTTCGTCCCTTGAAAAAAAAAATATCCAGGGTCGGCCGTATTTTTAGGGTCGGTCGGGTTACGCCAACATAACATTTTTTTTGTTTATGCCTAAGCATATGTGACTAGACTTTTCCATTCTTTGATTGTCATGTTGGCTCAGTGGTGCTGCTGCTGTCTTACACCGCTGTACCCCAGGTTCAAATGCCACCCTTGCAGGTGAACTTGACGAGCAGTCCCTGCCAAATTTCCCTTCAATGTTTTCTTGCTGCCTTGGGCACTTTGTTTCATTACCATAAATAAATATTCATGAGATGGAACTTACTCGGAATAAGCTGGTGAGATCCAGAATGGATTATCAGTAGCCTCCTTGGCGTGACGTAGGATGGCTTCTCTTGGATTACTGTCGTCTTTCTTGTTGACGGCAATGACCTTGGCTACGTAAGATGACAAGCTACCTCCTCCTGAGGATACCCGGCCTCCACGACCTGACAGAACAAAAGACTATAATTGGATTCACAAGCACAACGTACAAAATCATAAGTTTCAAAGTAAACAGAGAAATTGGCAAGGCAGGAATTCGGGCGATTCACAATGCAGTGCGCCACCAAGCGTTTGACTCAAAAGAGCCACTTTTAAACTTTACGGTCGACTTCTTCCGTATATCATACTGTAGTGAAATATCTATTCTTCATTGTTCACGCGAGGTACAACATAAACGAAAATGTATCCGGCAGCGTCGTTAATTAAAACATTGTTATTTGCAGAAAAAAATAAAAAACTTTAATCGTGCGCGTCCAAAAAGACGTAAAAACTGATGAGTTTATGCAAAATGAATACTGTTTTTAAAACCGATGCCGACTTTTTCCCATGATGCACTGCGGGGATAGCAGGATTTGCGCCTCCAACGGCAGCTTCTAGGTATTGTGAATCGCTCGAATTGAACCTGCGACTTCTGGAACACCAGACCGGTGCTCTATCAACTGAGCTATCTTGCCCTATGTTGGTGGTCCCCCAAATTAGATATCCTAAGAAATTTAGTCAGAGGTCATGGGTGATGATAGGGGTGGGGGTGTGGGTGAGGATAGGGGTGGGGGTGTGGGTGAGGATAGGGGTGGGGGTGTGGGTGAGGATAGGGGTGTGGGTGAGGATAGGGGTGTGGGTGAGGATAGGGATGTGGGTGAGGATAGGGGTGTGGGTGAGGATAGGGGTGTGGGTGAGGATAGGGGTGTGGGTGAGGATAGGGGTGTGGGTGAGGATAGGGGTGTGGGTAAGGATAGGGGTGTGGGTGAGGATAGGGGTGTGGGTGAGGATAGGGGTGTGGGTAAGGATAGGGGTGTGGGTGAGGATAGGGGTGTGGGTGAGGATAGGGGTGTGGGTGAGGATAGGGGTGTGGGTGAGGATAGGGGTGTGGGTGAGGATAGGGGTGTGGGTAAGGATAGGGGTGTGGGTGAGGATAGGGGTGTGGGTGAGGATAGGGGTGTGGGTGAGGATAGGGGTGTGGGTAAGGATAGGGGTGTGGGTAAGGATAGGGGTGTGGGTAAGGATAGGGGTGTGGGTGAGGATAGGGGTGTGGGTAAGGATAGGGGTGTGGGTAAGGATAGGGGTGTGGGTGAGGATAGGGGTGTGGGTGAGGATAGGGGTGTGGGTAAGGATAGGGGTGTGGGTGAGGATAGGGGTGTGGGTGAGGATAGGGGTGTGGGTGAGGATAGGGGTGTGGGTGAGGATAGGGGTGTGGGTGAGGATAGGGGTGTGGGTGAGGATAGGGGTGTGGGTGAGGATAGGGGTGTGGGTGAGGATAGGGGTGTGGGTAAGGATAGGGGTGTGGGTGAGGATAGGGGTGTGGGTAAGGATAGGGGTGTGGGTGAGGATAGGGGTGTGGGTAAGGATAGGGGTGTGGGTGAGGATAGGGGTGTGGGTGAGGATAGGGGTGTGGGTGAGGATAGGGGTGTGGGTGAGGATAGGGGTGTGGGTGAGGATAGGGGTGTGGGTGAGGATAGGGGTGTGGGTGAGGATAGGGGTGTGGGTGAGGATAGGGGTGTGGGTGAGGATAGGGGTGTGGGTGAGGATAGGGGTGTGGGTGAGGATAGGGGTGTGGGTGAGGATAGGGGTGTGGGTGAGGATAGGGGTGTGGGTGAGGATAGGGGTGTGGGTGAGGATAGGGGTGTGGGTAAGGATAGGGGTGTGGGTAAGGATAGGGGTGTGGGTGAGGATAGGGGTGTGGGTGAGGATAGGGGTGTGGGTGAGGATAGGGGTGTGGGTAAGGATAGGGGTGTGGGTGAGGATAGGGGTGTGGGTAAGGATAGGGGTGTACGTGGGCGAGGATAGGGGTGTAGGGGAATTATCATAGCTTACCTGACTTGATGGGTAGGTCTGGCCTGTGTGACTTGACAGGGTCTTGTCTGTCTTTCTTTGACTGTTTGTAAGACATCAGTAGCTTAGGCTGATCTTTGCGGTATACTCGCAGCATGTGGGCTAAAAACAAAACAACCAGTGGCTCATTATCTACTATGAAGTAATTCATTCATCGCACATTTGATAATTAGTAATTCATGGATTTATTATATTTTCTTTTAACGCCAACTTACGTGTGATGATGCTATCGTTTCTGACTATGTCTAGTTCCTTGACTTTCCTCATCCGCTTCACCACACAAAGCTTGGCACCCCTTCAAGAAAACAAATGCAAGCTTGTTAAAAAAACCAGAAAAGGGCATGCAGGTTTGCCTTAAGAAAATTTCTAAGAATTTTGTTTTTGTAAAGTTGGTCGATATTTGGTTTTACAAGATACCTACAGCACCTGTACCACACAGCAAACTACTGCTTTTTTCAAATCAAATATCATATCATAAACTCTTATTTCTAATAATTATTTTTTTGAGAGGGGCTCTGAATTTCAGTCTGGGATAAGCTCTGTTTGAGGCTCCTACCTGTGACTCTTATTTGGATCGTAGAGTATTTTGGCATCTCCGTTAGCGCAACCGATGATGATCTGGTTTAGTTTGGGATGCCACAAACATCTGGCAATGCCCTGCAATAACAACGTCGTCGTCATCAGTAATGAATAACAAGAAAATATCAGACTCGGAAACTGTCTTTTTTGTTTCATTAGTCGTTAAAAATATGCCACAGTTATGCTGGTTAACATTGAGCATTCTTTGTTCTCATTGCAAAATGTAAGGGCACGTGAATAGACTTACCGCGTCACCACATGGAATCTCTGTGACTGTATCAAACGTTTCTCGATCTAGAAAGATGAGTTTACCCTCCCCTTGTCCCTTCTTGACGGACGTGCACGTCACTAGCATCTTGTCATCTGGGCTGAACAAACAGTCTGTCCTGTGAAGGATAAGTGCAGGATTGTGGGTAATTGCTGTGGGTCATGGGTCGAGGTTCATGATATTGATTCATACTTTTAGTTACAAAATCTTCTAGGTCAAAGGTTATGGTTCTCGTGGCAGAATCAGCTCAACCTGGGCTTGTATAAAATAAAGCGAATCTAGTGTCCTTGAGCTGGACATTTTACTGTTATTGCTTCAACCTGAGCAAAACGGTATGTGCCCCTCCAAGTGCAGAATTGGTTTCTGTTAGTCGATAGAAAACACAAGTTCTATCAAAGAGCTGCTATGACTTTATGCAATCAATCGAAGATTCTGGGTAATATTAGTCTGAAAATCAGGGGTAGTTAAATATATCCATCACTTCACCCAGTAACCACTGACAAATACAGTAAATAAAGCTCTACATTGTTAAATATAAACTGAAAAATGTATAAAAATGTATTTATGCGACTCACATTGGGAAGTAGTTTGTCAGGCCAGTTGCAACGTTAATTGGTCTTTTGAAGTTGCGCAGGTCCCATAATTTCAGTGTATCGTCTCCTGAGATGGGAGAATTATTACGAATCATAAAGCGGCAAGGAATTTAATTTCATCATTTTAAATGTGTCACATTATTTGGATTTGCATGCAACATTAAGCAAGTTTAAGAACTTTGGTGACTGTGGTTTTAAAACTTATCAAATTCACACTTGCAAACAATAATTGGATAAGCATAATCCACCATAATAATAATAATACTGGCAATTTATATAGCGTCAAAGTTTGCCTAAGGGATGCTCAAGTCATTTGACAAAGATCAACGTGAAACCTAAGGTCAATCATAATAAAAAACCAGAGAAACTTTTGAAGATAAGCCTTCAAGACTGAATCACAAGACTACCTAACAAAACCTATGCATATCTAGTTTGAAAAGCACTTGACAGTAATTTAGATAATTCACATTTCAATATAGGCATGCAAAATCATGACGCAATAACCTAAATTTCTTGTTATGACTTTGAAGTGTGGTTTATACCTCCACGCGTAGCAAAGACCCTGTTGTCATAGGAGAATGCGACACAGGTGCTGTCACTGCCTACTGCATGGGCTGTCTTCTGGTGGTACGTTGGTCTTATCTGAAGCAAAAACAAATTAAAAATTAAAGTTAAAGGACAAAAAAATAATAATAAAAAGTCACACTCAGGCCAGCATTTATCTCCAGTTTGTTTGGCATGAAACGACTGAGAATACTTCTATTCCTTCTGGATGGGATGCTAGTCCATCGCAGGTTACTCCCTATACTAATACTGTTACCCTTTATACTCCTGGGTGGAGAATGGCTTGCTCAAGGACACAACATACATGTATGGAGGAACTCACAAATGGTTTTTTGACGTCCCACAGTTGCACGCTGCCATCCTGGCAAGGAGCTACAATTAGTTTGCCGTCGCGACTGAACGTACAGCAGGTGGGTACCGTCTTATGACCCCCGGCTGAACGAAACTTGACCACTTCCTTCTGTCGTTTAGGCTGATTAAAATCCCATATTCTCACAGTCCTAAGCAATCAAAGCCAAATAAGTCAATCAATTTTGGATAAGGGGGCAAATATAGAGAGCTGCTAAGCCATAATACATTGGCTTAATAATAATAATAAATTGTTTGCGACTGGAATTTAGCTGTTTTTTGCTTAGCATGAAAATCACATGGAGTTTTGGCTGGTAACCCTTTTTTAATGAACGATACTTTTTTGTGCTAAGCAAATGTTTGTGTACTGCTGTTACTGGTCCTTATCTGTCTTTTGCTTAGCTAATATTTCCCACTAAGCAGCTTATTGGAACTGAGTGAACAAAGTCATTAAAGGTGGACTTACCCATCATCAGAGCATGTGATGAATTCCTCTTTGACTTTAGGGTTCCAGCAAGCACCATTCAGAGATGCTACATGACCCTAATAAGATGAACCAAAATCAAAGACTGATAACTACGACCCAAAACAACTGTAATTTACTTCTGCTGCATTGCATCCATGATTGTAAAACTTCAGACAGGTCAGTTAAATGATATTTACTATAAAGAACGACACCCCAAATCTACCCATTCTTGATAATTCACGCAATTACCAATGGTGTATCCTACCTTTACACCCATCCACTCCTGATATTGTCATTGTGTTCATACCTTAGTTTTAGCCATGTCCACTATGTACTGGTCACCTTTGGCACATTCCATGACCTCAAAGCCATCCCGGTCAATGACCTTAGCTTGAGCCTTAGCCGCAGCCACTAGAATGCAATCGCCTGTGATGCTGTACTGCATGGATTTGATCTGATGGCTAAAAATCAAACGAGAAAAAACTGTCACAAATTGCCGGCTAAATGACGCACACCCCCAAGATGCATCTTAAGATATAAGAGCATATCTTTAAAATGTTTTTCTTAATTCAATTAACCAGTTTGCGTCGGATGCCGTGTATACACACAAACTTTTCCCGGGATTCAAAATGAATGCTGGATAATTACATCACGAGCAAGGCCGGAAATATCAGTCAGAGACTGGATCACAGCGAGCGAGACCGTAAATATCAGGGTGTGCTTCCCACAGATGCTGGCCTGAACCCGTCTCAGATCAAGGTTCGTGAAAAAGAATCTTGCGCTTGGGCCCGGTCAATGTACAAGTAATCCCGATGCGACCTGGTTAAGAGACGATGAAGTCTTCTTATACATGTCCTTCAAGATGGCGGCAATGCAAAGGCTCTGTACCAACAACGTCGGACAGATCTCCAGTCATCACAAGCAATGACTTGAAGTCAGGAAATAAACTGACCTCTCAAAGGGTTTTAACGACCGGAAGGAATGCAGTGTGGAGTCCATAGCAGCAAAATCCCACATCTTCATCTCGTAGTCGTAGCCTCCTGTTACTAACCGGGATCCTGCTGGGTCAAGACTCATGGCAGAAACCTGAATGACAGGTACAAGAGAAAATTGGATTAATAATATGTGACCCAGCACGAGTAAATGAGACACTTTGCGGCAAAAATGAAAATTGAGATTTTGATTTCATCATTTAAAGCTTGTTTAGCTTTAAATGATGAAATCTACATCTCAAATTTTATTTTTGCCTCAAAGTGTCTCATTTACTCGTGCTGGGTCACATATAACTACGGTTGATCATAGAGTCCCAGACTTTAATTGAGAAGATTGTAATCAACGATGGTTGATTAAACGAGTCTTGTCACTTTGAGTTGGACTCAGATAGCCAGTATATACTGTCTTCTGAATAGTTTTTGTTGATACTCACCCATGTCTATACTTCATAGCATCATAAACCTCATTTGGCATGTTCTATGTTCAGGTCACTTGTGCTCCATCCGAAACTATGTACATGTATCAGAATATTCAAATGTGGAGGTATCCACCATTTACTAACCGCTTTGGATCCATGGTTCAGTACAATTTCATGAGAGGCTGGAATTCTGTTGACAAGATTCTGAGCATAAAAAAAAAAAATACGAGAAGAAAAGCTGATGAAATTGGAAGATTATTTACAGAAAAAATACTACAATGTTTTAATGTAGTTGCCACTACTCCAAATTCAGTCACTTCTACACTCTGACGTCTTGCAGTCACAATCGATTCAGGGGCCAATTTCACGGAGCTGCTAAGCACAAACATTTGCTTAGCACAAAAAAGTCTTGCTCAATAAAAACAAGTTATCAGCCAAAATTCTCTGTGTTTTTCATGCTGAGCAAAAAACCAGCTGATTATCAATCAAAAACAATAAAGATCACGTGAAAATTTGGTCTGTAACCTTGAAGCAAATTGTTGTGCTTAGCAGCTCCGTGAAATTGGCCCCAGGTCACAGGTTAAATTCCTGAGAGTAAATGTTCTTGGTTCAACTTAAAGGTAGTATACACCATTGGTAATTTGTTGAATTATCAGGAATGGGTGGATTTGGGGGGTTGTATTTTATAGTAAATATCGTTTAACTGACCTGTCCGAATTTTTACATTCATGGATACCGAGAAAAGCATGAAAAACAGCGTTTGTTTTCCAACGGAGTCGAGCAGTTATTCTTATGTTATCTTTGTTTTTTCGCGCTCGCCGGACGGCGAGAATGAATTTTGGTTTATACAATTCAATTTTTTGGAACAATTACAGGATATCTAGGGCCCTTATTTTGCTGGATGCCTACAATCATTATTTACTTTTAAATAAGTAAGATATTTCTTAATAATTCGGTAGTAAATTTTTTCGATATCTGCAAATGGTGTATACTACCTTTAAAAACTGGCGTTAGTAATTAAATCATTTACTGGAAACAGTTTCCTTACATCGTCATCATCTTCTCCAATATCTTCTTCATCATCTTCGTTGTCATCATCATCGTCATTATCACGGCCAGCTTGCTTTGTCTTAGACGAGGATGTTTCGTAGGCAGATGGTACTTGAAAACCTGGCGGCATCGGTGGACCTGAGTGATTAAGACAGCATTCTTTGATCTTAAAATGTCTCATAATCTGAACAAGTGTGTCCTCCCAGTGATGCTGTTAAGTAAATCTAACGTCTGTCAAAAAGTAAATCACAAGTCCAGCCACAAGCAGCGAAGAAGAATCAATAAGACAGGGACGTCTTTGTCACAATTCATTTGAATAGTTTGTGGTTAGATGACTCGTAATGACATGTGTGATGAAACTGTGTTATGGCTTGTTGAGCAGAGGTATTATTTGGGATACATTGCATTGGCATGAAGAAAAGATTGTTGCAACCTAAAACCATTTTTTGTATGTACCATCTCAATAAAGGTCAATCAGTGCAACAATTTTGAAAAGACATGAAGCTGGGACTGAGAAACATTTCCAATTTTGTTAAAAAATACTTAGAAGTTTGGTTCGACTCTCCATAGACTTTGTACACAACTGCTGAAGTAGCGTCAGGATACTAGATTCTTTGACTGTCCATAGACTTTTTACTCAACCACTGAAATGACGTCAGAACTACTACATTCTTTCTAACTTGAATATTCTGGTAATTTGACAGCCATTCATAAGTGTTATCATGCTAACCGATCATTTCAGTGTCGCTGTCGCTGGATTCCTCAGAATCATTACTGTCACTCCCTTCATTACTGTCGGCTCGTTGTGCTCTGTTCCCAGAATGCTTCACTGTCAGTGCGTCATTCTCAGGCTTCTTTGCTATCTGCTGCTGAGCAGTGCGTCGTGTCTGCTCAAACATCGCACTCACATCAAATGTTCTAGCTTTTTTACCTTTATATTCAAAGAAAGAAAAAAAAAACTCAAAAATATTAGTGACAGACTGTTGTTTAGGTCCTTCAAAGAAGGTTTTAGAAAATATTAGGACAATTTGAAGGGCCATACATGTTCCTACAAGAATATTAAAATCCACTTTGTAGGTCTGACCATTTTCCCAAATCCAGATTTGTCTTTGTTTGGTTTATTCAGGCAGTTTAGCAATGGGCTAGATGTCGGTGCTAGAGTCGAAGCCAGGGTTTAAGGAAAACGGCCTTCTTACTGGCGTCACCCATTTGCGACCCTAGAGGGCGCTATAGCATTATTGTAAAGATCCAAAATGAGGGTATCCGCAAAACGGCTTATGGGATAGGTAAAAATACACTTTATTGTGGAATTCAATCAGATGTAAAGGGATATAAATACAAACTAATATAGTAATTCCATCAATCTAATTTTCTCTCTCAATGTCCCAAAATTTACAGAGTTTAAACCTTACAGCATCGACACATCCTTACCAAATCCTGAGAATCCCATCATTCTTGCCATATCCTCCTCTTGTTTTGCACAACTTTCCTCCGAGTCATCTTCTTGCTCCCTTCCTGCTTTGTCTTGCCCCCTTGCAACTGAAATGTAAAGTAAATATAGGCCGATATATTAGCATCAAATTGGCTAAGCTGCAAGTGAGTATTATTAAACAATCAATACAATATGGCAGTAATTACAAGCCTAGTCTAGACATTTAACGTCCGTGACTATACAGGGTGGCCCCAAAATACTTTTTTATCGTAGAGTATATATATACATCAGAGCAATTATAGAATGCAGGGCCCACTCACAACTCTCGACTTTTTTTCCCCTGTAGAACCCTAAACCCTAACCCTGTATACCCCAATACCCATAGAATACAGGGCCACTTCATTCTAATTTCTATGTCACTCATGATCATCATCATAGCCCTCTGTTCCTTTACTCTATCGGTAAATAAAGTCAAACATGTATAAGATTAAAACTGCTGTAAACTGCTTACTGGCTGGAATGACCTGAAATATACAAATCAAATAAGTTAAGAGTGGCCATAAAGTTTAAGAGGGTAAATAAAGTCGAGAGGTTGTGAGTGTGGAGCCCTGCTGGGCCCCTGCATAGGCCAGAAAAATAATGTTCAAAAAAAATGAAAATATCATTTTGGAATATTAAAACATGACTTATTGTTAATAAACTTTAGCAAGAGACAGTGTTCACGTTGCCCATGAGCGCTTTCGTTTCCTCCATGCGTTGCCATACTAAGTTTTATCACGAAAATGGTTATATAGCGCCATCCCATGCTCGAGGTGAAGACTGAGTAGCCTACCCGGATCCTAGGCTAAGAACGTTTTTAATTTCTAACACAAAACCACGAAACAAAAAAATATCACCATAAACATGAACAATATCAAAGGTAAAATTCAACACCACATGTTTACAACAACATACGATTGCGAAGTTCGTCGCATTTCTTCCAGATCGTCGTCCACTGGATTCTGCCATTTGTGTTTTTTATCAAGATCGCTTAGCCGTTTTCCAAACCAGCTTAGGCTGCGTACTGGTTCCATATCAACATGGCCGCACCGGATGAAGCTGGAGTTTGAAAACCGGGCTTAGGAAGGGGAAGGTGGGGTGGTGGGGGGGGGGGGGGGGGGGGGGGGGGGGGGGGGGGGGGGGGGGGGGGTAACTGACATGAAAGCCGATATGTGGCAGTGAACCCCCCCCCCCCCCCCCCCCCCCCCCCCCCCCACCCACCTCTTTTGTGTTGACCATTGTGTTCCCGGAATTTTAGAAATTCGTGTTAGGTTTCAAGGGGGGGATGGGTTAAGTTACAATAGTGTTGAGTGTGTATAAGGTATATGGATAAGAGGGGGGGTACGTACATATCGTGCTGGGTATAGGTACTGAAGGCTATTTTGTTTTTTGACACAAACAAATCTTTTTAAAAATCTAGTTTATATTATCTTTACCAAAAAGCTACGGTCACGTAAGTAACATTTTTGGGTTATTAAAGTGTTGGTTTGATTGCAGTAAATGTGGGTGTAGTACCTAACATGCCACCCCGGCCTATTTCATTATTTGGTACCCTGGATTCTACCTCCAGTACGCCTGAATCATAATTTATTGTCGTACTTTTCTTTGCCGACATGCCTCGCTGCATATCTGGCTTTGAAATCTTTCAAAGTCCAGGCGCGCGTCGCTAGTTACTTTTTGTCATGTATACACATACATGCCCTCACCAAACCAAAGCCCTGGTATACAACGTAAAAGAATTACAAATTTGGAGTTTAGACAATTTTACACAAAACGCGTAAGGGTCATGAGAAAATAATAGCTAGACAAAAAGCCGTTTGTATAAACGATCTATTGAGACACGACAACCGCACCTAGCAGATTCCGCCTGTACAATATAACTCTATAGCCAACTCGCTGCTAAACAGAAATAAAAAACAACACTGAGCAAACGACTGGTCTTTGTGGTACGTATTTTACTATTTTTCATACCTAGTTTCTGCTCTTTACAAAGTCCGAATGTTGTTTGAAAATCAGATTTGGTTTCTATGATACTCCTTGTGAAATGATTGGCGAATACTTCTCCAAACTTCACTGACGTGAATAAGAGGGGAGAAATTGCTACCAATTTTTGTAGCCAAAATACTGATTTTGTTTGGCATGTTAACATGTCAACATCATGTCTGTGCATGCATGAAACAGGCATACGATGTTTCGACAAATTTAAATAGGTTTTCCGGCACTATTTAAAAACTGATTTCCTACCTAGGCCTACAAAATGGCGGGAAGTGTAGTTTGCACTCGTTGAGCATGGACCAATAGAAATCTAGCTTTCTGTGACCTACCCCACCCTGTTCCCTACGTCATACATATTACTAAATTAACGCCAGATGTTAAAAAATTCAAGCTTCCTTTTTGGTTGAGTATGATATAGTCTAGTTTGTTGCCCTGACAATTGTTGGTAAGCCTAGACGTCTAAATTGTCGGTCAGGTAGCCGATCATGGCGCACTATACACTACGTATAGCTATTTTTAGACACAACGCCTGCATTGAATTTAAATAGTGATATTATATCGTCTGATGTTGGTTTTTGCCAATGCAAGTTTCGATTTTATGCACACACAAGATATTATCTTGATCGATTGGGTTTATATTGTGTTAACGTTGTTTACCTAAATGCCTTACAACCACTAACTCCCGGAAACATCCCTGATAATACCTGACTGTCAATAAAACGTGTTCGGGAAAACTTCGTACATTTTCGGGAAAAGGCGGCATTCCTTAATTTTTCGTCACGTGATAGTGGAGGCTACCGGACCTAATAATTTATCAGAAATATTAAGAATTTATTGGTCTGAGAACCAGACTAAGTATGAGAATGTCGTTATTCGGTATGCACAATGATACATTGTCATTTTGCATGTAATTTTTGTATAGTATTTTTTGTTTTTCATCTGTATATAAAACATTTTAATATTTCAGCACAAACCGAGAATGGCCGGTGGAAGAGAAAAAAAGTGCATCATCATCGGGCCGAGCTCGAGTTGGTTACCGATTCTCGCGGTACTTTCTCTGGTCTTCCTCGTACTCCAAATTAGCTACCTAAGAGATTGGAATCTTCCGTCGGGCACTGACTCGGAGAGCGAGGGTGTGGAGGCCCCTCGTCTGGGAGTCATTATTGACGACGATCACGTGTTGTTATTGGGCCCCAAAAGCAGATTGGTAAAACTAGTATCCGCCGATGCCCTGCCGTCGCATTTGGAAGCCAAATCTCGGGACGGTCACCAGGATAACAAAGTCCCGTCGGAATTGTTGGAGTTTCAAGATCCTGTACGAGCGGTACGGGATATGAGAGCCGTGCCCATGCACGGGTCTGAAAAGAAGGGGATTCCTCTAAAGGAACTGGATAGCCCTGGCAAAGTAGATCTACCTCCGCCCAAGGTACTGGATAAGCTCAGCGAGGTACCAGCCAAGCCGAGGGTACAGAATGCCGCAATAGATATCTACCAAAAGACCTTTCTCCCCGCCAAACCACCTAATTACTTAAAACATTCTAAGATTCATATTGTGATTGTGACTAACCGGCGTTCTGGCTCCAGTTTCTTAGGCCAGTTCTTCAATCAAAACCCCAATATATTCTACCAGTTCGAGCCGCTGAAGTTGACAGAATGGAAGCAGGATCTCTATCCGGACAAAATCCAGTTTCTTCGCCGGCTAGTCAAGTGCGAGTTCACCCAGACGCCGTACTTGGAGGAGTTTTACAATAACGAACCGCTCCATCGGAGGAGCAGTAAGGTTATGGTAGACCCTCCGCTGTGCGACGTTTTTACGAGGTATCCCAAACTCCCACTCACGGATTATACGGTGATGAAGTGTCCTCGTTTGGAAATGGCACCACTGATGCAGGCCTGTCAGAGGAAACAGCATCAGGCTATTAAGTTGATCAGACTCTACAACATATCATCTCTTGAGGCTATGGCTTTTGATAAAGACATCAATTTGAAGGTAATCCACCTGGTGCGCGATCCACGCGCCAGCCACTACTCGAAAAGCCGCATCCCGAGAGCCAACGTCTCAATGGAACTCGGCAACTCGCTGGATGGCGCCGTGTCCTACATCTGCAAGCGAATTCGTCACAACTTGGAGTTTGTCCGAAGCCGGCCGGCGTGGCTAGAAGGGAAATACAAACTAGTCCGCTACGAAGACGTCGCCTACGATCCTCAAAAGATGGCGCAAGAAATCTACGATTTTGTCGGACTTGGTCAACTTCCGCAAAGGATTCTCAAATGGATAAGGAGCAACACTCAGAAAGCAGTGAAACCAAACCCAAGAAGAGGTAACACTCCTTACTCCTTGGCTCAAAATGCGTCTCAGGTGCCGGAGGCCTGGAGGTTTCGGGTTCCGCTCAGGGTGGTGTTGAGAATGCAGAAGTTGTGTGGGGGAACTCTGAGGAATCTTAGTTACCTCAAAGTCAGATCCACTAAGGAACTGTTGGACAAAGGCAAAAGTCTAGTGGCTGATCTTCCGTCCTCAAGATAATCAATCAACCAAAAGTAACTTCGTATAACACCTAAGAGGTTTATTGGAATCTTTCAAATGACCCATTCGTGCATTTCGGGCGCAACTAACTAAACTATTTTTAGACTGAGCCGAGATTTTTTTACCTCTGAGTTTTTCAGTTGGAGATCACCGTATTAAAACAAAGTTGGTCCGCAAGCGCGTATTATAAAATTATTAGTGCATCAACGAAAATTGTTGGAAGTTCCAAAAAAGAGTTTGCACTGTGTAGAACTAATGTGAATAAGTTTAGTTTTCTATGTGCACCTTTAGATTCTAGAAGAATTAAAGCTAAATATAGGATAGGCCAATAATAGGGGGCATATTGTGAATTTACCACAAGCTATAGGTGGGATTAGTTGGTGGTGCTGGGTTTAACGTTTCTTTTTTTATGTAGCGCTTAATATGAACAATTTATGTTATGTAAGGATTTACATATGTGATTGTTTTTTGAACTTATATAAAATATATTAACAAATTTCTAATAATGGACAAGCGCGGTTTATATTTAAATTAAGTTTACAGTGCACACATCTTTTACCTTATAAGAAGAAAATAATTCACAATGAATGTCATCGTTTATCATCCCATAAATATCCTTTGAACACTTGGACAGAGAGAGAGCTCGATGTAGCTATACTCCAGAGGACTCGCTATTGTTTCTTTTTTTTGTATTCTCTTTTTCCCAACAGCTCCCGTAAAGTTTGCACATGAGATTCTCCCGAGGACTCGGCTCAGGTCTTCGGGGTTATTGTTATCACTATTCCCCTGTTGTCCCACTAGTCCCCAGTCTAAATGGAAGACCGATCGTAGATGCAGTCGGGCCCTGTCGTGTTTTATTTTACCATTACCAAAATTCTGAGTTTGTTTTAGATTTTATGATTTTACTGTATTCAGCAAATTTGTATCACCGGACATAGTTGTATTGTCCAGCTCGAGTTCGTGTTAGAGAACTGTTTACATAGTACACATCACCAAGGGTGTATTCAAAATCCCGTCCTCGCCTAAATGATCTGTATAAACGGAATTTCGATTATAATGGCTAGATATAGAACCAACAGGCGACACAATGTATACACGTGGTTCCTCTATGCTTGAACGCACGGACGGTAGCACCGTTCGGGTCACGAGTGATTGAACAGAAACTCGAGCCGGAACAACATAATTACAGTTATTTGAGCATACGGCAACTGGTAGTCCGTACTTATTAATTGGTGTATTGCAGTAACAGGCTAATTTGCTCGTAAACAACAACCTTTTAAAACTTTACAGTAAACAGTATTAGGTAATAATGTCTACGTATAAGTGCATTTTTTTCTGCCATTAACTATGGATAATGGAGAACTTGTCAACAAGCCATTCCTGTCCCACAAAATGGCCAGCGAGGTTCTGGTGAGACTTTACGGGCTGGAAGCGAAGTGTCTCCGTGAACTACCCAGCTACTGTGACCAGAACTTCTACGCTACCTCCGTGCTCCAAGTAGCGGGTGCGTCGACGCGCGATGGGGCCGGGACGGAAGAGGAGTTTGTACTGAAGGTGATCAGCGGGGATGACTCGCTAGGGCAGGCTGGGTGCTACGAGGAGATAGTGACGGTGCTGTACTCTCTGCAGGGAGGCGTTGGCGTGGCGTACCCGGTGCCATTGAAAAATCTTCAAGGCGATTATCTAAGCCTACAGACGTTCCATCGCGGTAAGACAACGTATGTTATCTTAACATGGGCTCCGTACGCGGTATGAGGGTGCTTTTTACCTATAGCAACTGTTCATTTCCGGTGGCTGGTACGAATACAATGTTGCTGGTACATGTAGTACGCGCGCACTGCGTTGAGGAATTGCTTTTTCTTGTACGAATTCCGGGATTATTGGGGTAAGTTCGTGATCGGAAGAGGGCGCCGTTTAACCGATAACGAGGTCAGGAGAGAGGACCTACATTGTACTTTACAATTTGCTGATTCACGCTGATAGTTCATACATTTTTCACGATATAAATTGTATAACGTGTATACAATATAATTATTATGGAGGCGGGAAACAATGTACGAAACTTATGGAACACGTGGCGCTGTATTATTATTATTATTATTATTAGGCCTACTTCCCTAAAAGGCCGAAAGTACTTCTGAAAAGCTCTGCAGACGTCGCTATAATTTATGATGTTACAGATTCGGTCACTCCACGGATCTTTTAAGCGAATTGGTTTCATACAAAAGGTCATGAGAATTCTGCATGCAAAGCAATTGTGTTCGTGTACGTACGTCAGCGATTATATTTGAACTTATTCACCCTTCAAACAATCAGAAGGCATTGGTACAGTGAACCATGGAGGTAGACGAACAATCAGGTCGTGTCAGCGTACTGTGTGTGCAAATCAATTTCCCAAGGCTATTGATAACGGCGAAATGGATGTCAAAAGAACGACAGAATTAACAACCCACCACGTTAAGCAAATGCCATCGCGGCATGCACAATAAAATATTCAAGAGTCTATTGTCGCTTAGTATAATAATAATACGGGGTGGGGGGTAAGGGGAGAAGAACAAACGGACCCCAAATCTTGGGACCTGGTTTTCGCTTTTGGTTGGAAATATTTTCGTCGGCCAAATATAATTATGTTATTGAAATTTATAGCAGACCGTTATATATATACCATTACCCAGGGTGTGCTCAAACAGTTTTTAAAATGGTTTCCATTGGGGCCCTGCATACATGAAATAAAATTGGATAACAAATACATCGAAAGTCATCAACATGTTCAATCCAATCCCATAAAAGACAAGTTCAAAATGGTCCCACACCCTTGTCGTCCAGGAATTGCATTTACATTTTATTACATGTAGGCTATTTAGGTGCTGTGTTTTTTTGTTTTTTTGTTCTAGAATCGGACAACGCTCGTGGCCTTTTTCTAGTCGTTCTGCTTTCCTACGTTCCTGGGACCATTTTATCTGAGGTCCAGCTGTCCAACGAAGTTCTTTACGGCGTGGGGAGCGCTGTCGCGAACCTCGACAAAAAGCTGCTGGTGAGAAAGCCTACAAGTGTCTTCCAGTTCGCGCCGAGATTATTTTAACATCACCGAGCCGACGCGTGGGATTATTTGTAACGAAACTCGATCCGAGGCGGGTTCAGGCCGATAGTACCGGGAAGTACACCCACGCATTTCCGGCATTGCTCGCTGCTGACGGACATCAGCCTTGAAGCAAGATATAAGACAGAGGGAACTTCTCCACCGTAGTTACGCCAATACGCCGCTGAATAATCGGGGAGGTATACACGTACAACTTGAAATAATCCAATTGTACATCTCTCAACTGTTCTTTTTCTGCAGGATCTGAAAGTTTCGTTTGAGCATCTGAAAAAGCGCGCCGAAACTAACATGTGGTGCCTAACCAGCGCAGATCAGGTCGAGCAATTCATTGAGGGCGTGCCCAACACCGATCACCGGTTACTTGCAAAATCAGTGATGTATAGGTTCAGGAAAGACGTCAAGCCGGTTGAAAACATGATGCGAAAAGGTGAGGATGCCAACAATAAAAATGCTTTAAAAAAAAACACACTCGAATTACAAGTAGGCCTACATGTAATTCCTTTGCACAGCAAAGTTTTGCTTTGAAACAGTCTAGTTGGTTACTGGTTTCCCGCGCGATTTGTTTGGCTTAGATTAGCAAAATGGTAAGCTATGTTTTCTCCTACAGTACTTTCTGTCTACTTGTTGCATGTATTAGCAAACAAACAAAGCGAGAAATTCAATATTAATTTCAACTTTTACTTGATGTTATGGCAGGTTTGATTCACGTCGACATGAATCGGACCAACATTCTAGTCGCGCCCAATCGAGAATCTACCAATCAGGCGCCCCGTTTGAATGATGTAACGGGCCCTAGCCGCCAATCCGCGAGCCACGTGGTCTGTGGCATCATCGACTTCAACGACATGGCTTACGAGTGTTTTGTCTACGACGTAGCGGGCAGTATGGCAGACATGATGGTGGGCAGAAGGGGTCAACAACCGCTGGTAGCCGGCGGGTATTTTATAGCTGGTTACACCTCAGTGTTGCAGTTAACCCATACAGAGCGGCAGTCACTGTACGCGACCGTGGCGGCGCGCTTAGCTCAATTGTTAGTTTTATCTAGCGAGTATTACCGGCGTTCTGGCTATTCCAATGACTACATCGTCCGGATTGAGAGGGCCGGTGGATGGCAGGTGCTCAAGGAATTGTGGGATACCCCACAGCGGAAGGTGGAAGCATTATGGGAAGAATTAGCCATCAACCATGCTTGACACACTTTCGTCCAGTTTTGTAGAGAAAATCTTCAAATACCTCTGTTCACTTAAATTAATATTATGTAATATATTTCTTGCACAACTTCCCAAAGGTTGACAGTATTTATATGCTAGTTGCAACTAAAGAGAGAACAAATGTTAGTTGATAAATCAGCTTGGATGGCATGTTTTGCAAAACATATTTGTTTCACAAATTGCTGGTTATAAACATTTATACACCTATGTATGTATTAACCGATAATAATAAAGTGATTATATATTATTTAATTGCAGCGACATTGGCTGCTAAATAAACTACATCTCCCAAAGTGTTTAAATATTTCTAGTAACTTGGACCAAGTTTAATTTACCCCTAACTTACTAACACATACTGCTTGTCAAAATCATAAGAAAACACAAATAAGATTTACGTACAATAACAACAACTTCAAAGGGCTTTTTCCCAGTAGTGCAGAAAACAAACGTTTTCGCTGGACAATAACAAGTATACACTTCTACTTCCCATGCCAGCAAATAACACAAGATAAGAAATAAGATTAAAGTTAATTCCTTCACCATGATTTTATCAACCCTTTCAATATTAATGTACACACATGTCAAGGCACTTAAGATTTTATAAAGACCACTTCTGAAAGACACTGCTACAAAACGCGTACAATATGTTTTCTTGGTACAAAACTAAATTGAACATGCATTAAAATAGTACATATACCCACAACAGACAGGTTAAAGATGTCCTCGAGAGGTCAGAGGTTACAGTTCATCGGTACCCTTGCTACCCAGTTTCTTCATGGCTGTCTGCATGGAGTTTAAAACTGGAAAAAAAAATGAGATTTCAGTTAAACCTTTTCTATTATGTATGGTTCATATAAATGGAATATGTAAGAATGTCAACAGCGGAGTTGTCATCACAAGTCAATCACAAACTATCACAAGCCATTATCACAAGCCAATCAGCAATCCTCAAAAGTGATCACAACCAATCACAAGTCACCAGTCACCACCAGTCATAAGCCAACAATAAATCATGTACTATAGGCTCTCTTTAAGCAACAAGCAAATAAACCATCAAATACAAATAATAACAATTGTGATTGCCTTAGGGCTTCTGATCAAAGTTCTGGCACAAAACAGTCTGGTACCTTACCTCCATCTGCGTCCGAGTAATAGTATTGGTACTTGGGATTTCCTCCTTGGTTGATGAGATCAGTCTGAACCTCTCCAGCCTGGTTTAAGAAGAGAATCCTTGGAATGTAGCCACCATCTGGGACGTATTTACTGTCATTTGGCTCTTCATCATCCTGACAAATGACAAAAGAAAATCATTGAAATCAGATATAAATCATGACAAAATACAGCTCTAATTTTAAGTCCCTACAAGTGACTAAAACTCACATTTCTGTCATTCTTACAATTTCAGGTTGGCATTTAAGGGATTTATTCATTCTCATTTCTTACCATTATGTTGACCATTACAAAGTTTTTACTCAGATCAATAATTTCTTTTGAGGCTGCAAATTTGGGCTTCAGAGCTATGAAAAAAAGAATACAAATCTAAACAAATTAATCTGCACTGTGATTTTGGGAGCAATTATAGAATGCAGGGCCCACTCACAACTCTCGACTTTATTTACCCTATGACATAGAATGGACTTACCCTAACCATAACCCTTACCCTGTATACCCCAATACCCATAGAATACAGGGCCAGTCCATTCTATGTCATAGGGTAAATAAAACCTAGAGTTATCAGTGGGCCCTGCATGGGTCCTGCATTCTGATTTTGTTAAAAGTAAAAAACAAGGGATGATAAAAGAACCAATCAGTCCAGCGAACACAAGATTACAAAATTGTCAATATTAGAAGATATAAACACATATTGAAAACAATAAACAGTTTAAACACTCTGTCAACAATTTTGGTCTAGAAACTTCATCTGTAAGTGAAATATTTAAGTGTATTTGGACTGTTTTGTATTGTATTGGTTTACCTTTGCATGCACCGCACCAGGACTTATGAATAATAAGCATCAGTGGTTTGTCTCTGAAGTGAAATAGAAGACAAATACAATTATTAAGACAGAAGACCCAGTAGCAAAACAAAAGGAAAGAAAGAACAGGGTTCACATAGAAATCTGAAAACTAAATTCCAATGACTTTTCCAGGACTAAAATATGACAATTTCCATGACATTTTATGCCATTTTGAAGAGAAAACTTGTGGCCTAAACATTTGTTAGCTTTTGAAAATAAGTTCTAATTAATAATGGCCTCCTCCTCCCCTTACAGTAATCTGATCCACCCACTTTAATAAAAAACTTTATTATCCCTTACATGATCTTGATTTCCAGGATCTTGATTTCCAGGATCTTGATTTCCATGACTTTTCCATGACTTTTTAATGACAACTTTTCTTTCCATGACCCATGGGAAACTTTAAAATTATAATTGTTTACATTGTTTTGATCTGTGACTCAAAGTGCTCCACAGTTTACCCAATAATTAAAAAAAATTCCCAATTATAATTTTTTTTTTAAACCATGTCAAGTACAAATTTACTAAAGTGAAGATGTTAATTTATGCAAACATATACACACACATTTTAAGATCATTGGCAACAATGTGAATATACTTACAAGTTTTTGGATTGAGCTAATCCATCTGACAATGACCACCACTCAAAACTGTCGCCAAATCCTACAAAGTCGGAAAAAAACAAATATCCAATGAATTAACCACACAAAATGTGGTTAACTATTCACATGTAGGTATATCATGCTAGTTTACTTTAGTTTTTTATCATTCACGGTCTTGATTTAAATTCAAAAGTGTTGTGAATGCGAGGCCCTACCCATAGAAAATCTAAACTTGTAGAAAATTATTATATATGTGCCACCACATTTTAGGGGACTCCATACAGATACTAAAATTAGGGTGTTCAGTTCACTCACCGCGACTGAAGACATCCACACACAGACTGTCCGTGCGCCGAAAATCTAACCAATGTTTATCCCCAAAATTGTACGACTTTTCTATGTCAGAAACTGCAAGTAAAACCTTCATTTGAAACCCCTGACTTTCAGCTATCGAATAATGCACATAAAATAGCAGTAGGGTGGATGTACGACAGCTTATACTTTTTGTGAATGAAGCCCTTTTGCTCCGCCCAACTTTTCCCGAGAAAAACCGATCCACGCGTCCACGCGTTCGGGCCCAGAATTTTCCCGTAAAAAAAAATACACATCGTGGAGTTTTAACTCTCCGCGATTTCCGAACCCCGGAGTGACAGTTGAACGGGTTTCATTTTGATCCCGAAGGGGTACTGAACACGTTAGTGTTTACTCGATCCCGATAAACAATTTAGAACGAAAGTTACGAGAAAAAGTAAAAATAAACTCAATTTTTTGAGGTGAAATCCTCAAAATTCAAGGTAGGAGTTATCATTTACATAAAGTTTACTTGTCTTGTCTACTATACCTGTTATTTTTAAGTCTCTAATGTGCGTAGATTCGGGCGGAAAGTGTACTTTGTAAAGCTAGATTCATGACAGCTACGCGAATGTATGTGTGAGCTCCGCGTTTCGCGTGCCGTGTGTGAGGCATGTTTTGGTGCCATTCAGGGATATACACAATGTATGTAGGGACCGTCTTCATCGAATGGGGTGAATTTAATCAAATAAAACAGGATTTCTCAAAAACTAATTATCCGATTTTCTCGATTTAAAAAGCATTGTATTTCTTTCATCAAGACCTTTTATTTGGTGTATAGTTTGAGCATTTTGGAGGAAGAATAATGTTTTACCTGAACACCCTACTAAAATGTAGTGTTAGCCGTACCAGCAAAAGTATACATCAGACCATGATCAGATGACCATCACATGATGCTTACTACTTTTTACTAGGGCTAGGCCCATACTCTAGGCATATGTTGTGTCCGGAATTTGGGCACATGACAATTGAGTGACATCATTTCAACCATTTCTCCTAATCCTAGGTTTTTAGTCATTTTATACAAACAATTTAACCACTTCATTGGTATTTTATTCTATATAACCTTACCATTTCCTGTAGCACCCTCGGTACCAGCATGCACGATGCAGGGAATAAGCGCGACAAGCGTGAGAAATGCTGCGATCCACGCACTCATGATGGCTGCCATGTTGCCTAACTTTCTGCTGAGACGTTGAGGGCGCAAGTAGTACAATCCGTAAACGTAAGTATTTGGTACACAATCGTCAAAATGTAGTGATATCAAGACGTCGTAATAATGTTTTAAAAACGGAAACCTCTGCAAAAGTAAAGCCTACTTTCTGAACTTATTGTAGCTGATCAAGTCGGAATGAAGGTGGCCATACGCGCCAACCGTGACGAAATGTGCAGCAGCCACGGCCAATAGTTAACTAGAGAATTTTTGTTGTACCATTTACCTTTTGCTTCATAATATACACAATGTACCGGCAAAGCTACACAAATCTTAGATGTAAAACTGGGTCTAGTTTAACTATCTCTAGTCCAAGACGGAAAGGAACGTATCTCGGATTTGTTCGCCTGGTGAATCATCTTCGAAGCAGGTCAGTTTAATTGTTTCCTTAACCGGTGCAATTCCCCTATAAAGAGACATCCGTTTTCAGCGATAAACGTCAAAATATTGAGTTGTGAGTCATGGCTTCCAGCATTACGTGTGCCTTCGTTCGGTCCCAAAGCCCATACTGGGAAACGCTGATCTGCTTTGAGCTGTGATTTTGTGTGAATTTTGAACTGGAGGTCACTAGTTCCGCGGCTCAGCTTCGCTCGGTGCAATTCGAAAGGTCATGGAAGCTACCCAGAATACCGTGCGTTTCCTTCACATAAATCTGTGAAGCTGCATCAGCGTTTCCCAGCTGCAGGGGCACGAGTACAAAGTAAACGTGTATCCCGCGTGTGCAATGGCAAAAACGTCAGATTGATGTTGTGCGCACATAAACAGTTTGGAAATCAGCCAAAGCCAACTAGTACTTTGACGGCTCAACTTGTGACGCACACTTGATAAATGATTATAATGAGACTGAACAGCTGCGAGTATTTAAGAGAGAAAACAAAGATCCCACAGCCTGTGTTCTCAGGATGGACATGATGGATATCTATGTGAGTCCGGATGACGATGATCAGTCTGACACCATTTCTACCAAAGTTTCTGATAAGTGCAACCCTCACCGTGTGGTAAGTATAGTTGTACTGGAAATCTAAACCACGTCTTAGATTGAATTTGTGTTCTCTACGAAGAAGAGAATAGCTTTATACTGAAGACAAGTGACAATAGAGTGTTATACATGTACAAATCTAACTGACTGAGCCCTTGGTGCAAGTGGTTGATTTACGCGCACACGGTACATGCACGTAAATCCACAATACTACGTTTTTGCATTATCTTATTGAGTGCTGTTTAGCAGCACGTTTCCCGCGCGAACGTCAACGCGTAATTTCTGTTCGACCGGCCCATACCGTATACCGGCCGCGCTAAAATGTATTGCGTGCTCGCGTTGACGTTGGCGTATTACGTGTTGCTCTAATTATTTTCTGATATTTTCTGAATGGTTACCAACATGTGATATCTCCTCTCTATAGTAAAATGACGCTGTTGCACGGTGCGCACCCTTTTGTTCAAAATGACCAATTGTGCAGAATAATGGCTATAGTTACTGACCAATGACAGACTGACCAATGGCAGACTGACCTATAAGGATTAAGGAAGCGCAGGTTTAGGTGGGCAGTAAGCGAGAGATCAAAGTCGATGGCAAAAAATCGTGACATTGCGCTCGTCCAATTTGCTGACAGCCGTTTAATGGCATTATAGTACACGGGAAATATGTCCCAAGCGTCTTAAGTAGGCCTATCCAAATCTTGTGGTATTATCGCGAATGACCGGTTGTAGCTTAATTGTCTTACATCCCCAGGCTCACAATTAAGAGAAAGCAAAAACGAAAGTAAACAAAAATGAAAAAAGAAAACTTAAGTAAAAATTGAAGTCCCTGACAGCCGTTGCTGGCAGCCGTTTCACGGCATTGTAAATGGGAATGATTTCCCAAGCGTCTTAAGTAGGCCTATCCAAATATCGTGGTATTATCGCGAGTGACCAATTGCAGCTTATAGTGTCTTACATCCCCAGGCTCCAAATTAAGATAAAGCCAAAAACGAAAGTAAACAAAAATGAAAACAGAAAACTAAAGTAACAAATACCCCCCCCAAAAAAAAAACCACCCCAAAACAACAACAACAACAACAACAAAAATCCGATTATGAGGTGAAACAGCGTTTTTAATCTCAAGAGTACCCCGTCTGCTAAATATGTTGTTCTCATCAGCGCGGGTGTCTTGCGCGACGCGACAGTTGGGACTAGAAGCGGATGTGACTAGTATTAAGATCAGCTAACTCGTACGTCAGACGTCTAGCTATGATAGCCGCCGATCTCAGGCTGCATGTTCCAGCATACATCAGCAGTGTATGTAAAACTGATACTACATGTTGGTGATAAGCCATCAAAACAGCAGGGTACCAGTTTATCCAAGTTCAATGCCATCTAGGTACCTGTACTAGTTAGCTAGTTTAACGGGCGAATTACTCACCTGTGAAAGACTAAATCTCCAAGGAATATGTTGTTGTTGCGCAGATTAATCTGAGGGGAATGGGTCAGTCTGGTGTCGAGTTTCTTGATTTTCGCTAGACATTTTCACATTTTCGGTGGTTGATTCAATTTTACACTGAGTTGATTCAATTTTACACTGAGCAAAATGTCCCGAACTATACTCGATCAATATTACTGAATCCTGGCGGACATGGACGATACAGAGTGTTACATGAACTTCGCTACAGTTTCAAAAGTGAGTAACTTTGTTGTAATTATTTTTCTGATGTTTTTTCTTTTCCCTCTTGTACCTTTGATGTGGTTCTGGTTTGTCGTGCTTCATCGTGTTTTCGTTGTTATCATTTTCTGCTTTCGTGTTGTATTTTTTACTTCCAAAAAAAACCGAATCTCACTTCTTTACCGGTGTATTTTGTTGTGTCTGAAATCATTTTTTCGATGTTTCTGAAATCATCCCTTTCAATGATTGTTGTTTTATCCGCTGTGGTATCACGTCGTTTCTTTTCATCATTGTTGGGTCTTCTCCAACGTTTTCGTTTTCTTTCACCCGTTTTTTCCATCTACATGTTTCTCACCTTTACCTGGCGGCGCACTCATAATCTCTAAATCATCTTGTGTTTGCTCCCTGCACCTCCTTCTCTGCGCTTTTCTTACTTCTATTCCTGCTCCCTCCCTCATATCCTCTTGCCTCCACTGACTTCGAGAAATCAGGTGTGGCTAAAATGCAAGGCCACTGCAGAGAAAGCTTTCCACATCGTCAATTCGCCGAAGGAGGAACCGCCAAGTCCCGCCCCTCAGCACCAGTCTGACAACAGCAAAGAGCTAAAGACGGCAGTAGGTTAAACAACGTAAAGATTACGCTTATGCCCCACCCACGGGTGTGTCTAAGACACTATAAAACTGCATTCGAAATTTTGGTTTCAAACGATTTTATAAAAATACGACAGGAATGTTTTAGACTCCTGGATGTATAATTCTAACGCCATCGGTGCAACGAACCTTTTGCGCTCGGTATAGATTCTATGGTTATCGCTGTTATCTATAGTGGCATTCTAAAGGCATCACACCCGCACCATACGCATACTAATTTTGATGGATGGATACAACACTCTTTCGCTGTTGATATCAGGTTTTATTTTGCATGATACCTTAAGCTATAGCTGGCAAGGCTTTTATTTCACGTGACTAATTTCTGCTAAAGTCAGATTTAAAGATGCAAGTGTATTTTACAGATTTCAGTATTCGGCATTCAACTTTCTCGCGATGTTTCCTTTTTTTTTTAAGCCACTGATGTCGGAACAAGACACAGAACACGTTAAACACCCGATCAAACGTGACAATATCCTCACGATGACGCCATCAATCGAGCCCCAGTTCGAGCAGACGAGGGTGCAAATGGAGAGGGTCGAGCAACTAGACATGAAGGACAGGGACCCGACTGATATGAATAAACATGTCAGGGTAAGACCTTGTCCAAATGGCTGCGGCTTGATGTTACACACAAGTCTGATTAGCGGCTGCAGCCATTTTCCAAAGACTTGTGTGTAATTTCAAGCCGTACAGCCAAGTAAATCTGGGCTGCGTTCCACTTACGCGAACTGTTTGCGCGAACGTTCGCCTATACGTTTTGAGTTGGCGTTAGTTGAAGTGGAACGATATTTTAAAAACTACGTTTTTAAAATGGCGGCGCCCAGTGACAGTGACGTCGTTTGGTTGGCTGCTTTTTGTCCAACTCATTATTTCTCTTTATTAAGATCCCTGTGACTGCTCAAAACAACCCACCGTTTATAACGAAAAGTATGAAACGTAAATCAAAACCGTGAAAAGAAAACCGTCGGCTGCTAACTTCTCCGCCATTTTTAAAATACGTCACTGGCCAACAGCGAACAGCTCGAAATGTCGTTCGCTGTTTTCGCTAACGTTTGCCAACATAATTGGCGAACATTGCGTTCCACTCACGCGAACAACGCTAACGTTGGCCAACGTTGGCAACGTTCGCTTGAGCGGAACGCACCCCAGACATGGCCTATACTGATATTAGTAAGCTAGAGGCACACCTTTGAACACGCGTAACTGGTGCACTCTTGGTGGCAGCAGACCCCATAGACCCTAGACTTTAATTAAAAGGTTGTCGAGTTACTGTCTGGGGCCACGTCTATACTTGAGTAAAAGACAATCTATATTTAAGACGACCCAAATATCTCTCAACTACTTGAAACAAATCTGTCATTTTGAATCTGAGAACAAGCGGCAGCCACATTTGACGATGCAGATTTCATGTTGTTTGTTTTAACGGTTAACCCGAACCAGCTCGGCTTATTTTTATCATGTGTTAAATAAATGTCTACTTTCTAAACATTCAAGTAATCACTTTCAGGTCTGGTTTGAAGAGGTATTGGCCGAACCAGAAGGCATGCATAGCTTCGACCGGGTCTGGTCATACAGCTTCGTTACTTTCACATTCGTCAAGACTTGGTCCTACCGTATATGTACGCTGATGTGCGGCCTTCCATTCGCCGTCTGCTGGGGTGAGCTCAGAAAAAAACCGAGACAAGTTATGCTTTCGTCGCATTATTTCCTACCCACACGGAAATCGTCTAAAAAGACCAATTCTTTTATACTTTATTGAGTTGGAAAACATAACACCACAACATACATAAAGGACTACTATTGAAATAAATACTAGTATATTATTGTCCTCTTTCCCAGGTGTCTACTTTGCCTGCCTGACTTTTCTGCACATCTGGTACGTGGTTCCATGCATTAAGTCCTGCTTGATCGTTCTTCATTGGGCCAGTAAGTTGTGGACGTTACTCATCCGGACATTCTGCGATCCATGCTTCGAATCTGTGGCCAGAGTTTTCACTAACATTCATTTTACCAGCTATCGGCAATGATCTCCCATTGGTGGAAACCAGCGATTGAGTCTCGCTTTGTTTTAGGCCTCTATTTATTAGGCTGCCGTTTTGACGTTTAGATTTCGCTCTAAAATACGAAACAAAGCGAACACTTGGGGGCGTGCTATATGAGCTGCACTCAAAATGTCTTGATATATAAGTACATAAATACATACGCAAACCCAAAGAGAGTCTGGTTTGATGTACAAAATCACATTTTAATTTGCCAGAACTATAAATTAACTTTTTGTATTAACTCTAAGTATCCGTGCTGCGTTCTGTTTATCCTTTTTCTACGATATTTACTAAACACTTGAAGACCTTTTGCGACAACTCAAGTTGTAAATAAACTTCAGCAAATCGAAGTACAACTGATGCAAAAAGGTTGTAAACTTGAGCATGCTAATTAATTTAATGAGGGGCAATATACCTTTTGCAGCAATCTAAAATGTAATCAAACAAAATACTGTTTAAAAGCTTACTTGTTGTAAAGATATTAATAGTTCTAAACTCTCTGTGAAATTATTCCGTCATTTGTAGCATTCACAGAGCGAAAAACTTCATCGGGTTGTTTGTCAAGCACCTATCTTTATATTTGGAGCACGTTGCTGCTTCAAACAATAACAATGTACAACCGACAAAAGGTACATTGTCCCTTTAAGTATACACTACATGTAATAAGGTATAATGTTATTGTACTTAACGTTGTACATAAAATAATGTTACATTAATATTATTGTACACATTTTCCGGTTCTTTTAGTATTGTCTTCAATATTTAACAAAAAAACAATAGTGTCCTAAACCTTCATGAACCGACAGAGAAGTCTTAGGTATAGGTCTACGCAATGATTCTGTGGTTATATCGACGATCTTCGTCGTATTCATTGCCTACTTCCGAACATGGATGTAAGGCTTCAACGAGACATTTAACATAGCGCTGGTGGTTCAGCACACAGCCGTTTCGTCAACTGAGGTATGATGGATCAACTGTTGGCCATTTCACTTGGGTCAGATACCATCCTTATCAAACGGCTGTTTCCCAAACCATTAAACAATTGGAGTCTTTCTTGGAGAAAAGAAATCTTGACGCTGCGCCCCCTCTCGGCACCCTAGGACAACCATCAGTCACGATCTGCAGTCCTCCTCCCCGTGCCTCTTGTATTCTCCTCACCGTCTCTGCTGTGACATTCTGGTTACTGCTGAGATCGAGTAGGCGCAGTTGCTTGGCGACCAACCCGACGCATTCGATGGCGTGGTCGTCCACACGGAAGCACTGCTTCAGGACGAATGTTTCTAACCGGTTGCAGGAGGTCGCCATATTGACGATGCCACTTCCTCGAACCTCGTGACAGCGCGTCAAGATGACGACACGTAGGCGCGGACAGCCATTGGCCAGGCTGCCTAACCCCGCGTCTGTGACGTACCAACAATCCGTCAGGTCTAGCCATTCGAGTGTACCCATCCCCTGGCCAATGTGTTCCAGGCCAGTATCCTGTAGGAAGCACTGTCTTGTTATGAGTGTCGTCAGCACCGGGCAGTTATGGGCTATACTCTGCATACTGCCGTTAGTGGAGTGACTATAACTGACGTCTAGGTACTCTAACTCCGTACATCCCTGAGTCAGCCTGTCTAGATCCATGTCTAGGAGTGGGTTGAGTTTGACCAAATCTCGGGACCAACCTACAGATAGGTGTTTCAGAGAGCTACAGAAGAACGCTAATGAGACGAGTCTGTGGGGATCCTCCCTGAAACCCAAACAGTCGTTGAGATTGATGGAGACCAACGAATTACCAATCATCTTGAAGAGATGCACCACACCTGCACACGTGATAAATGGACAGCAGCTAACGTCTAACTCCTGTAGATGTATCAAGTAGCTACCAATTACTCTCAATCCACTGTTGGTGATCTGTTTGCACCCGGAAAGGCTCAAACTGTTTAGTTTAGCGCAGTGAACTGCGATTCTAAACAACGTGTAGTCGGTGATGTCCTCACACCCGGACAGGTTCATTCTAACCAACGCACTGCCGGAGATATCAAGTACACGCTGCAAGACAGAAAAGGAGAACATGTGCTTGGGTGGTACCGTCAGAGTGCGGAGGTGGTAGAGTGAGGGATCTTCTGCGATTTCGTTGAGACGTTTGCAGGACAACTTGAGACTGACAAAGGTCTTGTCCATAAGGTAGATGAAGGAGACGATGCGAAGGAGAAGTTCGTCTGGAAGATCGCATAGATTCGATTGATACCTCAAAATCGGATGGACAACACAGCAATTTGAAGAACAGGTTGTGGCTGTTAAGGAAAGGTATATGTGAATTCAATGCAAGATGAGATTGTTTAGCTTTGGGTAGAAAAGGCGCAAGTCGGCACATTAAACATTATCAAGCACCCGTTCGGCTGAACCAAACAAGAACCAGTTTGCTGCCACCAAGTGTCGATATTTACTATATTGCCTGATTATTCTATACAAAAAACAGCGCTCTTTTTTAACTCTAGTAAATGGGGTAGACTGGAGACCTGTAGCTGGTCTAGCTTTGTCATACTTACAAGTGTGGCTGTGCCAAGACTAAGATTGGGGTTGTTTTAAGAAACAGCTGGGAAAAACTTAAAGGACGTCGGTATACAGCTCATGGATATTCAAATATGGTTATATTACGTGTAGTTCTCGAACTGTATTATTAACTCATCGTCACCTGCATCGTCTGCGTAGCCAGGCGTTTGGGGTGGCTTTGTAGACTGAATTCCAGCCGTCTGCTCTTCCCTTGACACGCTCCCGCTGTCCCGGTCTACGGTGCTGTCATCTCCGGTTTGATGATGACGGCTGGAGTGTTTCTCTCGGACTCGCCTTTTATGAAACCACCTCCAGGCTAACTGTGCATTGTATGTGTTTGAATAAAGACGTGTAGATGGGTGGTATTTGGGCACCTAATTGCCATACCAAAGTAACGTTTAGCCTTTAACTATAACTAAGACGTATAGTTTTAAAAATAGTTCATAGAATGACATCATCTAATTGTCTCTTTTCTTACCTTAACCATCTAGAAAAATACAATTGATATAACTTACCATGTTAAACTGGTTTCCTTTCTCAGGACAAAACGCGTAAAATTGTATTTTCCCGTTAAATAGCCATGCACAAGTTGACTTGTAATAATATGAAATTACAGTTCCATTATGCTTGTAATCAACAGGCTTGGAACAGTGCTGATTTCTCTGACGCCGTGCGCGCTTAGAACGCAACTGCCGCGCGTTTCAAACGGTCCTTAATACGCGCGATTATGTATTTGATAAGAACAGTAATCTGTGTACATGTACATGTACACTAACATTTTACTCTACACCTACACACACCATGGCTGCAACCACTAAATTGGAGAAGTTAGGTTCAATGTTTAGCTTTTTAGAACATAAAAATATTGGCAAAATACAGCGCCACCAATCGCCAACAGTTTTCAATGCACCTCCCCTATTTTTAAGTCTGTTATTTTTGAAACACATTTTGCAGTTTGTAATTTCATGAGTGAAAACTCCGTGGACAATCGCCATTTGGCAGCAAAGTGGCATGTCTTTGTACAAAATTGTTTTAAAATTTTGAATCTGCTTTTAAAGTGGGAATTATTCTAACCTAGTCGCGACAATGGCAACCCCGACAGAACAGTTTCCGAAGCAAACTTTTCATGTCTTCACGGAACCGGTGGTTGACGAAGCTAAACAGGACCGGATTGGCTACGTTGTTAACCAGGTTCAGGTACGAAGCGACGTTGACTAGAAACCGAAATGCTTCATTTTGTAACAACGGTAAAATGACTGGATAGGCCATCAGAACGATGCAAAGTGGTAGCAACGTCACGACAAAGACTATGGTAGACAAAAGCAACATCAGCGTGGTTTTCTTATGAAATTTGGGTGCGTTTAATCTGTCGCTTTCGGTGTTTGTGGCTTTATTTATGACTTGAGGTGATAGACTCGCAAGAAGCGAAGGGTTGTTATGAGTTGTGTGATGACTGGTACTGGGTCCCGCGCCGTGTTTGGTAAGCGGTTGGAGAATTGGTAACTCTTTCATCAACTGATGGTCATCCGTCCATGCCGTTTTTGCCGGTAATGGATGGGTGAAGGTTTTCACTTTGGGTTGTGGTTGATGAGGCTTGACTTGAGCTTCGAAATCCTTGTCTTGTTGAGGCTCAGAGTTGTTTTTATGAGAGACCACGGCTATTACTAGTCGGCTTGTTGGGATCCCCTCCGCCCGGGCCGTTGAATCGTCGTGTGTTACGCGTGACGGTCCATGCATATCGCGATGAACGGTGTTCCCCGGACGGACCTTAGCCATCCGATTGACCGTCCGGTATACCTTGACGTACAACACCACGATAATTACCAACGATGCAACGAAGGAGATCATCAGGAGGATGAACTGGGCAGTGACGACGGCAGACGGAACGACGAACCGACAGGCAGCGGTGCCGTCCGGAAGCGACACAACTCCGTATATGAACAGAGTCGACAGCGTGAAGATCAATGACACAGCGAAGCAGGCGTAGACGGCCTGCCGAGCCCGTCGCACGGTCAACCGACGCCCATGCGGTCGGCAGATGGCCAGATAGCGGTCAACCGCCACTGCAGTAGTCAGAAGTATGGACGTATACTTTGGCCAAGCGTCGATACTGGGCGGTACGCGGCAGAAGAATTGACTGGACGCGCTGAAAGTGTCAATTGGCGGGAACAGTTGGACCAGGGTTATAATCCGCAATAAACAAACTGAGAAGTCAGCAACGGCCAGTCCGATGATGAACACGTGAGGAGTGACCGTTAACCTCTTGGACGCGTACACATGGATGATGAGTAGGTTGCCAGGGACGCCGATCATGAAGACAGCGCCCTCTAGCGTCAACCGGAACCACCACACGGAATCCATACATAATTATCGCCGTTGCACAGAAGCTGAAACATGAAAAATGCAACGTTACAAAAATAATTATATGCCATTTCTTTTCTATTCTGAAGTTCAGACGTTCAGTACAAAGTCATACGAACGCCTCAAACCGCTATTTCAACGATGGCCGCCTCTAAAGGTAATGACCACGACACAAAATGAGAAGCGACCATTATTGCAATTAAGAGATCCCCAGAGATATCGATGACGACCGTGCATGTTCATGAATACCTATGAGACCGGCCATTAGTTTAATGAAAGACGAAAAACTCATCCACGTATATAGATCGTATTAAATCGAGATGTTCAAGTCTTACAAAACAACATTTTATATCCTTATTTTTAAGGTCCTTTTTGTTAGTCTCTGGGTAATACAATTATGTATTCATGCCCTAGCCAGAGAGGCCTTTAATTATAGAACAAGGTTAGTGCAGCTGAGGGTTATTAATATCAGGGCCTTCTCAGAAGCCTTCACGACAACAACCAACCATTCCTTCCGAAAACAGTATAACGCTTGCTTCTGATTCTATATTAAATTATGGTGAAGGCTTGTAACGCCAAGCATCTTAGATTGGGTATTCTCAGCCCAACCGTTCCGCTTGTATATTGCGGGGTCAAAATCGGCCTTCTCTTAATTATGCAAACATACACGAAGCTCTCGTTGCTTAAAAAGAAGTCGCGGTAGATTTTTGTTGTACACATAGAACGCGGGATCTCGCTGTTATACCTGTCTGCCGATAAAGTGAAAAACAACTGATGTAGAAAATATAACCTACAAATTATTGCCAAGGGACAATGAAAATGTGAAGACGTTGGTTTGCATACACTATAGACACGATTCTGCATTTGAAAAATGTGGCTTCACTCGCTTCATTTCAATTTTCTTCGAAATTGTGCGGGAAAAAACGCAGTCCTTTAAATGAATCGAGAAAGAATTTAGGAATTGCCATGTACAGTTTAAAAGCTAGCACTTTCCGTTCCTTCATTAACCCCAATAAAACAATTATATTAAAATTGAAAGTTGATCATGCTCGCTATAGATGAAAGGCACGACACATGCTCGTTCATTCTTATAGACAATTATAGTAGTCAGTAGTGGAGTCACGATCTCATATAATGCTAAAAGTGCACTCGCATTGTCAGAGAGTTGACATGGAAGTTAGTAAGGTAGAATACACTATTGGTAATTGCTTAAATGATCAGGAATTGGTGGATTTTATACTAAATATTGTTTAACTGATGTCCAAAGTTTTACAATCATGGATGCGAGGGGAAAAAACAAGAAAAACGGCTTTCGCTTTTAACCGGCGTCGGGCAGTTGTTCTAAGTTGTTTTTTTCGCGATCACAAAATCTGAAAATGAAAGTTGCACCCATTTATATATTCATATCCGCAGACTCCCGAATAAACATTTTATAAGAGAAAAAGTAATTGATATTTCTATGTACTTACGATTTGGTGGCAGTAATTAAAAGCACCGAATGTGAACAAGCTTCAGTTAAACAACAGCCGTAGAGAAGCTGAATCGGTATAACCAGTCATCACGACGACGATCTCACGTCTCGCTGCAAAACTGCCGTGCGACAAAGAGCGCTGGCATTAATGTGGTCTGTCCATGGAGGTAGGTCATGGTCTGTCTGAACAATCCTAGCGGTGTTGAGATGAAGAGTAGATGGCGGTGCAAACCCCACAGCAGAACCAGTAATAAACAAGAGTAGATGGCGGTGCAAACCCCACAGCAGAACCAGTAATAAACATCCGTACCACGCCCACTGGGGAACTACAGCAAGCGAGGTAGGAGTAATTCTATCCTCGCGATCTTGTGTCTATTTCACAAGCATGGAAGTTTTAACATTCAGTTCGTGACGTGGCACCAATCATACAGGTTTCACGCATGTTGATGTTGCATTTTATAAGCGTTTAATTGGTCGAGCGCAATATATTATAAGGACCTCAACTTAATTGCATACGCAGTGCGCATGAGGACATAACACGGTGACAGCTCTATAGTGACACGTGAGGCGTTAGTGACCCGTGAGGCGTTAGTGACCCGTTGATCCGAGCTATAAGATCAATTTACGGGCAGTCAGTTATAACCAAACAAACACCGAGACAAGAATTCAATCTTAAGTGGCGCATTTTGCTGTCGAATTGGGAAAAAAACACGCCCGGCTGTTTTTCCCCACGCAAACTTGAAACGAAGTTTCTTGAAGGTTATTCAGAGAAGACGGGCTGAATAACCGAAGTCACCGTCGGTGAGTCAATTCACTTGGTCGATTCACTTTCCGACGGATTCACTTGGTCGCAATCGAATCACATGCCCAGTTGCATTTGGTAATAGGCCACCATTACCCGCCTTGAAGGACTTGCAATGGTGATGTCTTCAGATATAAATCTACTTAATTTTAAATAAATCAGTATTCAGCAGAACTCTTGTAACACGAGTGTCAAGTTACCGAGGAAAAGTAACTTATATGATATTGTATAGCCTAAAATGACGCGGCCATAAAAGGAAAAAACAGTAAGACCTCGTCCCCCAACATAATATATTCATCGATGCCAGGCCAACGACCAGAAGTGTGATATGAACATCAGACTCCCGTGAAAATCGGACCCATTTCCCCTTTTATTGGTTAAACCCTCTCATTGTGATCGGTCTCTCTCCTAATTATTATGATCATCACTTAATTAAGCATGCGCAATACTACCAATAAGTCCGTCATTCCACAGAGTCTGACATTCATGCTACACATGTAACAAAGAGTACCGCTCGCGCATGTTTAGTTAGCGACGTCAACAATTAGCTTCTTGTTCTACGAATGTTTCCTTTCTAAACATACTGATATTTCCAGAACACGAAGAATATGGAATTATTGTTATGAAACAGTAACACAATTTTTCAATTAAAATGTGTATAATGATTGTTTTCTTATTGTCTAGTTTAGTACATGTATTATTATTATTATTATTATTTATTTGGCATTCTTCACAGACAAAACTACAGAACAATAATGGACAATAATTTAAAGACATAGGAACAAAAAAACACCAGAAGTACATGTACATTAAAGCCAGCAGCACATGCCAGGAAAAGAACAACTGAAGTTAACCTAATAACTGTGTCCCGAAGGCCTTTGTTTCCAATCTAGCCATAGAAAAACAGACAAAAATTTTAAAAGAATAAAAATGGATAAATAAATAAACAAACAAATAAGTATGTACATATAAAACCTGTAAAAATTAAAATAAGAGATATACTTTAAAAGCACACAAGGGTTAAAAACAGTATGTTTTCACTGAATTATATGATAATTTGTTTCAGCCGAGGAGATGAATTTGGACCCTCGTTAGTTGACTCGTTGTATTAACGTTTTTTCACGATCAACCGCACGGTTTTACATAATGTTTACTACATGTATAGGCCGGCGGCGTGGCCTGGACAAACAAAAACGAAGGTTGGCTATTGAAATTAAGTTTTCTTTTTCTTCATCAATCAAAATAAATGTCAAAGTGCTCAGAAGGTCGATCTAATTACATGTACATGTATGTGACAATGATGCGTGTAACATTAAAAACTGGGCCCTGCCCCCTCCTCACATGAGGCCCGCTGGAACAATTTTTTTCCAGGGGGTGCGGACTTTATTAAACGATCTTTTGTGCGAGCACGAAGCGCGAAGCCACTACGGCGTGGGGTCCGGGGCCCGCTGAAGGGCCCCGGGAGCTTTGAGTTTCTAGATGCTCTGTGGTGCAATCTGAGCGTTTAATTGACATTAATTGTTCTGGGTTATAAAAAAAGAAAATCGGGAAAAACTGAAAAAAGAAATGCAAAATTTGATTGGGCGTAGTTTGACAACTGAGGGCGCTAGCACTGTCATCTTGTAGACAGATCCCTTAACGATGAACTCATAATTGTATTTACTATAGATGACAGGGATGTGGGAATCTGACCCATTTGTTTTGTGCACAAGCGACGAAGCTTGCGAAGAAGTGAAGTGGTAAATCAATCAAACGGGGCTTGTTTACCTGTCGTGATATTAGTAAATACCTGTTAGAAATTTTGAAATGTTACAATGATTCTGATGAAGCACTTGTTTTAATTTAGCTTTTGAACTGCAAAAAAGACCAACAAATCTGACCTTTTCCCGTCGCTGTGTTTGTTTCGTGTACGCGTGTGTTAACGTTAAAATGTTCAGAAAATCGAAATAAAATACTAACAAATATTAGGCCCTCTTAACTTATTTGATTTGTAATAGTATACTATTACTAGTACTTTCGTGGTGTATATTTTCATATTCGCAGGTGATCCTTAACTTAAGTTTTATCGGTCAGCAGTGCATCATGGGGAATCAGCTGACTGGTATAGCGCCCTCACAGATCTTTCCCGTGGAGCATTACCTAACGGACGTCACAGACTACGAGTTTGATACAAGCCTCGGAAGCACCCGCTTCTTCAAAGTTGCAAGGGCGAAGTACAAGTAAGTTTCTCAAAATGAAAACGTCTCAAAATACTCAGTTGTATCCTGACACTTTGAGAGCTTATGCTGTTTATTTGCTTCGTCGTCATGATTGTTTTCTTCATTGTTGACAGAGAGGGCCTGGCTGTAGTAAAGGTGTTTGCCATCCACGATTCGTCGCTGCCACTGAAATATTACAAGGATAAGCTAGAAGAGATCAAGAACAGACTCTGCAATTCATCCAACTGTCTCCCATTCCTGAGAAGCACGGTAATACCTTTCAGATTTCACCTCACTCCTTGGGGAATTTTGCTAGGATGGTCCTGAATCATCCAAAATTTTGCAGGGACCCAATTGCACATTTATCACACTGAGTGAAGTTATCAAAACGAAGACCTCTCTAAGATTGTGAGAAGTGACTAAGTGACAAAGATTTGGTTTGTTCAGTACAGTTACATTATATCTCTTGTGATTGGTCTTTGTCCAGTTATCGGACAAAGCCGCCTTGCTGTTCCGACAGTACATCCGCAACAATCTCTACGATCGCATCAGCACTCGACCGTTTCTCAACACTGTGGAGAAGAAATGGATAGCGTTTCAGTTGCTGTGTGCCATCAATCAGGCTCATCGCGTCAAGGCAAGTCAACCTCCCAGACTTTCTTAAAGAATCAGGGATCTCTTTTTATTTGTTTAGAAGGATGTTTAGATTTCCTTATCTTGTCGTTTAAGACACTCTTTCCTTCTATAAACAACTTGTGATGAGCTTGTCTCCATCACTTGTCAGTCACAAGTCAGTCACAAGTCAGTCACAAGTCAGTCACAAGTCAGTCACAAGTCCATCACAAGTCAGTCACAAGTCAGTTACACTTCATTGTCTTGCAGGTATGTCATGGTGACATTAAGAGTGAAAACGTGATGGTCACCGGTTGGAATTGGGTCCTACTGACGGACTTTGCCAGCTTTAAACCCACTTTCTTGCCAGCCGTGAGTATTACCCTGATAATCATTATAAGAATTGTCTTAGGGATGTTTATTTTGATGACCCAAAAATTTAAATGTTAATTCCTGAGACAAAAATTCAATAATATGCTGTTATTCAGCTTTTTATAAAAAAATGTTTTGGGTGTTTGACATTTTGCCAGGACAATCCGGCTGATTTTTCGTTCTTCTTTGACACCTCCCGGCGTCGGACCTGCTACATTGCCCCAGAACGCTTCATAGAGGGCAGTATGCGTCAGTCGGAGAATGTTGAAACTTTAGACACTTCGCTTCTTGATGAGGGGACTCTAAAGAAAGGAGAGCTTACTCCGCAAATGGACATATTCTCAGTTGGGTAAGAAATTGTTTTAATTTAGATGTCAGGGTGATGCGATTATTACCCCTGACAAGCTGGTCATCAATTATTCAGAGAGTTTACAGTATATCGCCGAGTATGTTTCTCATGAGCATCACACAATTGAAGTTGCAAAGTACCTAGACTGCCAATTTGTAATTAGGTAGAGGTCTGCAATTGTGGCAAGGTGTCATGCTTAAGGACACAAAACTACCTGTGTTGGAGTTGAACCTACTTTCTCTGTACACTTTGTGTGAAGAGGTTGCGTACACTACAATTTTCACAATTCTCTAAATCACTTTAGATACAGTTATCCCAATGGTCCTTTTCTCACCTTTCACCTCTGTGACCCGGGTTCAAATCCCACCCAGGACCACTTATTTAATAAGTTTCCAAAAGGATTTCCTTGAGTATTTCTGGGCTTTCCTCTTACATCTAAAGCTGAAGACATTATCTTTTTATTGTCTTATCTCTAAGCGTCATCAGTTTTTCTGGACCAGTACGAGTACACTGTTAGTGAAACCTTAGTTTTTGATATCAGAAAACAACTTCTTATTTTGTTGGCATCTGCTTTCTTCTCTTTTGACAGCTGTGTGATTGCTGAGCTGTTCACAGAAGGCCACGCCCCCTTTGACCTGTCGCAACTTCTTGCCTACTGCAACGGAACTTACAGTCCAGACAACGTCTTGAATAAAATAGAGGACCCCAGTATCAAGGTAAATAATTGAGACAAACAAATGTCAGTTTTTATGAAACAACACATTTAGTTCGGCAAAGGAAATTTGTGTGTATACAAAATATCTGACAAATTTAAGGGTATTATTTATTTTACAAATCCTCATAACCTTAAAATTGTCAGAGTGGATTTAACTTGCTTTAGAATAGTTTTTGATAAGCAAATCAATGTTTTTAGGCTCTTGTAGAACACATGCTTCAAAAGGATCCATCCCAACGCTTATCTGCAGAAGAGTATTTGAAGCAGTGGAAGGCGAATGCTTTCCCTGATGTGTTCTACAGCTACCTCAAGGTCTTTCTGGGAGATTTTGCCGGTATTCCCATCCTTCCATCCGACGAGAAAATAGCAAGGTAAACGCTGGATCCTGAGGCTATTTGTGGCTCTTAGTTGCGGATGAAATTCATTGGCATATTTTAAAATTAGCGAATTGCGGGCTTATGCCTAAAACTTCAACATGTAATGTCATTTCTTTCTTGAGGCTCAGCTCATCTCATTAAGAAATGTCTGACATTGTGTTATGGTATGCTCTTTTGTCTCTAGGCTTAAGAGAGACATGAGACAGATCATTGAGACACTTTGCCCTTCTGATGAGAAACAAGACGGATCTCAAGACAATAACAATGGGCTCATTATTGTCCTATCCCTCGTCACTTCCTGCCTCAGAACCCTCAAGGTAAACATTTCCCTCAGTGATTCAAGGTCTAATTATCTCGGCCCTGTCGCTAATCTGTAGAGTCTTAGATTGGACTGAATCAGTGGATTTGTCATCAGTCACATTTACATTTGTTCTCTTTGTGTTTAAGTTTTGCATCTCTAAGCTAGCTGCGTTGGAGATTCTACTGATTATTGCCCATCACATACCTGATGATCTCATATTGGATAGAATCATTCCACACATGGTGAGTTATCGTCAGTCTTCACAAAGCTAGAAGCTTATTCACCAAAACTCGGCTAAAATTATTTAAGTCGGCAGCTTTTGTTCTTTAAGAAAAAGGTTGTTTTAAATTGTACACGTTCTTTCGTTTTGTTTTCAATCTAGCTGCATTTTATCAGTGATTCGTTTCCCAGAGTTAGAGCAGAGGCCATCCGAACACTCAGTCAAACCCTGACCATCGTCAACTCTGTACCCAGAAGGTAAGCAAGATTAAAGACTAATTAAATGCTAGGCCTAATGATACACTTAAATGACCCTAAGTGGGATTGCAAACTAATTAAATGCTGAATTTGGGGAATAATCCTTTACTTTTCCTAATTGTCACTTTATTGTTTTGTAATTTTAGGAAAGAGTTGTGGACAAATTACTGTTTTAAAATTTTAAAATTGTTATGAAATTTTGACTTCGTTTTCATTGCAGCGATGCCAATATTTTCCCAGAGTATATTCTTCCAAATTTGGTAAGTATTGTCCCTTAAATTCATCTAAAAAGAGTGAGGAGCTAATTGAATTGTCTTTATATCTCAATAAAAATGTTGAGAATGATTGAGTTTTGTTTGTGTCTTCTTTATGTTCTAGGCCAATCTCCCTCAGGATGACATTGTCCTAGTCCGTGTGGCCTACGCTGAGAACATTGCTGTCTTAGCAGAAACAGCTCTGAGATTTCTAGAGATGGTTCAGCTAGACCACACAGCAACGCAGGATGTGCAGGTCAACTCCGTTCAGGATCCTAACGTCCAATATCAGGTCAATCAAGCTGTTTTCCAAACCCCAGCTTCGTCTCCATCTTTGGCTTCATTCATACAGTTTGGCAATGGTGATGGAGCCTAAGCTGAGGTTTGGAAAACGGCCTACGTATCACTAAAACTGATGACTTTTCTGATTCCCTTTGTATGCAGATGTAGTCTGGAAACTAGACCTTGGTACAACAAAATCCTAAAATGCACCTACAGGAAGAAAAATTGTTAGACGATTAATAAAAAAAGGCAATTAATGAAAATCGTCAACAATTTTAATACAAAATAAATAGTGGTGATTTTTATTATTTGAATCTTGGAAAGTCAGAGATGAATCTGCACTAGTTCCCTTCACACATCTCACACGTTTTTGTCTTCACTTTTTTGTTGGAGAAATTAACTAAATTTTGTGAGCGTTTTGCTTGATTTGTAGGCCAGCTATGATGATGAGCTGCAGAATCTACACGGAATGATACAACAGAAAGTGGTAACTCTCCTCAGCGATACGGTAAGAGTTATGTAACATCTAGATATCATCTGTGAACAAATTGTCAAAGACAATCTAGACACAAAGTTCCATCAGTAGAACATCGAAATGGTTGCTGAGACCTTCAAAGTCCCAATTCTACTCTCGTAATTTTCATGTATCACCTTGTCATGTTTCCTTGTTCTTTTAATCGGTCTGCGTCGGATGACGTGTTTACACGCAACTTTTTCCGGAATTTAAAACTGTCGACAGACAAAACACGTCACGAGCAAGGCCAGAAATACCCGTCAGCGACCGGCTCGCAGTGAGCGATGCCAAAAATATCAGGGTGTGCTACTCACAGATGCCGGCCTGAACCCGTCTCGGATCGAGGTTAAGAACAATCCCGCACCTGGACCCAGTCAATATCATAATAATTCCAGCATGAATTGGTTAAAAAGATGTTTTTGGTTGATACATTTTCCTGCTCGTTTATTTGACAGGAGAATATTGTTAAGCAGACGCTGTTGGAGAACGGGATCACCAGGCTGTGTGTATTCTTTGGTCGACAGAAAGCTAACGATGTCCTGCTTTCTCATATGATCACATTCCTCAATGACAAGGTATCACGGTGTTCATGTCTTGTGGTCCAAAATGAGTAATCTTAAAAAAACAAAACCACTCTTATTTTGTAAGCAATTGCCGATGATCAAAGTTGTGTCTTTTTGTCTCCAGAATGATTGGCATCTTCGTGGTTCCTTCTTTGACAGCATCGTTGGAGTCGCAGCGTATGTCGGTTGGCAGAGCTCTTTTATTCTCAAGCCACTTGTCCAACAGGTACAAGTTTTAGGAAATTATACGTAAATACAGTTAATACTTAAATAAAAGTTTCTGTACTGCCCCAAACTGCCCTGCCTGTTAGTTCCCGTACTTCCCCAAACTGCCCTGCCTGTTACTCTCTTTACCGCCATTCTAAACAAACATTCACAAGTTACCTTTAGAGATCCAACCATTTCTTCCAATAATAATAGTTTTGAATCAGTCAGTTAAAATACCATTTTTGTTTGTTGATTTGCACAGGGCCTGTGTGACTCTGAAGAGTTTGTCATCTGCAAGGCATTGACAGCTTTGACAAGTCTTATAGAGCTGGGTCTGCTGCAGAAACCGATAATCCTAGACCTAGCTTTGGAGATAGTGCCCAACCTCTGCCATCCGGTAAATCTAGACTAGACTCGAGACCTAATCTCAAAGATGGTACCTAAGTTATAAAATAGGTACAGATAAGGAAAATGATTGATGTCTTTGCATTGATTTGATTCTTAGAGTCTGTGGATTAGACAAGGCACAGCGGGTGTCATCGCTGTCATCGCAGGTAATTTCAACATCGCTGACGTGCACTGCAACCTGATCCCACTTCTGCAACCGTTTATCAAGCAGCCAATCATACAAGTGGATAAAGAGGTACAGCACAGTATGCCAATCAAATTGGAGCAAGTTTGTTTGAGAATCATTGGTTGACTTTATTCATGATGTATATAATCATCCAGCAGCCTCATAACATGGATTCCCGGCCTGTAAATTTTTCTTTCTTTGTCATCTTTAGCCAATCCTGCTCAACGTTCTGAAGCCACCAGTCCCTCGACCAGTCTATGATTACATCTTGAGAACCTCCCTGATTGAGAGCTTGTTTGACAACCTTCAGGATCGTCAGTTGTTGAGGAATCTCTGTCGTCCCGGTCACAAACCCAGCTACAGTCAGCCAGACAGCCCTGGCTTGGCACAGGTCCGCTAGTGTGATTAGTGTGAAACCCCTAGCCCTCAAATCTTCAGTCCTTAACTCTCTAGCCCTCAAATCTGCATTCCTAAAACCTCAAGTCAGCCTCAAAACTCAAGTCCTCCAAATTGAAGTCCTCAAACCTTGAGTACTCCAACCTCAAGTCCTCATCCTCCAAGCTCAACACCTCAAAATCACTTTTTTTGTTTTTACCTCACAGCTCCTCAGAAAGCTCAAGTCTCAAGGAATGACAGAAGCCGATGAGGACAAGCTATTGTTGCTCAAGGACATCATGATGAAACAACAACGAGCCAAGTCAAAGTACGTTGAAAAAAAATCGAAAACCTTTTTTAATTTACAAAATCGAACAATGTTGTAGATATTTTGACCGGGTTTTCTTTTTCTGTTGATTTCTAGTCCCAATGATCAACCTCCTCTTTCCCCCGGACCGGATAATCCCAACACCCCTGGCATCATCAATATCTTGGCGCTGGAGAAGACGTCACCAGTCCAGAAATACCACGCCGATCTTATCAAACCTCCGGAATTACGCTCAGATGCCTCCGAGAAAGCTCCTAGGAAGCTGAAGAAGAGAACCAGTAGTATAGAGCCTCCCTTGATGGTTAGTGGAGAGTGGTCTCGTTTATTTACTTCAGAAGCAGAATTATGAAATAATAATGCCAGCTGTAACAGTTTTGAAATCAGCATTATTTTTTCCTCCCAGAATGAGGAATGGAAGAGCATGTTTGGCACCAACGAGCCTTCCAGGATATCTAAAAATCTCCAACAGCCTTCCAGTCCCGTCCACCCACCCCAAGATGCCCTGGTTAGCCTCAACTCAGGCCCCAAGAGCCCAGGGCAAGGTCAAGGCAGCAAGACCCAGCCCACAGGTCTGTCCACGCTGGGTCCTATCTCAATGTCTCAACTCCAAGCTGCTGCTGATGGTATTCCTGAGAAGAAACCACTGGCTCCGGTGCAAGAAAACAAGCTTCCGCCCATTCAAAGTAAAGTTGTTTAAATTTCTAGATTGTTTCTGAGGAATCCTTCACAATACTGCCCTGTCTGAAGCCAAATGGACCGTTATTGATCAGACCCACCCTGCCGTTACAGACATCTTTGTAACTGTTAAGGGTACAATTGGTCACAGTGTCCATATCTAAACTCCAAGTTGAATCTTGAAACTTTATAATATCTTCCATTTTTTCTTCAGCTCTTGTTGCAACTTGTAAGCTGGAGCTGAGTCACCTCGTGGCACAAAAGAGAGAGCAGTACGCGGCTGACGTGACACGCAAGACGCTCATAGAAGAAGCAGCTATTGAGACCAAGATTCCTCCATCATCATGGAAACCAAAAGGACTCCTAGTGGCACACTTGCACGAACACAAGGCAGCTGTCAACAGGTTTGTGACTTAAAGTAATAGAGATTGAGACATGGTCTTACGTCTTAGTAGAATCTTTCTCAAAGACTGTCTTTACAGCTGTCAACAGGCACCGGTCAACAGGTTTGTGACTTAAATTAATAGAGATTGAGACATGGTCTTACGTCTTAGTAGAATCTTTCTCAAAGACTGTCTTTACAGCTGTCAACAGGCAGCTGTCAACAGGTTTGTGACTTAAATTAATAGAGATTGAGACATGGTCTTACGTCTTAGTAGAATCTTTCTCAAAGACTGTCTTTACACCTGTCAACAGGCAGCTGTCAACAGGTTTGTAACTTAAATTAATAGAGATTGAGACATGGTCTTACGTCTTAGTAGAATCTTTCTCAAAGACTGTCTTTACAGCTGTCAACAGGCAGCTGTCAACAGGTTTGTGACTTAAATTAATAGAGATTGAGACATGGTCTTACGTCTTAGTAGAATCTTTCTCAAAGACTGTCTTTACAGCTGTCAACAGGTTTGTGACTTAAATTAATAGAGATTGAGACATGGTCTTACGTCTTAGTAGAATCTTTCTCAAAGACTGTCTTTATAGCTGTCAACAGGCAGCTGTCAACAGGTTTGTGACTTAAATTAATAGAGATTGAGACATGGTCTTACGTCTTAGTAGAATCTTTCTCCAAGACTGTCTTTACAGCTGTCAACAGGTTTGTGACTTAAATTAATAGAGATTGAGACATGGTCTTACGTCTTAGTAGAATCTTTCTCTAAGACTGTCTTTACAGCTGTCAACAGGTTTGTGACTTAAATTAATAGAGATTGAGACATGGTCTTACGTCTTAGTAGAATCTTTCTCAAAGACTGTCTTTACAGCTGTCAACAGGTTTGTGACTTAAATTAATAGAGATTGAGACATGGTCTTACGTCTTAGTAGAATCTTTCTCAAAGACTGTCTTTACAGCTGTCAACAGGTTTGTGACTTAAATTAATAGAGATTGAGACATGGTCTTACGTCTTAGTAGAATCTTTCTCCAAGACTGTCTTTACAGCTGTCAACAGGTTTGTGACTTAATTTAATAGAGATTGAGACATGGTCTTACGTCTTAGTAGAATCTTTCTCAAAGACTGTCTTTACAACTGTCAACAGGTTTGTGACTTAAATTAATAGAGATTGAGACATGGTCTTACGTCTTAGTAGAATCTTTCTCTAAGACTGTCTTTACAGCTGTCAACAGGTTTGTGACTTAAAGTAATAGAGATTGAGACATGGTCTTACGTCTTAGTAGAATCTTTCTCAAAGACTGTCTTTACAGCTGTCAACAGGTTTGTGACTTAAACTAATAGAGATTGAGACATGGTCTTACGTCTTAGTAGAATCTTTCTCCAAGACTGTCTTTACAGCTGTCAACAGGTTTGTGACTTAAACTAATAGAGATTGAGACATGGTCTTACGTCTTAGTAGAATCTTTCTCCAAGACTGTCTTTACAGCTGTCAACAGGTTTGTGACTTAAAGTAATAGAGATTGAGACATGGTCTTACGTCTTAGTAGAATCTTTCTCCAAGACTGTCTTTACAGCTGTCAACAGGTTTGTGACTTAAATTAATAGAGATTGAGACATGGTCTTACGTCTTAGTAGAATCTTTCTCCAAGACTGTCTTTACAGCTGTCAACAGGTTTGTGACTTAAATTAATAGAGATTGAGACATGGTCTTACGTCTTAGTAGAATCTTTCTCCAAGACTGTCTTTACAGCTGTCAACAGGTTTGTGACTTAAATTAATAGAGATTGAGACATGGTCTTACGTCTTAGTAGAATCTTTCTCAAAGACTGTCTTTACAGCTGTCAACAGGTTTGTGACTTAAATTAATAGAGATTGAGACATGGTCTTACGTCTTAGTAGAATCTTTCTCAAAGACTGTCTTTACAGCTGTCAACAGGTTTGTGACTTAAATTAATAGAGATTGAGACATGGTCTTACGTCTTAGTAGAATCTTTCTCAAAGACTGTCTTTACAGCTGTCAACAGGTTTATGACTTAAATTAATAGAGATCGAGACATGGTCTTACGTCTTAGTAGAATCTTTCTCCAAGACTGTCTTTACAGCTGTCAACAGGTTTGTGACTTAAATTAATAGAGATTGAGACATGGTCTTACGTCTTAGAAGAATCTTTCTCAAAGACTGTCTTTACAGCTGTCAACAGGTTTGTGACTTAAAGTAATAGAGATTGAGACATGGTCTTACGTCTTAGTAGAATCTTTCTCAAAGACTGTCTTTACAGCTGTCAACAGGTTTGTGACTTAAATTAATAGAGATTGAGACATGGTCTTACGTCTTAGTAGAATCTTTCTCAAAGACTGTCTTTACAGCTGTCAACAGGTTTATGACTTAAATTAATAGAGATCGAGACATGGTCTTACGTCTTAGTAGAATCTTTCTCCAAGACTGTCTTTACAGCTGTCAACAGGTTTGTGACTTAAATTAATAGAGATTGAGACATGGTCTTACGTCTTAGTAGAATCTTTCTCCAAGACTGTCTTTACAGCTGTCAACAGGTTTGTGACTTAAATTAATAGAGATTGAGACATGGTCTTACGTCTTAGAAGAATCTTTCTCAAAGACTGTCTTTACAGCTGTCAACAGGTTTGTGACTTAAATTAATAGAGATTGAGACATGGTCTTACGTCTTAGTAGAATCTTTCTCAAAGACTGTCTTTACAGCTGTCAACAGGTTTGTGACTTAAATTAATAGAGATCGAGACATGGTCTTACGTCTTAGTAGAATCTTTCTCCAAGACTGTCTTTACAGCTGTCAACAGGTTTGTGACTTAAAGTAATAGAGATTGAGACATGGTCGTACGTCTTAGTAGAATCTTTCTCTAAGACTGTCTTTACAGCTGTCAACAGGCAGCTGTCAACAGGTTTGTGACTTAAATTAATAGAGATTGAGACATGGTCTTACGTCTTAGTAGAATCTTTCTCAAAGACTGTCTTTACAACTGTCAACAGGTTTGTGACTTAAATTAATAGAGATTGAGACACGGTCTTACGTCTTAGTAGAATCTTTCTCCAAGACTGTCTTTACAGCTGTCAACAGGTTTGTGACTTAAATTAATAGAGATTGAGACATGGTCTTACGTCTTAGTAGAATCTTTCTCAAAGACTGTCTTTACAACTGTCAACAGGTTTGTGACTTAAATTAATAGAGATTGAGACACGGTCTTACGTCTTAGTAGAATCTTTCTCCAAGACTGTCTTTACAGCTGTCAACAGGTTTGTGACTTAAATTAATAGAGATTGAGACATGGTCTTACGTCTTAGTAGAATCTTTCTCAAAGACTGTCTTTACAACTGTCAACAGGTTTGTGACTTAAATTAATAGAGATTGAGACATGGTCTTACGTCTTAGTAGAATCTTTCTCCAAGACTGTCTTTACAGCTGTCAACAGGTTTGTGACTTAAATTAATAGAGATTGAGACATGGTCTTACGTCTTAGTAGAATCTTTCTCCAAGACTGTCTTTACAGCTGTCAACAGGTTTGTGACTTAAAGTAATAGAGATTGAGACATGGTCTTACGTCTTAGTAGAATCTTTCTCCAAGACTGTCTTTACAGCTGTCAACAGGTTTGTGACTTAAATTAATAGAGATTGAGACATGGTCTTACGTCTTAGTAGAATCTTTCTCAAAGACTGTCTTTACAACTGTCAACAGGTTTGTGACTTAAAGTAATAGAGATTGAGACATGGTCTTACGTCTTAGTAGAATCTTTCTCCAAGACTGTCTTTACAGCTGTCAACAGGTTTGTGACTTAAATTAATAGAGATTGAGACATGGTCTTACGTCTTAGTAGAATCTTTCTCCAAGACTGTCTTTACAGCTGTCAACAGGTTTGTGACTTAAATTAATAGAGATTGAGACATGGTCTTACGTCTTAGTAGAATCTTTCTCAAAGACTGTCTTTACAACTGTCAACAGGTTTGTGACTTAAAGTAATAGAGATTGAGACATGGTCTTACGTCTTAGTAGAATCTTTCTCAAAGACTGTCTTTACAGCTGTCAACAGGTTTGTGACTTAAATTAATAGAGATTGAGACATGGTCTTACGTCTTAGTAGAATCTTTCTCAAAGACTGTCTTTACAGCTGTCAACAGGTTTGTGACTTAAATTAATAGAGATTGAGACATGGTCGTACGTCTTAGTAGAATCTTTCTCCAAGACTGTCTTTACAGCTGTCAACAGGTTTGTGACTTAAATTAATAGAGATTGAGACACGGTCTTACGTCTTAGTAGAATCTTTCTCCAAGACTGTCTTTACAGCTGTCAACAGGTTTGTGACTTAAATTAATAGAGATTGAGACACGGTCTTACGTCTTAGTAGAATCTTTCTCAAAGACTGTCTTTACAGCTGTCAACAGGTTTGTGACTTAAATTAATAGAGATTGAGACATGGTCTTACGTCTTAGTAGAATCTTTCTCTAAGACTGTCTTTACAGCTGTCAACAGGTTTATGACTTAAATTAATAGAGATCGAGACATGGTCTTACGTCTTAGTAGAATCTTTCTCAAAGACTGTCTTTACAGCTGTCAACAGGTTTGTGACTTAAATTAATAGAGATTGAGACATGGTCTTACGTCTTAGTAGAATCTTTCTCAAAGACTGTCTTTACAGCTGTCAACAGGTTTGTGACTTAAATTAATAGAGATCGAGACATGGTCTTACGTCTTAGTAGAATCTTTCTCCAAGACTGTCTTTACAGCTGTCAACAGGTTTGTGACTTAAAGTAATAGAGATTGAGACACGGTCTTACGTCTTAGTAGAATCTTTCTCCAAGACTGTCTTTACAGCTGTCAACAGGTTTGTGACTTAAAGTAATAGAGATTGAGACACGGTCTTACGTCTTAGTAGAATCTTTCTCAAAGACTGTCTTTACAACTGTCAACAGGTTTGTGACTTAAATTAATAGAGATTGAGACATGGTCTTACGTCTTAGTAGAATCTTTCTCCAAGACTGTCTTTACAGCTGTCAACAGGTTTGTGACTTAAATTAATAGAGATTGAGACATGGTCTTACGTCTTAGTAGAATCTTTCTCCAAGACTGTCTTTACAGCTGTCAACAGGTTTGTGACTTAAAGTAATAGAGATTGAGACATGGTCTTACGTCTTAGTAGAATCTTTCTCCAAGACTGTCTTTACAGCTGTCAACAGGTTTGTGACTTAAATTAATAGAGATTGAGACATGGTCTTACGTCTTAGTAGAATCTTTCTCAAAGACTGTCTTTACAACTGTCAACAGGTTTGTGACTTAAATTAATAGAGATTGAGACATGGTCTTACGTCTTAGTAGAATCTTTCTCCAAGACTGTCTTTACAGCTGTCAACAGGTTTGTGACTTAAACTAATAGAGATTGAGACATGGTCTTACGTCTTAGTAGAATCTTTCTCAAAGACTGTCTTTACAGCTGTCAACAGGTTTGTGACTTAAAGTAATAGAGATTGAGACATGGTCTTACGTCTTAGTAGAATCTTTCTCAAAGACTGTCTTTACAACTGTCAACAGGTTTGTGACTTAAATTAATAGAGATTGAGACATGGTCGTACGTCTTAGTAGAATCTTTCTCCAAGACTGTCTTTACAGCTGTCAACAGGTTTGTGACTTAAATTAATAGAGATTGAGACATGGTCTTACGTCTTAGTAGAATCTTTCTCAAAGACTGTCTTTACAACTGTCAACAGGTTTGTGACTTAAATTAATAGAGATTGAGACATGGTCTTACGTCTTAGTAGAATCTTTCTCCAAGACTGTCTTTACAGCTGTCAACAGGTTTGTGACTTAAATTAATAGAGATTGAGACATGGTCTTACGTCTTAGTAGAATCTTTCTCAAAGACTGTCTTTACAGCTGTCAACAGGTTTGTGACTTAAATTAATAGAGATTGAGACATGGTCTTACGTCTTAGTAGAATCTTTCTCTAAGACTGTCTTTACAACTGTCAACAGGTTTGTGACTTAAATTAATAGAGATCGAGACATGGTCTTACGTCTTAGTAGAATCTTTCTCTAAGACTGTCTTTACAACTGTCAACAGGTTTGTGACTTAAATTAATAGAGATTGAGACATGGTCTTACGTCTTAGTAGAATCTTTCTCCAAGACTGTCTTTACAGCTGTCAACAGGTTTGTGACTTAAATTAATAGAGATTGAGACATGGTCTTACGTCTTAGTAGAATCTTTCTCAAAGACTGTCTTTACAGCTGTCAACAGGTTTGTGACTTAAATTAATAGAGATTGAGACATGGTCTTACGTCTTAGTAGAATCTTTCTCCAAGACTGTCTTTACAGCTGTCAACAGGTTTGTGACTTAAAGTAATAGAGATTGAGACATGGTCTTACGTCTTAGTAGAATCTTTCTCCAAGACTGTCTTTACAACTGTCAACAGGTTTGTGACTTAAATTAATAGAGATTGAGACATGGTCGTACGTCTTAGTAGAATCTTTCTCCAAGACTGTCTTTACAGCTGTCAACAGGTTTGTGACTTAAATTAATAGAGATTGAGACACGGTCTTACGTCTTAGTAGAATCTTTCTCCAAGACTGTCTTTACAGCTGTCAACAGGTTTGTGACTTAAATTAATAGAGATTGAGACACGGTCTTACGTCTTAGTAGAATCTTTCTCAAAGACTGTCTTTACAGCTGTCAACAGGTTTGTGACTTAAATTAATAGAGATTGAGACATGGTCTTACGTCTTAGTAGAATCTTTCTCTAAGACTGTCTTTACAGCTGTCAACAGGTTTATGACTTAAATTAATAGAGATCGAGACATGGTCTTACGTCTTAGTAGAATCTTTCTCAAAGACTGTCTTTACAGCTGTCAACAGGTTTATGACTTAAATTAATAGAGATTGAGACATGGTCTTACGTCTTAGTAGAATCTTTCTCAAAGACTGTCTTTACAGCTGTCAACAGGTTTATGACTTAAATTAATAGAGATCGAGACATGGTCTTACGTCTTAGTAGAATCTTTCTCAAAGACTGTCTTTACAGCTGTCAACAGGTTTATGACTTAAATTAATAGAGATCGAGACATGGTCTTACGTCTTAGTAGAATCTTTCTCTAAGACTGTCTTTACAGCTGTCAACAGGTTTGTGACTTAAAGTAATAGAGATTGAGACATGGTCTTACGTCTTAGTAGAATCTTTCTCAAAGACTGTCTTTACAACTGTCAACAGGTTTGTGACTTAAAGTAATAGAGATTGAGACATGGTCTTACGTCTTAGTAGAATCTTTCTCTAAGACTGTCTTTACAGCTGTCAACAGGTTTGTGACTTAAAGTAATAGAGATTGAGACATGGTCGTACGTCTTAGTAGAATCTTTCTCTAAGACTGTCTTTACAGCTGTCAACAGGTTTGTGACTTAAAGTAATAGAGATCGAGACATGGTCTTACGTCTTAGTAGAATCTTTCTCCAAGACTGTCTTTACAGCTGTCAACAGGTTTATGACTTAAATTAATAGAGATTGAGACATGGTCTTACGTCTTAGTAGAATCTTTCTCAAAGACTGTCTTTACATGTTCTGTTTTGTTCTTTTTAGGATCCAATTAAGTCACGATCACATGTTCTTTGCTACATGTTCCAACGATGGGACTGTCAAAGTATGGGACACGTCGCGACTCCTGGGCAAGAGTAACACGAATCGGTCTCGTCAGACCTATAATCGTCAGCCTGGACGGATTAAAGCATTAACGTTCTGTCAGTCATCTCATAGCATCGCTTCAGCATCGGATGATGGCTCCATACATGTCAATAGGTGACAAATAAATCTCTGAATAAATGTTTCAATTTCGGAAAAAGTCATTTGGGTCCCTCAAATCTAAATACGGAAGAAATGTGCATTCTCTTTTTTTTTAACATTAACCAGTTCATGCCTAGATTATTTAGACATTGATCTGACCCGGGCTCGGGATTGTTTCTTACAAACCTTGATCCGAGACGGTTCAGGCCATCCTCTATGGGTAGCACCCCCTGATATTCCGGCCTCGCTGGTTGCATGTTTATCTGTTATCCGTTTTGAATTTTGGATTTTGTCGGCGTGTATACGCATTCTCTGACGCAAACTGGCCAACAATCTCCAAATACATTTGTAATTTTCCAGGATTGAGGCCGGCGCCCCACGTTTCAGCCTTCTACACAAGACTAACCTGGATATCCATGAGGAAGGTTTCGCTGTCGATATTACTCACTTTGATACAGGTGAGCATCTACAACTACAAACTAACGCTAAGCACGAAAAGAAAATCTTGCTTATCAAGAACATTCATGCAATGTGTATATTTTTAAATACATGTTCTTTTGTCAGGGTCAGGTTGGCACATCTTTCGTCGCTGTGACCCGGGTTAGAATCCAACCTGGCCCAATATGTAGATTGGCTTTTAAGGCCCTGCTTGATTTTGTGAGGTTTCCCCCTGAATATTTTTCCGGAGATTTCCTCCCACCTCTAAAACTTGAACTTCTGCACATTGTCTTCTCTCACTTATCCATTCTGTAATTGGCGCTATAGCGAGTTGGATGTTGAATAACAAATAAAAAACATTGATTCATTCTATAGTGTTTTCAGATTTTGTGTGTGATTCCATTTTTTTTGTTTAGGATCCCAGTCAGTGGTAACCTACGCGACAGTGCAGGGTTACTTAGTGGGTTGGGACCTCAGGGCACCAGGGATAGCATGGAGGCTTCGTAACCAATCAAAACACGGTTAGTAAACATTGATGAAATCTTGGTTTATATTGATTATTCCCTGCGACTTCTGCCGTATGATTTAACTTGCGATTTTGCTGAAAATGTTACTTAAAAAGTTCTCAAGAAGCCGCCCAAATTGACAGAGAATCATCATCAACAATCCAATGTCCATAGAACAAGGAACATCTATCTTTGCCTTAAATTTGACTGGTGATTTTACCCGACTATGGTTCTGTAAAACCCTGGAATCTAGAATCCTACCTAATTTCAATTGTTTGTTGTTGTTGTTTTCAGGATTGATAACCTCCTTCGCTGTTGACCCTCATCAATGTTGGATGGCAGTAGGGACCAGTAACGGAGCTCACACATGTTGGGATCTACGCTTCCAATTACCGATTACAACCTTGCATCATCCTACAGGTACATATGTAATATCTGTTAAAGTCACAACGTTCAACCATTGGCCTAAGTTTATCAATAATGAATGTTTGTGAGTACAATGGTAAGAATAATTGTTATGAGAGGAATGGAACATTTTATCTGTCACTGAATGAAATTATTCTTACCATTGCACAAACGTGAAACATTCATTAATTGTTTTTATACAATGATAAATCTCTATCATTCAGAAAATGCATCAATTTCACTACAAAGAGTAAAGGCTTTATTTTTATTTATTTATTAATTTTTTTGGTCAATCTTTTTCAGCTTCACATGTGCGACGGATTAGTCTGCACCCCAACCACCCATCTTGGATCGTCTCAGCTGTGCAAGGCAACAATGAGGTGTCAATGTGGGATATGGAGACCGGGGCCAGACAGTTCACGTTGTGGGCCAGCCCTTCACCTCCCCTCTCCCAAACACAGGTAGAGCGCCCTCTATGGAATGAAATAGGACAGTCCATCTGAAGCTAATAATGGCTCCCTCAGACTGGAGTTACCTTGCCATTTTGGAACAGGAAATTACTATTAACCAGTTCGTGCCAGAAGACGTATATACACGCAAGTTTTTCTGAGATAGTAAACAGATGACGCATAAACACGCCACGCGCAAGGCCGGAAATGTCATTAATGTGCTTTTCAGGACCATCGGCCTGAACCCGGCCGTCTCGGATCGAGTTTTGTTAAAAATAACCCCGCGCCTTGGTGAATGTTACAATAATCCCGACACGAACTGGTTAAAGGATAGTTATGTAACCACTAGATTATTGCAGGTTGGATCCAAATTGATGCCAGTACCCTATAATGCAGAGAGGCATATATTGGAGTCAACTGGTTAAAGGATAGTTATGTAACCACTAGATTATTGCAGGTTGGATCCAAATTGATGCCAGTACCCTATAATGCAGAGAGGCATATATTGGAGTCAACTGGTTAAAGGCTAGTTATGTAACTAAGAGATTATTGCAGGTTGGATCCAAATTGATGCCAGTACCCTATAATGCAGAGAGGCATATATTGGAGTCGACTGGTTAAAGGATAGTTATGTAACCACTAGATTATTGCAGGTTGGATCCAAATTGATGCCAGTACCCTATAATGCAGAGAGGCATATATTAGAGTCAACTGTCATGCCTAAGGACATAGCGTAGTGCAGGTGGCAGGAATTCAGATTTCTGGTCTCTAAGTTTCATTCTTCTATTTGGAATGGGGTTACTCCCCAGCTAATGCAAGCACACAGATTGATGTAATCTGGCTTGTCAGGGCTGTTTCCCAAACCCTAGCTGAGGCTCCATCAGCATTGCCAAACTGCATGAGCGAAGCCAAAGATGGAGATGAAGCTGGGGTTTGGAAAACGGCCCATGGGACATATGGCAATAGAATTCTGCATCTCTCATTATGAGACACATGTACTTATCATCATTATAAAGTAGAAATTGTTTCTGAATCTTGTTTATATATTTTTATATTCTTTTTCCTCCCTCGTTCCAACTTGCAGACCTCTAACCACGCTGTACATGGCATTTACTGCATCCCATCCAATGAACATTCTCCTAGCTTCCTGACTGCAGGTTCAGACCAGCGACTACGATATTGGAGTCTGACTAATCCTGCGAACTCGGGCATCATAGCAGGATCTGTCAATGATCCAGTCACACAACCGGCCGTCGCTTACAAGTAGGTTTTCCCTTTGACCTCAGTAATTCGATGAAGAATTGTCTTACCACCCATTTAATAGAAATGCAAGGGTTAACCCTAATACAATTTGTATTTGATATTTATATGCGAAGCTTTTTAAGTTGAGACGAGCATCTTTTAAAATCTTGTTTATGAAATGCATTTTGTGTTTGTTCTCATGTAGGCGGAGGTTGATTGACGGAACAGAAGTTATCGTAGAGACTTACGACAAACACCGCAGTGCGACAAACGTCGGTGAGTCAGTACGTCAAGGTACAGAGCTAGTTCCTGTCGGTCATCGTAATGTCATCACTGACATTGGTGTGTTTCTGATATCACCAGGCACTGTTGCCGTGGCTACCACATCGCAGGATGGAGTCATCAAAGTATGGAAGTAAAATATGTCGTTTTGAGATCAAGGACCAATTATATGCAGCGGCAGAAATATGCTAAGCAGAGAAAACCTGTGCTTTGCAGATTTTTTTTTTGAAATTTGATTTTAATCAAAACAAAATAATCTGTTACATAGAAATTTGTATATGATAAATATCCATTAAATGGTAATTTACTGAGGCATTATGGGAATTTTTTGTGTGACATTTTTAACCTAAGGTTTATATATAACGTCAATTTTTTTTTCAAGAGCCAGTTAGCTCAGTAGGACGAGCCCAGGACTGCAGTGCGGAGGGTCCTGGGTTCAAACCCAGGCGGTGCCATACTTATAACTGGAAAAAGGAAAAAGGAAAAAGGGTGAGCCCAGGACCGCAGTGCGGAAGATCCTGGGTTCCAGCAGTGCCTCCTCAGGACACTCCCAGGACCAGAGCCCGGAACGATCCGGGTACAGGTCCTGGGGAGGAGGAGGAGGGGGGGGGGGGGAGGAGGAGGGGGGGGGGGGGGGGGTCCTGAGGAGGAGGGTGGGGTGGTCCTGAGGAGGAGGGTGGGGTGGTCCTGAGGAGGAGGGTGGGGTGGTCCTGAGGAGGAGGGGGGTTTTAAACTATTGTTGAAATATAGACTATCTCCAAACTTTTAAAATTTAAAAAAAATCTAAAAATTTGGGCATAGGTTCCCCTCCCGGAACACTTTTAAAAGTTTGGAGATAGTCCATTTTTCAAGAATTTGTACTTAGTTAATTTTTCAAATGTTTCTCAGACGACCAGTTGTAACTTTCCAATACCATGGTTTTGGAATTTATTCTGCATTTTGTTACAAAACAACAGCAAGGCATATAAATCAGTGTACAAACAGTGCAATAATAATACAGCAAATTAAACAATCTGAAATGTGTACCAGGCAATTAAATTGTAAGAACAATTTAGCTTTCAAAGACTTTTGAGAAGTCAATTTTAGGCTAAATTGGATTAAAATGTAAGGCTAACCCCCTTGCATTTTTTTGGGCCAAAAATGAAATTGCCTAAAAATTGCTAGTCAGATGCTTCAGGCATATTCAGCCCTAGAACATATTTTAACTCGATATATGGACATTTGAAAAATATTTGTATTAACAATTGTAGGGGTTAGCCTTGCGTTTTTATTAAAATCGGCCATAATTTGACTTTTTGGGGGGAAAATGAATAATTATAAGGGGTTAGCCTTGCATTTTTATAAAAATTGGCCATAAATTGACTTTTGGGGAAAGTGAATAATTATAAGGGGTTAGCCTTGCATTTTTTCTAAAATTGGCCATAATATGAATTTTCAGGAAAAATGAATAATAATAAGGGGTTAGCCTTGCATTTTTATTAAAATTGGCCATAATTTGACTTTTGAGGAAAATGAATAATTATAAGGGGTTAGCCTTGCATTTTTATTAAAATTGGCCATAAATTGACTTTTGGGGAAAGTGAATAATTATAAGGGGTTAGCCTTGCATTTTTTCTAAAATTGGCCATAATATGAATTTTCAGGAAAAATGAATAAGGGTTTAGCCTTGCATTTGTATTAAAATTGGCCATAATTTGACTTTTGAGGAAAATGAATAATTATAAGGGGTTAGCCTTGCATTTTTATTAAAATTGGCCATAATTTGACTTTTGGGAAAAAATGAATAATTATAAGAGGTTAGCCTTGCATTTTTATTAAAATTGGCCATAATTTGACTTTTGGGGAAAGTGAATAATTATAAGGGGTTAGCCTTGCATTTGTATTAAAATTGGCCATAATTTGACTTTTGGGGAAAGTGAATAATTATAAGAGGTTAGCCTTGCATTTTTATTAAAATTGGCCATAATTTGACTTTTGGGGAAAATGAATAATTATAAGGGGTTAGCCTTGCATTTTTATTAAAATTGGCCATAATTTGACTTTTGGGGAAAGTGAATAATTATAAGAGGTTAGCCTTGCATTTTTTCTAAAATTGGCCATAATATGAATTTTCAGGAAAAATGAATAAGGGTTTAGCCTTGCATTTGTATTAAAATTGGCCATAATATGACTTTTGGGGAAAAATGAATAATTATAGGGGTTAGCCTTGCATTTTTATTAAAATTGGCCATAATATGACTTTTGGGGAAAAATGAATAATTATAAGGGGTTAGCCTTGCATTTTTATTAAAATTGGCCATAATTTGACTTTTGGGGAAAATGAATAATTATAAGGGGTTAGCCTTGCATTTTTATTAAAATTGGCCATAATTTGACTTTTGAGGAAAATGAATAATTATAAGGGGTTAGCCTTGCATTTTTATTAAAATTGGCCATAATTTGACTTTTGGGGAAAGTGAATAATTATAAGGGGTTAGCCTTGCATTTTTATTAAAATTGGCCATAATTTGACTTTTGGGGAAAGTGAATAATTATAAGGGGTTAGCCTTGCATTTTTTCTAAAATTGGCCATAATATGAATTTTCAGGAAAAATGAATAATAATAAGGGTTTAGCCTTGCATTTTTATTAAAATTGGTCATAATTTGACATTTGGGAAAAATGAATAATAATAAGGGTTTAGCCTTGCATTTTTATTAAAATTGGCCATAATTTGACTTTTGGGGGAAATGAATAATTATAAGGGGTTAGCCTTGCATTTGTATTAAAATTGGCCATAATATGACTTTTGGGGAAAATGAATAATTATAAGGGGTTAGCCTTGCATTTGTATTAAAATTGGCGATAATTTAACTTTTGGGGAAAAATGAATAATTATAAGGGGTTAGCCTTGCATTTTTATTAAAATTGGCCATAATATGACTTTTGGGGAAAATGAATAATTATAAGGGGTTAGCCTTGCATTTTTATTAAAATTGGCCATAATTTGACTTTTGGGGGAAATGAATAATTATAAGGGGTTAGCCTTGCATTTTTATTAAAATTGGCCATAATTTGACTTTTGGGGGGAAAATGATTAACTAAGTTTTTTGCCCTCTGACCCTGCTCATTTTCATGTTATGTTCGTAATCCACAAAATGCTGGCCTAAATCAGGCTGTAGGGTAACGTCACAATGTTAGTGAATACAACAATTTAATTAACTTGGGTTGTATTTTATTTTGTTCTTAAAATTATGTACATAAGTGTAAAATAGTTGCCAATCGCTGGAAAATACTCGGAATAAAAAGAACGAAAACATCTAGATTGTAGATCTTCCTACAGTGTCCTTTGTTTGATAGTAAACATCCTCACGTGTTTTTGGCGACAACTCTTTACAAACGCAGGACCTGTCGTAGTTTGCCATATCGCAGTTGGTACTTTGCCGCTGTTGGTAAGCGGCTCATTTTCCCGACTTCGCTGCTGCAAAAAGACAAAAAAAGAATTTTTACACAAGTCTAACTCGCCTCTAGCCTTCATCTTTGTTATAAAGCTACTGCTCTTGCTCTTTCGGAAGCTCTCAAACAAATCGTTCATCTCTTATCTTCCCAATCTTCTATTCCCTCTAACTCGCCTCTAGCCTTCATCTTTGTTATAAAGCTACTGCTCTTGCTCTTTCGGAAGCTCTCAAACGGATCGTTCATCTCTTATCTTCCCAATCTTCTATTCCCTCTAACTCACCTCTAGCCTTCATCCTTGTTATAAAGCTACTGCTCTTGCTCTTTCGGAAGCTCTCAAACAAATCGTTCATCTCTTATCTTCCCAATCTTCTATTCCCTCTAACTCGCCTCTAGCCTTCATCTTTGTTATAAAGCTACTGCTCTTGCTCTTTCGGAAGCTCTCAAACAAATCGTTCATCTCTTATCTTCCCAATCTTCTATTCCCTCTAACTCGCCTCTAGCCTTCATCCTTGTTATAAAGCTACTACTCATGCTCTTTCGGAAGCTCTCAAACGGATCGTTCATCTCTTATCTTCCCAATCCTCTATCCCCTCTAACTCACCTCTAGCCTTCATCCTTGTTATAAAGCTACTGCTCTTGCTCTTTCGGAAGCTCTCAAACGGATCGTTCATCTCTTATCTTCCCAATCTTCTATTCCCTCTAACTCACCTCTAGCCTTCATCCTTGGTATAAAGCTACTGCTCTTGCTCTTTCGGAAGCTCTCAAACGGATCGTTCATCTCTTATCTTCCCAATCTTCTATTCCCTCTAACTCACCTCTAGCCTTCATCCTTGTTATAAAGCTACTGCTCTTGCTCTTTCGGAAGCTCTCAAACGGATCGTTCATCTCTTATCTTCCCAATCTTCTATTCCCTCTAACTCACCTCTAGCCTTCATCCTTGTTATAAAGCTACTGCTCTTGCTCTTTCGGAAGCTCTCAAATGGATCGTTCATCTATCTTCCCAATCTTCTATTCCCTCTAACTCACCTCTAGCCTTCATCCTTGTTATAAAGCTACTACTCTTGCTCTTTCGGAAGCTCTCTAACGAATCGTTTATCTCTTATCTTCCCAATCTTCTATTCCCTCTAACTCACCTCTAGCCTTCATCCTTGTTATAAAGCTACTGCTCTTGCTCTTTCGGAAGCTCTCAAATGGATCGTTCATCTATCTTCCCAATCTTCTATTCCCTCTAACTCACCTCTAGCCTTCATCCTTGTTATAAAGCTACTACTCTTGCTCTTTCGGAAGCTCTCTAACGAATCGTTTATCTCTTATCTTCCCAATCTTCTATTCCCTCTAACTCACCTCTAGCCTTCATCCTTGTTATAAAGCTACTGCTCTTGCTCTTTCGGAAGCTCTCAAACGGATCGTTCATCTCCACGCCGACACCACGGTACATGTCCATCTTCTCTCGTACCTCGCCACCCTCGACTGGATCCACAATGCCTTGCTCCCTTGCCCCGAGACCCTGGCCGCCCCAACCTTAGCATCCAAGACAACAAAATTAGAAACGTTGCCATCAGAGAACAGAGACATACCATAACAAAAAACACAAATGTTTACTATTGCTGAAGCATTAGAGTGTGGCAATACTATACTCTATAAAAAAGTAACTGAAATTACTACGGGTTAAATTGTGGATCTGATAGACAGTCTGGATATATTCACCCATTTTCTTCATCAGCAAAGCTCCTTTGTTTTCTTCGCCTAGCTTTGTGTTGACGTTGGTCTGATAAAACGGTTGTCTGTAACCAAAACAATTCATTAAACAGTTGAAAAGTCAAATTAATCAAGCTGCTTTAGAAGTAAATATTAATTGGACTACAGTCAAACACCTTTATAACAAGGTCCTTGGCACTTTACAGCAAATTATCTTGTTATAACATGATAGCTTGTATTATCAGTAATGGAAAACAAAGAAAAACAGACTTAGGACCTAATTTGTTCCTTGTTATAAGTAGGATGTTGTATTAACAGTGCTCTTATTATCAGGGTTCGACTGTACATGTCGATTATGTGCTAAATATTACCGACAAGCAAAATAATCTGAACAAATCCAAAGACTTACATTCCAAAGTCTGGTGACGGACTCCGGGACCGCTCTCGTCTCCTCCGTGGCGGCGTCCGGGAGCGTGACCTTGATCGCGATCTGTCAGGTGATCTGTCATGTGACCTACCAGGTGACCGGGTTCTCCTACGTGGGGGCGGAGATCTAGATTCACTTCGCCTTCTGTAAGGGGGTGACCTGGAACGCGAGCGTGAGATGGAACGACGGCGACGAACCGGGGACTTGGAACGAGAACGAGATCTGGATCTTGACCTGTGGTAGAAAAAAGATTCATTTTTTGTCGTTTTGGGATTTTTTGTTGGGAGGTGGGAGTATCACACCGTTGCTCAAATTGTTTCGACATTTTTAGGAGCTTGACAATCACAGGAGAAAATCCAGACTTACCTTACATCGAAGGTTTACAAAATATTTAGCAAAAGACGAAGCCTTTGCCAAACTAGTCTGGTGTCTAGTAGACAGCATGAACTCCACTGCCAACAGCAATTGTGACACATGGCACCAGACCAAGATGGCAGAAGTGCCATTATTTTGTCTTGACCTACCTGTATCTCCGTCTTGTTTTCTGCTTGTCGCCTTCTCGTTGAGGAGATGGTGATCTAGATGAGGAGCTATCTCGACGGATCGGCGAGGGTACGTGTACTTTCCTGGGAAGCCCGTCACGCTCCAGTCGTTCTTTCTTCAGTTTGGCATATTTCTGCTTGGCTTTGAAGAACTCAAACAGACCATTCTGCTCCCAGCCCTCGCTGAAACAATCACAGAATAACTGGCATTATTTTAGAGCAATACTAGCACCTATACGTCACTGGACTTGTAATATTTCCTAGCAGTTCCATGCAATCAGACAGTGCTGTGATCATTTTAGGTTCTTCAGAGAGGAACGGGGCAGTTTTGATTAGTACAGGGAATAATGGGTTCTTTACTAGCGTAAGCCAAGCCTCGTACCTGTTTCTTGGTGCATCTCTTGATGGAGGGGCATAGAAGGCTTCTACAGCAGCTAGGAGTCTCTCACTAGGAAGCTGGGGAGGGGGCAGACGGATATCCTCTGGGTCTAGGGGATCGTATTCAGTATATTTGGGACAGCTCTATAAAGCACCGTTATATGATGTCTCTCGTACCTGTTTCTTGGTGCATCTCTTGATGGAGGGGCATAGAAGGCTTCTACAGCAGCTAGGAGTCTCTTACTGGGAGGCTGGGGAGGGGGCAGACGGATATCCTCTGGGTCTAGAGGATCGTATTCAGTGTCTTCAAGCTGCAGTTATGGAGGATAATGATATTTGGGCTTACTAACAAACTGACCACTGAGATGATGCCATCTCTTCATTGTTGGCATCTGAGACATCTTGAGCGAGACTTAATGTGGATTATTTAACCTGTTCTTGAGGTGTTTAGATGCTTTATATTTATTGTGATGGTGGTCCCCCAGCCATGGACATCTTATACCTCAGATTTAAGACAGTGCCAATCTCCAGTACCGAGATCACTTTTAGATTTTTCTTTTTGTAAAAATAATGTGTTAAAGTTATAGGTGACTGTGCGTAGAATAAGTGCGACGTGAATGCAGTCTTGCAACTTGGAGGTGAAACAACTGAGAATATTCCAATCTTTAGAAGACTTTGTTCAGTTTCTTTCCTCAATATTCAATAGCATAAATGTAAAGTGAAAAACAAGGAAATCAGCTGATTATAGAGAAGGTGGTGTGTGAATGAGAGCCCTAAACATTAAACTGTGCTTAATATAATTGGACTAGAACTACAAGAGATACACCACAAATATATGACACCTATGGGGCCATGAAAAGGTTTTTTAAATGGTTCTTTTAGAATGTTTTGTAAAATGGGATTTGCGTCGGAGATGTAAATTGAACATTAGATTGCACTGGAATGTGGACAAAAATGAAATCCAAATTTTACCTTGACGAGAGGAGCCATGAGTCCAGCCGGCAGATCAAAGTACGGTACCGTGGGCATCAAGGAAGGATCGTTGGGATCTAGAGGCATGATCTCCAGGTCAGGAGGGGGTACGTTAGGCTGGAAATCAGGCGGGAAATCTTGGGGGAAATCACCGAATCCTGGAGGAGGTTTGGAGAAGTCTGGCATTGGAGGCATGGGCCCGCGGGGGTGGTTAGGGGGATGCATCATGTGCATGGGAGGTGGGGGCATACCGGGCTGGGGTGGGGGGAAGTTTGGTGGAGGCATACCTGTGGGAAGGGAATAAACAGTGTAAACAATAAGCAGCTTTGGTTGCAACTAGAAGATAGTTGTGACAAGGAATGATTACGGTTACATTCAGCGTTTCACTCACTATAAGCTGATCATCTTACTTACCTGGTTGGAAGGGAACTCTTGGCATGCCACCAAACCCTGGCGGGGGCACCGAGGGGTCAAAGTTGGGGAACATGGTTGCTATGGCATTTGGATCAATAGGAACTGGAACAAAGATAAAATCGAGACAATTGTTGTCTTTAAGCGAGTCAGTAAATTTACAGTGTCACAATAATAAATGCACTCATTATTGAGTTAAGAACATTCTAAACTTCAATGCGCAAGTGTGATGAATCAAATGCTGTTTGACAAAACTTCTTAAAAAAAAACTCAATATCTGACAGCGTGAAATTACATCCTTTATCAATCCACATCAATTAGTCAGGCAGTGACAAAACAAATGAGGACAATCTTATCTTTACAAGTGAAAAACGGGAAAAATCAGCAGATCCAAGGAAAGGTTTGCATGCCTGATTATTTATTTTGTTATCGCTACGTACCAGGGGGCATTCCAGGGACTGGGGGCATTCCAGGGACTGGGGGCATACCTGGACCTGAGGGAACGGTGCCTGGGGGTCCTGGAATCATGCCTGGCATCCCACCTACTCCTGCAAAACAAGTTGAAGAAAACAAATCAGAATCCCGAGTTATGCTTAGCATGTTTGCATGCTGTAAATAAGCATCTCTGGTAAGCAGAGGCCGCGTCCGAATCTCTTGCCTATGGCTATTGTCTAGGTCTGTGTTCATTAACAACTACAAGTGAGCAGGCTGACAATAGACATAGCCGTAGCTTTGTCAATCCGTTTTGGACACGGCTAGATTAGCACCTACCCATCATAGGCATGTTGGTTGGTGGCATGACGATTGGTAGATCGTTATCATCGAGTCTCTGCTCATCTGACTCCTGCGTTGAACAAAAAACGGTGCGATTAATTCAGTTAATATTTAAATAATTCATTCAATTATTCAAATCACTTTAAATCCGACCTAATAATTATATTGGGACTATTGTAGGACTCCTAAAAATTCAAAGAAAAGTATTTCGAAAAGTATTTTATTTCCAGAACAATTTCATCAAGAGTTTTCCTGGTAATCCAGAATGCTGTTCTCCAAAACTACTTTCGGTTTTCCAAGACTTTTTTCCAGGATTTCCTGTAATTCCTTTGAGTTCAGAGCTGTTTTTGTGTGTCGCTTACTTGTCTAGCTTCTAACTCTTTTTTCTCCTCAATCGCTAACTTCTCTAGACGGGCTTCCAGTGTCTGAATCATGCCACCGACGTGCTCAACAAATTCATCATGTTGCGTCTGTAATCGTGACAGCTGCTCAGCGATGCTCTCACGAACGTGAGATACCATCTCAGAGAACTCTTCCAGCTGGCTGTCCTGAAATAAGAAAGACAAAAGAAGCTTGAAAGAGTTGTTGAGGTTCTGAGAAACCATCTCAGAGAACTCTTCCAGCTGACTGTCCTGAAATAAGCAAGACAAAAGAAGCTTGAAAGAGTTGTAGAGGTTCTGAGAAACCATCTCAGAGAACTCTTCCAGCTGGCTGTCCTGAAATGAGCAAGACCAAAGAAGCTTGAAAGAGTTGAGGTTCTGGGGAAAAAACAAGGTTCCAAGGGTTTCAAGAGGCATCAAGATGTCTACAGAATTCTCATAGGCCTGATGAGCAAGGGTAATAATGATGTAGCACTATCTGGTTTTTTGTTGTTGTTAGAATAACAAATCCTCACATGGAATGCAGCCAATGAGCTCTTGGGACTTTTCAGTGCCGTCATGACACTTTCGTCAAAATACTTGTTTGTCTCCCACAGTTTCAGAACCTGCCGATTAAAAAAATCACAAAGACAAAATGTTGGTGGAATAACCCGGGCAGTTGAGAGAGGTTGAAAACAAATACATCCGAGATTTTCTGAGTTTTTATTATTTTTGTGTGTAAATGTAGGCGTAATATAAGAATAAGAATATTTCATCTCAAATTAATTTGTTTGTATCCAGACAGTTTTCGAGTCTTATCTACATTCTGTAATACTGTAGTTATTCTCATTTTTTTGCAGTCTCTCACGGATATATTTTTTTACAAATACCTTTTCCAATTTAATTTTTTTGTCCTCGTCAGCAATGAGATACGTCGAGCAGAATATTGGACAAACCACTTGTCCCAGGGCCAACTGAAGCTCCTCCGCACCTCTGCGCATACTAGAAAAAAACACACAAAAGAGTCAAAAAATCTAATCAGAATTGTACACCAATGCTGCGACCTCGAACGGAATATTTCCTTTCATCCATGCCACAAATATTTATTACCAAGTGTCACTAAGCTTCCATAAATATTCTACCAAGTTCCAAACAAAAGGCCTATCAACTTTTACCCTTTTCTAATTTTATGAAAAGGATGTGCATTTCAATGTTTTCATCTATAAGGACCATACAGCCTAAGAACTAACATCCAATGTTTTGTATAAAAACAACGGTAAAGCTAGAAAAAGAGTTAATTCCCCAACAATTCAGTAGATTGTTTAAATTTTTTGTTTATTTAAATGGTAGAAATGGGTATCTCAAGAAAAGAGTTAATTTGCTGATTTAAGAAAAACCTGCATACATGGTATACGGCAAAAAAGTATTGAAAATTGCCTCTGCAAGTACACTACATGTTATCTGGTTGAGAGGTCACAACTGAAGCTTTACAACAACTTCCAAGAAAGGAAAGAATTTCAGAAGTGGTTTTATTTCAATTTTTACCAGTGATGGGTGACATCATTGATGAGATAGATCAGGTGAAGTTTAGCTTCGAAGGGAGTTCCTTCTGGAATGATTTTATGCAAGAGATAGCTGGCAATCAGACGACAATGCCGGTCTGACTTGGCCGTGGAGAAAATCCAAAGCTTTCCGTTCTGTTCAAGAAAAACATCCACTCAATAACACCTTGCAAACAATTCATCTATTCATGACGGAACGCACTGCAGTGTGATGCACTGTGGCAAATGGATGTGGGATATTACTCTTAGGAAATTGAACGAGGGCTTGAAACACGACAGAAAAGATGGTATTTGTGTCCTTAGGTCAGACAATTTACTACAAGTTCCACCCAGGAGTGTATATGGGTACCTGCGAGGGTAAAGACCAGAGTACAATCTGTGACTTCATCAAACACACGAACATGCCACTAATTACTGGCACTTATTGGCTAAACACGCAGTAGCACGTTAACTCTGGGTTCCATTCCGTATGAAATGTATGCGTGGTTCAAGTTACGAACTAGTTACAAACTTCACACTATTATTAGAGACAAGGGATTGAAGTATTAATACACAAATCAACAAACGATAAATGATGACTTCCATACCGAGATTGCATCCTTCGTACAAGATTCTATAATGGCCTCTAATCGGGTGTCAAACTCGTTGATGTCCAATTCCATATCTTTGGCTACATTCTGGATTTGCTGATTCTGTGCTGAGACAATCCCTAACTCGATTTGTTCCTGAACAAATGAAGACAGGTAAAAAAAGCGATTGAATTACTGTGCAAAGGGACCATTTTAAACTAGAAACATTTGGGTAACTAAATCCATTTTTATAGAAGAAAATTTTGAAAAAGTGTTAATCATAGACTCTTGTCTGACAAAACTGAAGAAAGGTCAACAAATTACTAAAAAACTTTGGTTTCATAAAACAATTTTAAAAGGGCATAATTTCTTTGCTCGCCTTCCGCCGCTGTGACCCGGGTTCGAATCCCGCCTAGGCCAATATGTGGATTGGGTTTTCAGTCCCTGCTGAATTCCGTGGGTTTTCAGTCCCTGCCGGATTCCGTGGGTTTTCCCCCAGGATATTCTTCTGGGGTTTTCTTTCCACCTCTAAAAATATACCTTCTTCTCATTGACTTCTCTCTGTAGGTGTCTACAGACTTGAGACCTACAGTGGCTTGGGTACTTTTGGGGGATCCTTCGTTTTATTACCAACAAGAATCAATCATTGTTTTGATCACACCTGTTGTTGTAGGAGATAGACTTCGTGTTGTTTCTGTAAATTGTCTTCACTCTCTTTGATCTGTGCCTTTAACTGTTCTTGCTCCCTCTGGATCTGCTGCTGTTCTTGTTCCAGTCGTTCCTTCTCATGACGTTCCTTCAGCAGCAGTTCTCGTTTCTCTTTCTCCACAAGAATCTGCTGCTTCAAGTGTTGCTGCTGAATCTGTAGCTGCTGCTGTTGGTGTTGCAAGGATGGGTGGTGGGGTGCAGGTAACTGCTGGACTGGGTGGGGCATGGGCGGTATGGGTTGAGGCTGGGGTTGAGGCTGGGGTTGTGGCTGGGCTTGCTGCCAGGGTGGTGCGGGCATTTGTGGAGGTGGTTGCTGTATCTGTGAGCCTGTAATCTGCAGTGGCATTGGTGGATGCTGCTGCTGTTGTGGTGGTGGTGGTGGTGGTGGTGCCTGTTGCTGCTGCGCTTGCTGTTGCCATGGTGCAGATTGGATAGACTGCTGGGTGATCACATCCTGTATGATCGCTTGTTGCTGTGCCAACTTCTCTTTTCTTTGTCGGATGACTGTAACGATTGCAATGAAAATAGCCATAGTCGGACAATAATCCAGTAATAAGGGTTTTGCTTCCCAAATCAATCAAAATATACGTTGAACTTTTGGTGGATTTGGGTTAGAGTTAGGATTAGAAAGATTTGTACTGGTCAAGTGGTAAGACGTCTGCACTAAGAAGCAGGAGGTCGTAGGTTCAAGTCCCACCCTTGGGGTAACACTAAGTATACAGTGTAATACACGTCAGTGAGAAATAAAACATCTCATATAGATAGTTAAGGTTGTAATCTTGTCTGATAACCCTAACTCCTACCTCATTGGTGCTGTGTGTAATTTAAAGACACACACAGTGTGCACCATACATTAAATGTAAACGACAGGGAAAACGTATACACACTCTGTCGTGTTCAATGTAAACAACCAAATTTTTCTTTTCTTGGGAACGGTAAGACATGAGGTTGGGAACCTTTTAACCCCAACTACCCCAAACCCATCAAACTCCAACTGCAGCTTTCGCTAGGTTTTGGCAGGTTTGGTACCAAACCGTAACAACTTGTTGCTAGACTTTGTTTGACTCAGTACCAAAGGCCCAGGGAGATCCTGTTGAATTCTGTGAGGTTCAGGACAGAAAGGCATGAGACTTGTCAAAATGTTAGAAATTTTGAGAATGCACAGGCATTTATACGCGAGTGACCCACATGGTCACGGCACAGTTCCTGGTCAACTGTAAGTGTATGTACACTTACACCTTGTATGTGTGTCCCCACTAAAACACATAATACCACTGGCCAGTTATCACTGTACCAAGTCAATAAAACTTCAACTGTTGGAGTTTGGCAGGTTTAGTACTGTTAGGTTCAGTACAGTGTACCAAAAAATACTGAACCAGGTGTGAGCTGTTGAAGTTTGTTAGGTTTGGTATGCTTCCTAGTGCGAGAGCCTAGGGGGTTAGGGTTAAGAAGATATTTAAAAAAAAGACAATTAAAGAATTCAAAACGTAACATTTTGGGAGATGTCGGGGCATAGTGCCTCTTTAAGTCGACTTACTCTGTTGCTCTGTGGAAACTTTACACTGGTAATAGTTGAAGTATTCCCCGCCATATAGGAAGTTGAATTTGGGATTGTTCATCTGCTTGTGTTTTGTCATCTTCTCAAACTCTGGTCCATTCCGCGCAACAAAGTTGGCCAGCTTGTCGATAATATTCTTGAGCTCAGGGTCTGAGTTTTGGGACAAAAAAAGAACACAAGAAAATAATGAACTTCAGGCCTGGGTCTCGTACTCAATCAGATTTAGTCAGAGTTGGCCTAATTAACTTGGATCCTGATTGATGCTTTTATTCACCAGATCATGTTCAAATGATCAAGCATGGTCCAAGCTACTGGGTCTAATTCTGGGTCTTCTGCGGTTGTGGATTTACAAAGTCTATAGAGAGTAGAGAACATTTTCTAAATATTTTCAAACATTAACCCTAACCCTCCCAAATCCTCCAAATTCCTCATTGCAAAATGCAGGATTTTGCAGGATTGAGGTCACTTGGAGTTTGATGCATTGCAGGATTTTGCAGGATTGAGGTTACTTGGGGTTTTACCCCTGCAGGAATATGGAGGATTCAGGTTATCAGGCTGAATGTGACACACAAGGATTTTGCAGGATTGAGGTCACTTGGAGTTTGATGCATCGCAGGATTTTGCAGGATTGAGGTTACTTGGGTTTTTACTGACTGCAGCCAGGGCAAGACTGCAGGATTTTGCAGGATACAGGCTGTATGGTCACCAGTGACCAATATTGGAGGATTTTGCAGGATTCAGGTTACTTGGAGTTTTAAAAATTTAGGAATTGGAGGATTTTGCAGGATTCAGGTTATGTGTAAGTAAAAATGGGTAGGGAGTTAGGGTTAACAAAATTAAATAGGAAACATTTATCATTCCATTCTCAGATTCATGCATTTTCAAAAAATAATTGCAATGACTGACCTTTAGATGAATAAATTTTACCTTTCCGGCTTTATGCTAACAAAGAATAAGAAAACGATCTTATCACAACCAATGACCAAGAACCCCCCCCCCCCCCCCCCCCCCAAAGCCATTCCCCGCCCCTCCAAAAAGTGGACAAAATGGCCACATCATTTTCATTAAGCCAGAACATTAAGTTTACTGCCTTACAAACGATGAATAATGTTTACAAATCACAACTTGCCTTCGGGTGTTATCGGTTGACCGTCCATTGTGGAAAAACTATCAAATATTACTTTACCAGAGTTAATTTTTATTCACATTCACAACCACATTTTGTACACTTTGCGCGGACACGACGAAACGCGATGAAGCGGGAGTTGTACGCCCTCTATTGGCACCATCTGGCCAGCTGATTAGAATATAATTTTATGAAGACACTTGTGCTACTGCTAGAATGCTGTCGATATGTCAGTCTTACTCCTTAATATATTTTTTTATTCAAAAATTGAAAAGTAAATTGGTATATTACGTCTATTACTGCACTTTATTTCTCCATGTGAAAACGCAGCCAGCCGCAAGCACCCCCCCCCCCACAACCCCTTGCGAACCGCCCACTAAAAAGCAAATGGTGTGACAGAGCAAAATGTTTACAAGTTAAACAAGACTGAGTCTGCCATTCGCAGACGGGCGGCGTTAATGGGTCATATTCCTGATTGGAAACATTGAAAAACGCGAACCAAAGCATCGTGCCGATCGTCAGTGATCGTACCCAGCAGCAACACAGACATGGAAAAAGCAGTGCAACTATCGTCAGAATCGGGAGTAAAACGACAGATCGAAGAAGAGGGGGAGGAAGAATGGATTGGTCCTATGCCTGCTGAAGCAGTTAAACTAAAGAAAAGAAAAGGTAAGTCGAACATTTTAAAGAAAATGGGATTTTCACATTGTTTAGTTGTGCGCTGAACCCAGACGTCCTCCCGTGCTAATATAGGCATCATGATTTAGCAGGCACCATACTAATTTGAAAAAAGTTTTGAATATTAATTATTATTAATTATTTATTATTAATTATTATTAATCATAGTATAAAACTAAAGTATTAAAATTTAAAAATAAGGTAAAATAAACAGTTGTGTTTAAAAATACAACCTACCTTACAGTTACAAGGCAGCACAGAGGCAGAGCAAGCATTTATGTAACCACACTGTCATTGATGATAACTTGATATTAATAAGGTTTGTACAAATATTTCTTAAATTTGAGTCTAATTTAATTGCACTTACCAGTTACCACTTCAAATTTACTGACAAAAGTAGCAACCTAAATGTTCACAAATCTGAAAAACGCATCGACTGTTTTGCTTTTTTACAGTTCTTGAGTTTGAGGATACATATCTGAAGAACCTCCCATCGGCTGAGCTTTATGAGAAAAGCTACATGCATCGAGATGCGATAACACACGTCGCTGTCAGCAAGTAATATAACATGGCTAAGCAATAATTATGTGCTTAGCAGCAAGATGAAATCAAATTAAATGGCTTAATTAATGTTAAGATATGTACATATAATGTGTGGTTCTGAAAAGAACTGGAGGGAACTAAACATCATATATAAATTTATTTAAACAAACAATGTTATCTTTAATCTGTTACAGGACGGAATACATAATCACAGCGAGTTGTGACGGTCATGTCAAGTTTTGGAAGAAACAGAACCTTGGCATTGAGTTTGTCAAGCATTTCAGAGCACATCTCGGTTAGTAAAATCTACAAACTCTGTATTTATGTTTGGCTTTGTAACTTGAACGAGTTGTACTTTTCATTTTTGAAACTGTTTTGTTTGCACAGGTCGAATTGAAAGTATATCAGTCAGTGTGGACGGTATGCTACTCTGTACTGTAGCTGATGACAAATCCATTAAAATCTTTGACGTTGTCAATTTTGGTGAGTACAGTCTTTAACTCAACCCTTTGAATCCCATCAAAGTCCAACACCTGGACATTGCTTGATTTTGATGGAATCAGAACTGTATATCCCAGCCACTGTTACTTACAAGGGGCTTTTGTTTGTAATTGTTTTTTTAGTACAATGAGCGCATCATTGGCTACACCGCGAAATTCTGCGAGATTCAGGAAATATTTAATTATATAAAAATACCAAAGGGATAAACATTTTTTCTCTTTTGCATTTTTGCATCTTGTTTGCAGTTACCCAAAACCCATTTTAAAGGATTTATAAAGCAAAATATTAATAATTTTAAATTCTTTTCAATTATTTTGGCAGATATGATCAACATGATGAAAATTGATTATGAGCCGGGATGTAGTGAGTGGGTGTATAGGTCAGGTGACGCTATATCTGCATTAGCGTGGTAAGATTAGAAAACAATAAGGTCTACTCCAAGTCTCCAACCTTAAATCCTGCCAAAATGTGTGGTGAATTTACCTTTATCCAATTCAAAACTATATAACGCCACAGCATTCTTGGTTTCTCATAGTGAAATTGTTATTAAATCTCACCATAAAAATCCTGTGTAACTTTTTTTTTGTAATAACTTACCTTTTTATGCTTTATAGTTCTGAAAAAAATACGGGCAACATTCACATCTTTGACGGCCGGTCAAGCAGCATCGCGATCCATACTATTACCTCATTACACAGTAGCCCCATCATCGTCATGAAGGTATGATAGCAAAGAGAGGGCACCCTCTATTGATTCTAGTCACAAAAATGGCAGGCACAAATTCTAAACAATTTCACGCAACAGTGTTTAATATTAAAAAAGAAGAAGTCAATTGATTTAATATGATAAACATTGTTATTGATGCTTGTTGTTGTTTACAGTATAACCCTATATTTGAGGTCATGCTGTCAGTAGACCAGCAGGGCATTGTAGAATACTGGACTGGACCTAAGAAAGATTACAAGTTTCCTACACAAGTCGCCTTCGAGCACAAGACAGATACCGACCTCTATGAGTTCGTCAAGGTACGTTTGAGGAACTACTAGGGAATTTTATCAAAACTCACCCTTCTAGATTTGTAAAGCCCCTAACCTACTTTGAACAAATTATGAATGTATTTTTCAAAACTGTTTACCAAGAATCATGCTTCCCTTAAAACAAGGATGCAACGTCTGCAAGCTTTTTACAAACGTATGGTAATTATTTTCCAATCCCGTTGAATGATTTGTCATTTATTTTGGCAGTGCAAGACCGTTCCGATGGGTGTGGCATTTTCACCAAACGGGAAGCTGTTTGCCACTCTTGCTAAAGACAGAAAGGTATTTAAACATGAAAGATCTATTTAAAGGTTGATTGGGTTATCTATGCCCCACACATGCCCCTTTAAAGGTCAAGGAATCACTAAATAGCGACAACATGGCTTGCCCAAGGACACAACATGTGGTCAGTAGAAAAATTCAAACCGGACACGAAATTCAAACACAAATAAACCACAAGGGAAACTGACGAGGTAAATTTGCATAAATTCAAACCTCTCATAAACTCACCCCTGTTCCCTGTTAATACTTGGCGTTGTTTCTTAGGTGCGTGTCTTCAAGTTTCTGACGGGCAAACTAACGAGAGTCTTTGACGAGTCATTGCAAACGTTCAGTGAGTTACAACAGATGAGGCAACAGCTACCCGACATGGAGTTTGGACGTCGAATGGCTGCTGAGAGAGACCTTCAAAAATCAGATGCATTCTCATTAGCAAACATTGGTGGGTTACCAAGATTTAGTGTTGAGGCTAAGGCTAGGGCTAAGACCAACACAACTGTGAATTTGTGATGCATAAGATTACTCAAGGTGAATTGTTTTTATTTGTCGGCAGTTTTTGATGAAACGGGAAACTTTGTTTTGTACGCTACAATGCTTGGTATCAAGATCCTGAACCTGTACACCAACAAGTGCTCAAGAATTTTGGGAAAGGTGAGCTTATATCTTCTAAGATGACGAAAAAGGAGAAAACAAAACTACAAAATCTACAGTTTTCTTTATTTGCGTGTATGTTGTCATGTTGCTGAACATTTGGCCAGCTGTGGGCAATAATGCTATAAAAACACGCATTATAAATCATTTTATCTGTCCTCTCCTATTTAGCCGGAGAACATTCGTTTCTTACAGCTTGCTCTTCACCAGGGGCTCAGTAAACCATCTAAGGCCGCCCTCTCGGTGGAGATGCAAGCTTCAGAAAACCCTGCCCTGGTCAATCTGATCTTTGACCCCACGCTGGTGTGTACAGCCTTTAAGAAGCATCGTTTTTACCTGTTCACGTTACGTGGGCCTGACGATGCCAAAAGGTTTGTTGACATTTTTATTTTATTTTTGTATTTGGTCAGGCATTGTGGGCCAGGCATTGTGGGCATCGTGGGCCTGGTGTTATGCAACATGAGTCCGCACTGTAGTCTACATACAAGTCTGTACTGCAATGTGTATATTGCACTACTATGCGCATTATTTAACGCACACAGAATTTTCTAATATGTTGACAACCTTTTTTGATTTTTGTTTAGTGCGGAGGCGGAGCGTGACGTCTTCAACGAAAAACCATCCAAAGAAGAGCAAATGGCTGCAACACAGGTTGGTATAGCCTGGAATCCAAAGAATTGAAGAAAAAAATTAAAGAAAATGCATTATGCAAATTTCTGTTTGAAAAGCTTTTTTTTTAATGAAAAATACTGGAAAACCAAGGGAAAAATCTGAATCTGAATTTGCAAGATAAAAACAAATAACCCCATATTCTACCTGCTGCTATATTAGTTATCTCACGAGTGCGAGTGAAACACGGAATATTGTAGTGCATCTTCAGCCTCGTGGGGATATGAGACACATGGACCGACCAATCAGGATCGAGGATTCAAGTTTGCTTGAGGATAATATGTAATAACCTTTGCCTTTTGATCTTCCCAGGGTACGACCACGCAACGTTTATCCAACCAAGCTTGCATACATACATCTATGGGAGACATCACGGTACAACTATTCCAGACAGAGTACGTCATTCTTATATTGATACCACAATTATTACGATTATAATTGAGTGAAGACTGTAGGTTGTTTAAATAACACAACAGCTTGGTGTGTGTTTGTGTTACATATATTTATGGTGCTGGCAATTGTACTTTTCACTAACTCTCACAATTCTTGTGCAAGTACTATAATTGTATACTTATTATTTTATATAAATGCCTTGACTTCTCAACAACTAAAAACAAAATTCCAAACAACTTGACTGATTTACAATATTTTGAATCGCCGAAAATTGTATATATATTGTTTTAGGAGTATCATTTTTAACAAGAGGGAAAATTATCAAAACAATGAAATTCTGGTATACGATAATTTCCTTTTCTTTAAGAAATCTTAAACATCTCAGACAACTTTACTCTTGTGAACTATGCTTCCCATAAAAAAAGTCTAGGAAGTTTGCGTGTTTTCTAGACCCTGTAGACTAAGAAATATTTGTTCAACTTTTCTAACAGATGTCCCAAGACGGTTGAAAACTTCTGTGTTCATAGTAGAAATGGTTACTACAACGGACACATCGTACACCGTGTCATTAAGCAGTTCATGGTACAGACAGGAGACCCACTCGGTAAGATCTACAAAGTGGCCAAGACATTCATTCTTACCTGACAATAGCCAGTGGATTATATGGCATGAACTGCAGTTGTCGTCTAGCAACAAGGGCTCTTACACTTCACTGGTCCACTTGCAATGTTTCATCCATTGAAATCTGTACAAATGTGACCGGCTCTACAAAAAGGTGTATTATGTCACAAAAAAATGAAATTGAGTAAGCTTTCATTTTGGTATATAACAGTATAATATAATATATTACGAATTTGGCTGCCATTTGTTTCCCCATTACGCACCTGTTCATTCCTTTGTCTGTTCCACATTTTAGGGAATGGTACAGGTGGTGAGTCCATCTGGGGTGGTGAGTTTGCTGATGAGTTTCACCAATCATTGAAACACAACCTACCGTACACACTCAGCATGGCTAACGCAGGACCCAACACTAACGGCTCTCAGTTCTTCATCACGGTCGTACCATGTGTAAGTTCTAAAAAACATTCTGGATATTTTCTTGCTGTTTCCAGATGAATTAGTCTTGTTCAAGTTTCTCCTTGCTGCCAAAATTAAAGTACGATGACCACATGTCAAAATGGGCAATTGAGGAGAGCTGCTCACTGGTAGCTAACAGGTCAACAATGTCAACGTCAGTTTATACAATTGTTTCTTTTTTATCTTTGCCAGCCCTGGTTGGACAACAAGCACACAGTGTTCGGCCGGGTTATCAAAGGCATGGAGGTCGCACAGAAGGTCAGCGAGGTCAAGACACATTCTAAGACAGACAAGCCGATGGACGAGATCAAAATTATCAGCATCACCATCAAATAACTGTCAGATCAGAAGAATGCTTATATCTTTACTCAATACAGATCATCAGCATCAAATAACTGTCATATCAGAAGAGTGCTTCCATCTTCACTCAATATAAAGTAATACAGAGTTTAGCGTTCTAGTAGATTTTGCAACATCCATCGACTCAAAGTCTCACTCCAATGTCAAGGGTGTGTCCTGCAAAAGTTTAGAAGACGACATTATTATTAATCTTACTTATTTTTTGGACTTGCAACCTTTGACAGAAAATGGCTTGCATGACTGTCTGAAGTCCAAGTTAATCAGACAGATTTGTGCACAATGTGATAGAATTGTTCACTTGAGGATAAAAGCATGAATATGGCACACAGATTTAGAGTTTGTAAAGAGTAAGATATTTTGCTTTTGGGCCATCGCAGATTTGAAAAACTGTTATTCTATCTCTATTTTTTTCAAAGGACTAAACTGCGATGGCCCAATAGCCAAAAAATTACCTCCTAACATACTAGGATTGTGTGCAAAATTCCATGCTTTTATGATTTGATTGAACCACTCTTCAATAATCGGCTATTCATAATTACGAACATTTTGATTGAGATCGGCAGTTGTGAAAAATCACTAAACCTGAGATATTACCTGTACGACAACCAAATGAATATCTGAATTGCAAATAATATAAAAGCTTAACATCTGTTTGAATGTTGAATTTTATTCAGTACTTGTCAACTGTTTAATAGTCGTGTAGAACAATCGTACATGGTTAAATTTATTTTCTCTTGTAAATATCATTAAAACAATTAACAAGTGAATGTTTTTGATTTTGTACTATAAATATTGATATTGTCAATAAAGTCATTTTCATAACATCGTATTTGTTGTGGTCATGAGAGGGACTTTAAAAATGAATTTGGAATAGATTAGTACACCAATAATACCCACCTGATAAATTACATGTTAAGATTATGCCAAAAAGCATCAAACCAATTAGTTATTCAATCGACCATTCAATCAATTGATCAATAAGAGTTAATTAGTTTCAATCATAATTGGGCCAACTATTCATCAACTATCGATAACTAATCAGTTCAACCACCTGTGATCAGTTATTCAATCAGTAACCAAAATGTTAAAATTATGACAACATTTTGCTTAGTTTTATTTCATTTCATATTTGCAAGATAAAAAAGATTTGTTAATTTTTGGTTCTCTATAAAAAAAAACTTGTATTAATTTGAAAAGAAAAAAGTACCACGTGTTAAGTCGTAGCTGGGCAAACGTTTTGGGATAAACAACCCAAGTTAAAATATACTTAAAGGCGCCGTACGCAATATGTCTTTGAAGACGGCCAACCTTGACCTATAAGTACGGGATACGACAACGTGACGATGACTCGACGGGGGAGTCAAAAAGGCAACGCATAGGGGCAGCTCATTCGGCTCAGCGAGACTAGAAGTAGAACAGTCCGCGTTAGAACGAGAAGCACGGCAAACTTATAGTCCAAATTTATGACCAAAATGTGGTCGTTTGTTGTTCTGTTCGTGGCGTGTTTTCAATCCGTAACGAATGCTCACGAAGGACAACAGGCACCTGCTACAGATTTGAACCATGTTAGGGAGTTCTTGGCCAGCTACAACGAGGATTTATCAGCGCTCGAGTATCAAGCCGCCCTAGCTGGCTGGGAGTATTCCACCAATCTCACGGATTACAACGAGCAAAAAGAGGTAGGTGTCTACACGAGTATTTTTGCAGATAATTAACTGAATTTACTGAATCGAGAGCTAGGCTACAGGACTCTTTTAAAGACCTACACAATTATGCCACGTATCACTATTGCTGAGCTGCTTCTCAAAACAGCTAGCTGTTTAAGCAGCCCACGCATAAAAAAAGTGTATTTTTTTCAAATTAAAGGAGTTCAACGTGGTAATCTTTGTTCAAGGTCGGATGGGGCACCAAAACCCGCAATTGCTTGAACAAAATGTTCATAGCTTTAAATCTTGTTAATTTACCCGCAACTCTAAGTAGGCCGTATAGCGTCCCGCGCCCCTTTTGCTAAAACTTGTACCCTAACGAAAAATTATGCATAGCCTAGAGCGTTTTTTTATACGTTACCCTTAACAATGTATTTCATAAAAGTAAATTTGATATGTCTTAATTTCATATATTGATGTTGATGTATTTTTTAATGTAGAGGACTACAATGGAAATAAGCCGTTTCTAGTTTTCTGGCGTTATCCTCGACAATACCTCGCATTTCCTATGTATTTTGTCTTTTTGTAAATATCCGTGGAGATTGTGAAATAAAAACAAGCAGATAAACAAGACCTTTTAATTATAGGAAGGTTATGTGAAGGAAAACTCACAGTACCCCTGGACGCCAAGACAGGGTTCCAATAACGGCCCTCGCGTGCGCAGCATGAATAATTGTACGAAATGACTAATAATAACGCGCGGCGACGGGGACCAGTACTACATGCCCTTTTGAGGGCAATCTTTATAAACGGCCCGATATCGTTTTCTGTCAAGTAATGTTGAATACATTACAATAGCTGAACCCCATCACAAGATAATGACTTTTCTTTCTTGAAATTTGCGTCCACAATTAGAAAAATATTATCCGTAAGATAACAACACTTAGTGAAACAAAATGTCCCCACCCATAATGAAAGTTTTAAACAGTTACAATTTAGCATCTAGATTTTAAACATGAATTAAACTGTTGCAAACTGCTTTTTGACCAGAATAACCTGAAATATACAAACCAAATAGAGGACTTGATATTTTGATCAACAAAAACTTCTTGGAAGATCGAAGTTTAATTTATTTGGTCTGTGAATTTTGTTTAACAATTTTTGTGGAAAGGTTGAGGTGAATTTGTTGTACGCTGCGTTTATAAATGAAGCGGGTCAGAACGCCAGCCGATTTGACGATACGGCTTTCCCTGAGGATGTCAGACGTCGACTGAGCAAGATCCGGGACACTGGGACGGCAGCGCTCAGTCCGGCAAAAGTGGAAGAGGTAATAATTGTCTCTCGCTAATTGTAATTGAAAATTACTAACACACCTGTTGTATACTGACTACAAAGTCCCAAACGGACCGCCATGATTGGCTTAAAGGGTTGCCCCTCTATGTTAACACATTTCACCCATCTTTTCTGATTTACGTTCTTTTGTTATACTTCGGATTATTTCCTCATTTTTGTTTCATGTTTTCAGAAAGAAATACAATGTTTGTTTTTGTCTCTTTCCTGCCACACAGTTGAATGAATTGATTAATTCGATGGCTGATACATACAGTACCGCCACGGTATGTCGATCGGGAAATTCCAGCGAATGCCTGCAACTTGAACCGGGTAAAATGTATTCATTTTCAGAAACATGTAGTTTGAACGTTGAATTTGTTGTTACAAAGAGTTCCTCAAAAATTGTTCTGGCATTGCAGCTAAAATTCACATAAGTAACATACAGAGAAAATGGTGGAGACAAGTTTATTAGTTTGAATGCTGTTTAGAAGCTTTTGTTTTAAAGATAATTTGAATTTTTTTCCCCCCTCTGTTTTTCTCTCACTATAGGTTTGTCTCGGGTGATGGCCAATTCCCGAGATTGGAATGAGCTCGTTTGGGCCTGGAAAGGATTTCGAGATGAAGTTGGGATTCCCAACAAATCTCTGTATGCCCGTTATGTTGAACTGAGCAATGAGGCTTCTCGTCTCAACGGTAAGTCTCACCGAACCATTCATCCCCCGTGTACTGATTGGGCAATGTGGCGGGTTCAGAACTACTTTGCGCCAATCAAATTGCAGCTGTCGCGTATTAGACTGGTTCCCAGTTCCTCGTTTTCGTTATTGTTTTGACATTTGGGGTGGGGACAGGTCGGACTAAAGGTGAAATGAATGCACTTTTTGAAGAACAAAATGCAAATGAAATACAAGGGGTATTTAATTAAAATAATGTTCATTTTACATAATTACAGGTTATCCAGACACAGGGGCGTACTGGCGTTCATACTACGAAGTCGATGATATAGAAAAGCAAGCTTACAAGTTATATGACGACATCCTACCGCTGTACAAGCAACTCCATGCCTACGTCAGGAGAATCATGCACACAACCCATGGAGATAAAGTTGACATCAATGGGCATATTCCATCTAACCTATTAGGTATTACGAACGATGGGAGCATTGACTCCGCCCCCTCTCCTGTTATCGAGTATTACGAGCGGGTGATAGGAATATAACTCACGAGTGACAATTTTGTTGTCTATGGTTTCACAGGTGACATGTGGGGGCGCTTTTGGGACAGCATTTATAAACAGGTGGTACCGTACCCAGATACGCCAGATATTGACGTGACTGACACGATGATTGATAAGGTAACAGTGATTATAATTAACAACGAAAAAAAACTAGAGTATGACTTGTCTGGAACCAAATGCCTTTTTTTCTTCTTTCATGTAATAGAGCCATGTTTATAACATCCCATTATTACATTAAAATTTAACATCCATTTTAACAAGTTTTTACAAATGTATATACTTTTTGTAGGGATTTACCCCACTGCGAATGTTCCAACTCGCCGATGATTTCTTCGCGTCTTGCGGTCTCGAGAGAGTTAACCAACAATTCTGGAATTATTCAATGCTGGAGAAGCCCACAGATGGACGGCAGGTGGTCTGCCACCCGTCCGCTTGGGATATGGGTGCTAATCAAGACGTCAGGTAAATGGTGCCAAGAAAATGTAAGGACAATGTAACGACGATGACAGTATTGAGGATGACAATATTGACGATGACAATGTCAAAAAAAACTTAAGAATTCTAATTATAGTTATACATATACATTTGATAAATATAAATTGCCGATTACGACGTTCCGTTCCGGATTTGACCATAAACCCCGCCCATCTACCTCCAGGTTATGTACACATGACTGAATTTCGTGATTGTATTAGTCAATAATGCGCACTGATCGATTGACAGGCTTTTCCGTATCCGTAATTACTTGAAGTGGGCGTGGTTTGTGTTGGGCGTACATGGTGTTAATTAAGATGTTTTAATTTTAAATTAGTTTTAAACCCATTACATGTTTATTTCCTTTGGCAGAATAAAGATGTGTACGGACGTGAACATGGAGTATTTTCAGATAGTTCATCACGAGATGGGGCACATACAATACTACCTCCAATACGCCGACTTACCTACGTCCTTCCGTGATGGGGCGAACCGAGCCTTTCATGAGGCGGTCGGAGAGGTTATTACCTTATCGGTATCCACGCCTACTCACTTGTCACACCCCGATGTTGGACTGTTGAACGACACTATGGGCATGATTGATAGTGAAGGTAAGTGGCAGGAGAGGCGTGGTCTAGGTACCACGCGCGCGCGCTTGCAGGCATGGCGCGCGCGTTCTTGAAGTTGAGGCGCGCGCTTATAATAATTTTATTGGTCGGTCCTTTAAAGGAGAATTGGCTGTGCGCATACGATCTGTGCGCAAGCTAGGTGACACTGCAAAAATACATGTACAAGTTAATTATTCTTTTCATATCTAATAAAAAGTTTAGGACGGGACTCAAAAACTAATAAAGTGGTTTGATTTTTGTTTCCAGAAACGGACATCAACTTTCTTCTGAAAACTGCTCTGAACACCATTGGGACTCTGCCGTTTAGTTTGGCGTTAGAACAGTGGAGATGGGACGCGTTTTCCGGTGACGTAGAGCAGGAAAAATGGACCGAGCGCTGGTGGCAGCTCAAGTAAAAACATTCAGTGTGCTAAGAAAAAGGACAGAATTAATGTAGTATCCTGACGCCACTTCTGCGTTTGTGTACATAGTTTATATCTCTATATAAACTATATGTACACAAACGCAGAAGTGGCGTCAGGACAGTTTACAAATCTCTCACGTATTATTTTGTTACAACATTGGACATTTGTCCAGATTCATGTCTTTTCAACATTTTGCAATGACCGACTTTTATTGAGAGATGCACGTCATACCCCTGGAATGTCTATATACGGCCACGCAACGCTTTGAATTATTGGACGTAATTAGACTAATTTCTTGTCATACAAGAAACTGAAGATTGAAAAAGTTTGTCTTGACATAAAATGTTACATTCGTCGATTTGTTCCCCTTTTCAAGACATGATCTTGTCGGCGTCAAGGCGCCCGTTGAACGAACTGAAGACGACTTCGATCCGGGCGCTATGTTCCACATTGTACTGGACTACTCATTTCTCAGGTAAAAAAAATTGAAGTGATGTTATACAGGCGTAGGCCTATTCAAAAGTAAAAACAATCAAACAAAACGAGTGGTCAACGCGAAAAACCAAGCCGAATTTAAATTGTGTCGTCAAAATATGCGTTTTATTTTGCTGCTAAATAGCCACGTGTAGCTAAATGACATGGAATAGTATTATACTAAACCTAATCTGTTTTCCTATTCCTTAGATACTTCATACGAACCATCATCCAATTCCAGTTCCACAAGGGACTGTGCGATGCCGCCGGACATACTGGGCCGCTCCACCGGTGCGACATCTACAAATCCACGGCGGCTGGGGATAAACTGGCGTAAGCATCGCAACATCTCGCAATTTCTTGACAAGTATCATTTTGTGGGACTGAACCCAGCGGCAGCCATTTTGTTTGCGGTATAGTGCTAGAGACTCGCCCGTGTCGCGCTTACGCACGCCCGGGGGCTCCTCCAACCAATAGAATCGTCAAAAGTATAGTGCGCGCGTGCGCGCCCTTTTTAAAAACGCGTGGCATGCACGCGGCAGTACGTACGTGCCGGAGTGATATCAGACTCCTGTGAAAACGGACCTATTTCCCCTATTATTGGTTAAACCATATCACGTGACCGGTCACTCTCCTAATTATCATGAGCATCACTTAATTAGGCATGCGCAATACTACCAATAAGTCCGTATTTCACAGAGTCTGACATTCATGCTACACATGTAGGCCTACCAAATAAGGGCTTCTTCGGATACCCGTAGCAAAAACGAGACAATTGGTTAAAATTGTACGAAAGCCACTTTTCACAACATTTGATTTGTACAGATGTGCCACTGTTTTTATCACGATGCATTTATGTATATTGGAAGTCTCTGCCTTTCCCGTCCTATTTTTGAAGTAACATGTTGAAGTTGGGCTCCAGCAAGCCATGGCCGGAGGCAATGGAAGCTATTACGGGTCAAAGGGCAATGTCAGCCGACGCCATTAACGACTACTTTGCGCCATTGATGACGTGGTTGGAAGAGACCAATCGAGAGAACGGAGACAAAATTGGATGGAGTAAGTCTCATTAAAGATGAGATTGGCTATTTTAAAACTTGAACAACACTTCTCTTCCTGCTAATTAATACAAATTAATTACAAATATGTTGGTAATCTTATTTACAGATCGAAATGCATTCAATTTTAAAATAATATTGGAAGTTGCAAAAGCATGACATTTTCAATCACTTTTTGTTTGCAGACTCTGGTACGGTTTCTGTGATATCATTGACAGCTCTGCTAGCGTGCGTGATATTGGCAACACATGTCATCTAATCCGGCCTACCCACGGCCCAGTCATTTCCCCATCGCACGCGGGTAAGCCCACGGGAAGGAACCACGACTTAACCCTGGTGATGGAACAGGAAATTCAACACAGAAACGCTTATTCATGGTTCCAGGTGCACATTGTCAGAGTTATGTTGTTGGAATGTATCCAACTTTTCAGCTTTTAACCATTATCTTGGTGGATGGAAAGTGATCAATTATGGCTTTCAATTTTATAACTTTACTGTCTCTATGTACTTAAATAGCAAAGCCAATCATTGTATGGCCTCTGCAGAGTTAATACTGGAATCAAGATTAATACTGGAATCAAGGCCAAAACAAACGTTTATAATGTACATACACTGAACATCTTTATTTTGTATCCGATGTTGCTACTAGTAGCCAAAGAAACCAAACTAGGTATGTGTTACAGTTTAGTGTAACTACCCCATTGAGATAATGACCACACCCATATAAATCGTTTGCCTTTCTAAAAGTGTCAACAAAGAAGATTTATTTCTCGATAAGATTTCAAGTTTTTAGAAACTGTTACACCCCCTAATTTCCAACAAGAAATTATATCAAGTCTCCCGTAATACCTTCTAAATATATCACAGACCTCAACTCACTATATTTGGACGCATAGAAATACCATCAGACTTAATGAAATACAGAGTAAATATGGAAAATAGAAAGTCTGTTTGAAATATGAAAAGGCTGCCCAAAGCAGCAAACAAAATTAATGCCAAATAATTTTAATAATAAACCACGTTAGTTACTGTAATATGAGGCTCGGATAACTACGATATCTACTCTGTTTATATTTACAACAAAGAAAACAGCGCATTATTTTTATTTTGTTTCTGGAAAATTAAATGGAGAAAAAGCACAAAAACAGAATATTTGATCTTAAAGAAAACAACTGACAAACACAACGAATAAATGAACTGATTCTTTGTCACCCTATTATTAATATTTTTGTAAATTTGTACATAGTAACTTCTACCTATAAATTTAAATCAATGATAGTCGGTTTCACAGTAGCCTTATAAGACCCTGGTTGGTGTTCATTTCCCCAAAAGGGGTGGGGCTTCAACGCTTTTTATGGCCCATTGCAGGGGAGGCGCCTCGCGATGAGGGACGAGATGATTCAGGGGTCGGGTTACCATCGCTCTCAGAATCATCCTGGATTCAAATAAAAAAGTGAACGCTACATTATTATTTACTTTTGACAATTAATTATCAGTGTTTATGAGTCCTAATACATACAATACGGAATTCAATACATCAGCCAGTGAAATAAAAGGGAACACAAAATGTGGGGGGAAAAAAGACAAGGAAGAAATGTTGAGGTGAGGATTGAGAGGAAAATTCCAAAAACTTCTATAAGGCAATAATATACAAAATGGCTTAAGAGGGATTCGAACCCCAGTCACAGCAATGGAAGTCAAGGAATGTATTAACCCTGACTTCCAACGCAAACAAAACCCCAATATCACAAAAATAAATAAAAATGAAACATAACATCTGAGGTAAAGAATTGAGAACTCAACAAACATACCTCGTCTGACTCACTGCTACTGCTACTACTCGTTGACGATTCCTTCTTTGCCATATCCTCGTCATCATCCTCATCGCTGACGACTGGCTTGCGTGGAGGGCGCCCTCGCTTGACAGGCTGGGCTCGACCTTTACCCCGGCCACGCCCTTTGCTCTCACCTTTGCCTTGCTTGAGTTTGATCTTCATCTTCATGGACGATCGAGCTGTATCCCAGAATGCAACGGGAGGAGAGGCAGGAGGGGTAAGGTAATCACATCAACAATAGACCAGAGACCTAAAGGCTTTGTTTACAAATGCGCTTTTCTATGGGAGCGAAGTCAGGACACCAGACAAAGTAAAGACAGACTATTGCATAGGAAAGTGCGAATGTAAACAAATCTTTATTAGTCATTAGGTCGAAGATCAAGTTCATTGTAAACAGTATTTTGTATTAGTTGTTTATTACTATGTTAAAATCTACACAACAAACCATCTGTTTCCATGGCAATGATGCAGTGGCATCATACATTATGTTGATTTTACTCACATTCAGAGTCGGATGTCGCCTCGGTTTCTTCGTCACTATCTTCGTCACCGCAGTTTGGCAGGCGTCCTGTGGTCTCAAGGCAACTACGGGCACTAGCAAACACCGACTGAAGCACGATGGAATCCTCATAGATCTGATGACAACCAAGACAAGATGGGACAGCTTAGTCATATCAACGGAAATCTTTTCAACACGGACATCTTAACAAGACTCATCTTGATCTTGGACCTACCTGTGAGCCCTCAAGGTTATAAATCTGAGCATTCCTGAACATGAGATTGACGTCTCTCTCCAGGTCATCGATGTTGCGGTAGCGATGCTGCCGGATGCGATCTTTAATCTTCTTGAAGTCCATGGGTTTGGGGATGAGTTCGTAGTAGTCAGGGAGCTCTCGCTTAGGAGGTAAGGAGAGGAAGGGATGGGCCAAAGGCCTACCTTGGCTGGGGAGGAGAACAAGTCAACATTTAGGAGATAATTTAATTGTGGTAATTGCCCTACTCAAGAACACGAATACTGTAATCTCTACTTGGATTCCAATCATACTTGGTAGACAAAACGTGTGGTAAAATGTCTTGCCTAAGAACACAAGCAAGCACCATGATTCCCATGTGGGTACAAACGGTAATAATTAGTAAGAGGTGCTTGTTGTAATGTATCTTGCCCATGGACAGTATAACTGCAAGAGTTCAACATTGTAGCGTAGTGCTCCATAAAGAACCTACCCATCTTTGTATCCAGTCATAGTCTCCACCAGTTTCTTCATGTTATGTGTCAGCTTTGGTGGATTAGGCTGTGGCTTCTCTACCGGCGGTCTACCACGTCTCTTCTTAACGGTCGGCTTCTCAGCCTTGTGATGAGTCGACTTGGGAGGTGTCACCTCGTCCTCATCCTCGTCCTCATCCTCGTCGTCATCGTCTTCGGCATAATCGTAGTTGCGCTTGCGTAGTTTCTTCAGTTTCTTAAGGCCTTCTACTTCGTCCAGGTTACCTTCTTCGATGGCCTGCCAATCAATCAAATGGTCAAGATAAATCCCAACTCCAATGGAAAAAACCTGGCCGAATCCTTCAAAATCAATTATTGTGCAGAACAACTCATGGTGGTGCTTTAATTGAAACTTGGTTCAACAATCAAGTCCTATGTAAAATAATATTGGCTAGGCTCTACCTGTGTCGATCCTACAAAATCTGTCAAAATGTCGGAATTTCAAGGATCTCTTGGATTTTGCATCGCTACCTCCTAACATAATTTCTTTACACATATTTTGTAGTATAGTTAATGACTAAAAGGTAAAAGTCAAAACTTACTTTTGGTTGGCCAAGAACCACAAGGTTTAGGTATGAGAAGAAATGGAATGAAACTGAAAAATAAAACACTTTGAAATGGCTTCCTACCCTTAGCCACTCTTTCTCCGTCAGTGAGTCGCTGTAGTCAACATCCTTCCTCAGTCTTGACCCACGGCCAAACAGTTTATCATCGTCATCATTGCGGGTCAACCGATCCACTTCATTGTCATCTTTAAGCAGCCATGCCGGTAATTCTTCTTCCTCCATCAGGCGAGGTTTGCGGTTAGGGTCGCGAGCTTCTTGTCGTCGTCGCTCAATGTCCATTCGTTGGAAGTTCTCATATTCCTCTTCGGTCCGCGCAATCATCTGATTGATAGTCTCATCGTCTGGGACTTCATTTTCTTCCTGTTATTCATGAGAACAAAAAGTTGACACTTGTCATTTCAACTATATTATAGACAACCCAGATTCATTTTTGTGAAGCCAGACAGTGGTCTAGGCATCTTTTGTTTGTCATAAGTGCTATTTTAAGGATAAATTTTTATCAAGAAAATGTATTTAAATACAATGATATAAGAACAACTGGACTAGCCTTGTTTTTCAAATTATGGCAAATTTGGACACCCAATTTCAAATTGGGTCGACTCCAAACTGGGCTTCAACTTTTTTTGTTGAAGACCTGTTTTGAGGTAGTTTTACGCTTTTTAAAGACAGCCCAGGTTTTGGCATCACAGAACAACTGTAGTGGTTCACATTTTCAATGTTTTTAGCAATTAAGAATGTGCTGAAATCAAGGTTAGCTTCCCACAGTGCTTTGTGTTTTTATGACATAATTTTGTAAAAAAAAAAAGCAAAAAAGGAAAATTCAAAATTCTATCAGCCCAACTGACCTCATCTTGGTCAGCGTCTTGGTCGAGTAGAGCCACCAGAAAAGCTCGACGTTCCTGCCCCGTGGATTTGTTATCAAACATCCCAGCCTGGATGACTTTACTGTCCATGTTCAGCTTGTGCTTAGCAGCAGCCAGGATCTTCTCCTCTACGCTCTGTACGGTCATCAGACGGAGGACTCGCACCTCATTCTTCTGACCGATGCGATGGGCGCGATCCTGGGCTTGCAGATCCTAGGAAATAAGAGAAGAGAGTCTAGGTACCAGTGTCTTAAACAGGCTTATAGAGCTACGGCTACGTCTATTGTCAGCCTGCTTAAGTGTAGTTGTTATATGCAAACACCTAGACAATAGCCATAGACAAGGTCCGTTTAAGGAAAATGATTGTTTTGTGCACTGTAGTGTAAATCTATTTGAGCAAAAAAGTTTAGTTTGCGGAATTGCCAGAGAAGTCCGTTTCCCTCTCATAAGTAATTTTTTTTCTCGTTTTTGCATTTTAAAGTTATCGTAAGTTAGTTACAAGTCACAGAATTGAGCAGTTCTCAGGAATAACTTCAGAAACTTGTGCTCGCTTGTGAGGACTTTCGACGTCCTGTCACATTCTCGACAAAACGATTCAATCTCCCGATTTGTCGTGACTTTGTTTAATACCTGGTGAGGGTTCCAATCGCTGTCAAAAATAATAACCGTGTCGGCTGTCTGGAGATTGAGGCCCAGTCCGCCAGCGCGAGTGCTGAGCAGAAATACGAAATAATCGGACTCCTTGTTGAATTTGACCAATAGCTCCCCTCGATCATCAGCCTTGGTATTACCGTCTAAGCGTAGATATCGGTAACCTAGAGAATGAAATGAAACAATTTAGGTCAGGGAATATTCTGTACAGTCGCTGAACACACAAATTAGCTTCTACATTTTTCAAACCTGCATAAGTACAAGTAGTACAAATACACCCTCCACAGTAAGGAAAGGAGAGCTAGGAAAGAGCACAGGGTTATAGAAAGTGATTAGCAGCGCTCTGTCTTGTGTGCACACAAAGCTAAGGAACTCTTAAGTGGATTCGGAAGGATCCGGGAAAGGGGAGGGGGCTTCTTCTCCTTACCTCTAAAGATGAAGTAATCTTCCAGGATCGTCATGAGAGACGTCATCTGACAGAAGAGCAAGGTGCGATGTTTGCCAGACTTCAGTTTGGGCAGGATGCGATCAAGAAGCTCAAATTTACCAGCCACTCGATAGACTTCTACTCCTTGTACGATACCGCCAGACTGACCGAGATGCTCACAGAACGAGAACTGAGTCATGAAGGAGCAAACCAAAATGATTTTAGATAAACTCTGAATAATTCACCAGCACCCTGACTTAAGTTCTAAAAACACGACACATCACAATTACGGTATAATTCTTGTGTAAAATCTCTCATCTTAAGGTCCATTGATTACAATGCCGACTCGTGAGAATGGTACGTGGGCTTGAACTCTGACTGGAAAATGGTGGTTGTGTTCTTAGGCAAGACACTTTACTCTAATTGCCTCTTTCTGTCCAGGAGTATAATTTGGTACCTGTGAGGGCAGAGACCACATGCGCTGTTCTTAAATCTGACCCAATGAACTGATTAAAAGGGGTAATAACCTGCAGAATGCTTTGAAACGTTCCCATAGAGGGCTGCATAGGCATTACATCGTTAGTAATCATCTTACCTCAATGTGCTGAAACATAAAGGGATGGTTGCAGATCTTACGAAGCTGCATAATGGTGTTCATCAGCATCTTAGCACCACCGCGACCCTGCAGGTCAAAGATTAAAGTTTAGAATTCAATCAAAGAAACTGAAAAAAAAAATCCCTTTCAAAATATTGCCTAAATAAAAAGCGTCAGAAAATATGTAGGAATAGGTAGGAACACTAAACATCGTTTTATTTGGATGTGGCCGTGGCCTTGGCTCTGAGCCAACAATGCCTTATTTGGTCACCTACCTTCTTGTCCTTTTCTGATCCATCAGTCAGCATTACTCCTTTGATTGCCATGTGACGATACAGCAGTCGCTGTAATGCCGACATGTCACATTTGATTACGTACTCCACCTACGAAATTCACAAACCATGAAAGAATGAAGACAAATGTCAGACTAGTACTTTACAAACAAAAACAATCAGTTGGAAGACTGTAAATAAATAGATGTGTGACTCAGTTGGTAGAGCACCAGAATGATTCTACAGAGGTGACAGGTTCACATCTCAACATATTCAATTTCTTTGCACCAGCGTTCTAAAACACTGTACGAAAAATAAGACGACGGTAAATAAATGAATTTGATAAACTTGGTTGTTAGTGCACTAGAACCATTTATCAGAGGTCGCAGGTTCAAATCCACACATATCAAATTTTCTTGAACAAGGATTTAATTTTGTCGTTTGTATTTTTTCTTATATGTGACCCAGCACGAGTAAATGAGACACTTTGAGGCAAAAATAAAAATTGAGATTTTGATTTCATCATTTAAAGCTAAACAAGCTTTAAATGATGAAATCAAAATCTCAATTTTCATTCTTGCCTCAAAGTGTCTCATTTACTCGTGCTGGGTCACATATAAGGAAGTCACTTAGGCTGATTTTCTTGGCTACCTTTTCTGGGAGTTGGGACTCGACTTCTTTCTTGAGACGTCTTAGAAGGAACGGACGCAGCACCTTGTGCAGACGACGAATGATTAGAATGGTCTCCTCTTCATTTAGCTCCACCTTAAAAAAATGAAGAAATGTGACTCATTTGGCAGTAATTATAAATTCCACACTCTTACTTTTAATTACATTGAATAATACATGTACATTAAAAACCAGTGTTGAGGCATCATCCTAAAAAGCTAAAGCTTGTGGTGAATGTGCCCTACAGAACAGGACAAAACAAGACAACTATTTAAAATGATGTAGCAAAAGTGTGAGAACAGGCCCCATTCAATATTTGCCTGGAGATTATTCCATTTATGTCCACAAGCAAGGTTGTTTACAGCAATTGTTTCTTTCAATACCCATCCAGGTTTCTTTTTAAACAAGCTGTACTGCAGAATAGAGGGGACGCATGAACCTTTGTGACAAACAGTTTTAAATCAAACTCTGTCAGGGGATTGCATTATTATGTCCTAGAGCAAGGTTGTTTACAGCAATTGTACCTTTTCTCCGGTGGAATAGAAGGGTGCATTGAACCACTGATCAAAGGTGCTGCAACATTTGAAGATTGTCGGTAGTAGAAAGTTGAGAAGAGCCCAGAGCTCTGGAAGCTTGTTCTGCAAAGAAATGGTTTACAGGGAATATACAACATTTGCAAACATCCTAAAAAACAAAACTACACAATTATTATGAAATACCTTACTAGACTGTTAGTGAATGAAAGTCTGAAACATCCTGTAAAATTATGGTACCTTAAGTGCTGTCATTTTAAAGAAAAGTGGTATTTTTATATCAATTTCCAACACCGGTCGACCCCAATTTAGCCTAATTAGTTAGTCAGCACTTTGTTAGCAATCGATATGAACAGGTCAATGCGATGGACTGTGACCGACTTGTGACAGACTTGTGACCGACTTGTGACAGACTTGTGACCGACTTGTGACAGACTTGTGACAGACTTGTGACAGACTTGTGACAGACTTGTGACAGACTTGTGACAGACTTGTGACAGACTTGCGACAGACTTGCGACAGACTTGCGACAGACTTGCGACAGACTTGCGACAGACTTGCGACAGACTTGCGACAGACTTGTGACAGACTTGTGACAGACTTGTGACAGACTTGTGACAGACTTGTGACAGACTTGTGACAGACTTGTGACAGACTTGTGACAGACTTGTGACAGACTTGTGACAGACTTGTGACAGACTTGTGACAGACTTGTGACAGACTTGTGACAGACTTGTGACAGACTTGTGACAGACTTGTGACAGACTTGTGACAGACTTGTGACAGACTTGTGACAGACTTGTGACAGACTTGTGGTGGTTTGTGGTGGGGTTGTCATGGTTTTGTGATGGACTTTACCTGCAGAGGAGTTCCCGTCAGTAGGACTCGGTGAGGTGCGAGGTAGTGAGTGTTCAACACCTGGGTCAGCTTACAGTGATGGTTCTTCATTCGATGACCCTCATCAACAATCATGTACTTCCAACGGATCTAACCACAAAAATACATCCGATTTCATCGAGTTACTTAGCAGAAAATATTGACTAAGCACGTTTACATCCTAGACAAAACATCTTTCAAATGTTTTTAGGCATGGTAGTTCCTTGAAAATTGCTCAATGAAAACCTTTCAATAGTTTGGGATGAAATATTCTAGAAAACAATATCAAGGACTGGGTTTAACAAAATACCCGCCTACCTTTGACAAAACTGATTTATCCTTCATAACATACTCGTAGGTTGTCAGGAGAACGTTGAATTTCATGATACGGAGGTTTGCGGCTAGGGTCTTACGAAGGCTGGGTGAACCCTTGTAAGACACCTTGATGATGTTTGGGGTCCACTTGTCAAACTCCATCACCCAGTTGGACAAAGTCCTAAAAAAGAAAGAGATTTGTCTTGACAAATCAGTAATTAGAGATAAGTCTGGTTGGTGTAATAGTCCTTTCCTCGCCTTCTGCCTCTATGGCGCAGGTTTGATTCCTGACCTGGTCAACATGTGGATACAGAATTCTTCTTGGGTTTTCCTCTCATCTCTAAATGGGCACGACATCTTGTCAGAGTCAGAGTCACAATAGAGAGAATACTCACGAGAGGGGCACAATGATAAGATACGGTCCTTTGACGTTCTTCTTCTCTATCAAGTAAGCAATGAGAGCAATGGTCTGAATGGTCTTGCCCAAACCCATCTCGTCGGCAAGGATCCCATTCAAGTTATTGTTATACAGGGATACCATCCACTCCAGACCCTTGACCTGTGAGACAAGAATAAAGTCATCTAATGTTCATAAGCCACGCCCATATACATTATATTACCATAAACCACACCCATTAACAAAACCCAAACCATACCTATATGAAACTCCAAGCCACACCCACCTAAATATCTAAACCACACCCACCTAAATATCTAAACCACACCCACCTAAATATCTAAACCACACCCACCTAATGATCTAAACCACACCCACCTAATGATCTAAACCACACCCACCTAATGATCTAAACCACACCCACCTCAATATCTAAACCACACCCACCTCAATATCTAAACCACACCCACCTCAATATCTAAACCACACCCACCTCAATATCTAAACCACACCCACCTCAATATCTAAACCACACCCACCTCAATATCTAAACCACACCCACCTGATATTCCTTCAGAGTTCCGTTCTCCAGCATTTCTGGTTGTTTGAGGATTTCTTCGCGTATGCCATGTGCAATCCCGTAGTACCCTGCATTCTGGGTATTATACTCATCATCTGCAGCATGTACATCTCTGAGGAATGATAAAAACCCAGCAAACCATACATGCTTAGTATTAACTCAAAATTATGACGACTTAGGGCTTATTTTATGAAGCTGCTCAGCACAAAAAAAGGTTGCTTAGCACAAAAACGTCTTGCTCGGTAAAAACAGATTACCAGCCAAAACTTCATATGCTTTTAATGCTAAGAAAAACTCAGCTGAATACCAGTCACAAAAATATATACATCACCTGAAAATTTGGTTTGTAACAAGAATTTTCATGCTAAGCATTTGTTTGGCTTAGCAGCTTCTTGAAATTGGCCTGAGACTTGTGAGAATCAAGGAGAGTAATGATCCATTATTTGCTTTTAGGTGTCAAATCTCATTGAATGAAGCCTAAAGGATGATGAAAAAAATCTAACAAAAACGCGATTTTGTGACATCAAGGTAGGAATTGGTGAATTCCCAAAAGCTAAACAAAATTCAACTCCAACAAATTTCGCAGGGGAACGTTTCCTGACGTAATTTTTGCTTCTCAACAAGTTTGTTAGTTTTTCCCGTTTGGTTTTGACTTTCATGGCATCTCAGTTATAATAGAGTCAGCGATGTAGCCATAGCCACAATCCCCAATGACAGGTAAGTGTTGATACTTACTGAATGGACTCCCCTGGATATGGCTGCTGCTGAGGCTGAGGCTGTGGCTGCTCTAGTTCTTCCTCCTCATATTCCTCTTCCTGTCAGAAGTAAACAAACAAATGGTCACTGTAAACTGTGAAAGCACAAGGCACACTTGGAGCAATGAAGGGGATAATAATAAGTCAGCAAGTGAAGAGTTGCAAATATAGAACCTACCTCCTCAGAGCCTTCCTCAGACTCATATTACGATCATGCTCACTGTAAACTGTGAAAGCACAAGGCACACTTGGAGCAATGAAGGGGATAATAATAAGTCAGCAAGTGAAGAGTTGCAAATATAGAACCTACCTCCTCAGAGTCATATTACGATCATGCTCACTGTAAACTGTGAAAGCACAAGGCACACTTAGAGCAATGAAGGGGCTAATAATAAGTCAGCAAGTGAAGAGTTGCAAATATAGAACCTACCTCCTCAGAGTAATATTACGATCATGCTCACTGTAAACTGTGAAAGCACAAGGCACACTTGGAGCAATGAAGGGGCTAATAATAAGTCAGCAGGTGAAGAGTTGTAAATATAGAACCTACCTCCTCAGAGTCATATTACGATCATGCTCACTGTAAACTGTGAAAGCACAAGGCACACTTGGAGCAATAAAGGGGCTAATAATAAGTCAGCAAGTGAAGAGTTGCAAATATAGAACCTACCTCCTCAGAGTCATATTACGATCATGCTCACTGTAAACTGTGAAAGCACAAGGCACACTTGGAGCAATGAAGGGGATGATAATAATAAGTCAGCAAGTGAAGAGTTGCAAATATAGAACCTACCTCCTCAGACTCATATTACGATCATGCTCACTGTAAACTGTGAAAGCACAAGGCACACTTGGAGCAATAAAGGGGCTAATAATAAGTCAGCAAGTGAAGAGTTGCAAATATAGAACCTACCTCCTCAGAGCCTTCCTCAGACTCATATTACGATCATGCTCACTGTAAACTGTGAAAGCACAAGGTACACTTGGAGCAATGAAGGGGCTAATAATAAGTCAGCAAGTGAAGAGTTGCAAATATAGAACCTACCTCCTCAGACTCATATTACGATCATGCTCACTGTAAACTGTGAAAGCACAAGGTACACTTAGAGCAATGAAGGGGCTAATAATAAGTCAGCAAGTGAAGAGTTGCAAATATAGAACCTACCTCCTCAGAGTCATATTACGATCATGCTCACTGTAAACTGTGAAAGCACAAGGCACACTTGGAGCAATGAAGGGGCTAATAATAAGTCAGCAAGTGAAGAGTTGCAAATATAGAACCTACCTCCTCAGAGTCATATTACGATCATGCTCACTGTAAACTGTGAAAGCACAAGGCACACTTGGAGCAATGAAGGGGATGATAATAATAAGTCAGCAAGTGAAGAGTTGCAAATATAGAACCTACCTCCTCAGACTCATATTACGATCATGCTCACTGTAAACTGTGAAAGCACAAGGCACACTTGGAGCAATAAAGGGGCTAATAATAAGTCAGCAAGTGAAGAGTTGCAAATATAGAACCTACCTCCTCAGAGCCTTCCTCAGACTCATATTACGATCATGCTCACTGTAAACTGTGAAAGCACAAGGCACACTTGGAGCAATGAAGGGGATAATAATAAGTCAGCAAGTGAAGAGTTGCAAATATAGAACCTACCTCCTCAGACTCATATTACGATCATGCTCACTGTAAACTGTGAAAGCACAAGGCACACTTGGAGCAATGAAGGGGCTAATAATAAGTCAGCAAGTGAAGAGTTGCAAATATAGAACCTACCTCCTCAGAGTCATATTACGATCATGCTCACTGTAAACTGTGAAAGCACAAGGCACACTTGGAGCAATGAAGGGGATGATAATAATAAGTCAGCAAGTGAAGAGTTGCAAATATAGAACCTACCTCCTCAGACTCATATTACGATCATGCTCACTGTAAACTGTGAAAGCACAAGGCACACTTGGAGCAATAAAGGGGCTAATAATAAGTCAGCAAGTGAAGAGTTGCAAATATAGAACCTACCTCCTCAGAGCCTTCCTCAGACTCATATTACGATCATGCTCACTGTAAACTGTGAAAGCACAAGGCACACTTGGAGCAGTGAAGGGGATAATAATAAGTCAGCAAGTGAAGAGTTGCAAATATAGAACCTACCTCCTCAGAGTCATATTACGATCATGCTCACTGTAAACTGTGAAAGCACAAGGTACACTTAGAGCAATGAAGGGGCTAATAATAAGTCAGCAAGTGAAGAGTTGCAAATATAGAACCTACTTCCTCAGAGTCATATTACGATCATGCTCACTGTAAACTGTGAAAGCACAAGGTACACTTAGAGCAATGAAGGGGCTAATAATAAGTCAGCAAGTGAAGAGTTGCAAATATAGAACCTACCTCCTCAGAGTCATATTACGATCATGCTCACTGTAAACTGTGAAAGCACAAGGCACACTTGGAGCAATGAAGGGGCTAATAATAAGTCAGCAAGTGAAGAGTTGCAAATATAGAACCTACCTCCTCAGAGTCATATTACGATCATGCTCACTGTAAACTGTGAAAGCACAAGGCACACTTGGAGCAATGAAGGGGATGATAATAATAAGTCAGCAAGTGAAGAGTTGCAAATATAGAACCTACCTCCTCAGACTCATATTACGATCATGCTCACTGTAAACTGTGAAAGCACAAGGCACACTTGGAGCAATAAAGGGGCTAATAATAAGTCAGCAAGTGAAGAGTTGCAAATATAGAACCTACCTCCTCAGAGCCTTCCTCAGACTCAAATTCCGATCCGTCTTCGTCTCTAGGTGCCACCTCATATCCAGGATGCATCTCAAGCCACGTATCGAGCTGAGTAGCTTTAGGGGCCTCCTCCCCACTCACAATGTGTCCAGTCTGGCGGTTGATGACCTTAATAGTCATATCACTCATCTGGCTACTTTCATCGGTCAACTACGGGTAAAAAAAAGAACAAAATAGGTTGAGCCAGAAGTAAAAATGGAAATGTTCACTTGAATACAAACACCCTGGGTTGACTTTTGGCAGGCAAATTCTGAATGTGATAACATGTACATTTTATACTTTAAAAGTGACAGCAACTTCATGTTAAAAAAGGGAGAGCTGTGTACAAGTACGATTGTAAATGCAACAGTCTTTTGCCTGCCAATAATAACAACAAACAGAGGGCAGGCTTTAAGGGTAACATCAAATAAGGGTAACATCGTCCATTTGTAGCCTTTTTGTGTTGCATGCTCATTTGCATAATTGATTGATTACGACAATACAAAGCTTAGCTTTGCCAAAGCATCCATCTTCTTTTTCGTTTCCTCGGAGGAAGGACAGAATGTTTGTCTCAATGTTCTTCTAATCACAAGCTCACATTGAACACAATTAACTCCTTTGGTGGGTTTATTTACAGGTATGGGTTTCAGGAAATAAACTTCTACATGTCAAGAACCACTCCAGTCTCGCTTTCTGTTCAAATCACAGATCAAATTACGTCTTTGTTTAATCAACTTTAAAAAAATATATATAATATCAACACCACATTTTAAATTCTGTTGTTGAATGAGAAGTTCATAACTTCAAGGTTAAGATAAGGCAGGGTGCTTGTTTGATGGGAAAGTTCAAATGACCTTTCACCTGATGGAAATGACCTTTTGTAATTAACCTTTAACACTTTTTGAATATTTCTGTTTCCTTTCCAACAAGATCATGAGTGGGGATTTCAAAGTTTTCAAATTTGTGAGCAATTTTGTGGATTTTATTAACGAATGGAGTGGCTCTCCTCGTTTAGTTTTTCCTTACCCCATCTTGCAAGGCCTGGCTTACCTCAGCCTGCAAACAAGACCACAATAAAAGCAAAACAAAACTATTTCAGTCACCACTGAACAAAAAGGAACAAATCCTTCCAACACTTTCATGCAAAAACAACCAAACATTTGGCTCCAGCTGTTGTGCATGATGAACATGTTTGCATGTTGGACATTAACCCCAACTCCTTACTGCTTTTTACCAAGTTCAGCACCAAATCCACCAAATTCCATCACTCAGTTTGCTTCTTGTACATGGAATAATGGAACCAGCACTGGTGCTGGCTGATTTTGATGGACTACATGGCTTTACTGCATGATGGACAAAATCAATCAGATTCCCCCAGCAGTGCTTCAGGCCTCCTGGCCCAGGTCCATCATAATCTATCAAAATGTAGTCACTTCAGGCCTGCAGGACCATGCCCCCAAAAACCGCCAAAATGGGGAATGAATTTTGATGGGTTTTGATGGATTTGGCAAGGTTAGGGTTAATCATGGCTATGATTGGTCAAAGCGCACTTAGTGAGGCTCAATAGAACGGTCCATTGTTGACACACAAATTGTGTGACCAATAAATCCATTACCAAGCGAAGCAGGTACTATCCAATTGTGTGCCACTTAAAGCTGGGGCCGATTCCTGATGCTGCTTATGAGCAAACAAAAATAATGGTAAGCAATATGCTTACGAGCTCCTCAGTAAAAGTGAGCACAAAGCTGCTTTTGTGCTAGTGAAGTGAGTAACCTAACACTAACTGCCAAAATTCCACCAAAAAGATGGAAAGTTTTATTTGTATTTTAAAAAAATTGTAAAAATACTGTATTAATTGCATTTAATTGCTGGGGAGTAAAACCTAATTATTTAATTTGGAAGTGATTACAAAAATTAAAATTGCATTTATGCAAAACGTTTGAAGCTAAAAGCAATATTTTTCAAAACAAATTGGTTTGGCATCTGATTAAAATGTTACTGCTAATTTGAACTTAATAAAAAGTCTGAAAAAACCCTGAAAAAGCCTATAAATCACAATGTTGCTTATGCTACTGATTTTGATGAAAATATTTCCCCATGTGTAGTGTTTTCATCCTAAAAAACAAAATCAGTTGTGCCGAACTTCTGGTTTTTGCTTAAAAGTAAACAGTTCTAACGTGATGTAAAAACGATCTCCGCCAAATTGGTTTTGAGTTGTGTGGGACGAAAACTACATTGACACACAGACATGCAAACGACAAAGCGTGTCTTACCTTTTTCTTCTTGCGTTTCTCGCGTTTCTTCTTGCGTAGTAGCTCCTGGTGAGCTTTGACGAGGTCCACTAGACTGTTGATGTAAGCATCAGTCTGACTCAGCAGGTACGCAAGACGTTTGTCTTTCTTCTCGTCAATCAAACGACGGTAACCCTCTTCATCTTCAGCCTAAAACCAAGGACAGGAAAATGTTTAGAAAATGTATGCATTGAACACAAATCTGCCGAGAACCAGTTCAAGGCAGTACACTCTGCATAAGAATTTGACTGGTAACCTGCTAGGCAAATAAATATTCTGTGCTTAACAACTCCTTGATAAGGGACTTGATAAGGGCGTCCGGTCTGTTCCAAGACTCACCATGAGACGTCGCATACGTTCCTTCTCAATACGTTCACTCTCCTTCTTCTGCTCTCTCTCCGTGTTAGTGTGGTAGGTCATGACAGCCTTGTTCAGCTTGCTAAGTTTAGCCTGCACGCTGCGATGATACTCCTTGAAATCCTTGGAGTGCTGCATGATGCAGTTTAGGTACTCCTATGGGGTTATAGGTTAATTTAGGTTAATTTAGGTCAATACAGGTCAAAAGTCAAAGGGTTCAATTGTCAATTCGGGGTCAATTCGGGTCAATTCAGGCCAGAAGGTCAATTCAGATCAGAAGGTCAACTCAGATCAGAAGGTCAACTCAGATCAGAAGGTCAACTCAGATCAGAAGGTAAAATCAGATCAGAAGGTAAATTCAGATCAGAAGGTAAATTCAGATCAGAATGTAAATTCAGGTCAGAATGTCATTTCAGGCCAGGTCAATACAGGTCAACAGTTCCACACAGGTCAAAAGTTTCACACAGGTTAAGGTCAATACAAGTCCAAAGAATCCAACACATTCAAACAAATTCACCTGAATCCAATAAATCCCAAGATAAGAATACTGCCCAGGATGGCCGTCTCAGTTTCATACCTGATGTTTCTGGCGTCGTTTTCTCTCTTGCTCCATCTTCTGCAGCTTCTCAAGTTTCTCCGTCAGTCGAGCCTCGCGCAGTGACTGACGCTTGCTGCGTTTGTAGGCCTTGGAGTTGAGGGCAGTTTCCAGGGTGGTGTCGCGTCGCATGCTGCTAACTACTTCCTGCCGAAGCTGTTGGCGAAGAATAAACGTCACACAAAACCATCAGCATGCAGCCTTGAAGATCTTGCCTAACTACATCTTGTTTTTACATTTTGGGAACAGTGAGAACATATTGACTCAAGAAATGAGAACCATTATCATAAACGTCACAAGTATTCCATCTCGTTAAGACATTTAATTTTATACCTTCAAGAGATAACCTACCTGGCGTTGGAAGTTGAGAAGTCTTAGAGCGCGAAGTTCAATAGTTGCCTTCATGCGCAGGTCTTCGGGTAAGGAGCCAGGCAAAGATTGAAGCTCTTGGATACGGTAAGCTATACGACCAGTGATTCTACAATGGTTGGAAAAAAAATAGAATAAAGACTGACCTTCCTTAATCCAATATTATATTCAGATTTTCTTTATGAGGAAATATAATTCACATGATGCTTTCCACAAACTTTGGTTTTGACTTCATTCTGGAGTTTTTCTAATAGGATTTCCACCAAATCCAGCCCCTGTTATTAAGTCATTGTAATCGTTCCTGTTTTTACGTTCTGATAGGATTTCCACCAAATCCAGCCCCTGGGGTTTAGTCATTGTAATCGTACCTGTTTTCACGTTCTGATAGGATTTCCACCGGATCCAGCCCCTGTGGTTTAGTCATCGTAATGTGTCGATTCTGTTTAGGCTGTAGCATCATGACAGTCTGAATCTGCTTGGGTGGTGGTGGCTGCGGTATCGACGCCTGCTGCTGTTGTTGTTGTTGTTGCTGCTGTTGTTGCTGCTGCTGTGGGGACATCTGGGGGGTCATGGTGGGCCGGGGAACCCCCTGTGGGGCACCCATAGGGTGCTGCTGCTGCTGCTGCTGCCATTGGCCTGGCATAGGCCCTGTGGTTGACTGACTACCAGGCCCACTGCTTTGAGGTCCACCCATAGGACCCTGACTGCCCATTGCTGTACAAACAAGAATTTGGCAGCATCAGTCAAAAATATTCCTTCAAACTTGCCGGACAAAATGTCATTGTCTGGATAGTTGGCTCTTTTCAAACAAGGCCACAGTCACTTGGCTACGGCTACTATTAACACATGCCTCAATAGGAATTGCATCTAGCCACTTCCATTGGCATTGTGCAATTTCTAGCCCTAACCGACTAACTCGAGAGTAGACCGAATCTGACTTTCTCCATTTTAACATCCGAATAACAAGTTTTGAAAATGTTAAAGGGTTTGAAATGCTAGTCACATACAAATGTGCAAAAACATATGTTGCTAAACTCGTAACAATTATAATTGGAAAAAAAAATTAATGGAAAAAAATGATAATAAAAGTTCGAGTTATATTGCTTTATTTGCCATATGTGTGGGAAAGTAAAAATAATAAAAATAAATAGAGTTTGTGCATGGAATGCTGTATTAGTTAATAGAAATGTGGTCAGAGATTCTTTGCGTGACAAAAGCTTGTGCCATGCTTAAGCGCATTCTGAAAATTGTGCCAAATTAAAATGTCCACTTTCAAACAACACGCAGCGCAGTGCATCAGGTTAAAAAAAGTGTGGTGCACTTTAATGCATTCAGCTGTCAACACCAGTGCAGTAACGAACACAGTCTAAGACTATGGGAGCTAGTCCCCATTGAACAATGACAGAGATGAATTCTGCTGCATTGGTTGACTGCAGGCTGTAAATCAGTTTGTTCTTGAGATTTCTGACCTGATGAATCTCACTGCACTCTGCAGGCAAGTCACTTTGACCAACGATGGCATGGTGCTCACGGAATACCCCTTGGGGTTAGGGTTAATGAGCAGAACCTTTCTACCAAAGTGCAAAACAAATTGTTTTTAAATCTAAGTTCCATTGCAAAACAAAAATATTTATAACAATATTTTGTTTTTCAGCTGTAAATGATTTGTGTGTGTGTAATTAAATTTCATATAAAACAAGACAGAAACAATACGCCCATTTTGCTTCACTGGAGAACATTATAACCCTAACAATCCTCAATCCTTCACCTGTTGGAGGATTGAGGACTGTTAGGGTTAAAAATATCTACAAATCGGAAAATCTCTAAGGAACTCAAAGGTGAAGTGAGGCTCTTTTGTCCACAAACAAAATTTAAGTTTTAGAACAATTTTTTTTAAGAACATAAAATTGTAGGTACAATGTACCTGAAGGCAAGAAGAAGATCGTGATTAACATTAATCAGTAGCAGAAAGGCCATGATTTGGACAGCAGATGAGTTCAGCCTCGTTACAAAGCAAGTGCTTAGCGCAAGCGCGACAGGACACAAAACGCAGCAAGAGACAAGCCCAATTATGTTACATGGTGGTTCTAAAACTTTTAAAAAAATTGAAAGTTTCAACAAAATTTGTTTCAAAAGTGAATTACCAAGCAGGTTATATCAAGAATGAAACCAACTAAATTTGGCTAATCTGGAATTTACATAAGCCCCTCCAACTGTTGGTAACACTTGACCGATCCCTTTACCGTGTTTTGCGTCAAATCTCTTCACTTTGCTTTTGTTGTTTCTTTAAAAACAATGAAAACACAATACTCACACAGCCTACTAAATAACCTACCACCGGAGCGTGGGTACATGGCTTGATGTTTGCCCTGGACTGCTTGCCGTAGGGTGTCTGGTAGGAGTTGGTTCCTGGAGAGCAGCTTGTAGGCCATGATCTGTGCCTTGAGTTGGTGGAGCTGGGGAGGGCTGAAGGGGGTAGTACGGGGGCCACCAGAGGGTGTGGGACCCATCCCTGGACCCTGGCTGCTAGTAGGGGGAGGGGCACTGGCGTCTATTGGCACACCGTAACCTGTCAAAAATGATACCATATCTTCATTGACTACTCAATCAAATCGATTCAGTTTGTTTTTAAAATCCATTAATTCCTTGTAACCAATTTTAATAAAAGGTATCAAAAATAATAACATCTATTTTTATCATCTATTACACATAATATATTATAATTTAAACATTTCTGGCATACATTTAACAAGCAACTGGTGTTCTAAACAAGTTCAGAGTTTTCAGAGCTTCCAAAATTAGAGACCAATTCACTGAAAGATTTACAAATGTTGTTCTTGGAATCTTCTCAAATCTAGTGAAAACAAAGACAGTGAGCAGCAGACAGCATTATATTAGATCTAAGAAAAGGAATATCCATCCCCAGTTATGGTGGTTAAGCTCGACGATCCTGAATCCATCTAAATCAGGCAAAGCAAGACACTAGATTTTGGTGGCGAGTCAAAGTTCAATCCATCTTGCAATAGTCAGTTTCCCCTGGTCCCATCATACCTGCCATAGCCTGTTGCTGGTGTTGATGCTGTTTAGCTCGTTTAGCCAGACCCATCAACTGACTGTAGCGAGGATCTCCCTGCATCCCTTGATCTTGCATGGTCTCAATGGCCTGTGATGAAAGAAAGAAAACATCTGTAATATCCTGTCGCTATAGGCAGTTTCCTGAAAAGTTGCTTCAATTCTTTTAAATATGATATCACCGGATGGAGTAAAAAACCAAAAGAGAAATAAAATGTGGGTCAATGGTGATAATACTAATAGGTTAACCGTTAACCTATCATTTTCCGTTAACTCTATGCAAAGTGAATTTTTGTTGATTTTAATATTTGGTCATTTGGAGCACAGTTATAATTAAAAAGTTGTGGCCAAACTGTAATGTAGCCTGTAATGGATCCTATCCTTACCCTTTGTAATGTATTGTACTGATTCTGGAAGGTAGAGCCTTGTTGTTGAGGTCCATGCATGGGTCCTGGTTGTGTCTGTGGAGGTGGCGTTGGCCCCTGCATACTACCGCCTTGGCCTGGCATCGAGGGTGGCATCGGACTTGGGCCTGTATTCCCGACTGTGCCCTGGCTCATTATAGGCATCTGGCTGGACATGGGCTCAAGGGAAGAAGGCATGTAACCTGGACCAGACATTGGTCCAGGGACTTGCATAGGACCTGGCATGGGTCCAGGACTGGGCCCTGGCATGGGGCTTGGTGCAGGCATGGGACCCCCGCTTGGCATGGAGCTAGAACTAGGCATCGATCCATGCCCTTGCATCGATCCTGGGCCCGGCATGGAACCAGGACCTTGCATCGGTCCTTGATTGGGCATATGTCCTTGACTGGGAATGCTTCCTTGATTGGGCATTATTCCGACCGGGCCTGGGTTTCCCATGTATCCTTGGTTCCCGCCGTGTCCCTGGCTCCCCATTGGACCTTGGCTGCCTGTGTAGGCTTGATTACCGGAATGTCCCTGGCTCCCCATGGGACCTTGATTGCCTATGTAAGGTTGATTGCCCATGAAGGCCTGTCCAGTCTGTGCCTGGTTTCCTATCGACTCTTGACCCGCAACTGACCCTTGACCTCCAACTGATCCTTGACCTGTCATGGGTCCCTGGTTTCCCAAAGGTACCTGAGACATCATGGTGGAATCCTGGCTCCCTATTGGTCCAGGGGTGTCCATGGAACCATGGGTCCCCATAGATGGTTGGTTCCCCATTGGCCCTGGATTCATCATCGGTGCATGTCCGGCCATGCCTCCCTGGTTCCCCGTCGTACTTAAATTCATCATTGGGCCTTGGTTTCCCATAGAACCCTGGCTACCCATAGGTCCTTGGCTCATCATTGATCCCTGGCTCCCGACAGCTCCCTGGTTCCCCATAGGCATCTGTCCTTGATGCTGCTGCTGCTGCATTGGCATTTGATGATGTTGCATGGGACTCTGGTTCGGTGGCATTGGGGAGTGTCCAGGCATGGGGTTAGGGTTTGGCATTGGTGACATCTGGGCCATAGGGCTGTTAGCATGCATCATACCAGGGCCCGCCATGGGGCTGTGGATGGGGCCACCCATAGGGCTGTGGATGGAGCCACCCATAGGGCTAGCAATTGATCCACCATGGATAGAGCTAGGGCTAGGTGTGGGCATGGGGCGGGGACTTTCCATCTGCATGCCTGATTGTGACATTGGTGACGGGGCCGGCATTTGTTGTGATGGCAGCGGTGACTGTTCGGCCATCTGTCCTGGGGCAGGCATAGAGGCTAAGTCGGCCAGAGAGTCCTGCATGGGACTTGCGACTGCCATCGCTTCATCAGACATCTTCCTTCAACTGTTCAGGCAGCTTTATAAAACAAGAAAATAAAAAAAATAAAAAAAATTGATAACAAAACTAATGTCTGCTACCTGTAGTTTAACAGGACAGTATGCTCTGCCCGTCCTCAGTCTCCTGAGGACGGGCAGAGCATAATTGTTGAAACGTTGAGTTCTTTCCGGTTCTTTTTAGATCCACACATCTCATTACCATGGTGTTAGACTGCAAACTACTTGTATTATTGCCTTTTTGCCGTGCAAACCTTCAAATCTCATTTGATTTAACCTATTGATAATAATGCGCATGATGCATGGTACATGAACAGTATCATTCATTATACCATCAGTTATGAAACAACCTGAATCCTCAACCATTCTCGCAGTCGGACATCCGGGAACTTCGTTTATCTTCCCATTGTTTATTTGAGGTTAAATGCATGTTGTTATGGACGGCTCGTCCCTTCGTGACGTCATGCCGACCGCGAGAATATTTCCCCAATTCAAGCCCTGCCGCCATTTGTGAGTAATAATGGCCCTCGGGCTTCGCTTTCGGGCCGTTATTACTCACGAATGGCACGTACCTTAGGCATTATTTATAACCTAATCACATAAAACATACAACACTGATTGCCATGTCATCTCACTCTTCTAAAATGCTCTCCCAAAATGCATGCAAAAACATAGTGTCACTACACTAGTGAATGGCAATTTGAGGTTGAAGTTCGAGGTTGAACAAAGGCTTGATGATTCGAAAGAAATCCCTTCAATAACTTTCATCTTACCGATGGTTATTATGATCATAAAAAACTTAACTTACTCAAGTTTTATTATATACATTTTTGAATATCAAAAGGCCATTCTTACCTGAAATAATGACGATGAATTGTTCACGTTCTGTCATGACAAAGAAACGCCATCCATGAAATTTTTGTCTAATTTTATTTTCGCTGGTACACCAACCCCTCAATAGCGTACAAACTGAATACAACGTACCAGTGAAACGGTGGTGCAAATTTTAATGCCCCGCAAACGCGAAGCGCATAACACCCATTCGCATATCGTCAACTATTCGCAATCGGGTGCGTTTTATAAATGGCAACGCCCTCAAGAGGTAGAAATAAGCAAGTAATGAAAACAGAAAAAACTAGAACTGGAGCAGGAAGACTGATGGCACAACTGATTTTGCTCTTAAGAATTCTGTATTTTTTTATTTTAAATCAGGGTTGAAGCTGTCGAAATGATATTGTTGTTTGCGTTACTTGTTACCGCTGTTTTCCCTCCACCTCTAAAACTGTACCTTTTTATCATCATATTGTCTTCTCTCAGCAGTACAGGTTTCCTCAGGCTTAGGAGCCACAATGCCCAGGGATATTTTAAGGGATCATCAATTTCATTACCAGAAAAAAATATTTATAATTAACACAACATTAGGCCTATACGGTACTTCTGATTGCCATATTTACTAAAGCTAAACTGTTGGTTAAACAAAGGGGGAGGGGCATATTAATTGGAGGGGGTAGGTCCAAATTAGACAAATGGATTTAATCATCTTTTTGGTATATTCTTCATACAACTACATGTACTAGATCATCTTAATGAGGACTAGCGGATGTAAATTTACCAGACTTTAAAGTTTGAAGCATCAGATCTGTCATCTGATCTTACATCACTGGTAACTATAAATGGCAGGACAAGGAACCAACTCCATGGGACGGCTATTCCGTGAGTTCTTTACCTTTGGCAGCAAAGAGCTGACACACTGGTTCCCATCACACATGGCCAGAGGTAAATAAACAATAAAACATCCCAACAAACAAACAAACAAACAAATAAATAAATAAACAAACACCCCCCCCCCAAAAAAAAAAAAAAAGTGATGTTTTGGGATATTTGTAATGGATCGATATACATTGTAGTAATTTTAGTATGTGGACAAAAGTAAAAGGAGACAAAAAATATAGGAATGTCTTGTTTTTAACACATTTATATAAATTGTGAGTTGACTAAAGAGTTAATGTATTTTGTATTGAACCCTTTTCTGTTAGGTCTCAAGAAAATGCAAAGTTCACTACGCAATGTGGATTGTATTATTGAAATTCATGATGCTAGGGTATGTATGAAAAGAAACAAATACACAAACAAAGGAATTTCATTTCGGATTTCAAGAGTACATTGTGCTAATTGATTACTGCATCAGGTGGATTTTGGAAGATTCAGGAATTGTTACAGCAGATGTGATAAAGAAGTTAGAGGCAAATTTTAAAACCTGTTTAAATTGCATTATGATACTCCATAACTTTGACTGTTCTTTTGTTTCTAGATCCCTTTTGCCGGTAGAAACTCCATGTTTAAAGACATCTTTGCTGTCAGGCCTCATCTCCTGATTCTAAACAAGAAAGATCTGGCTGATACCAGACCAAACAAAACAACTGTGAGTATAAAACCCCAAGTTGTGGTCCTCAGAAGTGAGTCACAAGTGAGTCAAGTGTCAGTCACACGGACCTGTCACACGGACCTGTGATTTGTCAGTAAAAAAAAAGTCACAAGTAAGTCACGAGTGGGTGACGAGTGGGTGACGAGTGGGTGACAGGTGGGTGACGAGTGAGTCACGAGTGAGTCACAAGTAAGTCACAAGTAAGTCACAAGTGAGTCACAAGTGAGTCACAAGGCAGTCGCAAATCAATCGCAAGTCGATCACAAGTCAATCACAAGTCAATCACAAGTCAATCACAAGTCAATCACAAGTCAATCACAAGTCAATCACAAGTCAATCACAAGTCAATCACAAGTCAATCACAAGTCAATCACAAGTCAATCACAAGTCAATCACAAGTCAATCACAAGTCAATCACAAGTCAATCACAAGTCAATCACAAGTCAATCACAAGTCAATCACAAGTCAATCACAAGTCAATCACAAGTCAATCACAAGTCAATCACAAGTCAATCACAAGTCAATCACAAGTCAATCACAAGTCAATCACAAGTCAATCACAAGTCAATCACAAGTCAATCACAAGTCAATCACAAGTCAATCACAAGTCAGTCATGTACTTGTGACCTGTCTTGTGACCTGTCTTGTGACCTGTCTTGTGACCTGTCTTGTGACCTGTCTTGTGACCTGTCTTGTGACCTGTCTTGTGACCTGTCTTGTGACCTGTCTTGTGACCTGTCTTGTGACCTGTCTTGTGACCTGTCTTGTGACCTGTCTTGTGACCTGATCTTGTGACTGACAGAATTTACAACTTGAGGCAAAATCTACATAAAGTTCAACAACAACGAAAATTGTGAAATGTAGTTCTAGTGTCTGATTCATGTACAATATGTACTTAATTGTGAACTTCATTTTTCTGTTTTAATTAAGGATGTCCGCAACCGGTTAAAAAAGGAAGGGGTCGAAAATATCTTGTACACCGAGTGTCTGGGACAGCGCAGCCCAAGTGTCAAGAATGTAAGTATGGAGTGCCATTTCATCAAATACGATGTTAAGCTGCTTTTAAATATTTCCATGAGGGCATTTAAATTTACATTTAATAGCTTGTTAGTTTTTACAACTTAAATACAACTTATACAACTTATACAACTTTTGATTTCTTGGTCTCTGGTTCCAGTCTCGTTCAAGACATTTGTAATTCTACTGTAATACATTCTTAGGTGGTGCCTCACGTGATTGAACTGATAGAAAGCAGCGATCGTTATCAACGTTGTGAGAAAACAGAGTACTCGGTGATGGTCATCGGTATTCCAAATGTTGGAAAATCTTCACTCATCAATGCTATGAGAAGAATCTACCTCAAAAAAGGTGACTAGAAAGTATAATTAGTATCTGTACTTGATTGTATTACATTGTATTACATGGCATTGTATTACATGGCATTGTATTACATTGTATTACATTGTATTACATTGTATTACATTGTATTACATTGTATTACATTGTATTACATTGTATTACATTGTATTACATTGTATTACATTGTATTACATTGTATTACATTGTATTTACATCGTATTACATCGTATTACATCGTATTCCTTTTTTATTCTTTTCTAGGTAAAGCCACACCAGTTGGCACAAGGCCTGGAGTGACCAGATCTGTCCTGCACAAAATCAAAGTAAGTAGAAAAATTTGTTTTACAAGTCTTTGAAAGCAGAGATTTTTAGGATCTACAAGGTTCTACAAGTGCCCATGCTTGTAATTAAATATGTGCTTACATTTCATAATGTTTAGAGCAGGTATTAACAATTAGACTCAGTACAGTTTATCTATTTATGCAGCGAATGATTTACTTTTTCATTGAAGGTGAGCGAAAGGCCAGAAATCTGGTTGCTTGATACGCCGGGAATCATGACGCCGTTTGTCAAAGACATTGAGGTTGGCATGAAACTGGCGCTTTGTGGTAAGATCTTCTCTTCAACCCCCACCCTACAAAAACCCCATATCACAAAACCTAGTTGTTGGATGGAAACATTGTTTAACTGACAAGTACTTACAGTACCTGCTCTGCAACAACACGTTTTCGCTTCTTAAGTCTTAGTCTGTGAAAGGTTATAACAAGTGTCTACCTTGTGCTTTGTTATAGGAACATTACAGGATCACACTGTAGGAATCGACGTTATTGCAGACTATCTGCTGTATGTTCTCAACAGATACAACCACAACAGGTGCGATTTATATCAGGATGACGCATTACTTTGACTGTAGCAGAGGGTTGAACCAGTAACCTATGGATTATCATTCTGGTGCTCTACCAACTGAGCTATTCAGCCCTATGTTGGCAGTTCTTATTTGGTTAATATCAGTGTTTGTATGTGTTAAACAGCCAGGGATCACGCCTAAAGTCATAATGCTAGCAACATTAGCAACAAACCTAGGAAACAGTTGACGAAGATCACTCCAGAGTTTGCGACAGTGTAAAGCACAAGTGTCAAGCACCAGTGTTTTTCCAATACTTAAAATTAGATTTTTGAAATTTGTGGTGGTGTACTTTTCCTGCAGATACGTAGAATTTTATGAGTTGGGAGCCCAGAGCGATGATATCATGGATGTATTGACTCAGATTGCCAAGAAACTGAACAAGATTACCCGTATGAAAACGGCTGAAGGTGAGATATTGAAATCTAGTCATTAATTTCATAGTAAACAAGTTCTATTCCTGGAAGACATATCCACCATGTTTGTTTTTCCTATTTTTTGTGCCCTTACAGGTTCGGTTGTCCTAAGGCCCGACATAAATGCAGCTGCCGCACATATGATTAAATCCTTCCGTAATGGCGACTTGGGTAATATCACCCTAGACTAACTACCAGGTACAGTTGAGGGCGCTTTGAGACTTGCCAAGAGGTTTAATGTCCTGAATCTAACTTAACACACCCGGTACCCCTTGGAGTTAGGGCGAAATTCAGTCAAGAAATAATACAAAAAGTTACAAAATGTTTCGAGGTTTGTACGAAATCATGGACTTTATTGTACATGTATTATTAAAGTATAGTTTGTATTCAGAATAGTAAGCACTGACTATGAGTAAGACTATACATATTAATTTGACAGTGTTGGGGCATTGCAGGCCAAAAAGAAAGGACTTTGAAAATTTCATTTTTGTAGTTAATTTACCTTTCTTTGTTTTGACTTATTTTTGTCAGGGAACAAAGGATAACCAATCCTTTCCTTTCAAAACCTTGTTTTATGCTAAACTTTATGTAACTATTTATAAACTTTTTTCCAAGTTTTTAAATCGATCATTTATAAATTTCATAATTTGTGATACATGTAGAATGAATTAAATATATAAAATAAGCAGATGACAAGATAATTTTTATTTTTTTAAATTGACATGTTAACTGAAATTTTCTTATTAATTTGCGATTCTAATTTTATTTTATTTTCATATCCAATTTTATTGTAATCATAAATTTATATCATTTTGATACTTTTCTTCCAAACTGTCTCGCGACTGCCAACAACTAAACTTTTCTGAGATTTTAAAAACATTGTACCCTGGGGGAAATCTATATCACATACCATTTTTTATCAGTCAGCACATGTGGGCTTCATTAAAGAGAAACATTTTATATTATACAACACCTGAATAAATCCCCACCATCCGATTGGTGGATCGTCGATCACGTGCATTGAATTATTTGATCCCGTCCCACGACGCGTACCTGCACTGCCAAAAACTTTCTAACACATGGTTCTATCAAACAGTGCATGTGCATTGATAGAACGGTTCTATCAAACAGTGCATGTGCATTGATAGAACCAAGTTTACAAGTTACCAATCAGATGACGAGAATGTATTCAGGCGTTGTATAAAACAAATAATGAATGTTTTACATTCGTGCGATGGAAAGAATAATTTCATGAGGTGACAGATAGCATGTTCTATTACACTCGGCTTCGCCTTGTGGAATAGAACATGCTACATGTATCTTTCCCCTCATGAAATTATTCTTACCATTGCACTCATAAACATTCATTATTTGTATACTATCAGCTGTTTTACACACACAAATAAAACCAATCATAAAACAACCACTGCAAAATTAAACAGCTCAAAATATTTGCATAGAACAGTGTCTTTTGAGTGTTGAACGACAGAACATCGATCACAATGTTGGGCTTAAATGCATATTTCTGGTAAATATAGAAACTCGGTTACAAGAAAGCCAGAGAATAAAGGAAGCTGTTGTTTAACCAGTTCGCGCCGGATTATTTTAACGGAACTCAATCTGAGGTGGGTTCAGGCCAATGGCACCGGGAAGCATACTCATGACATTTTCGGCCTTGCTTGTGGCGTGTTTATGCATCATTCATTTTTAATCTCGGGAAAACTTTGCGTGTATGACTAGTATATACGTCCTCCGGCACAAACTGGTTAAAATACTTGACAAAATACTCATGTGCACAAGTTCTTTGCAAACGAAAGTATCATGAAATCTGTACACAAAAGAAAAAATACTTAAAGAAATTAATTTACCATTTGAAGATAAACCGGGTACCAGTTGCAGGCATTGATTCGTAACCTGATTAAAGTCTTGTACAAAATGCTGGTATTAAAGCAAATTTCAGTTCAGTTGAAACTTCTCCCGGTTAAAGTAACTGCTAAATCTTCATTTTTTTTCTTCTCATGATTTTTAATACTGAACTTGGTCTAGGGTGGAGTACAAATATTGGATACTTTTTACCTACAAAACTGCATGCTGAAAATGGTACCTCAACATGTACATGTACACACAGTCGTGTGTTACATAACGACCGAGGATACCCTATTGTGTTTCTCTTTGTTCCTGTATTATAACCCAAACCCACAGACTTTGAGTACAATTTAACACCCGAAGACCGAAAGGATCTAACGTTCATTAACAAGAGTTATCTTAATTGTTATATAATTAACATATACACATTTGTGGTTTGAACTAATCCCTTGAAATGTCAATAATTACCTACAGAGTGCTTTTTATCAAACATCGTTTTGCGGAAATACAAAAATATTTTTTTTACAGTCGCAAGAAAATAGCTAAATGCAATAGACGTTTGAATTATTGTCTCCAGTTTAAAAGCTACATAGTTACACTGGTGCCCAGCCACACAGAACAGCTTTTCACAGCCAGTTTGGGGAACCAGTACAGGTTTGTTGTGAGCTTTCAAACATACGATTCATTATTTATCTTTTGTTTTCTCTATTTGTAAAGGAAATAACTTCTTTTGTTAGCTGGGTATCGATAATATTCTGCATTTCTACATAAGCTGGACCAAATGTTGAAATTCTCTCCAACAGGTCACTTAAATACATAACTTTTGGTCGATGGAATAATCGTAAGTATCTGTGTACCATTACAAGAGCACCTTTTTTTGTAAGGCTTCCCAATCTTTTATACAATTTTAACTACAAGTACACTGAACACACACGAGGAAAAAACAGAAAGGGAAAGTTACAAAAACTAACGAAGGCTTGCAGAGCAAGACAAGAAAAATATACACATATATTTTACGGCTATTATCAATTTTTAACCTTTTATATACAATCCAAGAGAAAAAATGGAATATATGTTAAAGTAAATTTTTGTTGTCACATACGCTCAGTATGGAATGTACAATGATTTATAATCTGAGGCATTTTGTAGAAAAAAAACCCCAAAAACAACACTTCAACTGGCTAAAACTCTTAAGTTCCAGTCTGCTTTTAGATGCAATCATTCCAATAAAGCTTGTGTTTCTTAAAACACTATCCCATAATTATACCCCTACCTCAAGTTAAAAGGGGGTTTACTTTGCCTGAAAGGAACAAAATGGCCACTGATGCAAAAAATGTTGCACAAGGTTCGTAAAAACCTCAAATTACAAATATACTTTTTTTTTTACAAAAGGCGTTCCACTGTGAACCCAAGCACTCTTTCATAAAAATTAACTACCAGGTTTTGTTTTCTCTTTCTTATCCAATAAACTAACTTCTTACACAATCTTCAACATTTACACATAAATATTGCTTCTCCTGATAAACCTGCACATTCTGTGGCTGATGAGTCTGCTAATAAGTGCATTGACCTCAAAGACTGGTGCAAATGAGGAGCCATTGTGGAGAGTATTATATCACTGGGTCTGGGAACAAGACTCGCATAATTTTTCGAATTGGAAAGGATTTTATGGACATTTATATTCCCAAAAGGTAACATTATCGCTATGTTGATCCTTTAATAAATAATCTTAACTAGTCAATTTATGACAAAAACCACTCCTTGAGAAATTGCCATACAATATTAACATATTGTTTATTTCTCTGGGTCACTAAAACTACTATACCACTGTTCTCCGATATATAACATCCAATCTCCAGCAACTTAAGATCTGTACACAAAAGCATCAGCGTCGACTGACATCCTTCGGGGGTTGGGGACCGTAGACTGGATGCTCTAGTGTCGTGTCTAACTCCTCATTGTGTTGAGCCAGTGAATTTTCCTTTTGCTGATAGGCTAGGACTAGCTCCTTCAGTGAGCTGTATAGATTGTAAGGTTCAGCGAAGCCATAGCCAGTCTGTGTGTGGTTGATTTTACAGTGACGTACTTCACCGTGATCTTTGGCACTACGGACAAAAACACAAGACAAATCCAAAGTGTTCTCAAAATGTAGCCAAAATCTTATCAGAAAAGATTGGTTCAGTGAGCTATTTAGCTTTACTGCGTAAATTGTGTCATAAATGTAAATCTGTTTTGTTCCTTCAAAAAAAGATATTTAAAACCTGTCTTCTTTCATTGTCTGAAACCTACTAGGTAATATGTAAAGTAAATTGTTGGTACTCTATTTTATAAGCTGTAATCGGTTCCTGACATCAATGGTTGAGTACCGGGTTCTAATACTAAGTTTCCAATCACGACTCGTTTTTAAATTGAAAATGCCAATATTTATATTGCCAATACTTTACTTATGATACAGTCCTAGTCTGGTACCAAGCCCCTAAAACTAAGCAATGAAACCAAGATTGTATGACTTACACGATAGAGCATGCCCAGTCTCCCGGCTGACTGCTATGACGGATGAGGAACGTTCCCCTGGCCTTACCCCATAGCAGCTTCTCTGCCTCTGTTCTGGATACCGTCGGTATTAACCAGAGGGTCTCGTTATGATGAGGAAGAGAGTCTAAATCTGTCGTTGGCTTACTGCGAGGAAAAACAAAAACAGTTTATTAAACTTTCACTTTCCTTGCCAAATACTCAAGTTTGGTGTGTAAGGCCTACATGTAGGCATTTTAACGGCCCAAACCCTTAAAAGAAATTCAGGAAGGGTCTGCACACATGACCCTTGGTATGCAAATGTTTCCTATCCTTGACACAGAACTTACACCTTGACCGAAGCTCTATGAAGAATGTGCATAGAGCATGAACAGTGTTAGAGTACAAAGTAACAAATAACCTCAATCCTCCAAAAACCTCATTTAGATAAACACCCAAGAAACCTCAATCCTGCAAAATCATCCAGCATTAGTTTAGGCCTTATGACAGATGACCTGAATCCTGCATTATCCTTCAGTGGCAAAAAACTCAAAAGCCCTCAATCCTGCTCTTAATCCAATAAGGAATTTGGAGGATTTGAGATGGTTAGGGTTTATGAAAAATATAAAAGAGTGGCGAAGCAAGTTAATATTAGTTACCCCAACTTACCAAATGCTGTGTTAAAAAATAAAATTGTTTTAAAATAAAGTCTTCTTTGTTGCAAATTACTTGAAAGATCAATGGAAGGTCGAAAGTCAAAGGAACGAGTCAAATGGTATTTTACCACGGCCGATATTCATAAAAGCCTGCTAAGCCTAGTTGGCTGCTACTATGGCCTCTAGTTGGCTGCTACTATGGCCTCTAGTTTGCTGCTACTATGGCCTCTAGTTTGCTGCTACTATGGCCTCTAGTTGGCTGCTACTATGGCCTCTAGTTGGCTGCTACTATGGCCTCTAGTTGGCTGCTACTATGGCCTCTAGTTGGCTGCTACTATGGCCTCTAGTTGGCTGCTACTATGGCCTCTAGTTGGCTGCTACTATGGCCTCTAGTTGGCTGCTACTATGGCCTCTAGTTGGCTGCTACTATGGCCTCTAGTTGGCTGCTACTATGGCCTCTAGTTGGCTGCTACTATGGCCTCTCGTTTGCTGCTACTATGGCCTCTAGTTGGCTGTTACTATAGATTTCAATGCACATATATAGGCCTCATGTATCAGATTTACTGCTGTTCCTAAAAGTCATTTGGCCCATACCCTATTGACATGCAAATTAACATTTTCCATTTTGTTTGTTTGAGGAACTGTCTAATGTCGGAGCTGCGTGCCTAAAATATCTAGCTGCCAACTAGCTGGCAACATTCTTAGCAAGGTTTTATGCATAGACAATTCGTTGGTAACCACGGAGCAGCAAACTACGGATTTAGCAGGCTGCAAAGGCCTAGTTGGCTGCTAAGTTAGCAGGCTTTTATGAATATCGGCCCAGCTAGCAATAATGGAATACTCCAATTTTGGCGTGGGTTTATTTATGCGGTAGTGAGTTAGAATCATAACATCCATTTTGCTCACTTGATAACTTTGTGGACTTAGAGCCAAGTTACTGTCATCTTAAGCCTGATGAAAAAAAATTGAGAAAAAAAATGATCTTTTTTTTTAAAAGAAAAATGTGAGGACGTATTTTAATCTTTTACTAATTTCACAACCAAACTCTCTCAAATATGAATTAATTTGGATTGTCTAGGCTCAGTCAACACTATGGTGCTGTATTTTGAACATTTTTCATGCTATATTTGTATGGAGATGTACTTACTTGTCTAACTTCTCCATACTCAGCCATGCATTGATCTTTTCTTGTTTGACTCCTTTAGCTCCTAGCCACCTGCACAATTCACCAATGACAACCAAGAAAATCATAGCTTGAGAGAAGTTCGAACCTCAAACCTTTAAATTAACAGAACAGTGTTCTACCTTCACAAAAGGGATTTCAAATGACTTTTAAACTCTCTGAATAAATGAGAAAACAATTGTTAAAATTATCTTTACAAAAAGTGAAAAGCAGTTATGGCATAACTACAAGTATTAGACCATGCACTCCATGTTTGTACAGCAGATAATAGTGGTGTAGGTAACACAGTATATACAGTCACATGAAACACAATGTAAACATCTGCTACCATGACCTAATATAGAAACTTACTGATTCGTTGCTCAATAGATCCTATTCGATTCCGCAACAAACTACAGTTTCCAATCCATTTCTATAAATTGCAGCTACTTTCCAAGTTTGGTAGAAGAACAGCTCAAACCATACTCAAACAATTCATGTCGTTATTAACACTCAGCACAACTACAGATTTCTATCAGCTAGGTTCTCTGAGGCCCACACAGTGATGCAATGGTGTTAAATCACGTACATTTTGTGTCTTTTATATAAGTTACTAAGTCACGGACTTTGCACAGCCTACAAAGATTTCAAAAAAAGAAAGTGACGTTCAAACTCAAGTGACGTTCAAATTCGAGTGACGTCCAAACACAAATGACATCCAAACTCGAATGACGTCCAAACTCGAGTGACTCGCACACATGCACCAAACGTTTGCAATATATAAACGAGAGTTTACTAAAGCAGACACAAAACTTTATCAGGAGTTACTGCAATGATTTTCTACATCGGATTTGCACCTGGCATATCCTGATGACACTGAATCTCTGTGGAGTGAACTGCAGGGCCTTGAATAGATAAATGAGTCACAGTAAGGAGAGGAGACAAGGGACATGGGAGGGATGGAATAGATTGGCTCGTTGCCTAGTCCTTGGTGCCCTATGGGGATATCGTAATAGGGATTATGTAAAATCTGTTATATCCTAGTCCAAAAATAAATAAAGATTGGCAGTAACAAAGACCACAAAAGACCTTATACAATTAAAGTAGTTGAAATTAATTTGGAAATAAATGGAGATCCTAGCAAAATATACTGGTACGCTTATTAGTCTAAGGCTAAATCCAACGGCTATACATTGGGTTATATCCGTCATTTATTATTATATATTTAAATGTTGTAGCTTCTTAAAGAATTGTTTTTGTTTGTGAAACAAATATTCATTGCAATTAATTATCTAAGGAGTCTGAACAATGCAAACGTGACTCATGAGGGGAAAAAATACTGCCATCCAAATTTGAATCATATCTATTAATGTTTAAATGCCTCTAAAATAGATCTTGCTAAGATTAAAATATCAGGAACTCTTAATTTATAAGATTTAAACAAATCTAAAAAATCTAAAAAATCTGAAAAATCCTATGCCTGGTTATCCGTTATTTGGCAACGGAAAAGACCAGAACAGATTTTGTTAAATGGAAGTATTTCACCATGGAAGCCGTAATAGGTCTTGTGCACTTTTGACATGCGTACAATGAAGTTGTACTTGCCAAAATGTACCGACCAACTGTTAGACTTAAACTGACCAGCTGTTCCGACTTATACCGAACAATAATTAAAAATATTAGCGACACCCTTCCAACTTCCGCACTAAATTGGTATTTTGCCATTAACAAAAAGACAAAGTAGTGATATGTTCATGCTAACAAATGTAGTGCAGTGGTTCATGATTCCTCAAATCTGCGGGACCATAAATAACTGTTCTTTTACCCTTTTATTGTGTAATCAGTATGATTGTCATAGCAACAGATTTAGTGAAACGTTATTGATTAGTCACCGGCTGAAGCTGTAGTGTGGATTTTAAGATCTTTAAAAATTAATCTTCTTAGTAAATTATTGAATTTTGAATTTTTCAGAGAAAGGGTGCTTCAAGGAAATGGAGGAGAGAGGGGGGGCGGAAGACGAAATTGAAAAAACCAAAACAAACAAAATTATAAATTTTTGTTGAATTTGTTTTTAGATTTTTTAGAAAAGGTTTCTTTTGCGCAGAAGATGGTAAATTAAACAGCGACGTAGACAAAATAATTGTATTGAAAGGGAATGTGATAGGCAGGGTTCTATAACAAACAACAAATGTTTTGGTAATTAGGTGCACTTTAAGACAAAATATATACAGGTGGCTGTTTGCTGATTAAGGGGGAAGGAAAACAAACTTTACTTGTACTCACATGACATATTGATCCCGCAGCTTACGTAAGTCAAGAATAAGCGGTTTAATGCTGTTCATATTCCGGTCCCGTTCCCGATTCTCATCTACCTCTGCTTTTAGCTCCTCTTCCAAAGCCTTACGTCTGGCTACAATCTCCCTGAGACGTTGCTGGAGTAAGCGAAAGTTCTCCATGAGCTGTTCCCGTTCCTGGGGGAGGCAGTCCTTGTGGTAGCGCTCGTGAAGTTCTTGTTGCTCTGTATAGACGATGATGGTTTCATTGAAGGCTTCTAATGCTTGACGCTGTAGTTGAATGCTCTGGTATGGAGGGGGAAGGGGAGGGGGAGGGGGTAATAAACAAGAAAAAAAAATTAGAAATAAGTACTTGGAATTGATCTACTAAAACTTTGTTACTTTACTTGCTTTTAACTCGGCCTACTAGTTACTTTGTGGGAAATATTGTTTAGCACATTGATATGTAAGTTACAAGACTGAGTTACAAGACTGGCTGAGTTACAAGACTGGCTGAGTTACAAGACTGGCTGAGTTACAAGACTGGCTGAGTTACAAGACTGGCTGAGTTTTAAGACTGGACGAGTTACAAGACTGGCTGAGTTACAAGACTGGCTGAGTTACAAGACTGGCTGAGTTACAAGACTGGCTGAGTTACAAGACTGGCTGAGTTACAAGACTGGCTGAGTTACAAGACTGGCTGAGTTACAAGACTGACTGAGTTACAAGACTGGACGAGTTTTAAGACTGGACGAGTTTTAAGACTGGACGAGTTTTAAGACTGGCTGAGTTACAAGACTGGCTGAGTTAGAAGACTGGCTGAGTTAGAAGACTAGCTGAGTTAGAAGACTGACCGAGTTACAAGACTGAGTTACAAGACTGGCTGAGTTACAAGACTGGCTGAGTTACAAGACTGGCTGAGTTTCAAGACTGGCTGAGTTTCAAGATTAGCTGAGTTACAAGACTGAGTTACATACCTGTAGTGATTTGCTGTAGTCTTCATACAACTTGTCATACTCCTTCGTCTTCCCCAGATATTCCTCGTTCTTGACTTTCAGTTTGTTGATGACCATGTCAATGTCACTCTCTGGCATGTCTTCAACAAACTAAAAAATACAAAGGAAATTGTTTAATGATGATAAATCTCAAACAAGAGAATACCAATATGAAGTAGTATAATTCCATGAATAGCTCCCGCAATACAAGTGCCAGGATTAACAGCAAACTTAGTCAATTTCCTTTTGTGGTTTGTACAATTATTTGTAATAGGAACCACATCCTCTTAAAGTGACCCCTCTTAAAATAAACAGCTTGATATAGCTCTGTTGGTAAAGCACCACAGTGCAATTAAATAAAGCTACTAGGCAGATGGCTATGGCTCTACACATCTATGGTAGCGGCTAAGGCTCCACACATCTATGGTAGCGGCTAAGGCTCCACACATCTATAGTAGCGGCTAAGGCTCCACACATCTATGGTAGCGGCTATGGCTCTACACATCTATGGTAGCGGCTAAGGCTCCACACATCTATGGTAGCGGCTATGGCTCTACACATCTATGGTAGTGGCTGCAGCAACTTGTGCTATGGATTGTGTGTTATTTCAAGCCATAGCCAAGTAAATCATACACAGCTTTGCCACTCAGCAGTTTTTTATGCTAAGTTAAATTTAGCCAAGTACCAGTTAACTGCAATATACATGATATGAAATTTTGGTCGGTAACCTGTTTTGCCAAGCAAATCTCTTTTATGCTGAGCAGAATTATGTGCTTCGTAGCCCAGCAAAAGCTTGAATCCCACTTCAGTCGGTTTCCTATAATGAATACATTTGCATATAATGAATAAATTTATTTAAAGTGAATAAATTTGGAAGACTTACCGCATCTTTCTTGGAGACGGGATTGGTCAGTTTGATATCTAGCTTAGCGTTGTACTGAGCGAGCGGAACATGTCGGTAATGTTTGATTAGTTCTACCACGGACGAGAAACGTAGCGGTTCTGAGAAGCCATACAGACCGCTCCGATGACAGATTTTGATTAATTTGTTACTTCCGCCCTTCCTGTAATTATAAATAAACATCATCAAACCAATGTTGTCACCTAGTCGATTTACCTTCGTAGTTATTTTGACAAATTAAGTTTCCTCTTTTTTAAAAGCTTTAAGCTAAACACTGTAAGGTGTTTAAGGTGTATTTGTGGGCAGGTTTAGGGTGACTGTTGAAGTGGGAGCTGTACCTGAGTGTTAGCGTGTAGTCACCCGTCTCTTGCTTGTTAGAAGCATCTCGAACGAGAAACGTTCCGTCTGGCATATCCTTCATCTTATCGTTAACGTCCTCTCTAAAAGGAAGAAGCAGGGAGAGACAAAAATGTACTCATTTTTTTAAATTACTTCAAAAACTAAATTATTACAGGATGAGATCAAAGTCAATGGATGATAAACGAAACAGGAAAGAACGAATCCTGAAGTCTTTTCTAAAAAAATTGGAAATGTTTCTCAGTCCCAGATTCAGGTCTTTCAACATTCAGATGAAATCTGAAGGAAAAATAAGTGGCCTCAGGTTCTAACATTTTTCTAAATAACACTTCTACGTTGACTTTTTCTCTCCTCAAGTATGAGAAGTCTATCTGAATGCAATCTTACTTGGAGATATCTCCCCAGTACCAATCTGCTTCTTCTACTGTTCTTGGTTCATTCACGTAGTCGTTGATGGGTTGCCTAGGTGGGGGGTCTGAAAAAAAGTTGGAATAAAATGGTATCGATGTGCCGAGTAGAAATAGTTCATTAGTTTCCAAAAAGCATGGTAAACACTACATTCTCAAACATGACCTCCCTGCCTCATCCACACCCATCTAAAAACCCAACAAAACCCAACCCATCTAAAGCCCACCCCATCCCAAGCCCCCCCTAAGCACCAGCCCAACCCAAGCCCCAGCCCACTCCAAACCCAACCCTAAGCCTAAGCCCACCCTTCCAAACCCACCACACCCTCATGAAACCTAACCCAATTCCACCCACTTGAACCTATTCCTACCTGGTGGGCTCTCACTTTGAGTAATACTTCCCCTACCCACCCTCATGAATCCCAACCAACCCAATTCCACCCACTGTAACCCATTCTTACCTGGCGGGCTCTCACTTTGAGTATGATTTACTCCCCAATCACCCTCATGAATCCCAACCAACCCAATTCCACCCACTGTAACCCATTCTTACCTGGTGGGCTCTCACTTTGAGTATGATTTACTCCCCAATCACCCTCATGAATCCCAACAACCCAATTCCAACCACTGTAACCCATTCTTACCTGGTGGGCTCTCACTTTGAGTATGATTTACTCCCCAGTCACCCTCCTCTATTAACGTCGCTAGTAAACGCTTGTGAGCCTCTGTATTATGTATCACATGCCTGCAGAAACAAAAATGTACACAAATTAAAAACAAAATGAAACCCTAACCCACCCAAAACCCAACACATAAAGAATCTTGTGTCATGAAGAAGTAAATTATAATGGACTGTCTGAACTTCACTGACCTTATTTTAAACACTCCAAGATTTTTGTGTGGGGCGACCGTAATATTATATGACAGAAGACCGACGGCAGGTGTTTAGCGTGGATGTTATTGGCCGCTGTCTATATTTGTAATACTTACATGATCTTTTTGTGGGGCGGTCGTAGTAGTGCATGACAAAAGACCGACGCTAGCTGTTTAGCGTGGATGTTATTGGCCGCTGTCTATATTTTTAATACTCACATGATCTTTTTGTGGGGCGGTCGCAGTAGTGCATGACAGAAGACCGACGCTAGGTGTTTAGCGTGGATGTTATTGGCCGCTGTCTATATTTTTAATACTCACATGATCTTTTTGTGGGGCGGTCGCAGTAGTGCATGACAGAAGACCGACGCTAGGTGTTTAGCGTGGATGTTATTGGCCGCTGTCTATATTTTTAATACTTACATGATCTTTTTGTGGGGCGGTCGCAGTAGTGCATGACAGAAGACCGACGCTAGGTGTTTAGCGTGGATGTTATTGGCCGCTGTCTATATTTTTAATACTTACATGATCTTTTTGTGGGGCGGTCGTAGTAGTGCATGACAGAAGACCGACGCTAGGTGTTTAGCGTGGATGTTATTGGCCGCTGTCTATATTTTTAATACTTACATGATCTTTTTGTGGGGCGGTCGTAGTAGTGCATGACAAAAGACCGACGCTAGCTGTTTAGCGTGGATGTTATTGGCCGCTGTCTATATTTTTAATACTCACATGATCTTTTTGTGGGGCGGTTGTAGTAGTGCATGACAGAAGACCGACGCCAGGTGTTTAGTGTGGATGTTATTGGTCGCTGTCTATATTTTTAATACTTACATGATCTTTTTGTGGGGCGGTCGTAGTAGTGCATGACAGAAGACCGACGCCAGGTGTTTAGCATGGATGTTATTGGCCGCTGTCAGCTGACAAATGCGACAAAGGTGCGCCATGATGTAGGACAGAGTGCAGCGATGGTGGCTCTCCATCTGAGACACGCATTCTCTTAATTTATTGATGCGTAAACTCTCCTTCTGCTCAACTGATTCAAATAAAAAGAAAACAAATTTATTTTTACTTTAACAAGATTTTATTTTCTTATGCATTTCTGTATTAAACTTGGTAATGCAAAACTCTCACTCAATATTTGACTATAGGCTCCGCCAACTTTGCGTAAGATGATCGCTTAAATCATTTTTTTGCCAAATTTCTTGAACCGCTGTGAAGCACTTTTTTCTTCTTATTATCTCTAACTAAAAGTTGAAACCTGCTAAAGACTTACGATTTGCCGACATAAACGTGTCATACATTTCCAACTCTATGACCGGATTAGGAAGTTCGCGTAGATAACGCTTTAGTACACCAGTGATACAGTGGACGTTAGTGACCCTGGAAAGGTCAACAGCTTCTGGGTTAGCGGTCAACTGATTCTTGACTTCGTTAATCTCCGCCATGGAGCAGGGAAGACGATACAAGCCCTGCAGCTCCAAACCTACAAGAAATATAACAAGACGGTTGAAAACTACATGAGACGTTTCTGCTTAAAAACTTATCCCGCTTAGCAAGAATTAGCTGGGTACCAGTCGCAAGGCAGTGTAATGCATGAAATTTGAGTTAGTAAATTGTTTTAGTAAGCAATTATTTACTGTGCTTACCATGATGCTCAATGGCCTCTATGCATTTTATGACTATTGTTGGGGCTGGTTGCGATAGCGGAAAATCCTCACGTAAATCTTTGCCAAAGAAACTCCCTGAAAAACAACCCATTCATGTTAGCTTTTAGATCGTTTCATTATCACAGCAAATAGCAAATAGCAACTAATGAAATCTGAAAACTCGGGATGTCGCTCACTAGTCTGAGAACAGCCGTCGCATTATTGACAGAGTGACCTGTCATGTAGGGGTCACCTTCATTTTAATATTCATGTAAGTACAAATAGAGCACAGCATTCGCCATGGTGTGTAAAGTGTGCTGGACCAATCACATTACAGGAAAGGCGCACGGGAACCAATCAGATTTCAGAATTGCTGAGTGAGTTACCAGTCCTCATATTCACTTGAGATATAAGTCAGGTCACCAGTCTATTTGTTGTCAACTCACCAGAGAATGACATGTATTCGACACTAGAAGCTCGTTGGTTTCCGTTACACTTGGGTAATCCTGTCGCGGAGCAGGTTCGGTGGCATACCAGACTACAGACTAGGTAAGACAAAAATATAGTTTTAGTCATGTGATTAGTCATGTGATTAGTCATGTGATTAGTCATGTGATTAGTCATGTGATTAGTCATGTGACCAGGGAAACTCACAAAGGCTTACACTACAGTAAGGTCAAGTATCTGGTTTTTAATGAAATAAAACGAGGCAGTTAAACGTTGCCAAAGACAGTGATCGTACCTTTGCATTGTAATCCTTGATGTGTCAATCCATACATGAATTTGTGGCACTTGCCGCACCACTTTAACGTAGAGAACGTGACTTCCTCCAGAGAGTGCATTTTAGCAGGGTACATAGCTAAAAGGAGGCAACAGTTGGTACAAAATCATCACAAATACTAGCACTAAAAACATTTCTTTTCAAAAATTCTGAGGAGTTGATTCTTGTACGCAAGACATTGTGCATTATTTTAAGGTTTTGCCAAGGATATTTTGAGTGGTACGACAATGGTCCCGTTTGAAGACAATCAAGGTGTTTGAAGATCACCAAGACTTATTTGTCCAGTCTGACTCAAGAAATTCCTCTTACGTGGAATTAGGACAGTGGACAAATCTTGTGTTATGTCAAATATCAATTTAAAAAGACCAAACTTGCTACCGTCTTGCAATGAGATCTCCTGTCTTGAGCCCTTTTGCCTCGAGTCTCCAAGTATCAACTCATTCTGTGTGTAGAGGATACATTGCTGGTTAAAATCATCTTTAATTCCAATTGCCTGAAAAGAGAAACACAGATTTTGTAAATTACAAATGAGAGATCAATTTTACAAGCTTATCACTGTATTTAGAAGTATTAAAGTGTAAAAATGTACTTCTTTCTATTTGTATTTATTAAAATTTTGATTGACTAAACTGCTGTTTGATCTGTTTTGAAGGAAAATCATAGCACTGATATTTCAATAAATCTGTTAAGAAATTAAAGTCTATCGAATCTGACATTAAAAGTGCATAAATCTGCTAAGCATGAAAACATTCTGCTTAGCATGTGCTTCATGACCAATTTCTAGTAAGCATTTCTAGTTATCTGTTAAATACATTTAGGTCACTGTGGAATATGTCTCCAATGTTCACAAATATTTAGATTTATCTGAATCCAGCTTACGTTCAGCTTTTCTTGATCTATATTCACCAGCTGTTGTCCATCTATCTGATGTTTCTTAAAGAGGTCTGCATAACGATACAGATAGGTGACTGCCATCCAGTTCAAGACGTCTTCTACCGACCACTTTGAGACAGGCTGTGACAGAAAAATGCACATTTTAGGAGAAATCATATTTATTCCTGGAATGGGACCAATTCACCTTGTAAAAGAATATACAAACACGTTTCTCAATGTTGCAAAAAAAATGCAGATTTAATCTGAAACAAATTTCCTGTCTTCTGTTTAACCAGTTCGCGCTGGGATTATTTTAACATAACCGAGCCAAGGCGCGGGATTATTTTTATTGAAGCTTAATCCGAGGCGGATTTTGATGGTACCAGGAAGCACACCCACGCATTTCTGGCCTTGCTCACTGCTGACAGACATTTCCGGCCTTGCTCTTGACGTGTTTATGCGTCATCTGTTTTGAATCTTGGCAAAACTTTGCGAACTGGTTAAGTTTAAAAAAAATCTCAAAATATCTCAACATTATTTTTTTATTTTTCTGAAGTCTCTTCAAAACCTTCCAATGGGGAGTGTCCCCCCCCCCCCCCCCACCCACCCCACTTTTTTTTGTAGCTTTGACCTCATCAAATCCATGGTAGCCATTTTATTACAAAAAAATTACTACAAAAATGATAGACAAAAACCACCCCTTCCCAATGTTCCTAGCAAAACTGAAGACACGTCTATGACCTTTGACCTCACCATATCCCTAGTCGTCTGTATATAGCCACTGCTTTGCTTGTCGCATTCTACGTTTGCTGCGTACGGCCCACAAGTCTTGTGATAAACGTAGTTACAGTCATGACACTGGAGGGCGATGTTACCAGAACCCCACACATAATCATTACCTGCAACAAAAGTTAACAATTTGTATCTAAATTGATGGCGCAATACTATTAAGTTGAACAAAAGTTTGCCCCATGACATAACTAGCTGGAGTGGGGTATGAACCATTGACCTCCTGCCTACAAGTCCAGTCCTCTCACCACTGAGCTTGCCATGGTCGGCTGACTGGTTCAAATCTGATAAAGCAAGCAGTGCGAAAATCGATGAAGCTGGTGCGACAACTGAGTAACTAACCACTGGTGAGAATTTGAATTTGGATTTGGATTTGTTAAGACATAAAAAACTGGCAACATTCTGGATTAAAACAAACATTAAATGGACTTACAATGCTGGCACAACATGGGTGTGACAAGACCCTTCTCAGAGAGCTGGTGGCCCTCAGAAATACCTAAAAAACAACAGGGAAACAGAACATTGGATCCAGGTTTATTGAATCAAAAATACTAAAAAGTCATGTTGGATTATTTGGGTTTATGTTGTTAAATAAGTACTACCAAGCCAAGCCATTACCCGAGTGTAAACCTAACTACTGGAAAACAAAACCTATGTCTGCTAAAATATTAGCACAACAGTTTATGCTCTACACTTAATCATTTAATAGTGGGGACTGGAGAACAAAAAACAGTTCTGTTAGTTTTCCTATTTTGTTTTAATTGCATCTAATGTTCTTTTTGGATCTTATTTTCATGTATGTAATTTATCATGGGAAGTGTTTTTCTTAATGAAAAACTGTCTGTAATTGTGTTTGATGTGAATTGCAGAATGCATCGAGTTCTTTCTTCCGAGAAAAATAAAAAATAAACTTTACATACAAGTTTGTGCGACAATTGCAAGACCACAATATTTCCTGGTTGGTTCTCATTTCCTGTGGGCCTGGAAAGCAACAAGCTTCTAATATCAATAAAGCATCATATATGCAGGGCACATACAAAACACAGCATTAGATACGTGTATTGTATGCATCAAGAATAGCAATACAGGTATTTCCTGGTTATTGTCAAGGCATTTCTGTCGTTCACTGATAGTTTCCGTCAAGTATTCAACATTTCAAGTCATTTGGTCAAGTTGTCAGGGACCTGGTTTAGATTTCATGGAATTTTCTTTTCTAGAAAGTTTGCTGATCCTAAGTCCTGTACATGTAACTTGATATTTTTGTTTTATATAAACCTTAAGTTATTTTGCTCTACCGGTAATTTGAATCAAATATTCTTTAATCAGCCAAAATAAAAAAGCAACGGCAACAAAATTGTGCTGTCCAAACTAAAATCTGTCCAGTTCACGTGTTAAATACGGAAGATTTAGAAAGTTCCTTGAGAAACATGTCCAATCAAGCATTTTTAGGTTACGACAAAGCATGCTCTGGACTTGCACTCACTTGGATGCACAATAAAGGGGGGGGGGGGGGTTTGCTAACTGAGTCAGCACAACTGGGAATGACACGGGTACGGTTAAATTATCACCAATGATAACTTACACCCATGACTCTTAATCACTTAATCATTGTCATAAACAATAATCTATTTAATGAAGATGTCTCAGACACATTCTAAAGTTTGTCCACACCCAAGAATTAAACACCCAAGGGACAAACTTGAACCAAGGTTAGTGAGTTTCATACATTAGTGTTTGAATCCTGAATCATCTCAAACAATGTCAAAATACTGCAAAGCTGGGGATTAAATGCTGATGAAATCTGGGATTGCTGGTTTCCTAATAAGCACAATCCCTCAATTCTACCTTTACCTAGTTCTGTCTTGTTTTGCTAGAATGCCTCACATATTTTAAATTGAGAAATTTACTTCATACCAGTCCCAAACAATGAACATCAACTGAAAATTTGGTTTGTAACCCTGTTTTTTTCAAGGACGAATTTTTATTCTAAGCAAATTTTTGGGCTTACACGTTTTATGAAATTGGCCCCTGGTTTATACACAAGAATAAATAGCTCAAAGCATTATAAATATCATTATTATCGGCTGTGCTTTTGAAAAGAGGGTTTCTAGTACGACAAAGTTTAGAGAGCAACCAGGAAGTGAATTGCATGTTCACATTCTCACAGGGCAAACAAGCTAAGCTCACAGGTGTTAATATCTGGGGCCAATTTCATAAAACATGTACAAGTAAGCACAAAAATGTGCTTAGCACAAAAAAGTCTTGCTCAGTAAAAACAGGTTATCGGCCCAAACTCCATGTGTTTTTTCATTCAAAGCAAAAAAGAGCAGAATACCAGTCACAAACAATAAACATCAACTGAAATTTTGGTCTGTAACCCTGTTTTTTACAAGGAAGAATTGTCATGCTAAGCAAATTTTGGTGCTTACATGGTTTATGAAATTGGCCCCTGTTCATTACAACAAGTTGCCTTTTGTACATAATGTTGTATAGTACAATATATACATGCTACATGTACGTCTGGGTTCATTGTTCAACTTGCTAACAGTGTTTAATTAACCCTAACCCCTTGAGTACTTTTACTAGAAAGTGTCCTGAGTCCGCCAAAATCCATCAAGTTTGTCATGCAAAAAATGCTGGCGTCGTGAGTCCATCAGAAACCACCAGTGTACATTATGGAGAATTCCTGAATCCATCAACAATCTACCATCAGCAAAAGTATGATGGATGCTGACGGATTAAAGATACCATGGTGGCATAACAAAAGATTGCAGCGTTTCTCCAGCGAATCTCTAAAATCCATTTTGCAGTCCTGCACAATGCTGCAGTACTGCTATGCTTGGTCCTTCTTTGTGTGCACCCATTATACCTGTGGGTGTATACACCTGTAGCTGTATGTACAGACATGCACTCTATTTTGTCTAGTACAGACACCAAAATGAGAACACTTCACATTGTTATGTTAATGAGATGCTTCTTTGTTACGTTCAGTACACTACAGTGGGTCATGCATTCGTTATTATTGTTAAAACTTAGTGAAAGTAAAAGAAAAAAACAGACTGTATTGAGTCAACAACGCAAGAAAACCAATGCAAGAAAGGGAAATCTGTTGTTTTGTTTGGCAGAACAGTTTCTAACTCAAGCTACTTTCCATTGCCTTAGCTATTTGCCTCCATTGTTGTTGTTGTTGTTGTTGTTGTTTATTTGCTGTTGTTTGTTGTAATTTATGTTGTTGTTATTGTTGGTAATTAAGGCAAGCATTAACCCTTACGTCACCAACAAAACATATTACAAATTACTACTTTAGTAAACTAAATTAGAGTATGCAGTCTTACTACACTGGCCTTTGAGAAGTGAGTAGTATTTTGTAGTACAGTGCATAGTACCCTACATGAATGCCTAGGACATTAGGTTTAACGTTGTAGAAAAATATAAAGCAACGTTAAGAGTTGGCTTGTTACATGTACATGCACATGTTATTTTAGGGTTAGTCCATTCACGACACCTAAGAGTAACGGTTTGTATACAATACCAGCAGAGGTCTTGTTGTATGACTGGGCTTGTATTTCAGTTGGGATCTTCCCCTGCCATGGCCCCACCCCTGATAATCGTTTCTTACGAGGGGGAGGGGGCGGGGCTACCATAGAGGACGATGGGGGGTGGTGGGACACACTTTGATGTTGTTGTCTTTTATCTTGGAGAAAGGGACCTGGGTCAACATGCAAAAGGTTAAAGGTTAAAAAACGCTGGTCGATCCGCTTTGTGCTGTAGTAGGCTCTCACAGGTTAAAAAGAGAAAGGTGGAAAGCCGAAACATCAGTTTTAATTGGGCGCCATCTTGCTTAACCCTTACCCTGCCAGATCCAGCACAGTGCATCTGTGGTGACTGCTTAACCTTGCTGGAGTGAGTGAGTGAGTTTTTAGGGTTTAACGCTGTACCAGCATCAATGGCCATATTCACGGCGGGAACAAATTTCATTCAACAATTTTTTATTTCATTCAACAATTAATGTGAAGAAGTTACGGTTTTAGAGGTGGGAGGAAAACCCCAGAAGAATATCCTGGGGAAAAACCCACGGAGTCAGGCAGGGACTGAAAACCCAATCCACATATTGGCCCAGGCCGGATAACCTTGCTGGACTCTGCACACAAGTCAATGTGACAAAGTATGCAATCTGTTGCGTCTGGCAGGGTTTTTAGCCAAAATACCCTTGTAGGTATCGTTACTGCCATCTACACACTGTGCATACAATGCATGCATAAACCAGCGATGTTAAGGCACTGTTGTCAGTAAAATAGCGCCCTCTCATAGAGTTGATAGACTTGAGTGATTCGTGTCAGAATCAAATAGAATTTAAAACTCTGAATAGGAATCGGGACTTCCAGTCTCTAGAGCATTCCAAGAATGTGGCAAATCAAATTATTTGTGAGATTTGAACTTGGTACATGTAGGCCGCTCCCCCCCCCCCCTCTCCCCTACATAAAAAGGACACAATGGTTTCATTATTTACTACTGAAAAAACAGGTATGAGGTTCTTTCAACACGGTCACGTTGTAATTACAGTAACTTGATTACAGTGAATACAGTAGTGATTACAGTAAAGTGATTACAGTGATTACAGTGATTACAGTGATTACAGTGATTACATTGATTACCGTGATTACCGTGATTACATTGATTACAGTGATTACAGTGATTACAGTGATTACAGTGATTACAGTGATTACAGTAAAGTGATTACAGTAAAGTGATTACAGTAAAGTGATTAAAGTAAAGTGATTACAGTAAAAGTGATTACAGTAAAGTGATTACAGTAAAGTGATTACAGTAAAGTGATTACAGTAAAGTGATTACAGTGATTACAGTAAAAGTGATTATGGTCGGAACAGTAAGTATGGAAACATTGATTTGCAGCAGGTCTTGTTGTACCAAGTAACACTAACAGCTCCATATCCTTAAATTTGACCAGTAATTGGCACCATGCTTCCCCTATTATTACTCGGAGCCTCCTTTGTGTTGAGTTTTATGAATAAGACCCAAGTACAAGAAAAATGTGTGGACTTACTCGTTTGAGATGACATCCTCACGCCTTCTTGTGCAGGCCCAACTGGGAGATAATTCAAACCAGGGGGGTGCCTGGAGTCCACATATTTGACAAAAGTACCAGGAAAGTTTCCACTTTCCTTGGTGCGTTCGTTGACTCCGTCTAACCACCCCGTGGGCTCCTCCCGCGTCCCTTTGAAGAATTCCGTCTGGGTCGGGTTGATGACGCTCATGAAATCACCGACGTTCATATCAATGTCCTGGGGGGCTGCCTTCTCATAGGGGTGCACCGCCACATAGGTCACACGTTCACTCATCTTGGCTATTGTCGTTATGTAAACATCCAGCCTCAAATTTGACAGTTACACTACAACAAATCTACAACAAGGGGCAAGTTTGTAGGGGGCGAGTTTGTACGGGGCGAGTTGGCCGGGGGCGAATTGTAAAGTGACACCCCAAAAGTACAAAAATGTAGGTTCAGATGTGCCTAACGTTTATAGCGGGCGTACCGCCAGCGCGGCCGGGCGGGTACTGCCGGCGCGGGTCCGGTGCGCGCATGCATGCACAGCACTTCGGAAGTTCGGGAAATAATCACCACACGTCACTTGTTCAATCATGAATCAAACATACCACTCATCGGATCCACTAACGGTTCAAAGGGGAGATTGAGACCCTCCAGACATCTCCTGCATCTTCTACTTTTCTGCTTGAGGTCTGTCAGCTCAAATAAAATCAAAATTCGGGTGCAAAAACTGTCCCTTCTCCGGCAGGAAACGGAACAGTTCGCAATCCCAACGAGGAAGATCACTGGTGTCCGGTCCCTAGTTAGCATTTTGCATGCAGCTTGGAGTACGGAAATTATGGTTACCAACAAGTACTAACAGTAGTCTGAACCCTTTGCCAGAATGACGAAATTACTATAATCTACACAATAGTTCCTTGTTGGTTTCAGACCAAAAAAATAATGATTCAGGGTGAAAGGAATCACAAGAGGGCGCTATGTCAAGTTAGTGATCAGGATTCCGGAATCCGGAAGTCGCATCGTCTGCATGCCGAAAACCTGCCGAAACAAACCTGTTGCGTGTAGATAGATTATTTTGGTGTGAGATCTTAAGATGTCAGGTTTGGAGAAGGACGCTGCCAAGATGCTACTGATGGATGACAGCGATTCGGTCGATGGAGAGGAGTATCCGCTCACCCAATCACGGACGGCAAAGTCATCGGGAAAGAAAAGGCAAAGATAAGCTGGCATCGCCGTGTCAATTGGCAGACAAAAAAAACACCTCTCCCTTAAAAAAAATACTAAATGTGTTTATTATTATTATTATTATTATTATTAACTTATATTGCGCAAATTCCATAAAAAGATGTTCAAATGCGCATTACAAATATACAAATTTAAAAATTACACATTAACGTGACACAGCTTTCTCCACCAGTTTAGAGATAAATTGCAGATTACTGACAGGCCTAAAAATTTTAAAATGTAAGTCAAGACCCGGTTTTTTTAACAAAGGTAAAACCACTGCTGATTTCTAGCATGCTGGAAAGTGACCAATGTGCAAGGATGAATTTACTAAACTAGTTATCACAGGCAAAAGTACGTCCAAGTTTACCAAATAAATGTTGTCAACAAAAATTTCAGAAGATTTATTTCATGCAAGAGTTGCTTACCTGTTATTTCCCCTTTCTAAATTTAAATCTCGTTTTAACATTTCCGTGGGCTAAAACATAGGGCAATTTAAACTAAGGTAAAAAGTTGGTTTTGCATGTATTATTTGCCCAGACATTTTTTTCTTCAGATTTTGACAGCTCAAAGGTAGATTGTAATTTTTCTGACGATCCCAATTTCTTTTTAAAATTTGTTGCAGGAAAAAGGTTAGAGTAAATAGACCCCAGGAAACCTGTATCTGCAGTGGCAAGTCTGTACTGGTGATCTTTGTTTTATTTCTGATGTCTGCCGCCTTTGGGACCCTTGGATATTTCATCTTTCAACTCGAGGAGGACCTCAAAAATATACACAAAAGGGTGAACACTTGTAAGTATGAAAAGACGGTCAAAGTGTCGATTAGGACCCTAGACTAGGCTGTGACTCGCACAACTTTAAACTGCTAAAACAGTTAAGAAAGTCACAAAGTTGTTCCAAAGTACTGACCCAAAAATATAAAAAGATGGTGTCATAAACTACACTTTCACATCACCAAAATACTTATTTTGTGGTTCCAACAGTTGGATATGGATTGAAGTTTTAAGCCTAATATCTTGGACTGGTTAAGCAGAACTTTTGCACATGTGCTAAGCAATATTTGCTTTAAAACTAGTTGGTAGTTATAGGCTGTATGCACCTCAAGACATTTTGGCTTCGTCTCTAATGTTACCAATACCATTCTTAGCAAAATGCTCAACTGTTAGGATTAACTGCAACATGGAGAACTTACTATGACAATCAAATCATGAATAAGATTAATACTGCTGCAAACTGCTCAAATCATTTTTGTTCTATTCTCATTTTGTTTTGTTACATGTGTTGTAGGATTACATTTGTATTCAAAATATAGTATTAGTGATTGACATTTATACTGCTTAGTTTTATTTAAAACTGTATTGTGAATGGTTTTATTTGAGAAACAATGTCACTAATTGAAATTAAAGATCAATATAAATCCTGCAGTTTGTATGGAATTTATTGTTGGTGTTTGTGTTAAAATCTTTTTTTTTTTTTTGGGGGGGGCTTTTTCATTCTGTTTAATTACTTTGCTCAAATGGCTTGCCTTCTGCTCCTAATTATCTTACCTTACAAAAACAGGAATTATTTTTTTGTATTGGTTTTCGGGATAGGAACAAAGTCAATTTTCCAATAGTTCAAATTTTTGGTGGTTTTTTTACTTTGTGGAGTTTTTGGTTGGCATTATTTCGTCGGCAGAGGGCGGTATTGAATTTGACGTCGATCGACAGTGTAATTTTTACGTGCATTTCGCGCACCGTTTCACATGAAGGAACACGAACTGTACGTTCGTAATCGGTGCCGATGTGACATTCGAGGAGTTTCCCATCGATCTGAGTGCAGTGGCGAAATTTTTGTTGGCCATTTTTCACATTTTTCTTCTTTAAAATGACGGTAAGTCGAATTATTTGGTGACAAAAACTGTATTTTATTAATCAATGCATTATATGGAATGATTGAAGATCAGACTTATTTTGAAATTCATGGCAAAATAAATCGTTTTAAATTTAGCTCGGACAAGGAATTCTTTATTCATTGCCATTTTGTATGACACAACCGTGGAAGAGACACAACACAGTCACAAGTCGTAGCTAGCGGCGTATTTTATGCACAGGCCTATATGAATATGATGATGTACAATACTCACTGTGATCAACTCTACACTTTGTACACAACCGAAGTGGTGGTGTCTGGATACTACTACATTCTTTCCACTTAATTATTTGACCATTATTTTAATTTATTTCAATGTTTTCATTTGTTTTTGTTTTTACAAATTTAGAGAGATGCACAATTAATTAACGACAGGTTTTTATTTCATCACCAGGTGGATCATGTGACAGGGTGCTCAAGATTTCAGAGTTGAAATTCTCAAGGTCGAAGTGCCGAGTCGTCGATCTGCCAAACTGGAGCTAGTACAGAATTCCAACCCCGGCCTGGTTCCGGGTCGGACCAATGGCATTAAGAAGATGAAAAAGAGGAAGGAGCTAGACGCCCTCCTCATGAACAACATGAATGTCAAGAAACTTGGCAAGAGTTCTGGCACCGTTAAAGAGGGTCATGAACTTCTGCGTAACGAAGCTAGCTGGGACTCCAATTCAACGGAAAATGACGAATTCTTTTCACCACCGAGAAGACTCACAATAAGAAGGTGAGAAATGATTTAAATCAAAAACCCTCTTTTTTAATTTAAAACCATATCCAAATTTACTTAAGTTCAAATAATTCTTTAAGCTTATGTCCCAACAGTATAACATTTTACTGTTTGTTAAAAACATAAATTCTTTCTTTTTTTACATTTCTGTAACAATGTCTCTATCAATGTAAGTTTGATAATTTAGTCAAATTCTTGAATTGACTTTGTTCCTGCCATTGGTATTTTGTTTTCCCTCAGTCCTCCGAGATGGCGTTTCTGTGCCACTGGTATCCAGTTATGCGTCTTTGTTGTCATGGTAGCATGTATCGTTGTGACTGGCGGTCTGGTCTGGATGCATCTAGATCTCAAGCAAGACTTGGACGAGCTGAGGTTGAGAATTGCTAAAGGTGATCGCTAACCATAAATTGTCAAAATGTTCCGCGATTCTTTTCAAACCAAAATGGTTTGTCTTTTCAAAGGAAAAACCATTTTTTAATAACCTTACTCTCCAAGTAAGTACTGATGAGGTATTGCAAGACAAAAATAGTATGGTGTGATGCGGTCAGAGTTAAGATCAAAGATCAAAGATCAAAGGTCAAAGGTCTACCTGCATCTACTTGACTTTTGTACATTTGCATTGTGGTGTTCTATATTATAGATGGTTCATAAACACCACCACCTTTACCTTAAATGCAAATTTATGTTGATTTATGTAAATCCCATATTTTAAATGTGTTTTTGTATGTAAATGAATATGAATCTAAATATGTGAATTGACAGGTACCAGCATAATTGCTAACCTGTCTCACAGTATCAATCATCATTGTTAACTTTTGCAAGTTAGGGTCCATAAAGTTTTACTTTAGCAAGTTGTGATTTTATAAAAATGTTTTGATGCAGTTGTAAAACAGTTATTGCATTTAATTGCAAAACCGTGGGAGTTTGTCCCTTTGCTTAATTAAAGACATGTACAGTATGATCTTGTTTAAATGCTCATATAATAGTTGTTGTATTTAATCATATTTTTGACGCGTAGTGTTGTGGCACGCGTGCATGTTAAAATATTGTTTAAATCTATAGATTGTAGAATTGCAAATAGCTGACTAGTTAATGACATCTGATGTGTCTACATACGATCAGGAATTTGTGTCTTGTACTAAATTCAACAGAGCTGCAGCAGTTTAATAATATCGTGATAACTTTTATGTTTAATTTATCATGAGAGACTTGGAACCAAATCTAGGTAATTTATCATGAGAGACTTGGAACCAAATTTTGTGGTTTTTGAAGAGGTGTACATTGTAAATATTTTAACCCTAACAGTATATAATCAACATTTTGAATTTTAAAATTTTGCTGGTAAAATTAAGAACAGTCTACTGCCAAATTTAAGAATATTCTGTGCAATGCACGGCATTGATTACTGACTGTGGTCTCTGTAAATTGATGTCTCTGTGAGAAATTTACTTACCAAAGAATATATTTCCGTAGCAAATATGGGTGACCAGCCAAGATGCCATAGTATTAACATTGTGACTGGTTTTCATCTAGTTTCATGCTTAGCACATTAATATACTAGCTGCTCGGTACAATTTGGCTAAAGTCTAAATGGTCTTTCTTTTGTGTCATTTCAGTGGAATCTGAATTAGAGACTTCAACGGATCAAGCGTCAACAGTAAGCACGCTACAAATGAAGATAGAACAACTCCAGAAACTCCCAGTGCAAATAAACATTCTAAATAGACAGGTAAGGCAATGATTCATCAAGCTAATTACCCACACAGCTAAAATGGGCTCTCAGACAGAACCAACAAAATCAGCTCCAGAAACTCCCAGTGCAAATAAACATTCTAAATAGACAGGTAAGGCAATGATTCAGCGAGCTTATTACCCACACAGCTAAAATGGGCTCTCGGACAGAACCAACAAAATCAGCTCCAAAAACTCCCAGTGCAGATAAACAGCAATGATTCAGCGAGCTTACCCACACAGCTAAAATGATCTTATGTGTGCTTGACACTGCACCCTCTGTATGTGTTGGGGGGGGGGGGGGGGGGGGGGGTTGAGTTTGAAACTTTGTTTCACTTTAAGTGTTTGAATTCTTAATTTGATTTCAGATTGGTTACCTGAATTCAACAAATAGCCAGCTGCAGGCCAAATTAAAAGCAGTCAAAAATGAGATTCAGTCCCTACCCACTGCAGGCATAGAAGGCTTACAACAGGTAAAGATCAGAAAAACCAGATTATTGCAGAGGAGAATTGTGTGAATAATCTAATCTGTGCCTGCTGAGGCTACATAGAAAGATTACATTTTGTATGTAACTATTAGCATATGCATGTTTAAACGCTGAGGCCACATTTGTATGCATAATAAGACATTAAGGCCTTGATTATGTCTGCAGTAGTTGATGCTTAGAATTGTAACGTTTCATGTTTCTACATTTCACAGGAACAGTATTCCTAAACTTGACAATGTTGAACGATCAAATTTAACTATTTTTTTAATTATTACCTTTTAGGATCAACATCTTGGCTCAGTGCAATCCCTTTTGGATTATGCCTGTAACGTAGCTCATTCATGCTAGGAATGCTTGTCTTTATAACTTTTTCCTACAGTCAACGGCCCAGATTGGCAGCACATTACAGGGAGTACAGAGCATACAGACCCAACACACAGGACAGATAGATACACTCACTAATTCCCTACAGCTACTGCAGGTAGGTAGTGTAGACTTACAACCCTGAAGATTCCTGGTTCTTACAAAATCCATCAAGTTTTGTCGATGAAAGTTGCAGGCAAGTCATGGGATTTCAAGCTAAGATTTCTATCGGAAGCCTGCTTGATACCTCCTGTAAGTTGGGGGGACAAGGGGGTTCAAGGGGATTAGGATTAAACAAAAAGTTCTTCAGTGGCTCTCAATTTGTTGTTGGGGCCCAACCAATAAATCTGACAAAAAGGTCTGTACCCATCTTGTGTGTCATTTGCCTATTGTGAAATAAAAACTTGAGGTTAATCCCACTTCTGCCACCAACAATTTAACAATGCAAAGTAAAAAATTTAGTATATCAGTTGGGCCCTAATTTATCCAATTAGGCCAAGTCGCAGTTTTTCTTATTTTGTCAAACTTCAGACAAGCCTGACAGATCTGCAAGGCGATGTGGTCAAGTTGCAGCAAGCAGCTTTAGTGCCTACACCCAAACCCAGCGATCCCACTTCTGACACCACTAATCCAAGTGGACTCCTCAGTATTAAAACTGCAGTCCAGTCACTACAACGGGTTAGTAAACCTTAACTTATTTGCATCTTAACTCCTAAGCACGTTCTGAAACCCAAATTATTAATGGCACGGATTCCTTCTTCCTGTCAGTCAAACAGCGCGCATTGACCAATTAGATCAATACTTTTCATCAGGTGACCATGTGGCAAGGGCTTATGGCAGAATTAGGAACTTCAAGAAGCCAAACTTTCTAATATTATGTTTCATATTCAGGAACAAGAGGCAATGTCGTCAGTTGTCACAAAGCTTAACAGCACTGTGGCTACGTTCAGTGATTGGAAGCTAGCCCTTATGCCACAGATAGTAGCTCTAGAATCTACACCTCACACTAGCGATCCAACAGACAGTGCCTTGGCAGACAAAGTAGACCAACTACAGTCACAGGTTAACACTCTGGTAAGTGTAGAGTTTAGGATGAGGATCTTTGGTGAATTATTACATGGAATTTTCTCTGCCAAATTGGCCTTTAGTTTAGGTTTGATGTAAGTGGCTTTTACATTTGTTGTATTGAAATGCCTTCTTAATTGATTGTTTATACAGATGAGCACAATTCATAGTCAGGCGCCAGGTGGGGAGACGGGGCACCAGACATCCAGTCCCATAGCAGGTGATACACCAACAGACTGGAGACATGCCATTGAGTCCGAGATCCAAGCCATACAGACACGAGTGGACCAGGCAAGTCAATTAATAATATGTTGAAGAATGTAGGTGGACTAATGCACTTTGCCTTGTTTTAGTAAATATAAATTAAAATGCCTAAAAATCACTTATATTTATGCCCTGTCGTTATAGCTTAATCCGCGAGATGTGAACAACAATCTCCTGAACCCCAACGTCACCCGCGACCTTCAGCACCAGATAGAGCGATCGCTGGGAGTCTTCAAGCAAGAAAATTTGAAATCGGTAGACGATCTGGAACAGGACAACCAAGCTATCTGGGGCAGGGTTTACCAACAGCACAGCGACTTGGCTGCTTTACAGAAGGAGGTGGATGCCTTGAAAGTCAGGGTACAAGACCTAAAGAATAAGACGGGTGAGGGAGAGAATGAATATGATAGTCAAGCAACAATTCAGGGTACAAGACTTTGAGAATGAGACTTAGATTATAGAATAGTCGCAGTCTAAATCATTAATAATAATAATAACTTATATAGCACTGGTATCTATTCACTGCGCTAGGGTCTGAGAAAAGTACTGATATTCACGAGTGAACCGGTATGTTTTGTAAGAATAGATTATATAGCTGTTTTGTAAGAATAGATTATATAGCTGTTTTGTCTTGTCTACCCTTCAGGAAATATGTTGACACCCGTTGACTCCACATCTCAGACAACAGGTTTGTGTTATTTTAAAATGATTTTTTTAAAACCATACAGTGGTTTCACTGGAAGCTTTTCAGACTGCAAATTGAGCATGGTGGAATTTTCTTTTCAAAGGCAAAATGACAAGAATTTGATAATAACTAACCTTAATAATATACTCCTTTTTATATTTTCTGTGTCGTAGATTCCACCACAGCCGAGTTATCCACACAACAAATGACCAGCGATATCAAGCAGTCAGTTACAATAGCAGGGATGTCAACTCTAAAAGGTATGGTCATCTCATCTATAAGACTTGAACTAAGCACTCTATTGACCGGGAGACTTGGCTAGGGGTTCTTCTACTTTTATAAAATTTATGTCGTGAGTTTTAATGACTGTTATAATATTAATACGACAAGATTTGCAAGATCTACTGTGTATAAAAAGGTCGTTTAATTCATAGGAATTTTGTGCAGGAATTTGGAGATCAACAATTTAATAACCCGGAATATTTTTAAAACCCTATTCCCATTGAGTTGGACTTAAAGGTAGGATACACCATTGGTAATTGCTTGAATTATCATGAATGGGTAGATTTGGGGGGTTGTATTTTATAGTAAATATCGTTTAACTGACATGTCCGAAGTTTTACAATCATGGATGCCGAGAAAAACACGAAAAACAGCGTTGGTTTTCCACCGGCGTCGAGCAGTTATTCTTACGTTATCTTTGTTTTTTCGCGCTCGCCGGACGGCGATCGCAAATTTGTCTTTATAAAATTCTACTTTTCAGAATAATTACAGGATATCTAGCGCAATCATTTCGCTGGATGCCTACAATCATTATTTACTTTCAAATGAGTAAGATATTTCCTAATAATTCGGTAGTAAATATTTTCGATATCTGCAAATGGTGTATACTACCTTTAAATGAATGGAAGATCATACCTCATATGTCAAGAAAGTTTGAATTTGACTGTTTTTGTGCTGTTTAAACCTTTTGCTACTTTTTACAATAAAATAATATCTCGGGATTTTATATATATATATATATATTTGATTTCTATTTTTGCAGATGCAGAAATGAATTTCTTTATCATGGATGCTGACCGAGATGGTCTCTTGACCTACTCAGAGCTGAGTGATTTCGATGGACTCACACCCCTAGATATAATTCAGCTCATGAAGTTTGACAAGAATCAGGACAATAAGCTGGATTCGGATGAGTTTAAGACGGCGTTAGGATTCCATGACCAATAGTTGAGAGAATGTTTCAAGATGCAGATTGTAGTACGGGACGGGACGTCTTCCATTTTGTCATATGAAGCAATATATGGGATGGAGAGAACCCCCCCCCCCCCCCCCCTCCTTTGTGGTGGTCATTGTGCTTGCGAATGTTGTGGATTCTTTTGAGGTTTTTAGGGGGGCGTGGTTAGGTAACAACAGTCTAGGGAGGAGTCGCTCGGTCCCATATGTTGCTGGGTATACATTTTGTCTTGTGCTTGCATCCAACAAAACCAATTATCGGCGTAGAAAGTAGGCAATAACAGGTGTAAACGAATTAGGTATTCATGTAGTCTTCCATTGACCAATCATGTCTGTTTTTGTACGTAGGTTGTGAATATTCATGATATGTGTTCCGTGTTGGTTTGTTACAAGTAACATAATTGATTCCAACTAGTTTGATCTAGTTGTAACTAGATGCAAGTAGTTACAATTACAATGCAAAGGGTCCCCCACCTGAATGCTACTATACATTTTTGTCTTGTTTGTATATAATGTGATATATCAATACTAACAAGGAATTTTATTTTGAAAAAAATAACAGTACTTTCGAGTGTTTAGCATTGTATTTAATTGTTAGCATCCGTCACTATAAGTAATCTGACAATACAACACAGTGCCAGCCCAAACCACACTACTACATGACAACTTGCGGTATTGACATAAACCATTTTCCAAACCCCAGATTAGGCTTCATCAATATTGCCTAACTGCACGAACGAAGCCAAAGATAGACAAAGTAGGGGTTTGAAAAATTGCCATTATCCCTGCCACATGGTCATGTTGTGTATTTTTGAGAGTAACATTTCTAAATGCTGTGCCATTGTGGGGTCTAAGACAATTCATAAGGGGGTAATCTCCTTTGATTCTTGTAATGATTACATTGATGTGCTACTAAAGTTTGATATGCACTGGTACTATTAGAGACACGAACAAGGAAACAACATTTCTCTTCTGGATTCGTGGTTTTTTTTACTGGATGTAGACATTTAAAAAAATGCTTTTGATCATGACTACCTTCAATAGGTTACCCTCGGAATCTTGTCTAGAATTTAACTAGTAGACAGGACTCTTTGTTCAAAGATTTATTTGGGGCGTTACTGAACTGAATTTTTAATGTTCATTTTCTTCATATATAAGAAATATTGACTTGAAGATCTGTCTTGAAATGTCAACAGCCTGTTTAAATATTCAGCATTATGTAAGAATGAAAGATACCATCTGTACTCTATGTATATAGACATGTAAATTCATGGGTGTATTTTCAAATCGTGTAAAGTAAAATTTTATGTAAAATATTAAATTGTTGACTTTTAAATGAATACATTAGTTTGTTTTATAATGGAGCATATTGCCCTTAAACTGGTCTATTATGTTAAAAAGGTAATATTGGTTAAACACGTTTTCCTAAACTTCAAATGTAATAAATCAATTCTCTAACATTTTTTAACTCGTTTAAAAAGACAAGTACAAGGTGCAAATTGCTGTGCATCTGTTAAATGTTTTATTTCATTCAAACAAACTATCTAGATCTCAAAATATTTACAATCTTTATACAAAGTGTTGATTGCTTTTATCGATGTCAGAAAATCCTCTGTGCTTTTTCTTTTGTGTTTCTTCAGCATCCATGATGTGCATCATGCTGCATGTTGCCCTATATATGTTTGTTTCTTGTACACAGCCATTTAGTCTCTGAAGAAGATCTTGTTAAGATCTAAATATTAGGCCCTCTTAACTTATTTGATTAGAAAATCCTAAAGAAAGAAACCACTTTTTATTTGATATTTAAAACAAAATGTAGATGAGCGATAAACTGAGTTCAGATATTGCTAAATACAAACATTCTGAACATATTACAGGTTGAAATTCTCACCTACACTAATTATTTTGGAAATGTTTACATAGGCAAAAACATACCAAGAGCTAACGGCTGTAACAAAACTTATTTAATGTTTGTTGTGGGGTAGTGTGACTTGGTCATATAAAGCAAGACATGGGAGAATACCCCCTAGCCTACAGTAACCTACAATGGACTAGTATCCCATCCCGGGAGAATAGAAATATTCTATGCTACTGAAACCGAAGTTAAACACCGTCCTGATGATTGGCTCGGGACACTTTATTGGTTCTCCCATCTAGGTAATAACCAATATGATCATGACATTTATTTCAGTTGGGCTCGAGGTTTCTTCCATGCTTACTTCAAAGATAGATTCTCCTCAGTTGCCCTGGGGATGTTATCATGTTGCATTGTGGGCACAGCTTCTTGGCACCCTAAATCAAGACAAAACAAAGTAATGGTCAAGACTACACGATACAGATCAACGTTAGCACCATGTGATAAATCTCTGTGTGTTTGTGAGGTTCTGAAAGGAACGAAGGAAACTCAACGTTTCAGACAATATGTGACCTGTTCCAACGAAACCCGGACAAAGTCGCACAATGTGTTTTGTCACAATGTACTCCTGAAGTAATTTCGGGATGGATTTTACCATTTTGAGATTTTAGGTTTTCCAAAGTCACTTACTATTAATCTACAATCTCCTCAAATTTGAACAAAATCCGTCTACCAGAAGTGTGTTTTTTGGTCAATTTTGTGAAACATTTGTGTATAGAAATAATACGCTTTTCTGAACTTCAAAGCTGTTTATCTCATAATTAGGTTGTCAGGGTTTTATCACTAAATCCAGACCCCAGGGAAGATAGGGTGGGGGTACATATGTAAATGATACATCATTTTAAAGCTGAGAACCTAGAGAATTTGAAAAAAGCAAAATCTGAAAAACTAAAAAGTCGACTTTGTCCGGGTTTCGTTGGAACAGGTCACAATTGGTCTATTTGCCTGAATTGTATTTGAACTTACCAATGTTCTGAGCCAGCATTGTTGACAGTGGACATGCCAACATTGGATGGAGACCAGGGGGACACTAAATGGCTCCTATCAACAACGACAACATACAGTAGTATTTTAATTAACTTAAAACAGCAACTTTCTTACTAGGGGCCTTTTCGAATCCCTGGCTTCGTCTTCAGCTTAATGCGATTTTAGATTCCCAACTGCAAGATCCCCTGCCACATTTTGATGCCTGTTGTGCTTCAGAAACATTCAATCTACTGATATGAACCCCAAAGTTATACTATTTATATTTGCTTTAATTTCTATTTGCTTCTCAGTAATTCGGAATTTGGAGGCGAAGCCAAAGCCGAAGACGAAGCAAAGGTTTCGGAAAGGCCCTAGGTCTAACCACTCGACCATCGAACTTGCTCTGGCAAGTTGGCTGTTTTGAATCCAATGAAATGGCTTGTTCAACCCAGGACTTTGAAAGTGTAATACCTTAGTGCTTGTGGGATTCTGACCTGTAACCGCTTGCTTACAAGGCCAGATGTTTTATCCATCATCTTATGTCTAATATTGAATGTAAAAGTAATATTGAATGTAAATTTGTTCTACATTTGTAAGAGGGTTTAACCCTGACCTCCCTTTGTAGCTCCTTCGACCCACAGCACACACTTACCATGCATATAAGGCATTTTATTCGGATTGAAGCAGCACTGTCGAGCTGTTCTTGTAAACCTCGTATTCTTGTCTTGAGACATTCCACAACCATGTTTGACTTGACTGGAGCAATATCCTCAGTCCTAGCAAAATGAAATACATTGTTGTTTTAATTGTTACATTTTTCACCGCACTAGCTGGCCCTTGTTTAATAATGCAGTTTGTCAACAACAATCAGTGTTAGACTCAGAAGGGTACTACATGTTAGTGAGTGCCTGTACTGGCACTCCGAGTGATTCCGTGTTAACCAGTTCGCGCCGGATGACGTATATAACGCACAAATTTCCCAAAATTCAAAACGGATGACGCATAAACACGCCAAGTTCAAGTTCGGAAATGTATGTCAGCAGCGCGCAAGGCCGGAAATGCGTGGGTGTGCTTCCCGGCACTATCAGCCTGAACCCGCTTCGGATCGAGTTTCGTTAAAAATAATCCCGCCCGTCGGCTCGGCGTTGTTAAAATAATCCCGGCGCGAACTGGTTAACAGACTTCGTAAAGGGGGAGAGAGACAAAAAGGATTTTAGTTGGTGTTCTTACGTGTTTGGTTGTTTGTTGTTTGGTGCGTGACTTGTGGAAGGCAGCCACGGATCTGAAAGGGCAGAGTAAAAGATTTCTGTAATTCTATTCCCTCCATGATTTATCAATTTATTTCATTTGACAAATTTATTCCCTAACAAGAGACAATTGTTTACACAATAATTACCTAGGACGGAATCTGGTGGGCTAGCTCTTTCATCATTCCTGTGTCCAAAATAAAAATAAATCAGCTCTGAATATTTGTTAGTCAGATTTACTTTATTGACATACTTCAAGTACAATGTATGCCTATTTAGGAAGTTCTACCCATCTAAGAAGTGTGTATGTGCCCAATTAAGAACAAGCATGTTTCAAAGTACAAAACTTATGAATTTAAAGTCAAACTCGTGGAGTTTTTTCCCCATAGATAGACATTTTTCAAAAATACTATTTAAAAAAAAATAAAAAATTTGTTTAGGATTTTTCAAAATACTTTCACTCTAACAAGACAAGGCACAATGTAACTGGAATGATTTTCGGAGTGATGACTTATTATCCTGCTTGTCAGAGGTAATAAATGATGAGATTCTTGTCTTCCTACCCAACGACTGCATCTCTCAGTGCCTGTCGTTGTTTATCTTCCATCGAGTCATCTGACGGGCAGGGGATTATATCTGCTTCAGTAAACTGCTCAAGACCATACTCAGCTGTGTCGTCATCATCAACGTTCAGTTCAGTGTCACACTCTGTCTCCTTACAAGCAACTTCAAAACCGGCCTCTGACAAGGAGAAAGGATGAAATCAAAGTGAGCCGCAAATTTCAAAGCATTTCTGATCAATCAGGCCAATTTCATGGAGATGCAAAGCACAAAAATCTGCTTACCACCAAAAAAACATTTCTCATTAGTAAAAACAGGTTATCGGCCAAAACTCCATTTACCTTTAAATCTGATTTACCTTTAAATTTTGAGTCCAGCATGGAAGTTGCTCTGATTCTAGTCTGGCCACACCATGTGTACTCCTCAAATTCCTCGTCATCTCCGTCAACGTTCACGTTCTCGTCAATGTCGATGTCGACTTGACCTGGGGTGACCTTTTCATCCAGATAAAAATTAATACAAACGTTTATTATAATTCAAAACTTGGATTGGTATAAGATTCTGTACATTTCTGACTGACCTACTATGATGCTTTGTGACGTCAAATTCATATCGCATTCGATTAACTGGAATACTGATAGGTCTACGATAACTGAGACTAAATTCACCTTTCTGAGACAAGCTTCAACATGTGTGTTCCTGTCTTCAACAGACCCAGTCAGCATCTCGTGACAGATCGGGCAGAAAGCTGCGATGCTTGGCATCTCTTCTGGTGGCTTCTTCAGACCCTTGCGACAACGACCAAGGCGAGCTGAAAAACCAAAACGTAAGTAACAAAGTCAAGTTGTTTTTTAAATTCATCTGGTATTCTTATTAATAACCACCATACACTAAAAATCTACTGCATGGTTGAAGAATTGGGGCCTGTACAGCCAAGCCACAAACAAATATCATAAAATCAATCAAATAAACGAATTTATCAAGCTAAATTACAGAATGACTTCAAGAAAATCCTTACCATTTAATCTTTCCAACCTGTTACGCTTTACTCGCCTGTATTCCTGAAAATGACGACAAATGAACAAAACAAAAGTTACCAGAGCATATTTTCTGTCATTTAACAAGATATATTCAAAACAACAATTTTACTTTGATTTTTAAAGTTCCACAGGATCTGTGCAAAATAATTGACACGGATATTCTTTCTTGTGTTAATTTCAATTTTAGATGCTAAGCACCGTCCAATGAAAGGATTTGTCTTGATTACCTCACGTCGGCTTTCTAGATCTTCCAATCCCTCATCTTCATTTTCCTTCTTCCTCTTTGAGATGGAGGTTGACGGAGCGACCTACAACGTAAACAGTGTTCTTATTAAATATCCTCCTCAAATATACAGTTTAGTTAATAAGGGCGCCAAAGTGTACAAAAGAGCACTCAATACCGATTACAAATTTGTAATATTTACCTTTTTAGAGTGACTTGAAGATTCTCGGTTGGTCCTCCCTGATCTACTGAGAACAACAAAAATGGTAAACAAGAAACAGTGCATCAAGCATGTGAACCAGAAAGCCATGTCCGAATTGTAGCGGCTACAGCCACTTCTCATAGATTTCTGTGCAATTTTAAGCCGTAGCCAAGTAATTTGGACACGACCTTAAAGGGTTATCCACACTTGAATGAATACCGCCCTCGTGTGTTCACAAATGGAGTCAATAACAGCAAAGCAGCACACATCTTTACATGAACGGACAAAGTTCTTCTGATGTGTTTAATAAAGAATGACCCAACTGTATTGATAAATTGACACTGACCTTGTTAACTTATTGAGTCTTTCTACTTCTATCTCGTAGTGGGCCGGTAGTTCAACCGGTCTGACAGTCACCCCACATATGGTGCATACTGAACCTTCATGGTTACTGGCTTTACGCTTTCCTACAAATACAAAAAAATTAAAATTAACACAAAATAAAATGTAAAAAGAAAAGAAAAGATTGCAACACTTTCGAAGATTGAATATAAAATTCTAAAACAAATCTTTTTGAGCTAACGTGACTTTCCATGAGAACCTGTTGACAGGTTGGTCGGGCCCGCCCAGGTGCGGGATTGTTTTTTACGAAACTTGATCCGAGATGGGTTCAGGCCGACATCATGGGTAAAATACCCCAATATTTCCAGCCTTGTTCGCTGTGAGCCGGTCACTGACAGATTATTCAGGCCTTGGTCGTGACGTGTTTATCCGTCATTCATTTTGAATTACGGAAAAAGGGGGTATACACGTCCTCCGACACGAACTGGTTAGAGACTTTCACAGCGGTGTCATTTAAAAATGGTTTGAGAAACGAGCTTCATTACAGAATGTGTCAGTGGAAAGATGTTAAATTACTTCAGAAAAAGAATCGTTTATTGGGAACCTTCCCTCTCCTGCCCCTGGAGATACAGCACTTCATTTCCGCGCTTCTATACTCGGTCAAGAAGGAAACACAGAAACATCAACGACGCCGCTCGGTTGGTAAACAGCACCCACGGGGGGCTGGGCAAGTGAGCTTGTTAATTGAGGCAATTCAACTGGTAAATGTGTAACAATTGTTGGTCTATAAGGAATTGACATTTTAGGGCTAAACTAAAAACACGACTGTACATGAATGAAGGGTCTCATAATTAAGGCTAAATACCATGGATTTTGCTCTTTTTCTGAAATCAAGTTTAGAAACCTTACTATTTAACTATTTCATAGTAAATTTATATTATTTAAAGTATTTAAGTACACAATTTACATGAATTTTGTTCAATCATTATAACAAATGATGGGATTTATATCTGGATTTTGTTTTTAATTCGGTTTAAATTCAACTATTTAGTTTTAATTTTGGAAACCAGATATTCAAATCTAATCTGCTAAAAAAATAGCCTTTTTTGTCACACATGCTAGTTTAAGCCTACAGCCCAATAAAAGTAAAGAAATTACCACAAAGTCTAAGACTATCCGAGATCTGTTAATAAAACATAATACATTACTGAGACGGCGCAAAATCCACACTTTGAAATGACACACTTCCAGCTGATTAATGTGCAAATTACACAGCGAAGGAACATATCATCTAACACGGTGCCTCCAGGGACGTACAGCTTGTTACAAAAACCAAGAAAAAAACCCGGAATTGCAGGTTTGTTTTCTTTTTTTCCAGAGGGAATTACTGGCCCAAAGTTAGTGGCTGTAATTGTGAAATCCCCCGAGGGTAAGCTATGCCTTCAGGTTGTGATCTTGTAATTGGCTGTCGGAAGGAGCTTTGGTAAATGGCTCTGGGTTTTAGAAAAGAAAAAGAACCTGACTAGATAGAATGTAGAGAAAGATGTTAACTCGATACTGTACTTATCAAATGGCATATGCCTCAATTAAATATCATGGAATCTGTTTGGATTTAACTAATTTTTCTTATTTACCTTCGCCATGTTAGAGATATAATAATACATTTATAGTTGCTTATTTCTCAAAAACTCTGAGCTCGGTAGTATTTATGATAATAAACTGACGCACCATTGTCCCTTAGTTTTAACCCTAATCCCCTCGATCCTTTTGGCTAAGAACCATCCTCAATCCTTCAAAATCCTCATATTACCAGTGTGTACAAATTGAATTCATCCTCAATCTTCCAAAATAATCGGTTATTTCTTGAATTTGTTCAGTGGAAGGGTGACAATTGCCTCAATCTTCCAAAATCCTCATTCAATCAAATGGGCCGAGTCAGTGCCAATGAGCATAATGAAGGGTTGCATTATGCATGGCTGAACATAAAGAATGCTGGGTACGGCCTACGACCTGGACCCATTGCATCCTTTAACTTTTGGCCATTAACGCTCCTCAATCCTCAAAAATCCTCATTGCAGTTTTGGAGGATTTTTGAGGATTGAGGCTGTATGGGGTTTTTAAAAAATGAGGATTTTTGAGGATTGAGGCACAATGTTGTTTCACAATGTTTCAAGTGTGGAGGATTTTTGAGGATTGAGGCACAATGGGGTTTTCAAAAAATGAGGATTTTGGAGGAATGAGGCCGAATGGTGTTTTCAAAAAATCATAATGAGAATTTTAGAGGATTGACTTTTTTCAATCCCCAGAATCCTCATTGCAGTTTTGGAGGATTAAAAAAAATGAGGATTTTGGAGAATTGAGGCACATGATGTTGTTTCAAGTGTGGAGGATTTTTGAGGATTGAGGCTAGATGGGGTTTTAAAAAAATGAGGTTTTTAATAAAAGTGAGGATTTTGGAGGATTGAGGGTGGTTGCTAGCAAAAAGGGCCTAGGGGGTTAGGGTTAATCCTCAAACCTCAAAAATCCTCCAAAACTGCAATGAGGACTTTTAGGGTTAACTTGCATAACTTCACAAAAGAAACAGACACCAAATGTTATACATGTAATTGTATTCACAATAAAAGTATTTACATATTGCATAACACAGTTGTAGTATAAAATAAGTCGCGTCTTTTAACACTACTTATTCCCCCAAAATACACAAGTTGTTATCAGGAGCCAAATTCATATTAAAAAAGACACCAAAAAACACCATTAGCAGAAAGCAAGACAATACTGCCAGAGGGTAAACAAATAACTAACTCAGTTTCACCCCCGCTCCTCCAATATTACCACAGGGAGAACTTGGTGAAACAAAATCTGCAATTTATTCACGATTTTTTCTCGGTGTTGAAGGGTCGACGACCAGCTCAAATTATCCTATGGCCTGTGGAAATGTTGTCAGAGAGTGAAATTCGTTCTAAAATTCTTATTTTTTCCATTTCTTTTCAGGCTGCCGCTGATGGTACATCGGGGGCCTATTTGGGGATTTGCCTTCAGACATTTGTTTTTACACTTTTTACAATTTTTCTTTTTACACTTTTGTCTCCGTTTCCTTAAGTACGTTTTGCACAATTAGACCGTTTCAAACGATCAGTTTCAGAAATACATCAATGGAAAATCCTTATCTTGCTATTATTCATTTTGTTTTACTTTTATTTTAAAAAAACTGAATGGTGGTCTTCAAATTAAGCATTTGTGTCAACTACAAACAAATATTTTATAATTGTATAATCATACTGCATAGTTCAACACTATTTTGTATGACGATTTTTAATTTAAAGTACAGAATCAGATAACTTACGCCTGGATAATCGCTTGTCTTCCGTCGTATCGTCAATGGTTCTGTGCTGATTTGCAAACACATGGCTCCCATTGGCCATTGAGGTCATGTGATTACCTCCTTTCATTTCAGAGCTCCATTGGCCGGAATGTGGTTGGACAGGATGGAACGCCCCGGTTCCAGATACAAGACCACGTGCCCCTTCTAGTCGCGTCAAGCCCTGTAAGATCTGCGCCGATCTTAAGTTGGGTTTTTCAAAATCTTGAGTGGCCACAGCAAATGCTGGTTCGTGTTCACGTCGCGTGGAAAAGAATGGAGCGCTGGTTGATGCAGTGAAGGGGGATGGGTGTGGTCCGAGGGGCGTGGCTTGGGAAACCATTGTTCTGGAGACTGTGGCTTGTTGTTTGTTACTGTTAGAGCTTGTGGATGGTAGGCCTTCCATGGAAGTTGTTTTAAAGTCGGTCACTTGATGTCAGCCACTGAGTTTCATACTCATTTTTCTAAAAAGAAAAATGTGGCATTAATTAAGGTTCTTAAACTAATTATAATTTTTAAATACAAATTACAACTTATACAAGAATTGCATCCCAAAAAATATTAAGCATGTTATTATTTTAAAATGCAATTTCACTGCTCTCAAAATAATCTTCAACTGGTTTATATTGCACTGGTCTTTTTAATTTTATGTAACACTAACATAAGTAACAATTGTGTTTTGAAATAAGGCCAAATTAAAAAGATTAGCTTTTCTTTTTTGAAGAAAAAAAAAACCAACTTTTTGCATTTGCCTTGATGCATTTGTACACCATTAATACTAGACTTTATCGCAAAATTACATAGCATCGCTTCATATGAATAATAGACTCCACTTCAAAAAAAACAAATTGAAAAAAAACCAATTTTTTTTGTGGCAGCCCAAAAACTGAAAGTGCGAAGACAAGAGACTAATATCGTTTTTATTTGGCCTTAACTTGACGTAGTTTTATTAATCTGATTTTTTAAAATTTAAAATGTTTAAATTAAATCTGATTTTAAACATAATCAGTTTTTACATCAACACTCATAATGTACAGTCAGTAGGCCTACTGCAGTAGAGCCTCACGGACTATCCACCAAGACATTAACAAGATAAGTAAACTCACTCTTTTCTCAGAGATCGAACCACCAAGAAGTCCTCCCAAGTTTCAGGCACTCAATGCAACCATCCAACGGAGCAGCATCCCTGAGATTGCAGAGATCAAGAAAGATGCAAGACGCGAATACTTCCTTGAAATCAAGTCTGTGATCAAGTCCCTCCGTGACGTGATGATGATCCGCGGGTAAATAACATTGGCATACTTTTCACAATTGGTGGCGCTAATATTATTTAGATTAGCTGGTGCATTTCGAGCTGTTGGTGGCGCTATTTATAATAACAAAGATAATGTTTTCACAAATGGATGGTAATGTTAACTTGTTGTGTGTTTGGTTTTATTTAAATAAATGCTTATTATTAGGCCTAACACTAACACTGTTGTTAATTAAATATGACTATTCAAAATTTGTGCAATTAACTTTTAATTTAATTTGATAAAGTGTTTTAAAAATGTGGCATAAAATTTTGTCTACTCAATGCAGAATTTTCATTTGATCATCGATATTGGATGGGTACCATAGTCTACACCATGTACACATAGTACAGTCTCATCATGTACACTGAAGTGTTGCATTATACACCACGAATGGGAATTTTGTGCAGATGCAGACTGTCCCATAATGCATTCAAGTTGTACCTTCAGCTTCATTGCGCATTAAGGTACAGTCGTTCTATGTATAAATATGATTATGAACACGTCAGACGTGTCCAAACTAAACGTTATCACTTATATTAGTAATTTCTTTAACTACATGTACGTACTTTGTATAATTTATATTTTTCAGGTCTACATGAAAATGGATGAAGACGATCAATGTTCAGAACGAGAACCTACGACGTCATTATCATCATCACCTGAGCCTATCATTGGTTACCCCTCTGAATCTGGCCGCACTCATCCCATAATCCACCCAATATGTGAAGCACCCCTCTGCACACAGTGTAAGGACCTCGGGCTGGCCTTCTTTGACCCCCATTGTCCTGGGTGCTGGTCACTGGCTCGGGACCCCCAGATTACCGTGGGGGAGCTGTTTGCTATCTTGAGACAATGGGTGCCGCAGGTACAGCGCAGCATTTTAGCAATTGGCCAGGAGGTGAGAATATTCTCAGATCACTCAACAGTGTTGTTCCTTTGAGTCCCCCATCTTATAATGTATCCTACTTCAAAAGGGGATCTTAATTATTCACAATCTATTGCTTCTTTGATCTTTTTGTTTTTGTTTTTGTTTTTTGTAGCTCTATACCTCGATTATTTTTGCCTTGTTTGGAGCAAACTTGCATAATAAAAATATTAAAATGTCCAAAAGATCACAAGTTTATTACAAGTCTGTTCATATGTAAATCACAAGTCAGTTTGCCACAAGACCAGGGCTCACAATGGACTTGTTTTCTTATTCACAGATACTCCAGCGAGACTTTCACATTGACGACCGCGATGGCCTAACAGACATGACCCTCCTTCACTATACCTCCAAGGCTGGCTGTGAAGGTGTTGGTGAGAGATCCAATGCCGATCAACTTGTATCACTCCTTCTGGAGCATGGAGCCTCAACGGAGCTGAGAAGTCGATGGACGGACATGACAGCGCTTCACTACGCGGTCTTCTTTGATGTGGTGTCATTAATCAGACTCCTGTTAAAAGCAACTCAGTTTAAAGGTAAGTTTGAGGATGTTGTCTAAACTTGATGGTTTTAGGGGGGAATTAAATCATTGGTATTGCAAATCATCAATCTTAACTCTCGGACCGTCTCTGAGCATTTAAAGTATTGAACACCCAAGAAGATGCTTGTCTGTACTTGGATTAATTTGATTTTTATATTGATAAATAGATCTAGAATCCAGGTGCAGTGAGTTTGACAACGGTACTTTGCTCCACGTTGCGGCCTCTAACGGCTGCCTGGAATCAGCACGCTGCCTCCTGCAGCTTGGAGCAAATTGCCGTGCCAGGGATGTACATGGTCACATGCCGCTCCACTGCGTGCCTGACGTCAGCGATGTCACTCAGTCTGGCTGGGAGGTTACAGCAGGCAAACTCAGGCAGTTGCTGCACCCAGATTCTCAGTTCACACGGCCAAGGTACTCGCCTCAGAACTATGACGACATACCGAGTAGGGTACTGCTTACTTCAATGGGATTGGAATTTGGTGACAGGGTGTATGTCGGAGACTCAAAGGTATGTTTAAACTGTTTTTCAAGATAACTCCCATACTGTTTTAATTTTCTTGATAATTTGGCCATGTATTACAGATGCTGTCTGGCCAACACATTGGTATGAAACAAATATATTAGTGCGCTGTTTCAAAAGTGTTGATTTCATCCGTTGCATTTCTTGTTTGGTACTAATGTTGTTTTTTAGGCTGGCACATTACGGTTCTATGGCATCACCCAGTTTAGCAGCGGTATCTGGGCAGGAATTGAACTAGACGAGGCAATTGGTAAACACGATGGAACGGTTGAAGGTGTGACTTACTTCCAGTGCCCTCCAAAACATGGTGCGAAACATGCCCATTACCAGTGTGCAGCATTGTGATTTAAGCCTTACACAATGCTGAATCAATGCTAAATCAATATGTATTTGTATGAACCCTATAGTGTTATTAGAGACTTCAAACTGACCCCTCTAGTTGTTTTCTGGGTAAACACATGACATTGTTTGGGGGTAGAGCTTCTAAAATGAAAAATATTTGGTACAATCAGATCCATTTTTTTTTTGGTGCAACCCTATTTGATCTTGTTATCACTAAATTTAAAGAAAAAGAAGTTCCAAAAAAATAAAACTACATAATACGCTCAATATTGAATTTGGCAAGGTTACTTTATAAACAAAATGTTTACAAATTTGATTAACTTTTTTTATATTCAAGACAAAAATCAGAATGTAAAAGAGTGAAATTTATCTAAAACAGTAAAAGTCTTCAACTTTATTCTCAACAAAGTTTAATTTCTCTGCAAATGTACAGGAATTTTTGCACCTCTGTCTAAAGTGTCCAAGTTTGTGATGAGCTCAAGGCCAAGTACACCAAGACCCCTTGGTGGTTGTGCAATCAGTGTTGATCACGGTAAAATTGACGTCTCGCATGTCTCACCCAAAGTCAATACAGGTAAGTCATGTGATGAAAATAGGATTAATTTGGAACTCCAGAATTGTAACTTTTTACAAAAGTCAAGAATTAACCTCTATGAAGCTAAAGAATTAACCTCTATGAAGCTAAAGAATTATTGTTGAACCTTCATTTTTCAGTAATGTTGATTTTCCTGACTTTCTGTTCTCTCATCCTTAGGTCTTCGATCAAGAAAACAATCTGTGGACAGTAAACAGGGGGATATATCTTTTGGTGACAGGGTAACGATAGCTGGTCAGGTACCCAGACATGGTATCGTGAGATATAGCGGTGTAACACAGTTTGCTCCAGGTATAAGACTTAGTTTAGAATGTTTATGGCATAGAAACACAAAACTAATGTTATTCCTTTTACTTTTATAATTTTTGCCTTAAAATGTTGATTAAAAATTACTCGCAAGTGACAAATAAAATCTGCAAGTTTGTAATGCTGTGCAGGCTTCTTGCCACATTTGCCTTAATTTATTCACAATAGTTCGCCCACAAAAGTAACAGGTGACTAGCGAATGCCATATTTTTGTTACACTACATGTAGTGGGTTGAATTAGCACCACAACTGAAATAATTAACACGAGCCAATGTCAGTGGCGTAACTCCTATGCGCTGGGGGGGGGGGGGGGGGCTGCGAACCCCAGGGCACCCGGGCACCCGGGCTAGGGGGGTACCCGGCGGGTCCCCGGCGGCTCTGGCACCCACGATGATACTTTGTTTGCAATGGACTTTTGGAAGTGGAAACCTTTCCCCACCTGGCATAGGATTGCACTTTTGACCATAACTATCGAAATCTTGAGAAGACATCAAGCTGTCTGATCATAGCTTTTGATATCTATAGTACTACTGGTATCAAAATATCCGCCTTGGATTGAATGTTCACATTGTAAATATGTTGAGCGCCCTCAATCCACCAAGCCAAAATGGTTAAACGGGGGAGTTACTACATGCGTTCTAACTTCTACCTGGTATACAGGTGTTCAATTCGAGCTGACTTCATCACAAAGAAAAATGTAGGCCCCGCATTTGGTCAGGGGACACCCAACCCATTCTTGCACCCCGGCCAATGTATACACGCATGTAGCTTTGTTTTTAAGGACAGCCCTAAGAAAATGCACAAATCTGTAATTTATTTAGAATTTTAAATTTGGTTAAACTTTCTTTCACGTTTATCTAATTCCTAGGTTGGTGGTATGGTGTGGAATTGGATGGGCCAGAAGGCAAGAATGATGGTTCAGTAGCTGGTGAACGCTATTTCACTTGTAGCCCACAACATGGCCTATTTTCCCACTTGTCAAAACTTACAAGGTATAAAGTGTCCAGTGATTCGACAGATGGTAACTGAATTTATTTTTCCTCCGAGTAAAGCTGCCTAGATAAATTGAAATATAAAATTAAATATATATATAGATATTATGTGATATACAACTCTCATGGCTTTAGGTGGATGATTTCTTTACACTTTCCTAGAACAAACTGAAATGCAACTGATAATTAATTGTTGCAGCATAGTATTAATTCGTTGCGTGCCATTGAAAGACAAGGGACAAAACTGAATGACTTTTTCAATTTTCTTTTTATTTAATAGCCAACCCTTTCATTTGTTTTTCACACCAGAAAATGCACTCAACGAGATAAAACTTAAGGTTCTCCATTCACTTAGTGAATATATCCATTATTAATTCGATATAAATTAAATTTATTGAAATTATAATGTAAATTATAATTTACAAAATATTTTCTGTTATATAAATAGGAAACTTGTCAATGGAATGAATATTACTTTGAAAAATAAACTTTTTCACTATGCTATTGTGAAGTTAAGTGCAATAAACTATTGTAGGCAAATAAACTTGATATAGACAATCTAGGTTAATATTTGTCAAACTTGGTGTGTTGAATACAAACAAATTTATCGTTTTTCTATAAGTTTAAACACTGTATAATATGACACTTTAAATGTCTATTATTTAGTACGAAACTTGTTGGGTAATGGAAGAACTCTTCATGTTAGTTTACTTGGTGGTCACAGTCTTCACTTGCTTGACAGGGCGGTTTAATACCTTAACGTTGGCATTGGGAATGGTGTCGATGTTGGCCAGGTTGTTACGGCGCCCATCTACGAAGGTCTCGATGGCCCGGATCTTCTCCAAGTCAAAGGGATCCACGCGGTATGGGTTTGCAGATAGCACTACGAGGTCTGCCTTCTTGCCTACCTTGATGCTTCCAACCTTGTTTTCGAGGTGAAGTTGCCAGGCTGCGTTGACGGTGTAAGACTTGAGGGTCTCGTGGATGGACACGCGGTACTCTGGGCCGTAAGGAGTGGTAGGGTCATCTCTGGTGCAACGGGTGATGGCCGTCTTCATGTTGGCAAAAGGGTTGGCTTCTCCGGGGAAGGTTGGATGATCCTGTGTGGGGAGAAATGTGTTCAAGTAATTGAGATAATTGCTTCAGTGTTGTACAGTTAAAGAGCGATTTTAAGTTGGTTATCAAAAATATGTTGGGTCTTAGATCTGTAATCAAATGTGATAATCCAGGATTTCTTTTCATACTTGAAATCGAGTATATGAAAATTGAGATTTTAATTGGTGGGGTGGATTAATTGAATTGCTCGTTACCTGATGTATTGTCCAGGTCATCCCATTCTTGGTTGCCTCGGATAATGGGGTCCAGCGGTTGACTCGCTCACCAAAGATATCAGTCTTGTAGACATTGGCGTAGAAACGAAGATGGTCCACGAAGAAGGAAAGAGCCAGATTAATCTTGGCAGCACGGGCGATCTGGTCAACGGTCATGAGGCCAAGATGCTCCATGCGGTGACGGTTGTCCTTGTTTGGATTCTGGGTCAGGACCTAAATGAAGACGATCATTTCACAGGGTTTATATTCTACAAATCAACTGTTTGTTACAAAATTGTACAGCTTTTGTCTTCAAGACTTGTATGCTAGTTAGCTGGATATACAATGTTTTGTTTATTGTGGCGACTACAAAAAGTTGCAATAAGGTTGCTCACTTGAATTTTTGCAAGAATTCGATATTGTTTAAATCAAAAGCTGCCAATCTTTTAAATTCAGTTGAAAATAAGGTCTTTTACATACGTTTTAGTAGCAGGCTAGCGTTTGGTAAAGTGTCCAAGAGTTGAAAATGT